>JASAUF010000481.1:0-600000 GCA_030180095.1 Magnolia changhungtana
TGGGAAATCCGGGTCCCGGTTGATCAAGAGCGGCGGTGCGCATACCTCAGGGATGGGTAACCGCTCTAGGTACATCGCGCACCGAGCTATGTGGGAGAAGATTTTTATAAGATCCCTCCCGTCCACTGGACACTTTATGTATTCACATTTTATTATAAAAATCATAATCATACAGAACTCATTTAGGTCACACTATAGGAAAAATTGGGATGATACATACACCGCTAGTTGTGTAGGGCTGACTGTAGTGTTTATATACCATCCAATCCATTCGTATGATCTGATTCATCAGGATGAAATCATTACTCAAAATCACAGTATTTCGAAACTGATGTAGGTCTGCGCTTTTGTAAATTTAAGTTTTCGTTGTTGTGATATTATAGGGTGGCCTGAAATAGTTGTATCAGTCTGTTTTTTGGAATCAAAGTTAAACAAGGAATAATTCATCTGATGGACGGTCTTGATTTCATGCATGTTTAGTCATTTCCCCCACGTTAGGAAAGCGACCAGGGTAGGTACATATTACGCGGTAATGCAGGCGTTTTCCTTCTGTAATTGAAACACCCTTCATTTCCTGCACACGGTAATGTAGAAATACAAAGTTGCACAATCATATTCCCAAACGTAACAAATAGGGTGTCTTATCAACAAGGGTGGGTGAGGATGTCAATTCCATTTTGACAACTGCTTATAAGATTCCAGCGATTGGGTTTTCTTCGTTCTATCAATCCATCCCATTCCAATCTTTCTCTTCTAACTCTTCTTGAAAAAAATTAATAAAAAAAGAAAAGAAAGAGAGATGGAAGGAGGAGAAATGTGGCAGAAAGCCAAGATGGCAAGAGAGAAGAACCTGGAGAAGCAGAAAGCTGCCAAAGGTTCATCTCATTTTTTATATAAATCTTTTTTCGCCATTCATTTGTTAATTTCTAGTGAAAGAATCTTGCATATCTGGAAGTGGGGTTTTTTTTTTTTTTTTGGTTTTAATATAGTTCTTATTGAATTTTGGTATTGGTTAGTGATGATCTTAGAATACAAGATGGGGTATTATATCATGTAACTGTATACTGCAGAGAGGTAAGGGTTTACGATAAGATCTCATCTGTTCATTGTTAACATGGGTTGGATTTAGGTTGCTATTTTCAAATATATATATATATATATATATATATATATATATATATATATATATATATATATATATATATATATATTTTTTTTTTTCTTTTCCTTCTAGATTTTGGGTATTTGGTTAGGATTTGATTTGTGGGGAGTTGCAGATTACAAAGTGTGGTGTGCTTTGTGGCAATGGATTTTATCGTCCAATTTATGAGAATTGAGTCTGTACTGAGTCTATAAGAAGGATGTTGTCCTTCGAAAAAGAACCCTTTTTCCAATGGTTTGTGGCTTCTAACTAGTTGATTTTAATCAACCTATGTAATGTAGACTATTACATAGCGTCATGCAGAGCTTTGTGCTCTTATTGCTGGTTTTGTGTTAAAATTCATAATTGAATCTCTAACAATATGACACTCCCAAAACTCATGGTAGAGGCATTTGGAAGTTGCTTAGCCCTTGATAGAGGCGGAATGACAAAAAATAGGATTTGTGTAGTCATTAACTAGCTGAGATAAAACTTAGATGATGATGATAGCTGTGTATTAAGCGTGGGGTTCATAACATGTGGTACCGTGAGCATTGGTTTAGATTTGTTGTTTGCTTATCACATGTGCACAAGGAAGAAATGGTTTGTATCAGTCCGTGATCCCTCAACTTATCATCACACGGTTGCGGAAGATCGAAGTGCCAACCAACAATTGGAGGCGAGATTTGCTTCTATGAACTGACAGATTGAAGAGCTTAGGACACTTCAAGTATTGAGAGTGCAACATGTTAAGAGCTTTGAGAGGTCTTGGTTCTTTCTCTTCTTTTTCCACACACACACACTCACCCACTACACACACGTTTCCCCACGTGGGCACTCGATCATGGGATCTCAAAGCTGAAAACAGCGTCTGTCTACTACACGGAGCCGTGGGCATGCAGGTTCCAAGGCTTGAGGCTTAGTCCTTATTGATAACCAATCATTCATGTTGCATCAATGCTGGAAACGTGGAGACACATCAAGAGGAGTCCTCCATTCGAGTTGTTTGGATGCCTGTAAATGAGCGTAAATCATTTACAACTTGCATGCTCGGATGGCCATTTATTGGCCCCCTTCTCATTTATATGCAAGTAAACTCAGGATTTTATTTAAAAGGTAAAGTCATTTACAACGTGTCTAAACTCCAATGTCCCTTTTTAAAAAAATATAATAAAATACATTGCTATAAAGGAATCTCTCTCTCTCCTTGGCCTCCAAGAACTCCCACGGCTCTCTCTCCCCTCTCTCCCCAGCTTAAATAAGAGAAATACCCTTGTTACCATTTCAATAGACGATTGAAGTACATACCGCCAAAGACTGGCAGTGATAAGGATAACATACAGACTGACGACACGGAAGAAATTTGACAACCGCGAAAAGAAACCATGATCAATGCTTCAGTCATCTGGGTCTGCAAATCCACTGTTGCATAAGAAGTTGAAGTCAACACCATGGACGTGGAGTACTGGAAATACCGGAAAGAAGAAATTGTGTGACATGTAGCACTATCTTATTATCAATGAGATACTGATCAGATGCGTAGGATGTCATAACCAGCTGGATCATGAGTCTGATGTTGTGAGGGATCCAAGAGGACTAATGCAACCTTGAGGACATGGTTGGTTTGGAGCGTGGTTGGGGATATGATCTCATCTAGTCATTGTCAGCATGTGGTAGATTGAGGTTACAATTTCTATAGATCTGCCAGATTCTGGGTATTTACTTAGGATTTACATACTAGGTAATAAGATATTTTGGAGATCTACTTGTTATAGAAAGGAGGTGAGGGGGAATAAGTGATTACAAAGGGATTGTGCCTTCTTTGAATTTTATCATCCTATTTTTGAGAAGAGAACTAATCACCTATAAGGCACCTTGCACCACTATTGTGGTATAGAGCACTTTCATCCATTGTATGTTTAAATGGTGGAGATCTTATTAGCTAAAACTGCAACTCTTTTTTTGAGAAGTAAACTACTATTTTGTTTATTAAGAAATCATACCTCACCTTAGCCAGAGTCAACAACCCCCCAATACTCATAGGTTTTGTACAATCTCACGTACTACATTCATTAAAGCAGAAGGAGAATAAGGGCCTGTTTGTTAATGCTGAATTTTTGCACTTAACGTGGAATTGGGAAAATGTTCCATGTTTAGTGGTGTTTGTTAATACGCAGACCATATCATCGACCACGATCTAATCCGCCCGCATTGGATCGGGCTGATGGGGTCAATAAAATGCCTATTATTGACCCGACCAATTCCGATTGTGCCTACTTTCTTCAAGATATTGCAAACGACAGGCGGAAACGGCTGTCCCTATTGTATTTAGATGGAAAAACGTGAGGGACGACGGTTTCATGGATTTTTCGATTGACCGAAGTTTGATCTTTACCGACCGAAGAAGCATGAAACGCTCGCTTAAGTGGTTTTTCACTTAATTCTTTCCGTGATAGAGTTTGGCTTTAATGGGTGAATGTGGAATGCGCTCTGGGTGAATTTTTCATTAAACAAAAATTTTTTGCTTCCAAAATTACCCGTTTTCATTACTACGGCAATTTTTTTCTCTTTAAATTGTTTCAAGTGCAATACAAAATCAACTTTTAACCTATGAAACTTTATGCTTCCCACCATGATGTGTATACGTGTTTCATCCATTCCATTCATCCATTTTTAAAGATCATTTTAGGACTTGATATCGAAAATGAGAGGAATATAAATCTCGGGTGGACCATACCACAGTAAAACAAGAGTGATTGGATATCCACCATTAAAATTCTCCTATGGCCCAATGCACTGTTTTATTTGACTAAATCCAATTCGTCGGACAGGGTCATATAGACCTAGATGAATGGAAACAACAAAGATCGAACTTGATCCAAAACTTTTATGGCCCCTAAAATTCATTCAACTTTCTGTTTCCCATATAATGTGCGCTCCATTTTGAGATTGGGATTTACCTAAATTTTATTCCATGTACCATAAAAATGACTTAGAAACATAGATGGAGCGGCATGGATGAGCAAACACGTACATCATGGTGGGGCCCACATAGCACCGACCATCTGCCCAATTGGTCAGGCGTAAGGTATAGCCCAACTGCTTTCCGCGACGCGACCGGGATACCACTGGGTTGAGTAAGCAAGACTACCACCGAAGTTACGTCAAGTTATGTAGGCCCCATCATGATGTATGTTTTGTATCCACGCCGTCCATCCATTTGGAAATATAATTTTAGGTAAAAATCCAAAGAATGAGTCAAATCCAAAGCTCCAGTGGACCTCACCACAGAAAACAGTGGGGAGAGTGACGCCCACCATTAAAAACTTAAATAGGCCACAAAAGTTTTTGATCAAGCTGATATGGATTTCAAATAAAAATCACAGTGAGCCTTAGGAAGGTTTCAAAGGTAGGCATCAATCTCGCCATTGTTTTTCGTGGTGGGGTCAACTACATATTTGGATCCGCCTCATTCTTTAACTCATGCTCTAAAATTAAATCTCCAAATAGATAGATGGTGTAGATAAAGCACATACATCATAGTGGGCCCATGGAACTTGATGAAGTCACTTCGGTAGCGAATCTCGCTATTCAACCTGTTAGTAGCTAATCCGCGTCCAAGTAGGATGTGGATTGGTTGGTGTACCTCACACCAGGTATATAACTGCTATATTGATGTCAACAAGTTCTGTGGGTCCCATCATGAGGTATGTGTTATATCTAAACTATCCATCCATTTGGCGAAAGCTCAGTATTAAAGCTTGAGACGAAAAATAAGTCATGCAAAAAGCGGGGGGATTGAGCGATGCCTTGTCAGAATGTATTTGTGACCTTATAAACATGTTGGATGGAAAATAAACTTAAATAGGCCACAAAAGTTTTTTATCAAGCTATATTTTAGGTGTTTTCACTTCATCCAATTGGGAATGATCTTATAAACGGTTTGGATAGCATATAAATATAAGGTGGGCCTTATTTGAAGGTTTTGTTGCTACTGGTGTTCAATCATATACAACATATAGTGACAATCTTCCCGCTAAGAGGAATTGAGGGCCTTATGATGATATTTTAGTTTTTTATTAAGTATTTTAATTTATTTAAATTAAATATAATGATTTTTTTTTTTCATTTAATAAAAAATAATTTCTTTATAATGTAAAACATTTCCAAAAGAGAGATATGGGCAAATGTGTCAAATTAACATATTTCAAACATTTAAGATGTTTGTTAACAAACAGTTTGTTTCAGATTCAGTACTTAATTTTTAGACTTCAGCCATAATTATCAAACAAGTTTTTTTACTTCAGATTTCAGATTCAGGCTTTAGATTTCAGATTCAGGCTTCAGATTTCATATTCGGTCTTTAGACTTCAGATTTAACAGATGGGGCCTAAGAAGAAGAAGAAGGAACTTTTTTATTTTTATGTTCTTTAGATCTTTTTTAGCGGACCTATCTTATCCATGATGAAACCATTGATCTGATGGTTCTAATCAGATCAATCAGTTATTAGCCAGGTTCATAAAAATTTGTATCTGAACTGTTGATCTAATGGGTCCAACCGGAGGACCAACATCTGCTGTTTCAAGCAATTGACCGTATCCAAAATAAAAGTAATTATATGATTTGCATTTTGTGGACAATCGGTGGTTGCACTCCAACATATGGCTATGTTTCTTTGACTATGCACTAATCAGCCAATCAGGATCATCAGTTCAGTATGATTTTTTAGTTATAATCTATCTAAAGTGGGGCTTATGATATGGATGGATGAATTCGAGGTAAAGGTAAGCCACGTGTACAATGACTAAATGCATGCGTATGGATCATCACACCAACCCATTGGATGATATATTTGATGGGTTGACAACAAAAGTCGGTGATGGGCCTCATGGTTGATTGATTTGACTTGAACCATGAATCCAATGGTTCCATCATGGATAAGTTAGGCCCCATTGGAAAAATCTAAAAAAGATAAAATAAAGAATGCCCTTCTTCTTCTTTTTATTTAATGGTTGTCGAATAGGAGAGAAATTCAATTGTGCATTACTCATGAGTGTAAAAATGGGAAAGACTGACCACTTTTTTTTGGAGAAAAAGGAAGAGGGAGGGTTTGTTTGACCCTAGTTAAAGTAATGTAAGATTTCTTAATAAAAATTATTTTAATATTTAAAAAAAGAAAAAGAAAAACAGGCTGCAGCTTTTTGGTCAACCATGTAATTCTTATAAATGCCTTGTACCATGATAGTTTTGCAGGGTGCCAATAGGTGATAATTTCTCTTATGAGAATTGACTTTGAAGTGAGTTTATAAAAGGAGGTTCTCCCTCAGAGAAGAACTCTTTTTCATTTTATTTTTAAGATTATTGCATACAAACTGTTTGACACTAATTGTCATGATCCGCTGAGATCTTGTCAGCTTAACTTGTTGTAAAAGAAACTTGATAAGAAAATAATGGTATTGATGATCTTAAATGCAGGAGAGGGTATTTTAAGTGTATACTGCAGAGTGCCATGATCCACTGAGATTCGGGTCTCTTCTAACCGTTCAATTTTTATTTTTATTTTTTTCAAAAATCTCTTCTAACCTTTCATGGAAGAAACTTGATATATATAAATAAATAAATAAATAAAAGTTTTTAAGCACGGGCACTGAACCCATGACTTCATGTTGAAACATGGTGGTCTACCATTGCGCCATGCATTGAGACCCACTTGATAAGAAAGGAATGTTGTTGATGATATTAAATACAAAAATGGGGTGTTGCAAGTGTATAATTGCAGAGTGGGTTTACTACCACGATCAATTGAGATTTAGTCCTCTTTTTAACTTTTCGTAAGTAAAAATAAAAATAAAAATAATAAGAAAAGAATGGTATAGATTATCTTAAATACAAGATGAGGTATTGTAAGTGTATATTGCAGATCGCTTCAACCGCCAGCCCTCTTTTAATTTTTCATAAAGGAAACTAGAGAAGAAAATAATTGTATTGATTGTCTCAAATACAAGAGGGGTCGACATCCTGATCCATCAAGATTAAGTCCTCCTTTACTCTCTCTTTTCTTTCTCTTTTTTTTTTTTTTTTTTTTTTTTTTTTTTTTTTTTGTGAAAGAAATTTGATGAGTAAATAAGAACTTGTAACCTACAAGTACAACTGGTAGTATGGTACGACCCATTTTTTTTTTCCCACTTCTAGCCTTGAAAATGATTTGTACTTTAAGTTAGTCTATGCCTGGTTGTGGGTGATCAGTTCTCAAGAAAATAATGGTATTGATGGTTTTAGATTTGTTTTTTTGTGGGGTATTTATATATTTATTTTTATTTTATGTGATGGGCTATAAAATTACAGATTGTTGGCCTTGTTGCCATGATACACTGAGATTCAAGACAGCTTTATACTGATTTATAAGATATTGTTACCATCCAAAGAAAAAAGAAAACAGGAGAAAGTTGATGAGGAGAAATAATATTAATAAAATGAGAAATGGAGCATAAAAAGTGAAGAGGTGGGGTATGAAAGTGAAAATTTTGATCTGGTTGTTAGAAGAGGGGGCTGTGTCAATATGCCTTTGCTCGTCGAGTTAAGTAGTAGTAACTGATGCACTGGATATGTGGCTTCCATGTAGGTAATTTTAAGCAAGTCAGATTGGAAGTCTTGCTGTGGATGGAGCACAGCCTGAACATTTCACTGATTGCATGTTCATAATCATCTGATTGGTGTTCATCAAATGGATGGATATGAAAGAAAATGGTCAATGGTCCAAATTCAATTAGATGGTTAACTTTGTCTGATCTGTGGGATCTTAGGGCTGTGCATTGCTCCAACCACAGTGAAGCCCTATTCGGCAACCTTTTCTTTCTACGCTGCAACCTTTTCATTCTATGCTTTTTAAGTTTCACGGATCTAACTCAAATCATGTGGTTGTTCTCAATGTCCAGGTAGCCAGCTTGAAACAAACAAAAAAGCGATGACCATTCAGGTCAGATTCTAGCTTCTTCTTTTTCCCCCTTTGGTGCTTTCGTGTTTTTTTATTTTTATTTTTTATAAACATCATTGATATTGAATATGTAGAAGAAGATGCTGTCACCAAACTTCAAATGTTGAAATGTTACCATTCATGTGTCATTCTGTAGATTGTTTTAGGTGGACTTGGGAGTTCTCCAAAATGAACTTACGAAGAGTTCTAATAACTTTTTGTTTCTCGAGAAAGTATGCAATGATTCTCATGAAGATTATGTGAAGCTATTGTGACAAGTTAAATGTTTTAGATGATTGTTGTATGAAAGCATAATGCAGTACTTCTCACAGTAGACATTGTTCACAAGTCATGCACTTGGGGAAGGTATTGAATGAAGTATCAATTGACATACGCATGCGCGTGCGTGCACACACGCAAACTGAATAATGGTAAACAGATTGCCTTTCGAAATTTTTTTTTTAAAAAAAAAAGAAGAAGAAGAAGAAGAGAGGACCCGAAAAAGAGATGGGGGGTTTCATGTGCTCTAGAGAAGGGGATCCTGTAGTATGTACCAAACGGTGTGCATGTTGTGCTCCAATGCCCAATCTATACAAGTGAGGCCCATGGTTGTGTGAGCTAGACCTTTATATGATGGACCCACTGTGGATGTTGGATGCCCCAAAGATCTCCCTTGTCGGAAGATCTCCTTGTTTCACGATCAAATGCAGTTTTTAGGTAGAGAATCTTTTTGAGGGGCTTTGATTCATAGGCCAAGGGATAGATGCAAAAGGGCCCATTTGGTTTGCGGGATTAAATGGCATGGAATTGTATGAGATGGAATTAACACCATTATTGTACAATGATTGCATGTCTGGAAATACCATGGTATTTTGACTGTCCAATCCCATGTTTGGGATCAAATTCTTCCATTGGGAAAGACGGTATTAAGTGAAACCAGCGTTTGGTGGACCATGGAGTTGTAATCAACAGACTAGGTTCCCAACTTATGTCGGTCACCTGTACACATATGCAACTTTTTGTTGCGTGTAAAGGGCACATATGGATGGTTGGCATGGGTAAAACACATGGATCAATGTGGGGCCCACAGTGTAATGGATTTCAAAATCCACACCAGAAATCCCACAGTATCTACTGCTAGGACTGGAATTATATGATCCCTGGATTAATTCAATCCTTCCCGTTGTTTCCAAATGCCGGAAGGAATTTACATGGGACCAAATGCAATTCCATACCACTTATTCCCAGGTTCCAAACAGGTGGGGGGTTATTTGGTGCATGGTATTAGGTGGTATGGAATTGCATTTGGTCCGGCGCAAATTGTTTCATAACGACCGGAAGGATTGGATGGAATAATCCCGGTATCACATATTCCAATGCCAATGGTGGATACTGCGGGATTTTTGGTGGATTTCGAAATCCACTACAGTTGTGGGCCCCGTGTTGATGCACGTGTTTTGTCCACGCCGTCCAGCCATATGTGCCTTTTACATGTGATGTTCATGCTGCATATGTGTATAGGTGATTGACATCAGTTGTGAAATCTGGTCCATTGATTACAATTCCATGGTCCCCCAAATGCAGACTACACTTAATACAGTGTATTTCCTAGGGGAAGAATTTGATCACAAACATGGGATTGGACAGTGAAAATATCATGGTATTTCCAGACATGTAATCATTGTGCAATAAATTTTTTTTTTTGAGAGAACAGAAACTTTCATTAAAATAGGAAAAGGGAGCGACCAGCCCACTGAGATAGCAAGTCAATTAGCTCCGTACAAAAGAACACTACAATCTTTTAGGGGAATAACAATAGAAGCCCATTCGAAAATATAGAACTAAACCCTTTGCAAAATGGACTCCCGCTCTTTATACTCCCCTCTAAAACATCTCCCATTTCTCTCTTCCCACACTGCCCACCAAATAGCCGCAATAGATAATCTCCCGATAATAGATTTCTGATTAGAAAAGGAAACCCCATGCCAGGCCATAAGCAACTGACCCGTCGATTTGGGGAGGGCCCACGAAAGATTGAACCAGGAAAGGATGCAAGACCAAATGTGGCCTATGAGGGGGCAGTGAATAAACAAGTGATTAACTGACTCTTCTTCCGCCATGCAGCACAGACAAATGTTAGGGAGAATCATACCCTTTTTCCTCAGATTGTCTACCGTCAACACTTTTCCTTTACCTACCAACCACGCAAAAATTGCAATCTTCGGAGGAATCTTGTATTTCCACAGCTTATCAGTCCACACTTCTTTCGTCGACTGAGACTTCGTAGCACAAAAGTTATAGGCTGATTTAACCGAGAAGAGGCCCGATTTATCTTGGCTCCATACCAGTTTGTCGATGTCTCCCTGGATGGGAATAACTTTACTAATACACTCCAAGAGGCCCGTGTATTCCGAAATCTCCCAATCATGGAGATTCCTTCTTAAGGGGGGTTTCCACACAACCTCAATTCCATGAACATCATAACTATCAGCCACCGAAATGAATTTAGTGGTGGCAAGACGATAAATATTTGGGAAAGCACATTTAAGGGGTTGATCCCCTACCCACACATCTTCCCAAAACTGAACTTTGTTCCCTTTGCCGATGGAGAACCGAATGCCTTGATGAATCTCCTTCTTCATGCCTAGAATATCTTTCCAAAGGGCAGAAGCCCTATACCCTGAGTTATCTTTCGTCCACCACCCGCCTGAAGAGTGGCCGTATTTAGTCTTAATCAGATGGTTCCAAAGAGTATCTGGTTCATTACCAAGCCTCCACGTCCATTTCCCTAGGAGAGCACGGTTCATGCTTCTAAGATCCCTCACACCAGCGCCGCCCTTATGCACATTCTGACACACTGTCTTCCAATTCATCAAATGAAATTTCTTCCTATCTTTCTTGCCATGCCAAAGGAAGTCCCGTCTGAGTTTTTCGAGCTTGTCCAAAATCGCATTCAGACATTTGAATAAAGACATGAAATATAAGGGCAAGTTAGAGATTACCGCCTTGATCATAGTGAGACGCCCACCCAAGGATAAATACCTGCATTTCCATCTGGCTAGGAAATGCTCAAATCTATTAATAACTTTGTCCCACAACGATTTAGCAGGCTTTCCTAAGCATAATGGAAGGCCAACAAAGGTAGACGGGAGGTTACCGGTTAAGCAGCCGAAAGAACTAGCGAACAGAGCAGTCTCAACATCTTCCATGTTAACCCCGAACATTTTAGACTTAGAAAGATTGACTTTGAGACCCGATACCGCTTCAAAACACCGGATGACCATATGCATATTGCTGATTTTAGACTGCTTAGCTTCACAAAAGAGGAGGGTATCATCTGCGAATTAAACGTGAGATATTGGAACATCCATCCCTTTGATAGCGCACCCTCCAATGATATCCATTTCCTGGCCTATTTTCAGCATATGAGAAAGGGCCTCCCCGACGATAAGGAAGAGGAAGGGGGATAAAGGATCCCCTTGCCGCAGTCCCCTAATCATTGTGCAATAATGGTGTTAATTCCATCTAATACAATTCCATACCATTTAATACTGCTGTCCAAACGGGCCAAGTAGTTGTATATGCATACACATCCACAAGGTACTGATGAAGATATGCATATCTGTGCACCTCCACAAGGTTCAGGTGAGCTCGACCTCTCTATATGATGGGCCTACTGTGGATGTCGGATGCCCCAAAGATCTCACATGTCGGAAGATTCCTTGTTTCACCATCAAATGCATTTTTTTAGTTAAGCTTTGATCCCTACGCCAAAGGATAGATGCATTGTAAGTCGTTGCATATGCATACACCTCCACAAGGTACTGATGAAGAGATGCATGTATATACAATCCGAAAACTGATGCCCTGACAATGATACTGATACCAATATCAATACATGTCAGATACGTTAGCTGTATCATTTTGTTTTTTTGACATTAGAAAGCTATTGCTGTGGCACCCTTCGTCTCCACATACGGATGTATTTGATAGTATTGGATGTGTGTTTGTCTCTATACTTTTGGAAAATGCATGGTTCCATCTCTATCAATATCCACGTGCTGGTATTTAGATAGGTTGAAAAACCAAAGTCTTTCTATGGGGCTGAAAGAGCAACTTCTTTCTGCATTTATTGTTTCATAAAAATTTGAAACTCTTACGTTTTACATGTGTATGGTTGTAATGCATTGTGGTTGTGATGATTTGTCCACAAACAACCTTATAGTTAATTAGTTTTTTCATATTCAAGCACGCGGGAGGAATTCCAATCTCACATGACATATTGCACACGAGTTTCCATGGGTATGCATGCACAAGTGTTCCATATCTGGACCAATGTCCTTACAATGCCCATTTGCCCAAAAGATAAGTCTGCGGGATAATCTTGACCACTTGAATTGAGGTAAAAAAGAGATGACCACAATGCATTTATAGGCCATGTTCCAATTGAGTAGTGGGCAATACCTGGCCAGCCTACTTTTGGGTCTGGCCCACATGTGGTGGTGCCGGAGAGATGAGGGACCGATCTTGTACACATCTGCCACTTGTCCCCATGGAACTTGTGTGTTGTAATGTGTTCAATTAGCATTCAGTTGTGTGGAACACACAACCCTACATCTTTTTCACATTGTTGCTGGGGTGTTTGGATCGTAAGTTACTTAAGCTACTTATGCATCAAGTAGCTAATCTTAGTTTATACTTATTAAGCAGATAAGTATGTTTGCTAAACAACATACTTAGTAGCTTCTCCTCTCTTTCGTCTTTCCTGATGCCTCTCTTCAGCAATTTATGAAAAGTGGAAAAGCTAAAAAAATAAACTGAAGTGATTAAGTAATTTTAAGTAAAAAAGTAACTTATAACTAATCATAAACCTAACTCATCTGAAATAAGTTACTTATCTACTGCTGTAGGTAGAAAAAGTAACTTATTTGGTGGTATCCAAATGGGCCCTTAGTGTCCGTAACTCTGTTATTTGTGGAGTAATTCTATTGTACTGTCTTTTCTGCAAGTGTTAGGTTCATCATCATCATAGACTTGTCCTATCTATTTGGGGTTGATGTCACAGATCCTATTTGGTGTGCATCTCTTCAAATCGAAGTGCCAATGGTTTGTAGCACTTCTTCACTATGTAGTGCATACATCTGATTAGTTGGCAAAGATCATCTTTATGAATTTCTTTCATGGTTTTTATCTCTGGACTTCACCCTGTTTGGCTGTCTTATACTAAAAGCCCTTGCATGTGCTGTATATCTATAGCTCTCTCTGTGTGTGTGTGTGTGGGAGTCACACATCAGTACTCGCCCCACACATGCCAATGTGGCACACGTGTGAGATCCGGGACATTGGCCAAGCGGCCCTACAATTATGCCTCTCTAAGTGGGCCATGCATACGAAAAATGAAAGGCTATGAATAATCACCAAACCATACCCCCAACCTAATTATGGTCCGAATCTCGCACAGGTGCCATGTTGCTTGCGTGGAGTTAGTTCATATGACATTCACATTTCACACGTGTCTAAATAAAAAGGATCTTTGCGAAGTCCACATGCATATAAAAGACGGGTCATGTACAGGCCGATCATGCATCACCATTGCATGTACATGCGGGCCACAGCTTAAAAACAAATATATGGTTGTGAAAAACTTGGCTGAACTCTTCTAACCCATCTCTGCATATTTCCAATATTGGGTCCACTTGCTAAGTGGACTAGATTTATTTCTGGGCAAAAACATTTGATGTGGTCCCACCCAACTAATGGATGGATTGGATCTTGCACCCATATGCGCCATGCTGGCACATCCGGTGGTGTCCACATGATCTGCCTTGTACATAGGCGTGGGCTTAACAAAGCTCATACAAAAAAGTGAGGGTGCCATGCCTGCCATCTTGTAGTTTGATTCATATCTGATGTCGTTTGAGTCTTTTCTTTATTTGAATTATTCCTTCATCGATTCTTCTGCTGATGAGATTCTGTGTTCTTATGTGGGAGGCTGCAGTGCAAGGTATGCATGCAGACGTTCATCTGCACCACGTCGGAGGTGAAATGCAAGGAGCATGCCGAAGCGAAGCATCCGAAGAACGATCTCGTTCAGTGTTTTCCTCATCTCAAGAAATAGAAGCAGATATGTTAGTGAAACTTCATTTCAATGTGGTTAGATCGTGTCTTCCCATCCATGTTCTTCTGCTGTTGTAATTGCTGGAGTCTTATGCCTAAGGTGTAAACCCCATTTCTGGTCTACCTATCTCAACATGAGTGCTTGTGGATGTGTTTTAACTTGCAGTGTTCTTCATATACTTAGGCAGTAACATATGATGCGTGGCCCGTGTTTTTGCATAGTATTCATTGGTTAATCCAGACTGTTGTTCTGTTATGTCCACCATGCATGTACCAAAGATCTAGCAGGACCACCTTGAACTTTTGATTTGTGGCCTACAGAGAGATGCAGCAACGTTCCACTTTCAACTAAAATGTCCATCCAGAGTGGGATGAAAAGGACCAACGGTCTGGATTTCCGAACCATAGGCCCACTCGTCGGAATTTAAACCCCTTGCATACTGTCCAAAGACGCTGGTTGTGCGGTATATACTTACTCATCTATAATTCCATGTTAAAAGTCCTCTTTTTTTTCTTTTTTCTAAGTTCCAAACATACTAACCATCCCATGGCGTCGAGCAAAATGGGCCCCACTGTGATGTGTGTCAGACATAAAACCCATCTATCAGTTACTCCCCTGATATTTGACCCAGAGCCTGAAAATCAGCCATAGGGATCAGTGGAGAGGAGAGACTGAAAATAGGCCATTCCAAAAACTGAGGTGCACCACCACCCAACATATCACATGATTTGTGCTGTGGTGTGGCCCACCCGAATTTTGGGCCTATTCATGTTCAAGGTCATTAATCAAATGGTGTGATGTTTATGTGGTAGCCCATAAAAAGTCCAATATTAGACTAGAGTGGTTGTTTGGGAGTGTGTGTAAGTGCATTTGATGCTAAATGTGATCCAATTCACATCAACTACACTGAAATCATATTGCCACTGATTTGCAAGTCGCACTTATTTCAATCTCTTTTCCAAATACAAGTTGTTAAACACAATTTGGTGATTTTGATTGTTGGATTCTTTTGGAATTCTGATTACAAGCTGCTAAATACAACTAGTGATTCCAATGCATATGGGTTTTATGGCAATTGCCAATGCATATTAAATACAAACTACCAAGCCATCCCAAATGACCTATCCGGCTTAATGAATCGGCTATGCTATCTCTTAGAGCACAAGAGCGTCTCTCTTTTATAATTAGAAAAAAAAAAAAAACCCAAACTCATAGGGGGTTGTTTGGCAAGCTTAGAATTGGAGGTATTTTAGATCAGAGGTATTTGAAATACATAGTTTTGTTGTATTTTGAAATCTTTCACTTTTGTTGTGATTAGGAGTGAAATGTCTTTATTTTTTATTTTTAATCTTTTTTTTAAAAGGCACGAGAGTCGCATGCATAACAAAGTTGCCGCACAACTAATCCATTGTGCATGTGGCAGTGATGATATTAAAAAGAGTTAAATTATCGATTGTATCACTAAAATTACATCAATAGAATGGTCCGAACAATCCAAACATTGGCCATATAAATTAGCAGTTAAAAAATGTTGGCGAGTCGCTCATTTATGATCCTATGCTTGTGGCTCACTTGCCAAAGTATAAATTTCAATGTGCTCATTACAATAATTTAGTTAAATATCATGTATATATAGGGGTGTACATCTAGTCGAACTGAGTCGAGCTGGCCTCAACTCAACTCGGCTCAGCCACTGGTTGACCTTAGCTCGAATTCGGTTCAACTTAGTCCTCGAGCCTGACTGGCCAGCTCGGTTCGGTTCGGTCAGTAGCTCGGGCCAGCTTGGGCCGAGTTCGAGCCAAGATCAGATCGAGTCGAGTTCGTCATTGAGGCATTTCCACAAACACCTAAACTGCAACTTTAAAATCTCATTGTTTTACAAACAGAGGCAATGGTTTTACAGGTATTTTCTCAAACACCTTCTAAGCAACATAAAAACCAAGAAAAACAAAAAGAAAAAAGGGTATTTGTTTCACGTACATACCTTCCTTGCCACCAGCCACATTTCGTTGAGTTATTTTATCAAACAGTTGGTGAGCAACATCAATGGCAAAGTAACCGAGTCACCAAACTGGTTCGATCTGAATTTGATTCGAGCTGGATTTGATCCGAGTTGAGTTGAGCTGGGGCCTGCTCGAGCTCATTTTCAAGCTCAAAAAATCAGCTCGACTCGGCTCGAAGCCGAGTCGAATCGAGGTTTTTTGAGTTGAGTCGAGTTGAGCGAGCTAACTGAGCTAGCTCAGTTCGTGTACACCCCTATGTATATATGTTAATTTAGGATATTAAATTAAAAAAATGTTAGCAAGTGGCTTGTTTGGGATCCTATGCTTGTGGCAGCTTGAAATTTCATCATTTTTGCCAAAATATATATTTCAATGCGCATATATATATATATATATATATATATATATATATATATATATATATATATATATATATATATATATAAAAGGGTTCTATGGGTGGAGCTCATGGGAACTTCCCGTGAGATCGAGTTGTGTGGGCCCCACCATGATGTGTGTCGAACATCTACCCTATCAGTCAGATGCACCATTCAATGTTAGGCCTAGGGCTTAAAAATCAAGTCAATCCGTGACTTGTGTGGGCCACACCACATACGAAAGTTGAGAGGGGTTACCCTCCATTAAAAAATTCATAATCATTTATTAGGCCCACCGAGATGTGGTTTACAAATCCAGCCCATCCATTATGTGTGTCCCACTTGCATGAGGGGTTAGACCAAGTTTTAGATGCATCCAAATTTCAGGTCGGCCCCACCAAGTGTTTTTATATATTTTAGGAATGTCTTCACATGATTTTAGATGGTATGGCCCACCTGAGTTCCGTATACAGCTGATTTTTGGAATATCCCATAATTTAAAGGGGACCCATCAAATGTATGGTGTTGATGTTCGACATACATCATGGTGGGGCCCACACAGCTCAACCTCATGGGAAGTTCCCATGAGCTCGACCGCATGAGACTTTTCCATATATATATATATATATATATATATATATAGAGAGAGAGAGAGAGAGAGAGAGAGAGAGAGAGAGAGAGTCATGCTCACAAGCGAGCCTTCTCACGTGAGCACATGTGCACACCTTTACACATGTCATGGGCACGGAATCTGAACAGTCCTGAGATGTGGCACCTCATGAAACCTCTTAAGGCCAGTCCAAAACTTTGGTGGGCCATGAAAACGAGAGAGGCAATTCAAGCGAGGTAACTATTTTATTTTTCCATGCCCACTAGAGTTTTGGATCATGTTGAAAGTTGGGCCTCTGGAGTTTTATGGAGTGTTGTAGCACATGGATGATTCAGATTTTGCTTTCACATCAGGTAACAAAAAGTGCTCATGGATTCCCTTGAGAACCAGTGTAGTTGAGCATTTCAGTGTGTGTGTGTGTGTGTGTATATATATATATATATATATATATATATATATATATATATATATATATATATATATATATATATATGCTAATTTAGGATATTAAAGTTGATTTAGTAATTAAATTAAAATTCTTGCAAATATAATATAGAATTTTAAAGCATTTTTATTTTTTAAATCCAGCTCATTCTAATTACAACCTACCAAATATAACTGATGATTGGGATTCACCTTGATACGTTATTTAGAATTAATGCATTCTAAATACAAGCTCCCAAACCAGTGCATTTGGTGTGCATAAAAAACGTAAAATTTCATGAAAATTGCCTAATATCATGATATTTGAAATTTTGTGTAACAAAGTAATACTTTAAATTTCATAATTTCATAAATTCACAAATGTATTATAATCTTTTGGTTGCGTGGGGCCAATAAACAAATGAACCCAGCAGCTCCCGACTATCACAGCTTGATACTCAGCTGCAAAAAGAATATTTTCTTTCGTTCAAGTGCACCGTCGAGCAGCGAGGGACTGGTCACGTGACATGCACACTTATATGAGCCTGCGGTCACATGGAGATCCGTCCTCCCGACTAGTTGGGAAAACCAGCTGCCAGCTTTGCTCTCAAGTCCTTCCTTAGGATCTTGCCAGATGGAGCCTTGGGAATTGCATCGACGAAAAAGACACGGTGGATCTTCTTGTAGAAAACAACCTGCATGAAAAGGAGTTGCATGTAAAGATAAGGAGTTGCATTTAAAGATTTTGGTGCGAGTGATTATTCCTAACATTCCGATCGTGATCGGACGGTTGTCGTCTGTCTTTATACTATCAACTGAAAGCAATCGATGGGACTACCAATTTTAAAAGAAAAAGTTCCGATTAACTTCAAGCTTTAAGATTCATCAAAAGCGCAATTGATATAAATTGAAATACAGGAAGTCTCTTTTTTAAAATTATAGCATAACCACGTGACTCCAATTTACATTAATTTCGAAAATTTGATTATCACTGATTTACAAAATAATTATAGTTAGCATGAATTTCACTATAATTGTCAACACATATGACGTACATGCTCATATATTTACATAAATTTCATAATTATTGTCAATGCATATCAAATACACGCTTTTTTATTTACATAAATTTTATAATCATTGTCAATCTATTACGTGAATGCACGAGTTTCATGATCATTCTCACTTCATATTAAATACACACTCTCAAATAATTTTTATTGTGATAGATGGACATGCATTAAAAAGCTTTGTGGCCCACCATGTTTATGAAATACACTCCGCGTGTCAGTTTTATTAGATGATGTTAGGACATGAGCTCGAAAATCAAGACAAAATAAACATCAAGTGGGTCACATTATAGGGAGGATTGGGGGATGGGGATATCCACCATTGAAACCCTCCCAATGGGCTATGATGTTTATATGTCATCTAACCTGTTCATGACGTGGGTCTTATCAGGATGAAGAGAAGCCTGATACAAAACTTGGTTGGGACCCTCTGGTCTGGTATGACCCACTTGAGTTTTGGGATGGTTTTATTTTTGGGCTGGCCTAGATGATGGATTTCACACACAAATTACGGTAGGCCCCACAGAGCTTTTTATTTCACCGATTGGACAATCCGAACCGTCTGATGAATGGACTTCCGAAGTTGGATTTGATCAAAACTTGTCTAAACTGTCCATTTGATTGGTGGGATCAACTATTCTGATCACCATACATAGCCAGTCATGTTTACGGCACAGATTGATCAGATCATTGACAGCTCTAAAATGGCCGGGCCACCAAATTCACATCCCAAACACCAAGATATTGTAAAAATTTACCTGTTTTGATATGTATTGCTTGACTTCTTCTTCTGTGATTTTGGACCCGCTAGATCTGATGACGAATGCCACAGGGATCTCTCCGGCAAGATAGTCTTTCATGCTGGAAATGACACAATTAAAATCTGATCAGAACCGTCCATTGAAATAAATGGGCCTATGATCAAAGTTGTAGTGTTTTGCAGTGCTTACGAAACTACGGCGGCATCAGCAATGTCGCGATTGGCTATGAGCAAGGCCTCAAGCTCGGCAGGGGCCACCTGGAAGCCCTTGTATTTGATGAGTTCTTTCAATCTATCAACGATGAAGATCTCATCATCATCATCCACGTAGCCGATATCCCCTGTGTGCAGCCATCCATCTTTATCAATGGTATTTTTGGTTGATTCTGGATCGTTGAGATAGCCTGCATGATCACACATTAACCATGTTACAAATAGCATGTGTATTACGATCAGGTCCACTGATTTTGGGTGGTTATCTGGTAAGACTTTTCTTTTAAGTGGGCCATCATATATAAATCAACGTTCTTTATCAAATTAGACAAAATCCGACGGTTAGATCTTAGGTGATAAGCATGTTAGTGGGGCCCACTAGTGATCTGATCAAACTTGAAAGGAAGGCCATGGGATTCTGGTCCATCTAATCAATGGCCCAGAAAGCGACGGGTAGCTTAAAAAACAAAAAGAGCCGATGACCCGTTCAGTGGTTCGATGTTATAACCATCGGATGGTCTGGATTGTGCCAAATACTACGGTTATATCATTATGTACAGTCAACAAGTTGGCCCGCTAGATCAACGGTCCCAACTACAGCCATCTTCTTCTGTATTTTTATTTCCAAATCTGCCCTGAAGATATAACATATTTTCAACTTTCAACGGCTAAATGGTTTGAAAAATGAGTTGTGTGTGATCGTGGTGAACTTAGAAAACCGCGTTACCTAACATTCGTGTCAGGCACAATCAGACGGTTCTGATGAGTGGGGCCCACCGATTGATGAACGTTCTTTTGTAACGGATTAACTACATTTTTTTTGTTTGTTTGTTTGTTGGAAGTTGGAATGACCAATACAATTCTATATATTTATTTAATTACATATTTCTAAGTTTAGCTGAGCTGCCATTTTCTTTCTTTATCGTCCGCTAATCGGTTAGATTATGGTTAGATTCATTCATTATTTTAAGTTGGGCCCACCTATTTTAGTAGTCTCTACCAACCCACCAACGTGTTTTCCATTTCGATTGGGACCGTCCAATTGATGGGGCCATTGTAACCTAATTTCACCCCCTACATGTTCCTAACTACTGGTAAACGTTAGATTGTCAATTGTCCATAGATTCAACTGATCCAACGGTGGGGATCATTGGTTTCCGTAGTATTTTGAGCTAAGTCCTTATATTTTGAGCTCACCTGTGAACCAGTTCGCACGGACTACCTACAAACTTTTTTTGAGAACTCATCAGATATGATGATGAGTCTCGAAAATCTGAACGGTTCAAATGAAGCAGAACCTCATGAAACCCCCTGGTACCAATTTTTACTTTGAACCAAAACTTTGGTGGGCCATAAAAATGCAAACAGTTTCTTACCTTTATTTGAATTTCTCTTTTCTATGGCCCACTAGAATCTCAGATAAGGGTGAAAATTCACAACTTTAGGTTTTACGGGATTCTGCATCTTATGGACTGTTCGGATTTGACACCTATAACAGGTGTGCAAAGGTGCGCACGTGCATAGGTCAGCATGCCTCATATATATGTGTGTGTGTGAGAGTGACGTAATGATCCTGTACAGCTAGTTGCACCTTAAGTTATCCTGGACAAGTGGACAATGTGAAAATCGATCTGGACTGTGTGAGTGACGTAATATCCCTGGACTTAAGTTATCCTGGACAAGTGGACAATGTGAAAATCGATCTGGACCGTCCATTGTCTTAACCTCACTATTTATAGGCCACCATGAGAAAATCACACCAATCCAATGATCCTAACCATTCAATCACTTGATCTTTTTGTTATGACCATCATTTTTTACACCCTCAAACAGAATGGTCGCGCCATCGGATCAAGGCGATTCGTGATAGACATAAGTAACAGGTGGGGTCCACCATCTAGTTTTCTATATATCTGTACCATCCATTTATAAAGACATCAATCGGACGGCTAAGAAAGGCTGATGAAATAGAACAATCCGTACCTTTCATGATTTGGGCCCCTCTGATGCAGATCTCACCCGCTTGCTTCCGGGGCAAAGAAGCGCCAGTCTCGGGATCGACGATTTTCAGCTCTGCGTTTCGGACCACCGTTCCACAAGAACCCGATTTTATCTGGAACGGGTCCTTTGCAAAGGCCAAGCACATAGAAAGCACCGGACCCGCTTCCGTCATACCATACCCCTGCATACATTCCATTTTTTTGTTAATTCCAATATTAGCCTCATAGCAAGTTACTTAATAGGCAGGAAGATAGCTGTAGGAATTAATGAACCATGGGTAAATTTGGAAAACCCGGGCAAATGTGGTATGGTGAACTTTAATACTCTGGCAGAGTGCGTGAATGGTACACAGGCACTTAATTTACTTAGCAATTGTGCATGTGCATGAACCAAAGATTACGGGCTTTTTATCATTTGACTATCCGACTAGTGGACATTTATTGGACGGTTTAAAATGGAAAAGTAAAAGTGGATACGAATCAGTGGTTTGGATTTGTTTTTACAACTTAGTCGGTTTCATTTTAGTTAATGGATGCCACGTATTCAATTGCGGATATCCTGCTTATCAAGAGTCATAAATTATCGGAGCATCAAATAAAGATAGCATTACGTCTGTATTGAAAACGACACGGATATATTGGATCTGATTAGGTACAGCGGATATCTTGGATGGATCTGGCTATTTTTTTTTTTTTTTTTTTAATTGGTTTTCACACATGTATGAGATCAGGGCCGTTCATCACGGCGACCACAACATAAACGTGCTCCAACCAAAAGTGGTGGCAGCCCATCTCTGACCCGGCTGTGTACTGTAAAAATGGATGGTTAAAATACTGACAAAAGGTCCACGATCAACTTACACGTGTGGCTCATTGATCTTCCAAAAGGTGGGTCCCTCTCTCCCCAGACCGTTTGATCATTACGATCTGTTGGGTAGGCCAACTGGATGAACGGTCCGAATCGAGGAAACAAGTGCCACGTGGATGGGACAAAAAAAGGGTCAAGGTTTGATAGCTGGACGCGGTTCGGCTAGTGACCCCAACACCAGTATGCAAGCTGGCGTCAAAGCTCTGTGGCCCCGATGTATCTGTTTTATCCACGCCGTCCATCCATTTTTCCAGATCAATTTAGGCCAGAGCCCAAAAAAATAAGTCAGATCCACACTTCAGGTGGATGACACCACAGGAAAACAGTGTTGACTGAATGTCCACCGTTAAAAACTTCCTAGAGCCCACTGTAATGTTTATTTTCCATCCAGCCTGTTAATAAGGTCACACAAACCCGGATGAAAGGAAAAAATAAATATCAGCCTGATCCAAAACTTCTGTGGCCCCCAAAAATTTTTCAACGGTAAGTGTTCAATCCCCACTATTTCGTGTGGTGTGGTCCACTTGAGCTTTGAATATACTTCAATTTCTACTAGATGCTTAAAATGATCTGAAAAACAGGATGGACGGCTTGGATAAAGCACATACATCACGATGGGCCCCACAGAGTTTACTCAACGGGGTGAGTTACTCACTTCACAATCCGCGTCCAGCCAAACGAGCCTTAAAATTTAAGTTGACTTAGTCAATTTTATGTTGCACTTCCGTTTTACAACGTGACAAAAGAAAAGCAATCTGTCGTTTATTTTCGTTTTTTCAAAGGGAGTTCATCCAGCCATTACTTACCAAACGGTTCCATGTATTTACCGGAGTCACATCTACCGTTGGATTCGTGGATAAGGAATGGACCCCACCTAATTCTTAAAATTTACAAGAATCATCATATGCCAGTCTAACATGTACAGAATATCCACTCCTTGCAAAAGGTGGGACACACACCATCATGATCACCTGGCATGAAAATCAGGCTGATAGATAGAAACGACGTGGCCCACTCAATGAGTGAACGGTCCTGATTTTCATACCAAGTGATTATCATCATATGACCCACCTTTTCCGAGATTGGATATTCCACAAACATGACACGTTGACCGGACTCATGCAGCTGATTACCATCTAATCACATCTTGTGTAGTACGAACGACGTTGAGGCCCACCATAAAAGGTGGTGGGCCCCACTCATCATCTTCGTCCCGTTCTGACCCTCATGTTATTAATTGATATTTCTTCAAATAAACACAAGAAACTACTATTTTTGCGTTTGGCTTTGATGAAGAGAAGAAGAAGAAAATCCTTGACTTTTGTGATTTCCACTCTCGGTGGGATTTTCAAAAATCATGAAAACGATATTCCCAATACAAAACAAGAGAACCCCATTTCGTGATTCTTGGAAATTCCAAAATCACAGTTTTTCCATTCCTGAAATAGTCATGTGAAAAACGCAGCCAGCATTTAAATATTCGATCTGTACCGTTAAATTTCAGAAATCTTCTCTATTCTTGTTTTTGACATTTGGGTCCATATCTTTACCTTAATCAACCCAAAAAAAATCACTTATTGCAATAGAAAAAAAGGAGAGAAAATACCCAAGAAAATAGATAAAAGAAGGAAAACCCACAAAACCCTAATAAGAAAAAGAACAAAGTAAAAGAATTACATACCTGCCCAAGAATGGCATTTGGAAGCTTAGCTCTAACAGCATCCTCAAGCTCCTTCCCCATTGGTGCGGCCCCTGACATAACGGTCCTGATCGATGACAGATCATAGTTATCAACGACCGGGCTCTTGGCAATGGCCAAAACGATCGGAGGAACGAACGGTGCGATGGTTATCTTATACTTCTCCACAAGCTCCATCAATGCAACGATCTCAAACTTCTGCATTATAAGTATCGATGCACCAGCTCTCAAACCACATAGCAGCACCGAATTCAAAGAATATATATGAAACAGCGGCAACACACACAGCAACACGTCATCACTGCGGAAATACAAGTTGGGATTATCACCGTCCACTTGCTGGGCCACACTAGTCACAAGACCTTTATGTGTTAGCATGACACCTTTCGGTAATCCAGTGGTTCCGGAGGAGTATGGAAGTGCTACAACATCATCAGGACTTATATCAACGGCTGGGATGTTGTTTTCATCGGCTTCCATTAGTTCAGAGAAATGCAAGCATCCTTCTGGGGGAGAATCAATACACATGATCTTCACATCATTTCCATCAGCTAGATCTCTTACTTTCTCGACGTAGCATGCTTGTGTGATTATAAGACGTGGGTTGCAAGCTCTGGCTTGCTTTGATATTTCATTAGCGGTGTAGAAGGGATTGGCTGTTGTTGCCATGGCTCCGCGGTGGGATGCACCAAGGAAAGCGAATACGAACTCAGGTGAATTGGGTAGGAGTAGCATGATGACGTGGCCTTGTTCGATGCCGATCTTGTGGAGGCCTGCAGCGACCTTGCGTGCAATGAGATCGACCTCTTCGTAGGTGTAGATTTCTCCAGTTGCACCGTTGATCAAGCATGGTTTGGATTGGAAGTGGGCCATGTTTTGGAAGCAGTAGGAGTGTAGGGGGAGGTGGGCTGGGATGGAGATATCAGGGAGTTTTGAATGGTAGATGTAGTCATTAATGGATTCCATGGTGGATTTGGAGAGATGAGTTTTGAGGTGGGGAGTGTTTGGCTTGGTTTTTTGGATTTTTTTTGTATTGAGATTTGAGAATTGTTTGGAGAAGAGAATGTAATATATAGTATTGTGGGGAAGTTAGTGGGCTGTTGTCGTTGGGAGTCTATGGGCATTTAGAGATTTTATAGAGGTAGCTTGTGGGAATAAATGGTTGGTGAAGAAGATGCCTTTGCGAGGTTTGCTAATTCCACACGCGTCTGGAGCTGTACATATCGACACTCAGGCATACGTGTAAATATGGAATACGTGTATGGGATCTGAGCTTTCCGAAAGGTTGATAACTATTCTTTGATGTAATATATTAAAATTCAGAAATTTTTATTCTTCATACGGGCCACAAAATACAAAATAAATTAACGGTTATATGTTGTTTCGTGGCCATTCAATTTTTTTTGATGTGCTGTGGCCTACATGAGTTGTTACATGGCCTGATTTGTAGGTGCGAATATTTTAACAATGTCTTAAACCTGATGGAGAACTCAGATCTTACACACGTGTCATATTGTGTCACCTGCGCCTACCATAGAGATGAAGGGCTGCACACGCGTGTGGAATCAGCTAACTTCTCGTTTCGGTAGTGTTGGTGGAGACGGGGTTGGGCGGGGGGTTGACCAGTGACCATGGACCTCGCCACGTCGGATTTCACCTACTAGGCTGCGGACGCGGATTGGCTACTCCCCCTGACACCAGCCAATGGCTAGTGGTTGGTGCTCCGTGGAACCCACCATGATGTATGTGTTTCATCCATGCCATCCATATATTTTGACGGATCATTTTACGGTATGATACCAAAAATGAGGTATATCCCAATCTTAAGGGGACCACATTACATGAAACAGTGTTGAATGAGCGTCGACCATTAAAAAACATTTTGTGGCCATAAAAGTTTTGGATCAAGATGATTTTTGTTTTTTCCCTTCATCTGGGCCTGTATGACCTGACCAACATATTAGATGTCAAATAAACAGTATAGTGGGCTTTAGGAGGATTTTAATGATGGATATCCAATCACTATTGTTTTCATGTGGTGTGGTCCACCTGAGATATATATACCTCTAATTTTTAGTATCAAGCCATAAAATGATCTGTAAAAATGGATGAACGGAGTTAATGAAACAAATACATCATGGTGGGGCCCACAGAGCACCGACCACCGGCCCCGGGGCTGGTGTCAGGGGGAGTAGCCAATCCGTTTCCCTAGGCTGCGCCGTTGGGTCTAAAATACGCATGGTGGATGCAGTGCGTTTTTATTTTAAAAAAATTTAAAGTGGGACTCGGATTCGGTAGTGACCCCTCCAGTGCCAAGCTGGGTACTGGTCGGTACTGTAAAAGCTCGGTGGGCCTCACCATACTGTATGAGTTATATCCAAGCTATCCATTCATTTTTGCAGCTCATCTTAGGGCACGAGCCTAACAATGAGGCAACTTCAAAACTCAAATGAATTACACCATAGCAAGCAATGATTGCCACCGTTGAAACTTTTCTAGGTCCCACCATGCATGATATTTATTTGCCACCCAATATGTTCAGAAGATAACACATGCATGAATGAAGTAAAAGAAAATATCAACTTGAGCCAAAACTCATGTGACTCCCAACAAATTTTCAATGGTAGGCCTTCAATTCTCAATTTTAGTTATGGATCTCCCTCATTTTTCTACTCATGCCGTAAAATGTGCTGAAAAAAATAAAATGAATGAAGGGCATGGATAAAACTCATAAATCATGGTGGGCTCCTAAGTCATGGATGGATATGATGTGTGTCTCTTTACACTATTAATAAATATCAAAATTCATAATTATTAAAAATAGTAAAATTCTAAATCTAATAAAAATCTTAATTCTAATAATATTCTTCTAAAACTTAATTTCTAAAAATAAAAATTTTAAATAAAATTTTGTTTATATATATATATATCCGGATCAAAAGTTAGGACGAATTTACCGTTTACGTTATTTTGACACGTCCTGCATCAGCCTACGTAGCTTCAACCAGTACGGCAGTACTGGAGGGTTCACTAGTGAATCCGAGTCCTTTAATCGCTTAAATTCAGCACAGGCATCCAAGATCTGATCCGTTCACCAAACGGGGCCGACCATCACCTTTCATCAGGAAGATTTCACGGGCTTTCTTCAACCCTCTCGGGTCCCAGAAAATCAACGGTTGGATCGTTGAACCATGGGTAGCGTGCATAGTTTTCGTATTTGCCGGCTTCGCACGTTTACCCCATTTTTGGCCCTTCATGAAATTGACTAAAGAATGAGAAATGTCTTTCGCCTTTTTCGCGAGGAATTGTATCGAGATTCGCTCGAGTGCAGATGGAAATAGGTTAATCGCATTTGGATTCAGTCGCGATTCAGATTCCAGCACGTGTAGCCACCTATGGGGCCGACATGCTGAGATGGTCAGATGATTTGAACCGTCCATATTTTTGTTACTAGCATAGGCAAGCTATTCACTCATGACTAAGCTTCAATGCTAATCCTGACCTTTGATTTTTACAGTTGAATGATGGCTGGCCTTCAAAAGTTTCATTTCACTGCTATAAACTCGTCTACTGGTAGAGAAGGTCAAAACCATACATCCACCGTAAGTTTCTGTGGCCCGTGAAGCACAAATGCCACAACATGGACGGTCGGATCAGTGTTAAACCCGAAACCCCTTTTGTTTTATGCTACGGATCGAGCGTTCTAGATTACCGAATTCATATGGTTATTTTTAGTGACCATGCTCTTTGTTCTTACTATTGACTAAGTTAATGCAAATTTACGATTATAATTACATTTATAAATATGAAAAAAGGTACCATGGGTCTACCTCATGCAAATCCTCTCATGAGTTTGAGTTGTGTGGGCCTTGTTGCGATGTATATAGGATATCCACCCCCATCAGTCAAATGCAACCTTCAATGATGGGCCATGAGCCTAAAAATCAGGCCAATCCATCACTTGGGTGGGCCACACCACATAAAACAAGTTAAGAGTGAATACTCACTGATTGAAACCTTCATGATCATTTATAAGGCTAACTAAGATGTCGTTCACAGCACATCCATTATGTGTGTTCCACTTAGACTGGTCACACCAAGTTTCAGCCGCATCCAAAGCTCAAGTGTAAGCTACTAATTGCTTTTATATTTTTTAGGAATGATTTCACATAATTTTAAATGGTATGGCCCACTTAAGTTTTGGATACAGATAATTTTTAGGTATCCTATGACCTAGAGGGGTCTCACCAAATAAACGGTGTAGTTTTTTGGTACACATCACAAAAGGGCTCCCACGGGTGACATCAACCTCATGATACCATCTCTCTCTCTCTCTCTCTCTCTCTCTCTCTCTATATATATATATATATATATATATATATATATATATATATATAGGGAAAAAGGTACTATGCGCTCGAGCGTAAAGCAGTCCCGGTCGAGGCTTGGGCCCCAGTGATTTGAAAATCTACCCCTCGAGATGCACCATTCCAAATGGGGCCCAC
The DNA here is from genome assembly GCA_030180095.1 of Magnolia changhungtana. Classification (NCBI taxonomy): domain Eukaryota; kingdom Viridiplantae; phylum Streptophyta; class Magnoliopsida; order Magnoliales; family Magnoliaceae; genus Magnolia; species Magnolia changhungtana. The sequence goes on from JASAUF010000481.1 coordinate 28,762, forward strand.
ACGGCTGAAAATCAAATCAATCCGTGACTTTTATGGGCCACACCACGTACGAAGTTGAGAGGGCGGCACCATTCACCAAACATTCAAAACCATTTGTGGGGACCTTTCGAGACGTTTTTTGATGATCAACACCGTCCATCATGTGTGTCCCACTTAGATGTAATTTTAGACCAAGTTTTAGGTGGTATCCACAACTCAGGTGGGGCCCACCAAGTGTTTTTACATGTTTTTGCGTGTATACTTATGTTTTTCGATGGTATGGCCCACACGAGTTACATGGACCGATTTTGGGCCATGTGGGCCCACTCGATGCATACGGTGGACGATGTGGATCTTCGAACGACATCACTGGGGCCTACTCGACCTCACGGACGACCGCTTTATGCTTGAGCGCATAGTACCTTTTCTATATATATATATATATATATATATATATATATATATATATATATATATATATATATATATATATATATGAGGTCGACCACATGGAACTTCCCATGAGGTTGAGTGGAAACTTGTACAAAAATATGAGCTTTATTTATTAAACACTTTAAGATTTGACTAGTGTGGTTTATCCGATGGTTAGATTGATCTAGAAATTAGGACCTATATATATTTTGATACTAAGGATCATATGATCCGTATAGATTTAATCTGATTCGACCAGATGCATATCAATAAATATCTACGACAAGAAACTTCACATGAAATTTTAGATTTTCATAATTTTTATATTGTATTTAACCACAAATCAATGCAATAAACGTGTGATCGATTTACATTATTCATTGCATAGATTAAGTCAAATTACATCAAACGTACAAAGAATAATGAAAAAATGACAATAAACTTACCGTATCTAAGCAACCCAAAATCTCAGCTCTCTCCCTTTCTCGGTTGTACTTATGGTACATTTTTGTTAATATGTGAGTTGGGGTATAAGTGTGTGTAAAAAATAAACCTGGAAAATGAAAATTGTCAGCTTCCATCCCTTTTCAAATTCTCAGCTACCGTTGCCACGTGGGTTGAAACCTTCTTCACAGCAAGCCACGGGCTTATCTTGATTGGTTGTGCTAGACTCTGGTGGGTCCCACTTTATAACCATGCGTACTGCGATTGATTTCATAATCTCATCACCAACCCAGCATCCATTAATGAAGAAACAAATATTTAGGATGACGAGAATACCCCTCACCCACCCAAGATATCCCAAATCCCATACAGATTGTCCACACGCAGGCACGGGGAGTTTGCCAATTCCACACGCTTGTAGAGCCGTATACATCCACACGCTCAAATACGAAACACGTATGTAAGATCTGAGCTTTCCATAATGTTGGAAATAATGGTTAGATGATCTTCCGAAAATATCAGACAGTACTTTGCTCTTCAGGTGGGCCACAATGTACAAAGTAAGTTGATGGCTTAATAAGTTTTTTCTAGCCGTTCATGCATTTTTTAATGTGCTGTGGGCCATTTGGGGCGTGAAACCGCCTAATTTTAGGCCAAAGGATCTAAAACATTGGATCTCACCTGTTGAAAAGCTCAGATCTCACACGTGTATCACATTATGACACATGCGTTCCCTTGGATGTGTACAGCTCCCCCACGCTTGTGGAATTACCAAACCTCCCTGCGTCGTATGGGAACTGTCCATACAGCGCCGTCCTGCCAACGTGTCCAGCACGTTGGACATCGGAGCCATACAAGATGTGGGTCACACCATGAAGATTAAAAATCTGGAACATCCACTCATTAGGTGGCCCACAACTCTACGTTGAGTCAGACAATCTCTGGTCCATTGATCACAACGGTTCTTTCAGCCCGGCCCGATTCTCAGTCTGGCTCATATCTCCATGGTTTAGATGCTCTACAAAACTGATGCATGTGGAAGTTCACGTACAATGTCCATATACGATGATCAACGGTCAGAAATGCCCTGCGGTTGTAGGGTCTTTATCCAACCCAAAATGTATGAGATATTTAAATGGACGGAAGATGACAGAAACATATTCAAAATGGTTGGTATCCGTTTACCAAGCTTATGGAAGAAATTTTCAAAGGAATCCCGGTTCGGTCCAGCCAGGTTTGGTGCACTAGAGATTAGATGGTTATTCGCGCGTGTGGCTGGAAGGGAACTCATGCCGCACGTGCTAATTGGTACACATGTTTGATGTGTGGGCCATTTTTTTAAGGTTAGGCCCAATGAAATATTTCATGGGTACATTGAATATGGATCGGTGGGTGTTTTCAACCTAGCGAAAAACTTTGATACTCTGGCAGAATGTGATGGATGAAACTCAGGTGATTAGAGACGACTTGGGAAGTGCATACGTGGCATACAGGTTAAATTAGACTATCCAAGTTTAGATGTATCATTAACCGAGGATTATGGTTATTTTGATTGTGTTGGGCGTTTATTGGACAGTTAAAAATGAAAATGATCCAATGGTCCTAATTCGAAAGTGTCTAAGAATCAGAAGTTAGAATTGTTTAACTATGATTTTGAGATGGTGAATTTAGTCGGTTGTTTTGAACTAATTAACGCTAGGTGTATTCGAGTGCCTGAGTATCAAGTGTTATCGGCTGTCAGAGCATGGATTAACTCCCTGTCATCTAGCTGACCACTTTCCTCGCACTGGTGCTGCATGGCTGACTAGTTAATCGGTCTATCATGCATGGCTGATTAGTTAATTGGCCTGTCATGTTCCACCCTAATGAACGGCCCAGATTTCTTTCACACAAAAGTAGGATTTGGACGGATAATCTAGCAAGTAACCATGATCATCCATTGGCGGGCTGTTTTTTGACTGGCCCACCACAACTCTAGATGGTAATGACTCAGTGGCGGCTCAGTCAACAGGGACGCGGTTTAGATCATATTGTAGCTTTGACTAGTGAGGTGGCTAGTGTTGAAATTGGGTGTCTTCAATTTATGTTGAACAGTAATTTTTAGTAAAATTGATATTTTTTTTTAATTGGATTGAGATTTTTTTTTTTCTTTTTTAATTGCTCGCTAAACTATGACTATGTTCGATTTGATTGAAGAGGCTCTTAATTTGATTGAGAAAATTCAAAAATACAAGTTTGCTTTCTGAATAATTTTGAGCACTTACAATTCAATTGGAAGTGTGGTCGATTCGATTAACGGTCCTCGATTGGAGTTGATCCTATCGAAGGTCCCATCGACAGTTTGTACAACTTGTGCGTAAGTACACGATTCTATTTCTAATTCTGAATATGAGTTTATATATAAATGGGTATAATACATGATTATGGTAATACAAGGTGATTGAAAAACTCGTTCTAAAGAGAGCTAGGGTTAGGAGGAAGGGGATCTAGGTTTTAACTTAAGGTTTGTGTTATAGGAAAAATTGATTGACCAATAATAAAGGTCAGGTCGGAACTTCGTGTATTTCGCCAGGTCGGACAATGACAAATACAACTAAAAATTCACACTTTGACCCTAGATTGAGTAGGAAATAAGATCGAGCTCCGTCTTTAAATAGCAGGTCGGAAGATTTATTGATCTACTCGACGCCAAAAGAAGCTCAACTACTTATTGAAGGAATCATGTCGGCATAACTTCAAGTCGACATACTATCCATAGGTTAGGTCGACATAACTCCACCTTGGCCTCCTACTCATACCCCTTCTGATTTTGAATAATCAGATCCTATCTAGGAGAGATACTCTCGAAAAGAAGATTTCGGGAGACATTCGTGACACGCTTGGGATTCCGAGATCTTTGCCAATGATCTTGGAAGATTCCTCCATACACGGGATCCAAATCTTACTACAACACGACCCTACTAAATAGGGAGATCTCTCTACGCTGCATCCTCTCCCCACTTATAAATAGGAGCATCTCCGATGGTGAAAGGTATGCACAATCTCTAACCCAAAACTACATTTGCGACCAGACTCAGATTCTCTGTCTGACATAGGCATCGAAGGGTCTCATGTATTAGCCAGAGTCTCATTTGTCTGTTTATTGTGCGGGTGTTCAAGAGACCGGGGAGGGCTGATCAGATTTTTGCATCAACAGTTTGTATATAAGTTGCTCTATCCCTTGTAATTTTATTTTTATGATGGATTGCGTGTCGCTTTATGCCAATTTTTTTTGCTAGGTTTTTTTTTTCCTAGTAAAAATCGTTGTTTTCTTGATGGACGCTCAAATTTCTATCTATGTACTTATTTGATTCATGTATGGGTTATGCTTACAATGCCTAAAATGTATGTGTTTTATCCACACCATTAATCCATTTTTGCATACCATCTTAGGGCTTCATCTCCAAAACAAGGCAGATCTAAATCTCAAGTGGACCACATCAAAGAAAACCATAGTGTGACCACATCACATCTACCCTATTGATTATTTCATACACACCCGGATGAAGTGAAAAATAAGTATCAGATGGATCAAAAACTCTTGTAAGCCCATGAAGTTTTTAAGGGTGGGCGTTCAGTTAACACTGTTTCCTATGCTATGGTCCACTTGAGATTTGTTTTGTTTTGTATGAAGGCGTGGATGAAACACATATATAATGGTGGGCCCATAGAGCACCCACTAGTAGCCAGTTGCTACTGGCAGCGGCCGCAGCCAAACCGCCACCATTTTCCTCGTGCTAGTGCTACATGGCTGACTTGTTAATTGACCTAGCATGTTGGCAGTGGGCCCAACCTGATGAATGGTCCAGATTTCTCTCATACAAAAGGAAGATTTGGACGGATATTCCAGCGCGTAGCTGTTAACATTTCTCGACTGCCGACCACGACTCCTCCAAAGAGGACTCGTTGGCGTCCCAGTCAAAGGCACTATGCAGGGTGGAATGGCGTAGCCTGGATCTGGATTACCTACTGACGATGCCAACAGTGCTCTGTGGGCCCACCATGATGTATGTGTTTTATCCACACCGTACATCTATTTTTTCAGATAACCTTAGTGCATGAGCACAAAAATGCAGCGGATTCAAATCTATAGTAGACTACAGTACAAGAAAGCAGTATTGATTGAACGCCTGCCGTTGAAAACTTTCTACGGTCCACTGTAATGTCCAACTTGTTGATTAGGTCACACAGACCTAGATGAAGGATATATATATATATATATATATATATATATATATATATATATATATATATATATATATATATATATATATATATATATATGGGAAAAGGTACTATGCGCTCGAGCGTAAAGTGGTCGTCCGTGAGGTCGAGCTGTGTGGGCCACACCGTGATGCCGTTTGAAGATCCACACCGTCCACCAGATGCACGAGCCCAGGGTGAGCCCACACAGACCAAAAGCAGTCGTCCACGTAACTCAGGTGGGCCATACCATCGGAAAACATAAGTATACACGTAAAAACATGTAAAGCACTTGGTGGGCCCCACATGAGTTGTGGATACCACCTAAAACTTAGTCTAAAATTACATTCAAGTGGGACACATATGATGGACGGTGTTGATTATCAAAAAACGTCTCAAAGGTTCCCCACAAATGGTTTTGAATGTTTCAATGGTGCACGGCCCCTCTCAACTTCTGTACATGATGTGGCCCACAAAAGTCACGGATTGACTTAATTTTCAGGATTGTGTGCCCCCTATGGAATGGTGCATCTGATTGAGGGGGTAGATTGTCGAACGGCATCACAGTGGGGCCCACATCAGCTCGACCGTACGGACGACTGCTATATATATATATACACACACATCAGCTTCGTACAAAAGTTTTGTGGCTCTCATAGAGTTTTTAATGGTGGGTATTCAATTAGCACTGTTTCCTGTGGTGTGGTCCACATGAGATTTTGATCTACATCATTTTTGGGCCTACAGTTTAAAATAATCTTGAAAAATGGATGGACAGAGTAGATAAAATCACACATCATGGTGGGGCCCACAGAGACCGTCAGCGTAAGTAGCAATTGGGGACGCGGATTTCCTGCGAAAGCCTTTGATGATCCGTGGGGCCACCACGATGTTTCCGGAAAATCCACTCAGTCCATCCGTTTTTTCAGATATTTTAGGAGAGGAGGACATAAAATCAGGTGCATCTAGAACTCGGGTTCTCGCTCTTTCCCGGGTGGTAGACTCTCGGGAGTTTCAACTCCCGGTCCTCCCGGTCAAGGGTTCGAATATCCATAGGTGGTGAAATTCCACCAGCGTGAGTGTGTGGGGGTGTGTGCGCGTGTGAAAAAAAGGAAAAAACAAAAAGGTGTATCCAGAACTCAAGACACCCATGCGAAGAAGCGAAAATGAAATCTGGACAAAGAGTTTTCGACCGTTGAAAACTTCGTATATGCCATCTAAACTGTTTCTAAGTTCACTTCCACTGGGATGAAGTGAAAACCAAAAACTATTAGTCTTATAATAAACTTTATTGGTCATACAATTGTTTAAATGGTGGTCACTGAATCTCCACTGTTTCCTCTCGTGTAACCCACTTGAATTTTGGATCCACCGGATTTTTGGTCTATTGTCCTAAAATGATATGAAAAATCGGATTGTCGGGGTGGATTTTTCTGAAACATCATGATGGACCCCACGTAGCATCCCAGTTCGTGTGAAAGACTTTCGCTGGAAATCCGCGTCCCAATCCGGGTCCGCGTAGCCTGCCGACAGATGAGCCGGACCTGTGGCTTTAGTCCAGGCTTTGACCTGCTAGCTTGGCCCATGTACTGGGCTTGGGCCTTGCATGAATGGCCTGATCACTTTACAGGCACACCTGGGCTCAAGTCATTTTAACCTCATCCAATCTGGGCCCACCTAACTTTATAAATACATGTTTTATACCCTATTAAAATGCTATTCTAATCCTTAGGCAACCATCTATCTTGAATATGGACCATTAATTTTATTTTAAATACGGACCTTTGTTTTCATTCCTGAAAGTTAGGAAATTTTAAGGGGCCAATAGGGATTTTATCAATTTTTCAGCTGGATCAGCTAGATAGGTTTGGTTGTAGGCCCACCCAAGATTTTTATTTATTTATTATTATTTTTTTCAGATTGAGCTTGGGCTTGCTATGTTAGGTCCATACCGGGCTCAGCCTTTGGTCTCAAATGTAGGTTGGGTGTGGGTTTAGTCTGGCCAGGCCCAACCCAGCACATCGCCACCCCTGGTTGCGTTGGACTCTGTCCTATGTTAGTTCTGAATCATTTTTTAAATGGTGGTGACTTATTCTCCTCACATGTGCCATTGGTGTATATCAAGACCGTCCAAATTCTGGTTCCCCGTATGGATGGAACATGACTTCTAGAGTCGCCCCTGATCAAGAAATTCTAATTCTCTGATCAATGTTTATCAAATGGATGGTGAAGAGTAAAATAATGAGCAATGTGAATTAGAAAGGAAGAATCAGGCTTGTAGGTGCAAGTTTTCTCTTGTGTCAGCAATTTGGTCGGTCTAGATTACCTTACAACTATGCTATGTATACGGTTGAAGAGTCGTTACCATTTTTTAGATTGTGGAAAACGAACACAGGACTCTTGATGAGATCCTTTAATATGATTACGAATAAAAGTACAGCATGCATTCCCCGCCATTTTCTAAATATTAGTGACTCTTCCACTCACATGTTACAAGCACTTTACAAGAAAAAAAAAATTTAAAAATAATAATCGTGGGGTCCACTATGATGATGGACTGACCAAAATCAAAATCATCTGATGATCTTACACATCTAATCGTTCCTGTTTCACACTTGCAATTGGACTTCTGACCAGTTTGTTTATAACCATCCATTTATGTCCACCACTTAGATGGTTAGAATCATTCAATCAGCGAAATATTAGGTGGGCCACCATCTGCAATCGGCCCACCAGCCGGATAATTAGAATTAACCGGATGACTGCAATGTGTGAGACGGCCTATGAGTAGTGCTAGCAATGGGCTGGGTTTGGCTAGCCCAACAGATATTTAAGGCCCAAGGCTCGAGGCTAGCCTGAGCCCAAGCTTAAAAGATTGGCATGGACCAAACACAGGAGGTCCAAACCCAGTCCGAAGCAGAGTCGGGTTGGGTGCCAGGTGAATTGCCACCCTCAAAAGTTTTAGATAAGTTGATATTAAAAACTTGTAGGTTTTGATATGCATCTTTTCATGATTATGAAAATCCAATCAGTCCCATGTTTAGGCCATGCTACATCAGTGAGGTGATAAATTTACATATATGAAGTTCATTTTCTTTTTATTGTTGTTTGAAATTTCAAAATTCTCTTAGATTGGGACATCTTTTGCCATTTTCAGTTGAATGTGGATCATTGTTCGGTTTTCTTATCCAAATCATTCATGTATGTAAATTGACCCTATCTTGAAAAGGTGGGTTTTTTAGTCTTTCAATAAGAAATGAAAGGATTATAAGTCCACATTGAAAAGGACACATTATGCGTCCTATCAGAGTGATCCGGATGAGGTTAAGAAGTACTGCCCATGGAGCGTCGATCATGCAGACTGGGATTGGCTGGTCGTTTTTTGGGAATGTATGAGATAACTATAATTACTTATTTCTTTATTTAGATTATAATAGGTTTTAACTTTTTTATTCTTCACCTTGTAGATGCGTGGACAAAAAAATAAATAAAATTACGTGATCTAGAGGCTTCTCCACATAACCAACAGGAAGAGCTTTGCAAGTAAGTTCAATGAGGTACACTCCGATAAATTGAAATTTGTTATTTGTTATATTGATGCATAGTCTAATTTATTACCATCTGCTTATTAACAGATACAATAGTCCAGTGAAGCAGAGCCGTCAAGGGTGGAGATGTTCAAAGTAACATATACAAGAAAGGATGGAAAATTTGTAAATAGGGATATGGATGTGTTAGTAAGTATATGTGTCCAAAATATATATATATATTAATTTTCTTTTAGTTTAAATATATTATTATTGTTTGTGTTTAATTAATTGCAGTGCGTAATGCAAGAGATGGAATCTCAGCAGTCTGAGGGATCCTAGAGTAGCACAACTAGAAATAACATATTCTTTTAGGTCATGAGAGAAGATAAATATGACCATTTGAGGATGATGGCGATAGGAGTCAGTCCCTCTGCATTATGTGGCTCTCAACCCAGCTATCATAACTCTATGGTATGGGCTACTTGTGCATAATAAGAGCCTACATTACAGGAGGTTGTCATGGTATGTCTGGAGGCCGTTGAGACGCATCAAAACACAATGCGGCTTTGGGTGTTCTTTGATTCATTCTGCAGTAGATAGGTTAGTGATTCAGCAATCCTGTGGACATGAATAGTATATGTGGTACATAGGTAATAACTTCCTATTCCACATTTCTTTTTTAATTGAGAATCTTAATACTTGTTTTTATTTATTTATTTTATTTTATTTAATAGCCAAAGTAACATTGTTATATAGGCTCCACCTGATGACACTCCTCTAGTACTTGATGACATCGGTGTTTCTTCGCTTTGAGTCCCATGTATCTCAAACCTTAAACCCATGCCCCTCTTTTTGTTAATGAACTATAGTCACCTAATTTTATTACGATGATAGGTTCAAGTCATTGTGGTTCATCGTCATATATATATAAAACTAGAATCCAATTAATTCAATTTATTTTTCAGTTTGAATAAATGACAACTTATAGGAGACACAAGTAATCTACAGAAGTTGGCATGAGGAAATGAACATCATTCATGTATAGCTTAGCTAATAGATTTCTTATTGCATGGTGTAAATCTTCTATTAGTGACTTTGACTCACTTTCTTTCGTCAACCCAACTCTTTAACATAAGATTTTCAGTTAGAAGTTTATTAGTTAAGCTCTACATTAACATGTCCATTTTTCTCTTGTATTTCGTACAGGCTACTTGTTCTTCATTGCTATGCACATTCATCTAAATATGAAAAAAATAAAATAGATTGTAATTCAAGTTTAATGACAATGAATTACAGTGATCGAAACCTATCACAATGATAAGTATGTATGTAGCTTTTTCATTCATATGGAGAGTCCAAGATTATATATATATATATATATATATATATATATATATATATATATATATATATATATATATATATATATATATATAAAGAAACCAGACTATATAGCGGCGGATTTAATAATCCACCACTATAAGTAGAAAATGATATAGAGCGGGTCACAGATACTTTCATGACCAAGATGGACTAGAGAAGACTTGATCAAAGGAGGAAGTCATCAAGACCGTCAGAACCTTAAAATAGGCATATCTCGCAAATCGAAATTCGAATGAGTTACTCGATGTACCATATATGATTTTGGGGTAGGACGAGTTACTTTAGCCAAACGTCGGGTTGCCCATGCCGAATTTGCGAGATTCCATCATATTAGTGGTCAAATTCCATGTTTATTTCCAATTTTACTATTTTTAATAAGTTTTAGTTTGATTATAACTCTTCATCCGTTGGGCTTTAGGAGTTGTGTCAAACATGAAAAGTATTTAGAAAAATTAGGAGAATAACGTGGTTAAGCCACATAGGACACTTACTATAAACAGAAATTTACTAAGTTGTGAAATCTAGGAGTTTTAGTTATAGTTTGCTTCTGATTTCTCTCCCATTGCTTGTTATCCCTATTTAAAGGATTGTGAACTCGTTTATATCAATCAATCAATCTATAAATTTTCATAAATACTATTTATATTTTCTTACTTGTTCCTCATGGATTCGAGAAGTCTTTGTGAGGAGTCCAGAGAAGCTTCGTGGATTCGAAGTAGTTATCCTTGAGGAAGACGGTGATCGACCTCATTACGTTCATCCCTACTTTATTTGGTATCAGAGCGAAGATTTCCCTCGGGCTGATGACAAACAATGAAGGTATGAATAAAAATCCTGTGGACGATGATACAGAGATTCATTATCTTTCGGAAAGAATGGAAACTTTCCACTGGGAGAGTCAGTTGGCCATGCAAGGGCTGCAGGCAACCCTTAACCGTATGGCAGATGTACTACTTCCGCCTCAAGCCTTAGGCGATGCTCCACCGCTTGTGATTACTCCACCTCCTGTGGTTATTGTACGACACTACCCTGAATTTTGTAGAGCACTATTAATGGTGAATCGTAAGGCTACACCAGATGATTCAAGTTCTAGCAACGAGGACCTTAATGAAGGCTTTCCCCGACGACCAAATCATGGAGGCGATCATCTAGATCGTGCTAAAAGAGACTATCGAGGTAAGGCTGAACTTCATAGTTTTAACGGTTTATTATGCATAGAAGATTTTTTCAACTGATTCGCTGAAGTAAAATGATATTTTGATTACATGGGTGTTTCAGAGCATAAAAATGTGAAATTAGTAGCGTTTAAATTAAAATCTGGTGCTTCTGCATAGTGGGAGCAATTATAATTCTCACGTGCCCGACAGAATAAGGCACCCATCTTATGATGGCCACGGATGAGACGCCTTCTTCGATCACAATTCCTTCATAGTGATTATGAGCAGGTAATATTCTAGCAATACCAAAACTACTGACAGGGGAATCGAACCGTCACTGATTACACCAAAGAATTCTAGCAGTTGGCAACACGAAACGACCTATCAGAAACTGAATCACAAAAGGTAACACGATTTATAGGTAGGTTACGACCGATGATTCAGGACCGAGTTTAGATATACCCAGTCGGACTGTAGATGAAGCAGTTCAATTGACATGTAGAGTAGAAACACAACTTACAAGAGTTCTTGCTCGACCCAATCCTTCAACTCGACCCCCCATGACGAGTCCTACGCAGGATGCAATACTAGCACGAGGAAAAGAACCAGTAGGAGAACATCCTCAACCTCTTGCAACCATAAACTGTGATATGTGGAGAGACTCATTCAGATCTCAACGTGTAACACCCACAACAGCGGGCCTAAGTAGGATTCCAAAATCCTTACGATCGGCCAAGGTTGAACAATTGTTACCGCTGTGGCCAATCGGGCCACTTGTCAAATACATGTCCTCAACGTCCCACAACACACTTGGCCATAAACGAAGGGGGCGCTGAAGGTGAGGTCGTAGAAGAAGACCCTGACTTTGAGGAACATGAGTAGGCCACAGAGAAAGGAGAAGATGGTAGTGAATGGACGGGCGAGGATTATAGCGAATCTCTAGTTGTGAGACAATTACTGTACACCCTATGGAAGGAATTACATCTACAGCGACATAATATATTTTGTACGCGGTGCACTGTCAACGGAAAAGTCTGTGATGTTATCATAGACAGTGGAAGTAATGAGAACATCATCTCAAGAGTAATGGTGGACAAGTTGCAGCTATCAATGACAAAACATCCTTCCCCGTACTCAATTGGCTGGATAAAAAAGGTGAACGAGACCAATGTAACTGAATAATGCACTGTCTCATTTTCAATTGGCAAAAATTATAAGGATCAGATACTTTGTAACGTGGTCGACATGTAAATATGTCATATGTTACCCGGTCGACCATAGCAGTCGGACCGTGATGCGACCCACCGAGGATGAGACAATATTTACGTCTTCGTCAAGGATAGTCAAAAAATAATCCTTACCCTTATGGCACCAACAAAATACCCTGAAGCTTCTAAAGTGGAGGGGAGTTCCCTCTCGACCATTCGAGATTTCATAGAAGAATCTAAAGAAACCGGTGAGGTTTATGTCATAGTGGTAAAGGGCGAGGAATCGAACCCCTTAGACATTCATTCAAGTTTAAGGTCATTCCTAAACGAATTTAAAGAAGTTTGGCCCAAAGATTTACTCGATGGATTGCCCCTCATGAGGGATATCCAACGTCACATAGGCCTTATCCCTGGAGATAGCTTGCCCAACCGCCCTCACCGTCAGGTGAGTTAGAAAGAATGTCAGATCTTGCAAGTAGAAGTGAAGGAATTAATCAATACTAGTCAAGTCAAGGAAATCATGAGTACATGTATTGTGTCAGTTTAAGAGCTTAATACCAGTACAAGAAAATGGCTAATAAACATCGACGTCAGAAGTTATCTCAGAATCATGAGATAAATCCCTTGAGTAACGTAAGGACGAGTTTTTTCTAAGTGAAGGGGTCTGATGTAGAACATGTCACATATACATTCCTATCATGGTTGGACCAAAAGAAGGTGGATCGTAAATTGATAATCACTTTTGATCCAGGTATCGTTACGGTGCACCAAACCAATTGTATCAAGAACTAAAGCATCACGAGAACTCGAGGACGAGTTCTTTTGAAGTAGAGGGGACTAATGTAGAGTGGGTCATGGATACTTTCATGACTAAGATGGACTAGAGAAGACCCGATCAAAGGAGGAAGTCATCAAGACCCTTAGAACCTTAAACAAGCATATCTCGCAAACCGGAATGAGTTACTCGATGTACCAATATGATTTTAGGGTAGGACGAGCTACTTTAGCCAACCAACCTAGCGTTTCCGGGTTATCCATGCCGAATTTGTGAGATTTTATCATATCGGTGGTCAAATTCCATGTTTATTTCTGTTTCTACTATTTTTAGTAAGTTTTAGTTTGATTATAACTCTTCATCCGTTGGGCTTTAAAAGTTGTGTCCAACGTGAAGAGTGTTTAGAAAAATTAGGAGAATAACGTAGTTATGCCACATAGGACACTTATTATAAATATAAATTTACTATTTATAGTAAGTTGCGAATTCTAGGAGTTTTAGTTATAGTTTGCTTCTAATTTCTGTCTCATTGCTTGGTATCCCTATTTAAAGGGTAGTGAACTCGCTTATATCAACCAATCAATTTACAAATTTTCATGAATATTATTTCTATTTTCTTGCTTTTTCCTCATGGATTCGAGAAGTCTTTGTGAGGAGTCCAGAGAAGCTTCGAGGAAGACGGTGATCAACCTCATCACGTTCATCCCTGCGTTAGAAAATATAACGGCAATTTAATAATTCACCGCTGTATTTGAATGGTGAATCCGCCGCTACAAGTCTTCGATGCTATATGTCGATATGATTAAGTGTTCGTCGCTATATATAAGTTTCGTTATGGCGGACTGAAGGGATCACCCTTGTATTATAAGGATATACTTCGGTAGATATTTCTGTCACAATAATTATACAAACAATGGTAGATATATTATTTATCGCTAAATATATACCAATAGTAGATATGGAGGCAGATTTTCATATATATAGTAGCGAAATTTATGATTTGTCGTTGTAGTGATAAGAGAGAAAATTTGGATATTTTATTGAATAATATGTGAGTGATTTTTCTATTACACCACTAATAATTAAAAAAAATAATCCAAACTTTAATTCAATATTGCTTAAAATGACAAAACTCTTAGTTATCTAAAATAACAAAACTCTTCTAAAATCTAATTCTACAAAAATAAAAAGTTTAGAGTTAACAGGGATCCTCTGTATCTTAGAGGATTAAGTGGGGTCCACATTGTCCATTATCTTAACAAACTGGTAGGCTACCTTGCCGATGGGCTAAGGGCCGAAAATACGAGTAATTGGTTTGCTGTTGTCTAAGTTTTTTCTTTTTCTCCCTGCAGGTCACCTATCATATGCCCGCGGCAGTCCACACCCCTTGAATTTTGGGACATGGACCATCTTCGCCATGACCTACCATAACAACAACTTCGATCATGTGGTACTGTGGATGGGTTTCATGCATGGAGTTGCTTGCATGCTAGTAGTCTTCTGAAAACCAGAGTATAACTTTAAAAGTGGCAATGGGTCAGGAGGCCTGGCCTGACCAGGCTGACTTGCCCAATATAGCCAGAGCTTGGGCTTAAACATGGCCCAAGGGCTGGGCTCAGGCTTAAAATCTAGACCAGGTGTTAAGCCCAGGCCTAGCCAGCCCGTTGGCCTAGTCCAATCCAATAGACCACCATTATACAAAAGGAATGTACAGTTGAATATGAGTGGTTTTGATTCAACGTATGTTTTCACTGATTAAAACCATTTATATAATGTGGGAGTGGTGGAGTATAAATGGAATATCTGAAAAAAAAAAAAATCTTACATTGAAGTATTTTTAAACCCTTGATCCCTTCGCTGTTCTTGGAGGGCATGGTTATGCCAGGGCCAGGCCTTGAGGGACCACCAGGGTTGAGCTAGGGCCAACTAAAGCTCGGTTCTAACCTAGACCATTCCACCCATAGGTTGGGTCGACCAGCGGTCTACTTATCTAACTTGCTTTTTGAGGTGAGTTCTGGCCCAGCTAAATGGGGCAGTAGGTTGGACTAAAGCTCGAAATGTAGTCGGTCTTGGTTGAACTTTAGCTCACCCAATTTCACCCGCCCACACAGTCATGTTTCGCACTATGGAAACGGCCTTATCTAAATGGGCACATTTAACTGTCACAATCAATGAAATGAATCAAAAAATATTTTATCTATTTTATTATTATTATTTATTTTTTAATACACATAATAGGTTGAACTTTACCCCACTCGATCCAACCCGCCGATGCATGTGATTATCAATGGGTTGGGTGAGGGCCGTATATGAATATGGGATCTGCGGGGACGCAGTGGACCCGATTTGATTGTAATGGGCCCACGTTGATTTTTTAATTCTTTTAATTTTAATTTTTTAAAGACATGTTTAGAAACTAGGTCGGGTTTAGGCCACCATTTTGAATCCGGCTAGAATCGTAACTGGTCAGGTCCACTGTATTGAATCTAGATAAAATCAGGTTAGGTGAGGTCTGGGTCTAAGTCTAAGTAAGTTGGCTCATACCATCATTTGAGCTATCTACTTATGAGAAAAATCCATTGACACCCATGCATGTGTCAAAGTGGCACACGTGCGTACGATCCATTCCATTTATCAGTTTGGGCCAACCATGTAAAATGCCGTAATTTGATCCGGACCCAAACCAAATGCAATCGGATTTGAATTAGGGTCCTCACATTGAAACTTTAAGACCTAAACCCTTAACAGCCCTAGGTTAGGCCTAATGATACTGTTATGGGAAGATCTGAGACATCTTAGCTCCGAGATCTGAGGTTATTTAGAGCCGACTCGAGGCGTAGGACTAAGCTTGGAGTCATGAGTATAGGTGAGGGATGGACCTCTAATTCGACGACTGTTATGTTTTCACTCCGAGGCCCTAGACGAAACGATCTGAGGCTGAGTCGATCCACCCTGAATTCAGAGCGGAATCCTAGAATGATTCGAGGCTGAAGCTGTCAGCTCGGAACGATTTGGCGCCGAGGTGCTCGGTTTGGGACTCGAATTGGAACCCACTTATGAGGGGGACCATGAGGTGTCCCATTACCACACGATTGACGACGGTTACTCAACCGCCCATGTCCGCATGACTACACAATGACTGGGTAGCCGAATCTCCCGTGGGATGTGGCAAATGCCCCAAGATGTACCGAGTTATGCGGACATGTCCATCTCAGGCGAGGGGGTATAAATAGCATTTTGCGGGGAGGAAACAGGTACACAATATCTCGCACCCTCCTACACTTCAACTTAGACCTAGATTCCCTTTGAGTTGACTTAGGCATCGGAGGGTCCCCTGTGCAAGCCAGGATCTCCTTTGCTCACCAGTGTTGTGCAGGTTCAAGGTTTATACGTGGCTCGGAGTTAGAAGATCCGAGCAGAGGGTAGCCCAGATTTTGTAGCAACAGATACAAACCCACAATTCGAATTAAAATAAAAAAGAAAAGTATTTATTTTGCAATCACTAATTGGATAACAGTAGCCACATGTTTCATTTTTTGGTCGGGTCTGGGCGGGTCTCAGTCGAGTCTGACCCAATTACAATTAAATGGGTTGGCTCTTGTCAGTCTTAAACTTGATAAACTTTAATACGTGTGCTGGGTGTAACATCCCTTTTTTTTTTTTTTTTTTTTTTTTTTTTTACAGTGAGTATTTTGAACCCCACTGTTTCTCATGGTGTGGTCCACCTAAAGTTTGGATCAGCCTCAATTTTTTGACCATGCTCTAATATAGACAGGCAAGACTGATGGACGGATTAGATTTGTCACAACATCTATGTGGGGCCCACCGTCATTAAAAGAGAGAGAGAGAGAGAGAATTGAGTGACATGTTAATAGCCCAGCCCCAAATTTCTCTCTCCATTCCGTCTTCTTCGTCCACAACAGAGGGTGCTAGACTCATATAAACCCTCCAACCCACCATCCAAATGGGACTAGCCCGCCGATCTGAACCATTCATGATCCAGATCGGAACTCGTAGAAACCATAGCCATTATTGTCTCTTACATTAGATATGCTCGTGCGACCCACTAGTTCTTTCAATCTATTTTGTTTCTCGGCCTTACCTTTGATCAGTCTTGCAAACCAAATGAATGACGTAGATTTCTCACTACACATCATGGTGGATCCCACTTAGCTTCCGTTTTACAACTAAACTCCGCGAACTTTTGCATGCCTTCCGCAATCAACTCTCATTCTCTAATATGTTTTTTCTACTTGAAAACCCAACTAATCCTCAAATCCTTGCAGTCAGGTTATGAAAACCTTGGATTTTCTTCTGATCCCAAATGTTATTAATGAAATCTTCATCGTCCGACCTAAAGTACAGTAAGTTGTCGCCAGAGAGAAACGTAACACCAAAGAATAGAAGGAGAAAGAGAGCTCAACTGCATCAGCTAGTGTTCCAGCGAGCCTATCCAACGTTTCCGTCGTTGTGTCGCTGATCTTGGGTTGATCTTGAACCACTTCAGAAAGCATCCCACATTAGACCCTTAGGTAAGTGATCTCCCCACTGCTGATCAACTTCTCTTTTACACCACTTCAACATACAATTCCTTCATTGCACTGTTGCATTAGCTCTTCTATTACACAACGACTCACAGCGTGCGAGTTACCTCCAGGTATATGTTCATATATCCAATACATTAAGCACCGTCAGATTATCTTGTTGTCAATTGCAAGAAAGCCGATCTATCCGAGTCATAAATCAACCGAGTGATACATTATTGTCATCATCAAAACGCTAAATTGAATCTTTAAGGGACTAACCGATTACATTGTAACTCTAGTGGTGATTAGACAAAACACCATATCAGATTTAAAACACTAAATCAGGTAGGTGATCTTCCCTGTTGAAAACTTTAAGATAACATATAGATTGATTTGATTATTTGTTATGTATTCAATTTATTTGATTATTGTCATTAGTTGTAGATTATTTTATTTGATTCTT
This sequence comes from Magnolia changhungtana, assembly GCA_030180095.1. Taxonomy (NCBI): domain Eukaryota; kingdom Viridiplantae; phylum Streptophyta; class Magnoliopsida; order Magnoliales; family Magnoliaceae; genus Magnolia; species Magnolia changhungtana. The sequence goes on from JASAUF010000481.1 coordinate 46,901, forward strand.
AATTGTATATTATAGAGGTAATTTATTTGAGTTATTAACTGAATTTAATTAATTATCGTCATGTGCTTAAATTGCAATTATTTCATTATTATTACATGATGTATAATGTATTTGAATTTATGGGTGCTTTGCCCTAAAAGGATCACAATGTTTTTTTTTTTTGGTGCTCTACACAGGGTCATTCCCGAAAGGATCGGCATGATACGGGTGCTCTGCCCAGGGTCATTCCCGAAAGGATCGGCACGATACGGGTGCTCTGCCCTGGGTGATTCCCTAAAAGGATCAACACACACGGGTGTTCTGCCCTGGGTATTTACTCTAAAAGTCTATTCACCAGGTGCTTTCCCGAGGGTCATTCCCTAAAATGATCAACACACACGGGTGTTCTGCCCTGGAATGAACCAGAAAAGATTTTAGATAACTGTATTATCTTATTTTGTTATTATGAAAAACAAATTGTTATTGTTGTCAGGTAACATATCGATTCAATACTCATAATTGATCTTATTTATTTTATTGAGTTGTATTGGTGTTAACGTAAAATTTTCAATTTTGGGAAGGATGTGACCCTACGAGTCGTCGCGTTCATACTCGTATAGACTGTTTTGCAGGGTTCGTATATGAAGAACCGGTTGGGTGAGATTGATGATTTTTCATATTGTTCTATTTGAAGATTTTTTAAAATTCAATACATTTTGTTATTATTATTATTATTATTATTATTATTATTATTTTTCAATGTAATTAAAAGTTTAAAATTTGATTAGTGAACGTTATTTAATAACAATGATTATTATCCTTTTAGTTGCTCTGAATGCATCGAAAATGCATGAAATAATGTGAGTTGCGATGTATATTTTATTTAAATACAATTCACAATCCTAAAATTCGGATTCGGGCCTAGCCAACTCGGGTTTCATTTTTTGGGGCGTGACACTGGGATAGATCATAACATAACAGAGGTCGTGGGTCATGCCTGGGCTATATTCCTTGACCTGTTTAGTAAACGTGTCGAGCCAGGGCCCACTGTAACAGGGCTCGAAATATACTGATTGCGATGGAACACAACCTACTACCTGGTGTCAAAGTTCTGTGGGCCATACTATGATGTATGTGTTTTATCCACTACGTCCATCCATTTTTTCAGCTCATTTTAGGGCATGATATCAAAATTGAGGTACATCCAAAGCTTAAGTGGACCACACCATAAGAAATAGTGTGGATTGAACACTTACCGTTGAAAACTTGGGTGCTACAGAAGTTTTTAGATCAAGCTGATATCTTTGTTTTCCCTTCATCCAAGGTCACGTGACTTTATAAACAAGTTAGATGGAAAATAAACATTGAGGTGGGCCCGAAGAAGTTTTCAACGGTAAGAGTCCAATCCCAACTCTTTTCTTTGGTGTGGTCCACTTGGGCTTTGGATCTGCCTTATTTTTGGACTGATGACCTAAAATGAGCTGGAAAAATGGATGGACGCCGTGAATAAAACACATACATCATGGTGGGGTCCACGGACCTTTCACATCAGCTAGCTGGGTGACCAGCCAAACCGCGTCCGATTGCGATGCCTAACTTACGTATTCGTAATTTCGTAAGCTATTGTGTCGTTAGTTTTCAGGAGTGGAACCCACGTCTAGGTAATCTGAACCGTTAATATGATGGACTAATCGCTGGGATAGAGACCAAATCAGTTGCAACCGTGGTCTCTCACCAACCATCCATTAAAGAGAATATGCTGCGACGTTTTGAGATTATCCCTTCGAACTTTGACCTTTGACCGCTATGCTGTCCATGTAATCGACGAGGAAGGACAAAAAATCGGCGAGTCGAATCACCAGTCAGCGGCCCATAAGGCCATAACCATCACGTGCTATTTTGGAGGATCATCAGTTCCTCTATCTTATAACCCTCTCAGCTAAATTGAGAAGCGTCCCAGCGTCCATCATACGTGGGGCCCACCACAGAGAAAATATCACAAGGCATGATTAATCCGGTGGTACCCGCCCCTGAATCGGGCCGAGAATTAAAATAAGATCTTGCCATTGGGAGGTTTCGTTACCTTTTTCCGCATACCTAATGGGACCCACCAGATGGACGGCTCGGATCTCTCTTGAACATACAACAAGCCACTAATTAATTGGGAAAATTGTTGGTTAGGATCTAAGGCTGTCAAAGGGCCCGGTTGAGGTCTGTAAAGGCCAGTCCAAGCCCGAGGCCCGTCGCCATTGCCGCCCATTGATAGATCTATATGGACCGTTGAATTGCCAACATGGATGATGTGCCACGGCTCAGATTCAGTAGATCCAGGGAAGCATCGAGAGTACCGTGATTGCTGTCACTGAGATTTTATTGGGTCAGATGTGTTGTCAGACAATATGTTTGGGTTGGGTCCTGCCCTCGCCCGGACCGTAATCTGTCCATGCAGATGCTATGTAGGGCCCACCGTGATGTATGGGTTTTATCCACACCGTACATAAAATTTTTCATATCATTTTATGGTGTAAGATAAAAAATTAAGGAAGATCCAAATCTCAAGTGAACCACAACACAGGAAGTGACCGTGGCAATGACACCCACCGTTGAAACAATCCTATGGGTCAGCGTGATGTTTATTTGCCATCCAACCTGTTGGTAAGGTCATATAAACTTGGATGAATGGATGACACAAATATCAACTTCAATCCAAAACTTCTGAAGCTCCTAAGAAGATTTTAATGGTGAGCGTTCAATCCCCACCGTGTAGTCCACTTGAGCATTGGATGTACTTTATTTATAGATTCATATCCTAAAATGATCTGAAAAATGGATAGACGGCGTAGATAAAACTCATCCATCACGGTGGGCCCCACAGGCTGGCAAGACATAATCTGCTTCCCTTATAAACATGCCTTGCTCAAGTCGGGTCCTTACTCTTACCGGGGTGGTAGACTCCCGGGAGTTTCAACGCCGGGTCGAGGGTTCGAGTACCCACCAGTGGTGAAATCCCACGGTGTTCGTGTGTGGGGTGTGTGTGCGTGTGTAACGTGTGTGCGCGTGTGTTATAAAAATAAAATTAAAAAAAATGCCTTGCTCAAGTCATTTTTAATCGCAGGCCGGCGGCTTAAATCTCACCACGTAGTTGAATCAGGCGCTCACATGCCAGCTGTCAGGACGGCAATTGGCCAAACTTAATCCCCAAGAAAAGAGAAACAGTCAGGTAGTCGCCTCAGCACCATAAGCTCACCCAACTGCACCTTTTCTCTCTCAGATGTAGCACGTTTCATTACATCCGAGCCGTGAGAAAGATCATACCAATGGTTAAAAGCATTTTCCTTTTAAAATCAGACAAATACACTCATCATCTGGTCCACAAAACTATGTTCATCAGATCATTGCTCATCCATTGATTTTGATGAAATAGCCCATCTAATCGTTGAATAGGCATGATTTTCATATCAGATGGACCCCATGACTGGGTCTACCTCCGACACAGTCTAGATCTGTTGCAATAATGAAAACTTTGTAGAAAAGGAAGTACCGTAAGGTTATAGTACTCGACGGAGTAGCTGATCATTTATCGAAATAACACCAAACTCAAAAAATCGCCGATCACGTAGAATTTTGACTTTTCGAAAAACCTTACGTCTAAATCAGACTTTGTTCGGCCCTCTACTTTCTCACGCTTCCCTTTGATTAGCTCCCGAGCAATTTCAGAAAACCGTGTTCTCTCTCTCTCTCACCCTATATAAGCTCACCAACACCCAAAACTCTTCAAAATCTCTCTCTCTCTCTCTCTCTCTCTCTCTCTCTCTCTCTCTCTCTCTATATATATAAAGCTCACCAACGCCCAAAACTCTTCAAAATCTCTCTCTCTCTCTCTCTCTCTCTCTCTCTCTCTCTCTCTCTCCTTGATTTCCATACACCATGGTATTAGGCAATTGGTTATTGCTAAGCCGTCTAAAGAGGTCCATACAGAAAGTAAGATTCCTACTCAGCTTCCACGTCCACAAATGGCGCCTTCCATCGATGATTGACTCATCAAGTCGGCGGCAGCTAAGCTTTAACAACGCTCCTGGCTTGATTGATTGCACGGCAGATGTTGATGTCGAAGACTGTGAGTTGGGTTTGTCGCCATCGCCAATCCAAAGGACTAGAAGCGATGCATCCGATGACATCGACAGGAGAGCGGAGATGTTCATCGCAAACTTCCATCGACATATACAAATGGAACGGCAGGTATCACTTGAGCTTCGGTACGCAAAGGGAGTTGGCCTAGAGCGGACTCGATCGGATTGAGGACAATGGTTTTTTATTTTCTTCCTTAAATTCGACCAATGCAATGGTATGAAGGGTTTGGATCGACTTCTATGGATATATATAAAGATTTTTTTTTTTTTTTTCCATCTGCACATTACATTATTTATTAATTTTTTAATTGGGTGATGGTGGTGATTTTTTGATGAAAGCCACCATTTAGGGTTTTGGGTTTGTTTGGATTGTAAAGCCGGGAAGCAATTAAATGTATTTGGTTTTGGTTTCTTGCTTCTATGGTTGTTTGCAGGCTGTTTTTTGTATAAACCCCATGTGGATTTTGTATACTCGATTCTTAGATGGAAGCATGTCAATTTCATTGGATTTTTCTATGAAACGAGCCATCCACCAGGTTGGCCCTTGCACACACACACACACAGATATATATATGCGCTCGACCTCACGAGTCCGTCCCATGAGGTCGAGCTGTGTGGGCCCCACCGTGATGCGTTTTGAACATCTACCCTATCAGTCAGATGCACCATTCCATCGTGGGCCTAGGTCTCAAAAATCAAGTCAATCTGTGACTTGTGCGGCCACACCACGTACAGAAGCGGAGAGGGGCCGTGCACCATTAAAACATTCATAACCCTTTTTGAGGCCCACAGAGATGTGGTTTGCAAATCCAGCCCATCCATTATGTGTGTCCCACTTGAGTGAGGGTTCAGACCAAGTTTCAGGCGCATGCAAAACTCAGGTGGGCCCCACCAAGTGCTTTTATATGTTTTAACGGTGTCTTCACATAATTTTAGATGGTATGGCCCACCTGAGTTCCATATATGGCTGATTTTTAGGATATCCCATAATTTAAAGGGAAGCCATCAAATGCACGGTGTTGATGGTTGACACGCATCACGGTGGGGCCAAACAGCTCAACCTCATGGGAGCTTATGGTAAGCTCGAGCGCATTGTACTATATATATATATATAGAGAGAGAGAGAGATATGTTGTTATCAGGTGATCCACATGTGCACTTTCGACTAGATCAGATGCTATTCTATGGTGTGGCCCCATGATGAGAATCAGTCAGATTTTTTATTGGTTGCTCTTCGTGGTGGGGTGATCCTTTTGAGCGGTTGGATGTTATACATACTCGACAAATTGACATTTATGTTAGTTGATGATAGAAATCTCATCCAACTAGCTGTATGTGTCTGTGGAAGACTTCTCTTTCAAGACTTAGGTGGTCTCACAAACTAGTTAGATTAGATGGCGTTATAATTCCACTGGCACTAAAATGTATAGGCCGTGCCAAGTACGGACAACATCCAACCTGTCCAAAAGGTCAGCCCTACCTTGGAGAGCATCTAGCCCAAAAATCAAGCTAAACCACACAAAGACTGAGCCACACCACAGATAGCACTGGACAAGCACCCATATAATCCAAAGTATAAATGAGTTCATCAGTTCTAGCTGATTTTCATGGTGGCGACCACCAGTTCAGCATCTGGGCCTGAACTAAGCACGGACCCTTCCGTCAGATGATGAAATAGAAAACGGGACCCAATTCAGCAAATTGCCGTTCCCAAATCAGAGGCTAAGCCAACGAATCCGATTTTGGGATGCCGGCCTTTCAATAGTGGGTCCCACAACTTGTACAGTCTAATTTGGGATTATTTTTGCCACGTTTACAAATTCTAAGTGCCTGAGCATCAGCCGTCGACAGCCCTCCAGAGCATCAAATAACTTCCCTTATTCTTAACTTTTCCGTGGCCATCAACAATCTTCACCATACATATTTGGACAGGTTGGTCATCAGCAATGTCATGGCCCTGCCTGATAAAATTACAGACTCGGTGGTTCACATGGTTGGCATTGTTGGGTTGGACGTCATCAAAAATTCTAAGTGGCCATCGCTGCAAACATCCTAGCTTACGACGCTACTTCTTATTTCCCACCAACGTGGAGTACATCCCATCCGTGCAAAAGGTCTGGCACATCATGAGGATAGCTGGGCCTGAAAATCAGACTGACCCACTTATCGGATGCCAACAACTATAGATGGGTGATCAGATTATTGTCCATCCATTGAATTTGACGGGTAGCCCACCTGATGAGTAGATTGGCGAGAATTCGATGGCAGGTTACTATGGGGTCGGCCATTTGCATGGCTCTGATGTCCTAAACATGTAACACATTCATGGTAAAAAAAAAAAGTGCAGTAAGGTAAGCATGGAGTAGGATGAGTGGGATGCCTGGTCCAGTACGGATAGCGCTTGGCCCTGAACTGCCCTCCAAGGCCATGCCCAGGATTGAACACCCACCATTAAAAACTTCTCCAGCGCCGCAGAAGTTTTAGAACAAGTTAAGATTATTATTATTATTTTTTTCTTCATCCATATCTATGTGACCTTATGAACAATTTGGTTGGCAAATAAACATCACGGTGGGCCCTAAGAAGTTTCAACAGTGGGCGCCATTATCAGCACTGCTTCCTGTGGTATGGTCCACTTGGGCATTTTTGGGCTCATGATCTAAAATGGTCTTGAAAAATGGATAAACAGTGTAGATAAAATCTACACATTAAGGTGGGCCTCACAGAGCTCCTACTGGGACTGACTTCTGTCTAGGCAGGTCAGGAAGCAATCGGCAGATATGTGTAGTGTAAAGGCATCGTGGATCCCTTTTATGTTTTGTGGTTCAAACCATTTATATGACAAGACTCATCCCAGTACAGAGAGAATGCCTTAAAAAAATTACTAGGATGGGACTTGTATGTGTTTTGGACAAGCTAAACTTTCACAACTAAAGATAATAACGCAGAAAAGTCTTCTAGAAACCCTTCAAAGTAATTTTTTTTTAAAAAAAAAGGAAAAAAAAGAAAAGAAAAGAAGATTAAATTTATTTAAACTGAGGTCTTATCCTCAAAATCTACCATTGACTCACCGACAGCTTAGTTCGGCTGGTCTCCGAGATAGAAAGGGACATCTGCCCGGACGTGGTTTGGATAGTGACTACAAAGCCAGCCGGCTAGCTGGTGTCAAAGGTTTTTGGGCCCCACCTTGATGTATGTGTTTTATCCATGCTTTTTTAGCTCATTTTAAGGCATGAACCCAAAATGAAGCCGATCCAAACCTTAGGTTGGACCATGACCTAGCTAGGAAAAAAGTTTTGATTGGACATCCACCCTTAAGACCTTTCTTGGGCCCACTATAATGTTTTTTTTTTTTTTTTTGTTAGCTTGTTGGTACACCCACTCCCACTGTCAGTTCACACTTCACAGTTAGCCACCCCCACTAGGGATCATAGGCTTGGATGAAAATAAAAGACAAATATCAACTTAATCGAAAATTTTTGTAGCCTCAGAAAAGTTTTTAATGATGTGTTTAGTGTCAATTGTTTCCTGTGTTGGGATGCCTTGTACAAACCTTAGGATCTAGCCTCCCGAAACGAACCAGAATTATGGATAATAAAGCAATGAAATAAATCAAAGCATCAATCACACACCACACAAGAGATTTTTACGTGGAAAACCTTCAAAGAGGTAAAAACCACAGGACCTCGTTCAGATCAACAATCCACTATGAAGTAGAACGTTACAATCTTCTTCACTCACGCAGGAGTGGATAAACAATAAGAGAAATAGAGAAAACGGAGAAATCTAACCGATTACGAGGACATAGCAAGCCGAGATATAAATTGTAAAGTAGAAAACCTTGACGGAACCTCCCTTCTATAAGCTTCTTCTCTCTCTTTCTCCTTCTCTCTTACCTTTGATAGCCCTAAACCCTTTAGCAAATCCCTTGCAAAGCTTTAGGAAACCCTCTTACTGTACCTAGAAAACCCTAGGCAACCCCTTTTATAGTTTTGGAAAACTCCTTTCCGCTTCCCTTTTGCAAAAGGACTCAAATCCACAGTTTCGCGCAAAATCGCCGAACAAACTGCGTAACCTTCGACTAGTCGAACCTAATCTTCGACTAGTCATAGGTCCCCTTCGACTAGTCGAACATTTCTTCGACCAGTCCTAGTTACAGTAAAAATAACAAACATATTTGCTAGACTTTGAGTCGAAGTCCTTGACTCCAATCTTCGACTGGTCGATCACCAGCCTTCGACCAGTCGAGCAGAGCCCTTGACCGGTCAAAGATGGGTCAAAAAAACCCATCATCCTGTTATATGGCTCACGTAAGATTTAGATATACCTTATTTTTTAGCTCATGCCTTAAAATGAATTGACATAGATAAAACATATACATCATTGGTGGAGTCCACGGAACTTTGACATCATTTAGCTGGCTAGGCTTAACAGATGGGATCGAGCTTATTTTATTTTATTTTTATTAGCTTGTTATTGCATGTCAGTGTGGTACACAACACTGTCAGTTCACACACACTTCACCGTTGGCCACCCCCACCAGGGATCGATACCAAGACCTCTCTTTACTCAGTCTACCACTTGAGGTATGGATCAGGGTTAGCTGGGATCGAGCTTAAATATCAAGCCTAATTCAAAATCAGAGCAGGGCTTGAAACACGGCCCATACGCCCGGAAGATTGCGTGCCACGGTATGGATTGCGTAGATCGGGAAGCATCGTCTGACGTGGTGAGATTTTATTGGACAGATGCTACTTTTGGGCTTGGATAGACTTCTAAATGGACACGGATTGGCTACTCCCCCTGACACCAGCCCCGGAGCTGGTGGTCGGTGCTGTGTGGGCCCCACCATGATGTATGCGTTTCATCCATTACGTTCATCCATTTTTAAATATCATTTTAAGTCTCTATCCTAAAAATGAGAGGGATAAAAATCTCAGGTGGACCACACCATAGGAAAACAATAGTGATTGGATATCCATCCTTTAAATCCTCCTAAGGCCCACTGTACTGTTTATTTGACATCCAATCTGTTGATTAGGTCATAAATATTCAGATGAAGGGAAAAAACAAATATCAACTTGATCCAATACTTTTATGACCCGTAAAATTTTTTAATGGTCAAAGTTCATTCAACACATTTCCTTTAATGTGGTCCACTTGAGAATTGGATATTTCTCATTTTTTGTACATTACAATAAGTCGATCTAGAAAAATAGATGGACGGAATGGATGAAATACATACATCATGATGGGGCCCACAGAGCACCGACCACCAGCCATTGGCTGGTGGCAGGGGGAGTAGCCAATCCGTTCCCCTTCTAAATATGCTTTGCTGACATCATTTCTGACAATGGCCCGCAGTTTAACCAAATCCAACCAATCCAACCACGTTAGCTACACATGACCGAATCAGAACAGCATCCACGTGGCACTCTTATGCTAGATGTCAGGACGGCAAATAGCCAAACTTATGCCACGTGGCATTCTTATTCGAGCTGTCATGACGGCAAGTGGCCAACCTTACGCCGCAACGAAAGAGAAACAGTCAGGTAGTGGCGCTGAAAGAGATACAGTCAGATGGTGGCGCTCACCGAAGTGTACCATTTCTTCCTCAAATGTGACATGTTTCATTACATCTGAGCCGTTAGAAAGCCCATTCCAATCATGAAAAGCATATTTGTTCCAGAATCAGGACGATCCGCTCATCGAGTGGGCTACAAAACTATGTTAATCAGATCATCGTCCATCCATTGATTTTGAAGGAATAGCCCATCTAATCGTTGGATAGGAGTGATTTTCATATCGGATGGTCCAAATGACTGGGCCTACTTCTTACACAGTCTAGATTTGCTGAAAAAAAAAAAAATTAAAACTTGTCTGTAAAAGGGGAATTTCGGTAAGCTTACGGTACTCAAGAGAGTACCTGATCATTTATCGAGATAACACCAAACTCAAAAAATCGCCGACCACGTAGAATTTTGACTTTTGAAAATCACTACGTGTGAAGTAGACCTTTGCCGGCCCTCTTCCTTGTCACGCCTCTCTTTCATCAGCTCCCTAGCAACTTCACAAAACCGTTCTCTCTCTCTCTCTCTCTCTCTCTCTCTCTCAGCCTGTATAAACTCACCTCCAACACCCTGAACTCTTCAAAATCTCTCTCTCTCTCTCACCTATATAACCGCAGCACCAACACCCAAAACTCTTCAAAATCTCTCTCTCTCTCTCTCTCTCTCTCTCTCTCTCTCTCTCTCTCTCTCTCTCCCTTGATTTCTATACACCATGGTATTAGGAAACTGGTTATTGCTAAGCCGTCTAAAGAACGCCATACAGAAGGTAACATTCCTACTAAGCTTCCACGTCCACAAATGGCGTCTTCCATCGATAACTGACTCCTCAAGTCGGCGGCAGCTAAGCTTCAACGACGCACCTGGCTTGATCGATTGCATGCAAGATGCCGATGTCGAAGACTGTGAGATGGGTTTGTCGCCGTCACCAATCCAAAGGACTAGAAGCGACGCATCCGACGACATCGATAGGAGAGCGGAGATGTTCATCGCAAACTTCTATCGACATATTCAAATGGAACGGCAGGTATCACTTGAGCTTCGGTATGCAAAGAGAGTTGGCCTAGAGAGGACTCGATCGGATTGAAGAAGATGATTTTGTATTTTTATTTTTATTTTTTCTTCCTTAAATTCGACCAATGCGATGGTAAGAAAGAATATAAAGATTTTTTTTGTTTCCTTTCTACACATTACATTATTTATTAATTTTTTTAATTGGGTAATGGTGGTGATTATTTGATGAAAGCCACCATTAGGGTTTTGGGTTTGTTTGGATTGTAAAGCAGGGAAGCAATTAAATGTATTTCGTACGTTTTGGTTTCTTGCTTCTATCGTTGTTTGTAGGCTGTTTTTTTGTATAAACCCCATGATGATTTTGTATAGTAGATTCTTATATGGAAGCATGCATGGCTGTAAATGGTGTTAGATGGATTTTATGTTATGATAATAGATTTCAACCTCAATGAAGTTGGCTTTTTCTTTGATTACATTGGAATAACCGAAAACCAATTTTCAATCACGATTGTAACGTAGAAAGAAACATTCAGCAGGTTGGCCCTAACATAAAGATTAAAAAATAATAATAGTAACAAAGAGTGATTTTGTTATCAGGTGGTCCACATGTGCAATTTCGGCAGATCCGGGTGTTTTAATTTTTTCTATGGTGTGGCCCATGACGAGCATCAGATAGATTTTTTATTGGTTGCTCTTGGTGGTGGGGCCAACTTTTTGGACGGTTGGATGTTATACACACTCGACAAATTCACATTTATGCTAGTTGATGATAGAAATATCATCCAACTAGCTGTATGTGTCTGTGGATGACCTCTATTTCAAGACTAAGGTGGTCTCACAAACTAGTTAGATGATTGTGTTATCATACCACTAGTACTTAAATGTGGCCCATGTCAAGTACGGATAAAATCCAACCCGTCCAAAAGGTTGGCCCTACCACGGAGAACATGTAGCCCAAAATTCAAGCCAAACCATCAGAATCTGGGCCACACCACAGAAAGCAATGGACAAGTGCCAATGTTATCCAAAGTATAAATGGGTTCAGCAGATATGTGAATTGGCCCACATTTTGTGCTAGCTTATTTTCATGGTGAGCCCACCAGTTCAACATATGGGTCTGAATTAATCACAGGCCCTTCCTCCATCGATCTAGATGCAATTGCCTCTTATTTTACGCGTTGCATACAAAGACTCAAACTAAACGGTCAGATGGTGATATGGAAAATGGGACCCAATTCAGCAAATTACCATCCCCAAATCAGTGGCTAAGCCAATCCGATTTTGGGTCTAACGAGCGGAAGCCAGGGCCTCGCGATTTGTGCAGCTTGAGGGTTCCAGCATATTGTAGTGTTGAGCGACTCTATGCATGCTCTCGAGGCATTTAACAATTTATATATAAAAATAATAAGAAGTATGTAGTGTATATATATATATATATATATATATATATATATATATATATATATATATATATATATAATATATATATATATAAAGTCAAGTCTCTTCATATTACTCAAGCATGGCTAAAATTGTCCAAACACTGCTAACATATAAAATATTTTTATGAGTGAAATTAAAATTTAAGTTAGACACCAATCATATTTTTAAAATTTCAAAATATTAATTTTATTTAAAATATATTTCCTCAATGTTCTTTAAATATTCCAAATTTCTCAACCTAAGAAAACCAATTGCGGGAATAAACTTAGCTAAAGTTACTCACAATTATAATGGACGACTTTCAAAAGCAAAGATAATTAGGCAGCAAAAAGTCTTCATACAAACCCTTCAAAATAAAAAATAATAAAGATAGGAAAGAAACCTAGATTTGTTTCGAGGACTCGATTTCTACCATTGACTCACCAACATCTCGGATCCGCCGGTCTGGATGGGAGACAAAGGGTCATCTTTTGCTAAAGAGATGGTTATTATCATACTACAATAACAACTCAAAACCAGACCATGATACATCAAACCAACTCTAGCTTGGACGCGGTTTCGCTGGTGACCTATCACCGGTCAGCTAGGTGGTATTAAAGTTCCATGGATCCACCATGATGTATATATTTTATCCATGCCGTGCATCTATTTTTCCTCCTCATTTTAGGACATAATACCAAAAATGAGACAGATCTAACTCTAAGGTGGACCACACCAGAAAACAGTGTTGATTAAACATCCATTTTTCCTCCTCATTGTTTCTTATAATGTGGTCCACTTGAGCATTGAGAATACTTCTATTTTACACTCAACCACTAAAATGATCTCGAAAAACGGATGGACAGTGTGTATAACTCAATACATTCATGGTAGGCCCAACTAAGTTTACTCTGTATGATAGAAGCGTACTGAGTAACTCAATACGCAATCCTATTTCCCTATTTCCTAAGTTATAACAGTAGCTGGTGGGTGGTACCTGTTGAGAAGTGGAGCCACATCTGGCGCCATGCATGACCGGTCGTGGCCCCTGCTCGACCGGTCGTGGAGCCCACTCGACTGGTCGTGACCAGTTGTGGACTGGCTTGACTCGAACTCCAGCGAGCATTAGTTTTTTAGGTCCGAAGTGCTTGATCGGTCATGGCCCATGCTTGACCGGTCGTGGGGTCTGCTCGACCGGTCGTGCAGTCTTCTCGACCGGTCATGGTTACGCAAATTCGTTTCCGAATCTGATGCGGACTGCGAATTTTTGTGTCACCTTTCGCAAGGTTGCGGAAGGAAAATTGCTTAAACTATATATAGGTGTCCCTAGGACTTTTCAAGGGTATTGAAAAGCAATAGAAAATATCTTCTAAGGTGTGCACAAGGGATTTTCTCTATACTTCCAAGGGAGAGGTTAGTATATTTCCTTGTAATCTTCGTTATTCTTCATAGTGAAAGTTTGCATCCGTGGTTTTTTACCCTAGTTTGGAGTTTTTTCACGTATATCTTATCTTATGGTTTGTTTACATTGCTTTGATCTATTTCTAGTTTATATTTCTTCTCGTTTATCATTTGCTGGTGAGGTCTGAGATTAGATCTAGGCTCACTGCGTTTTTGGCGTGCTGTGCAACAACTGGTATCAAAGTTATTAGTTTAGTTTTATCGGAAGCGATGACAGAAGAAGGAAAAACTAAAATTGAGAAGTTTGATGGTTCAAACTTTGCCTTTTGGAAGATGCAGATAGAGGATTATCTGTATCAAAAGGCCCTGTATATTCCTTTACGAGGAAAAGAGAAGAAACCAGAAAAGATGACAGATGATGAATGGTTTTTACTGGATAGGAAGGCTTTAGGAACGATCCGACTCTCTTTGTCTAAGAGCGTCGCCTTCAATATATCCAAGGTGAAAACTACAAAAGAATTAATGGAAGCCTTATCCACCATGTATGAAAAACCCTCTGCGTCCAACAAGATTCATCTTATGAAACAGCTATTCAACATGAAGATGTCAGATGGTGGGAGCGTGATTGAACATCTAAACTAGTTCAATACAGTCACGAGCCAGTTGGAATCCGTTGGCATTATTTTTTAGGATGAGGTCAGGGCGTTATTGATCTTATCCAGTTTGCCAAATAGTTAGGATGGTTTGGTGATTGCTGTGAACAATTCTTCAGGGTCGACAAAGCTAAAATTTGATGATGTGGCCGGTCTAATTCTCAGCGAAGAATCTAGAAGGAAGGCATCAGGAGTTTAAGGGGATTCAGTGAATACTCTAAACATTGAAGGAAGAGGAAGATTACTGAACAAAAGAGGCAATACACACGGGCGATCTAAGTCGAGGAAGAAGTCCAAGGGACCGAAAGATAAAGACGGGTGTTGCGGCAAGAAGGGGCACATGAAACGTGATTGCAGGGCGCTTAAGAAACAAGAAGGAAGCTCTCAAGGCATGAAGGATTCAGTGAATCTAACCAAAGAGAGTGACACAGAGGCGTTGATCTTATCTCTTGATGCGATGAATGAGTCTTAGGTTATAGACTCGGGTGCTTTGTTTCATGCCACCTCATGTAAGGAAGTTCTGTGTGATTATGTGTCAAGTGAATTTGGGAGAGTCTACCTGGGTGATGATGAGCCGTGCAGTATTGTTGGAAAAGGAGACATTCATGTCAATCAGAAAGATGGAACGATTTTGAAATTGAAGGACGTCAGATATGTATCGAGTTTGAAACGTAACTTGATCTCAGTGGGGTACTTGGCCAATACCGGTTATGTGACGACATTCACTAGTGATTCCTGGAGGATCACAGAAGGTGCTTTGGTGATATCTCAATGTAAAAAGGAAGGTACCTTGTACGTGACTTCAAGATCGTATTGTTCACTCGCAGTTGCATCAACTGGAGTGAATGGGCAGTTATGGCATTAGAGCTTGGGACATATGAGTGAGAAAGGGATGAAAGTGCTATTGTCAAAAGAGAAGCTACCAGGGCTGAAGTCTATTGACTGAGAATTATGCGAGAGCTGCTTGTATGGTAAGCAGAAGAGAGTAAGTTTCAAGAAGATGAGACGCGCTCTAAAGATGCATCTGTTAAAGCTTGTACACACTGATGTGTGGGGACCGGCACATGTATTATCTCTTGGTGGCTCACGTTATTTTGTTTCCTTTATTGATGATGCTAGTAAAAAACTGTGGGTCTATTTCTTAAAATATAAATTTGATGTATTTGATGTATTTAAGAAGTGGAAAGTTATGGTAGAAAACGAGACAGGTAAAACAGTAAAATGTCTCAGATCTGGTAATGAGGAAGAGTACTGTAATAAGAGATTTGAGGAGTATTGTGTAGCAAATGGAATCAAACATCAGAAAATGATTCCAGGGATACCACAACAGAATGGTGTGGCTGAGCGCATTAACAGGACCATCTTTGAGCGCGCTAGGAGCGTGAGATTACATGTAGGGTTGCCCAAGATTTTTTGGGCAGATGCTGTGAATATACCGCAATCTCATTAATAGAAGTCCCTCAGCACCATTGGATGGTGGGCTATCAAAAGAAACGTGGATTGGAAAAGAAGTGAACCTTTCACATCTCAGAGTGTTCGGTTGCACTTCATATGTTCACATTGATGCAGAGCACAGAAACAAGCTGGATGCGAAGTCTAGGAGGTGCACATTTATAGGCTACGGGCAGCATGATTTTGGTTACAGGTTTTGGGATGCAGAAAACAGGAAAATCATCAGAAGCAAGGACATAATCTTCAATGAAAAGGTGATGCATAAGGACAGTGTACAGGAAAATAAGGTCGAGGAAAAGGAATTCGTAGAGTTGGAAGAGTTACCGGACACGGGTGTTACAGCGCCACAGGATGATCATGCACAGGAGCATTATGAGGCAGAGCCGTAGACACCGTTTGTGAGGAGGTCTACTCGGGAGAGGAGACCCATGATCCGATACTCTCCCTCCTTACATTATCTACTGTTGACAGATAATGGTGAGCCAGAGTGTTTTGAAGAGGCGTTATAGTCAGATACACGGGTTAAGTGGGAGCAAGCCATGGATGATGAGATAGACTCTCTTGAGTCTAATCGTACATGGGAGCTAGTCACTTTACTTAAGGGTAAGAAAGCTCTTCATAACAAGTGAGTTTACAGACTGAAGGAAGAGTACGATGGTTTGAAACGGTACAAGGCTAGATTGGTTGTGAAAGGATTTCAACAGAAGGCAGGTATCGATTTCACTGAAATATTTTCACCTGTGGTGAAAATATCTATGATTCATATGGTCTTGAGTATAGTGGCTACAGAGGACCTACATCTAGAGCAGTTAGATGTTAAGACAACCTTTCTTCATAGGGACTTTGAAGAAGAGATATATATGCATCAGCCGACAGGATACGTGGCACCAGGAAAGGAGAACAAAGTGTGCAGACTGAAAAAGAGTCTATATGGCCTGAAGCAGGCTTCGAGGCAGTGGTATAAAAAGTTCGACAGTTTCATGTCGGGAAACGGTTTTAGGAGATGTCATGCAGACAACTGTTGTTACTTGAAGAAGTTTAATATGTCGTACATCATCCTTATTTTGTACGTTAATGACATGCTTGTGTGCGGTTTAAGCATGAAGGACATCTCAGATATCAAAAGACAGCTGTCTAGAGAATTTTCCATGAAGGATTTGGGAGCTGCAAAACAAATCCTAGGTATGAGGATAAAGCATGACAAGGAAAACAGGAAACTGGTTTTGTCACAGGCAGAGTACATAGCCAAGGTACTTAATCGATTCAATATGGGAGGTGCTAAGCCGGTTAACACTTCATTAGACAATCACTTCAAGCTATCTAAGGAGCAAGGTGCAAAAACGCTGGAGGAACGGGACTACATGGCTAAAGTCCCATATGCGTCAGCTATTGGGAGTCTCATGTATGCATGGTGAGCACGAGGCCAGACATTGCTCAAGCAATGAGAGTTGTTAACAGGTTTATGAACAACCCCAGGAATAAACATTGGGAAGCTGTGAAGTGGATCGTGGTAGGGCTGTGAAGATACTTCGTAGGTACTAAGGATGTATGGCTGTGCTATGGTAGATCGAAAATCAAGTTACAAGGCTTTGTGGATTCAGATTTGGCAGGAGATATCGACAACAGAAGAAGCACTACAGGTTATGTCTTTACTCTAGGTAGTGATGCAGTTAGTTGGGTCTCTCAGTTATAGAAGATAGTATCTATCAGTACGACAGAAGCAGAATATGTTGTGGCTACAGAAGCATGCAAGGAGATGGTGTAGATGCAAGGTTTCATGGAGGAGTTAGGTAAGAAGCAAGCAGATTGCAAGCTGTACAGTGACAGTCAGAGTACAATACACTTGGCTAAAAACTCAGCATTTCATTCAAGGACCAAGCATATTGCCATCAGATATCACTTCATACGTTCGTTACTGAAAGATGAATTGATTGTTTTGGAGAAGATTCATACAAGTGAGAATCTTGAGGAGAAGTTGAAGATCTGTTGAGCTTTGATTGGTCTTCAGGCTTGAAGATGGGGAGGTGGTACACTCGGATGAAGAAGACAAAGGCTTATGGCGATGTGTCTCCAAGTGAGAGATTGTTGAGAAGTGGAGCCACATCTGGGGCCACGTACGACCGGTCATGGCCCTTGCTCGACCGGTCGTGGAGCCCTCGTGGACTGGTTGTGACCAGTCGTGGACTGGTTAGACTCGAACTCCAGCAAGCATCAGTTTTTTGAGTCTGAGGTGCTCGACCGGTCATGGCCCATGCCCGATCGGTCGTGGGGTCCACTCGACCGATCGTGTAGTCTTCTCGATCGGTTGTGGTTACGCAGATTCGTTTTCGAATCTAATGTGGACTGCGGATTTCTGTGTCGCCTTTCGCAAGGGTGCGGAAGGGAAGTTGCCTAAACTATATATAAGTGTCCCTATGGCTTTTCTAGGGTATTGAAAAGCAATAGGAAATATTTTCTAAGGTGTGGGCAAGAGATTTTCTCTGTACTTCCAAGGGAGAGGTTAGTATATTGCCTTGTAATCTTTGTTATTCTTCATAGTAGAAATTTGCATTCATGGTTTTTTTACCCTAGTTTGGGGTTTTTCCACGTATTCTTGTCTTATGGTTTGTTTGCATTGCTTTGATCTGTTTCTATTTTATATTTCTTCTTGTTTATCGTTTGTGGGTGAGGCCTGAGATTAGATCTAGGCTCATTGCGTTGTTGGCGTGCTGCGCAACAGTACCGACCCTGACGGATTGGCTACTCCTGTGTTCGGTGATCTGTGGGCCCCACTATGATGTATGTATTTCATCAATGCCGTTCATTCATTTTTACACATCATTTTAAGGTTTGATACAAAATATTATAGGGATAAAAATCTCAGGTGGACCACACCATAGGAAAACAATAATGATTGGATATCCTCCATTAAAATCCTAATAAGGCTCTGGATTGGATCCGATCCGATCGGATCGGGTCCATTCGGATCGGGTTTTGGATTGGATCGGTCCGGATTGACCACGATCTGATCCTGATCCGAAAATCTTTCGGATCTAAAATACCTAACTCGATCCACCCTGATCCAGGCCGTTGGTTCGGTTAGGATCGGGTTGGATCCACTGGATCGAACCTGTTTTTGCCAGCTCTAGTTGCAACTGTGGTCTCTCACCAACCATCCATCAAGAGAATATGCGGCGACGTTTCCAGATTATCCCTGTGCTGTCCATCTAATCGAGGAGGAAGGACAAAAAATCGGCGAGTCGAATCACCAGTCAGCGCTCCATATCCATCACGTGCTATTTTGGAGGATCATCAGTTCCTCTATCTAACAACCCTCTCAGCTAAATTGAGAAGTGTCCCAGCGTCCATCATAAGATCTTGCCATTGGGAGGTTTCGTTACCTTTTTCAGCATACCCAGTGGGACCCACCAGATGGACGGCTCGGATCTCTCTTGAACATACAACAAGCCACTAATTAATTGGGAAAATTGTTGGTTAGGATCTAGGGGTGTCAAAGGGCCCGGTTGAGGTCTGTAAAGGCCAGCCCAAGCCCGAGGCCCGTGGCCATTGCCGCCCATTGATAGACCTATATGGACCGTTAAATTGCCGACATGGATTATGTGCTACGGCTCAGATTCAGTAGATCCAGGGAAGCATCGAGAGTACCGTGGTTGCTGACACACGGTGATATTTCATTGGGCCAGATGGTTGTCAGACAATATGTTTGACTTCTCAGAAGATGAGGGTTGGGTCCTGCCCTTGCCTGGACTGTAGTCTGTCCATGCAGATGCTATGTAGGGCCCACTGTGATGTATCAGTTATATCCACACCGTCCATACAATTTTCCAGACCATTTTAAGATGTAAGCTCAAAAATAAGATAGATCCAAAGCTCAAGTGAACCACAACATAGGAAGTGGCCGTGGCAATGACACCCACCGTTGAAACAATCCTAAGGTCCATCGTGATGTTTATTTGCCATCCAACCTGTTGATAAGGTCATATAAACTTGGATGAATGGATGACACAAGTAC
Source organism: Magnolia changhungtana (assembly GCA_030180095.1). Classification (NCBI taxonomy): domain Eukaryota; kingdom Viridiplantae; phylum Streptophyta; class Magnoliopsida; order Magnoliales; family Magnoliaceae; genus Magnolia; species Magnolia changhungtana. The sequence continues at coordinate 66,531 of JASAUF010000481.1, forward strand.
CACCTTCGATCCAAAACTTCTGAAACTCTTAAGAAGATTTTAAAGGTGAGCGTTCAATCCCCACCGTGTAGTCCACTTGAGCATTGGATCTACTTTATTTATAGATTCATATCCTAAAATGATCTGAAAAATGGATAGACGGCGTAGATAAAACTCATCCATCACGGTGGGCCCCACAGGTGGGGCAAGACATAATCTGCTTCCCTTCTAAACATGCCTTGCTCTAAGTCATTTTTAATAGCAGGCCAGCAGCTTAAATCTCACCACGTAGTTGAATCAGGCGCTCACATGCCAGCTGTCACGACGGCAATTGGCCAAACTTAATCCCCAAGAAAAGAGAAACAGTCAGGTAGTCGCCTCAGCACCATAAGCTCACCCAACTGCACCTTTTCTCTCTCAGATGTAGCACGTTTCATTACATCCGAGCCGTGAGAAAGATCATAGCAATGCTTAAAAGCATTTTCCTTTTAAAATCAGACATACACTCATCATCTGGTCCACAAAACTATGTTCATCAGATCATTGCTCATCCATTGATTTTGATGAAATAGCCCATCTAATCGTTGAATAGGCATGATTTTCATATCAGATGGACCCCATGACTGGGTCCACCTCCGACACAGTCTAGATCTGCTGCAATAGTGAAAACTTTGCAGAAAAAGGAGAAGTACCGTAAGGTTATGGTACTCAACGGAGTAGCTGATCATTTATCGAAATAACACCAAACTCAAAAAATCGCCGATTACGTAGAATTTTGACAGTTTCGGAAAACCCTTACGTCTAAATCAGACTTTTCTCGGCCCTCTACTTTCTCACGCTTCTTTGATCAGCTCCCGAGCAACTTCAGAAAACCATGTTCTCTCTCTCTCTCTCAACCTATATAAGCTCACCAACACCCGAAACTCTTCAAAATCTCTCTCTCTCTCTCTCTCTCTCTCTCTCTCTCTCTCTCTCTCTCCTTGATTTCCATACACCATGGTATTAGGCAATTGGTTATTGCTAAGCCGTCTAAAGAGGGCCATAGAGAAAGTAAGATTCCTACTAAGCTTCCACGTCCACAAATGGCGCCTTCCATCGATGATTGACTCATCAAGTCGGCGGCAGCTAAGCTTCAACAACGCACCTGGCTTGATTGATTGCACGGCAGATGTTGATGTTGATGACTGTGAGATGGGTTTGTCGCCATCGCCAATCCAAAGGACTAGAAGCGATGCATCTGAGGACATCGACAGGAGAGCGGAGATGTTCATCGCAAACTTCTATCGACATATTCAAATGGAACGGCAGGTATCACTTGAGCTTCGGTACGCAAAGGGAGTTGGCCTAGAGCGGACTCGATCGGATTGAGGAAGATGGTTTTTTATTTTCTTCCTTAAATTCGACCAATGCAATGGCATGAAGGGTTTGGATCGACTTCTATGGATATAAAGATTTTTCTTTTTCTTTTTGCTTTTACACATTACATTATTTATTTATTTATTTATTTTTAATTGGGTAATGGTGGTGATTATTTGATGAAAGCCACCATTTAGGGCTTTGGGTTTGTTTGGATTGTAAAGCAGGGAAGCAATTGTCGTTTCTTGCTTTTAGGGTTGTTTGTAGGCTGTTTTTTGTATAAACCCCATTTGGATTTTGTATAGTGGATTCTGACATGGTTGCAAATGGTGTTGGATAATAAACTTCAATATCAATTTCATTGGATTTTTCTTTGAATCGAGCCATCCACCAGGTTGGTTCTTCCAGAGAGAGAGAGAGAGAGAGAGAGAGAGAGAGAGATGTTGTTATCAGGTGATCCACATGTGCAGTTTCGACTAGATCAGATGCTATAAATTTTTTCTATGGTGTGGCCCCATGATGAGAATCAGTCAGATTTTTTATTGGTTGCTCTTCGTGGTGGGGCCAACCTTTTGAGCGGTTGGATGTTATACACACTCGACATATTGACATATGCTAGTTTTTTTTTTTTTTTTTTTTTTTTAAATTTTTTTACACACGCACACACCCCACGCACGCCGTGGGATTTCACCACTGGTGGGTACTCGAACCCTTGACCCGGTGTTGAAACCCCTAGGAGTCTACCACCCGGTTAAGAGTAAGGACCCAATTGACATATGCTAGACTGCTAGTTGATGATAGAAATTAATCTCATCTAACTAGCTGTATGTGTCTGTGGAAGACTTCTCTTTCAAGACTTAGGTGGTCTCACAAGCTAGTTAGATGATGGTGTTATCATCCCACTGGCACTAAAATGTATAGCCCGTGCCAAGTACGGACAACATCCAACCCGTCCAAAAGGTCAGCCCTACCTTGGACAACATCTAGCCCAAAAATCAAGTCACACCACAGAAAGCATTAATGGACTAGCTGATTTTCATGGTGGGGACCACCAGTTCAACATCTGGGCCTGAACTAATCACGGGCCCTTGCGCCATCGATCTAGATGCACTTGCCTCTTGTTTTACACGTTGCATAAATCAAATTAAACCAGCCTTTCAATTCAGCAAATTACAGTCCCCAAATCAGAGGCTAAGCCAACGAATCCGATTTTGGGATGCCGGCCTTTCAATGTGGGTCCCACAACTTGTAGAGTCTAATTTGGGATTATGTTTTCCACGTTTACAAATTCAAAGTGCCTGAGCATCAGCCATCGACAGCCCGCCAGAGCATCCAATAACTTCCCTTGCCATCAACAATCTTCATCATACATATTTGGACAGATTGGTCATCAGCAATGTCATGGACCTGCCTAATAAAGGTCCAGACTCGGTGGTTCACATGGTTGGCATTGTTGGGTTGGACGTCATCAAAAGTTCTGAATGTCCATTGCCCCAAACATAAGCTTACGGTGCTAATTCTTATTTCCCACCAACGTGTCACTCATGTAGTAAATCCCATCCGTTCAAAAGGTCTGGCACATCATGAGGATAGCTGGGCCAGAAAATCAGGCTGACCCACTTATCGGATGCCAACAACTATAGATGGGTTCAAATTACCGGCCATCCATTGAATTTGACGGGTAGCCCACCTAATGAGTAGATTGGCCAGAATTCTATGGCAGGTTACTGTCATGATGGGGCCGGCCATTTGCATGGCTCTGATGTCCTAAACATGTAACACATTCATTAGAAAAAAAAAAGTGCAATAAGGTAAGCATGGGAGGCCCGGCCCAGTACGTACGTGGCTTGGACTCCTGAACTGCCCTCCAAGGCCATGCCCAGGCTTGAACTGTAGTCCCCATTTTCCAGCTGGGCCGGGCCCGACAAATGATGAATGGCCTGGTCCGGTCTTCAAGTGGGCCATCTCCGTACAAAAAGAATGGATATATAAAGACAACAGTGAGAAAGGTTTATAGTATCATCCCAAGCCGGTAGGCCTCACCCCTTGTGTACAGGTATCATTCATGAAGAAGTTTCAGCTCAATATACGGTAATCCAATATGGTATCGGTGGCGAATGATACCATGAGCTAAAATCAGTTTCTGATCCTTGCTTGTGAGTGACTCCATTTCACATAGGAAGTGGATTGCATCCGCCCTCTGTGGGGCCCTCCATGATGTATGGATTTTATCCACGCTGTTCAAAAAATTTTTCATATAATTTGAGGGTATGATCCCAAAAATGTGGCAGATCCAAGGCACAAGTGGACTACATGGTAGGGATTGAACACACACCATTAAAAACTTCTCGGGGGCCACGGAAGTTTTGGGTCAAGCTAAGATTTATTTTTTTTCTTTTCCTTTATCCAGATCTATATATGTGACCTTATGAACAGTTTGGATGGCAAATAAATATCGCGATGGGCCTTAGGAATGTGTCAATGGTGGGTGTCATTATCACCACTGCTTCCTGAGGTATGCTCCACTTGAGCATTGGATCTGCTTTATTTTTGGGCTCATAATTTAAAATAATCTTGAAAAAATGGATAAACAGTGTAGGTAAAATCCACACATTAAGCAGGCCCCACAGAGCTCCTACTTGGACTGACTTCTATCCCAGCAGGGCAGGCACATGTGTAGTGTAAAGGCACTGTGGATCCCTTTCATGTTTTATATATGGTCGAAACCATTTATATAATGAGACTCGTTCCAACACAAAGAATGCCTTAAAAAATAACTTGGATGGGACTATTTCATCCCTTTGGTTGATTATTTCATTCTTTTTCTTATAACCAAATAACCTAGCCTAGCTACCTTGGCCAAGGACTCTTTTGCCTAGCTAGCCAAAGGACTAGGGTTAGGCCAAGGATAGGCTAGGCCATAGCCTCGATCATGGCCACCCTTACACATGGGTTCCATAATGACACTTCGAGTAGGCTATATATGTTTTGAAGAGTACCCATCAAATGCACGGTGTTGATAGTTGAAACGAATTACGGTGGGGCCCACACAGCTCCACCTCACGGGAGCTTATCGTGAGGTCTAGCGCGGAAAAGGTACTATGCGCTTGACCTCACGAGTCCGTCCCATGAGGTCGAGCTGTGTAGACCCCACCATGATGCGTTTCGAACATCTACCCCATCAGTCAGATGCAACATTCCATCATGGGCCTAGGTCTCAAAAATCAAGTCAATCCATGACTTGTGTGGGTCACACCACATACATAAGTGGAGAGGGGCCGTGCACCATTAAAACATTCATAACCATTTTTGAGGGCCCACCGAGATGTGTTTTGCAAATCCAGCCCATCAATTATGTGTGTCCCACTTGAATGAGGGTTCAGACCAAGTTTCAGGCGCATGCAAAACTCAGGTGGGCCCCACCAAGTGATTCTATATGTTTTAACCGTGTCTTCACATAATTTTAGATGGTATGGCCCACCTGAGGTCCGTATACGACTGATTTTTGGGATATCCCATAATTTAAAGGGTACCCATCAAATGCACTGTGTTGATGGTCAAAATGCATCACTGTGGGGCCTACACAGCTCCACCTCATGGGAGCTTATAGTGAGGTCGAGCACATAGTACCTTTTCCCGACCTCACGAGTCCGTCCCATGAAGTCGAGCTGTATGGGCCCCACCGTGATGCTTTTCAAACATCTACCCCATTAGTCAGATGTAGCATTCCATCATGGGCCTAAGTCTCAAAAATCAAGTCAATCCGTGACTTGTGTGGGCCACACCACATACAGAAGTGGAGAGGGGCCGTGCACCATTAAAACAATCATAGCCATTTTTGAGGGCCCACCGAGATGTGTTTTGCAAATCCAGCCCATCCATTATGTGTGTCCCACTTGAATGAGAGTTCAGACCAAGTTTTAGGCGTATACAAAACTCGGGTGGGCCCCACCAAGTGATTCTATATCTTTTAACGTCTTCACATAATTTTAGATGGTATGGCCTACCTGAGTTCTGTATACGGCTGATTTTTGGGATATCCCATAATTTAAAGGGTACCCATCAAATGCACAGTGTTGATGGTCGAAACGAGGGGTAGGATTTTCCAACATCACGGTGGGGCCCACATTTCGACACTCGACCTCACAGGAGCTTTTATCGCAAGGTCGAGCGCATAGTACCTTTTATATATATATATATATATATATATATATATATATATATATATATATATATATATATATATATATACACTTGCTATTCGCATTAAATGAATTGAAAAGGGTTCTTATTCGTGAATTGATGGTAGACACATGAGAGTTTCAACATAAGATTAGGGGTTTGGGTGCCCATGGTTAAAAATGCCTTAAAAAAACAAAGGTCACGCCTCTTTATATTGTTCACTCAGAGCACATATTTCTCAAATTTCAAAATATTCTTAATTTATTTAAAACATCCTTTCTCCAATCTCCTTTAAATATTCAAATGTTCTCGCCCTAAGAAAACCAACTGCAGGGGTAAATTTAGCCAAAGGTTAACTGACACTTGTATATTTTGGACAAGTTGGAATTTTAATTACAACTAAAGATAATAACACAGAAAAAAGTCTTCTACAAACCCTTCAAAGTAAAAAGAAGGAAAAGAAGCCTATATTTAATTAAACCGAAGTCTTATCCTGGGCTGGTCTGGATGGGATATAGAAATGGACGTCTGATGCAGTCTGATGCGGTTTGTCTAGTGACCACAACACCCAGCCAGCTAGCTGGTGTCAAAGGTCTGTGGGCCCACCATCATGTATGTGTTTTATCTATATTGTCCATCCATTTTCAGCTCATTTTAGAGCATGAGCCAAAAAATGAGGCACATTCATATCTTAGGTGGATCATAACATGGGAAAAAAGTTTTGATTGAACGTCCACCCTTAAAAACCTCCTAGGGCCCACTGTAATGTTTATTTTCCATTCAATCGGTTGATAAGGTCACATAGACCTAGACGAAGTGAAAACACAAATATCAGCTTGATCCAAAACTTTTGTGGCCCTCAAAAAGTTTGTAACCATATGTATTCAGTGTCATTGTTTCCTGTTGTGTGGTCCACCTAAGATTTAGATCTGCCTCATTTTTGGGCTAGCTGGAAAAATAGATGAATAGCATAGATAAAACACATATATCATAATGGAGCCCATAGAACCACCGGTTAGCTGGCTAGTGTTGAGATTAATAGATACAAATTAATCGAATGGGCTGTCAATGGGCTAAGTCCGCCTGTTCGGCTCTCGGGCTCGGCCCGTCTCAGGATGGGCTTTGACTGGACTTTTAGGCTTGAGAGCTGGAATCGAGCTGGTTCAGAATTAGAGCTGGGCTTGCACGTAGACGTCTCGAGCTTGAAACACGGCGCGGACCGTCGTTAAGATTCTCTTTCTCCATCATTTAGTGGTTTCTATAGATAGAGGGAGCAAAATCCAAAAGAAACACATAAAAACACACGACCGGAGGATTGTGTGCCACGGCATGGATTCGCATCGTCTGACGTGGTGAGATTTTATTGGACAGGTGCTACTGTTGGGCTTGGATAGACTTCTAAACATGCTTTGCTGACATAATTTCTAACCAAGGCCCGTAGTTTAACCAAATCCAACGACGTTAGCTACACATGGCCGAGTAAGGATGACTTTCCTACTCTCCTCGTTGGCTCCTGACAGTCGGCAATGTAGTATCACATGCAGTGTGTAATAATACCTTTGAAACAACCATGATTTTCCTTCTTTGACGCAAACAGAGGATCCTGACCGAATAAAATCAGCATCCACGTGGCACTTTATGCGAGTTGACAGGACGGCAAATGGCCAAACTTATGCCACGTGGCACTCTTGTTCGAGCTGTCGTGACGGCAAGTGGCCAACCTTACGCCGCAAGGAATGAGAGGTAGTGGTGCTCACCGAAGTGTACCTTTTCTCCCTCAGATGTGACACGTGTCATTACATCCGAGCCGTTAGAAAGCCCATCCCAATCATGAAAAGCAATTTTCTTCCAGAATCAGGACGATCCACTCATTAAGTGGGCTACAACACAATGTTAATCCGATCATCGTCCATCCATTGATTTTGATGGAATAGCCCATCTAATCGTTGGATAGGGGTGATTTTCATATCAGATGGTCCACATGACTGGGCCTACTTCTTACACAGTCTAGATGTGCTGCAAAAATTAAAACTTGGCTGTAAAGGGGAATTTCGGTAAGCTTATGGTACTCAAGAGAGCACATGATCATTTATCGAAATATCACCAAACTCAAAAAATCGCCGATCACGTAGAATTTTGACTTCCGAAAATCCGTACGTGTGAAGTAGACCCTTGCCGGCCCTCTTCCTTGTCACGCCTCTCTCTCATCGCCTCCCTAGCAACTTCACAAAACCGTGGGCACGGATTAGCCACTGACAGGTTGAGTAACCAGACTCGCTACTGAAGTGTGACGTCACCAAGTTCCGTGGGCCCCATCATGATGTATGTTTTGTATCCACACCGTACATCCATTTGGAGAGAACATTTTATGTCATGAGCCAAAGAATGACTAAGATTCAAAGCTCCAATGGACCCCACCACAGAAAGCAGTAGAGAGAGTGACGTTCACCATTAAAAACTTCCAAGGGCCACAAAAGTTTCCGATCAAGCTGATATATATTTTTTCCTTTTATAATGTCTTTTTTAACTTATTAACGGGTTGGATCTCAAATAAACATCACGGTTTACCTTAGGAAGGTTTCAACGGTTGATGTCACTTTCTCCACTGTTTTTGGTAGTGGGGTCCATTATAGATTTTTATCTGCCTCATTATTTGATTCATGTCCTAAAATGAACTTTCCAAATGGATGGACCGTGTGGATATAACACATTCATCATGGTGGGACCCACGTAATTTGGTGACGTCACTTCAGTAGCGATCTCGCTACTGAACCTGTAAGTAGCTAATCCGCCTCCCAAAACCGTTCTCTCTCTCTCTCTCTCTCTCTCTCACCTATATAACCGCAGCACCAATACGCAAAACTCTTCAAAATCTCTCTCTCTCTCTCTCTCTCTCTCTCTCTCTCTCTCTCTCTCTCTCTCCTTGATTTCTATACACCATGGTATTAGGAAACTGGTTATTGCTAAGCCGTCTAAAGAAGGCCATACAGAAGGTAAGATTCCTACTAAGCTTCCACGTCCACAAATGGCGCCTTCCATCGATAACTGACTCCTCAAGTCGGCGGCAGCTAAGCTTCAACGACGCACCTGGCTTGATCGATTGCATGCAAGATGCCGATGTCGAAGACTGTGAGATGGATTTGTCGCCATCACCAATCCAAAGGACTAGAAGCGACGCATCCGACGACATCGATAGGAGAGCGGAGATGTTCATCGCAAACTTCCATCGACATATTCAAATGGAACGGCAGTTATCATTTGAGCTTCGGTACGCAAAGGGAGTTGGCCTAGAGAGGACTCGATCGGATTGAAGAAGATGATTTTTTATTTTTATTTTTATTTTTTTCTTTCTTAAATTCGATCAATGCGATGGTAATAAAGAATATATATATATATATATATATATATATATATATATATATATATATATATACACACCTTTTTAATTTATTTATTCAAATAGTTCCTACATACTTCTCATTTTATATATATAAAAATTGTTAAATGCCTCAAGAACAAGCATAGAGTCGATCTCCGCTACAATATGGTGGAACCCTCAAGCTACACAAATCGCGAGGCCCTAGCTTCCGCTCTTTAGACCCAAAATCGGATTGGCTTAGCCACTGATTTGGGGATGGTAATTTGCTGAATTGGGTCCCATTTTCCTCTCACCATCTGACCGTTTACTTTGAGTCTTTGTATGCAACGCGTAAAATAAGAGGCAATTGCATCTAGATCGATGGAGGAAGGGGCTGTGATTAATTCAGACCCATATGTTGAACTGGTGGGCTCACCATGAAAATAAGCTAGCACAAAATGTGGGCCAATTCACATATCTGCTGAACCCATTTATACTTTGGATTACATTGGCGCTTGTCCATTGCTTTCTGTGGTGTGGCCCAGCTTCCGTATGATTTGGCTTGAATTTTGGATTACATGTTCTCCGTGGTAGCCCAACCTTTTGGACGGGTTGGATTTTATCCGTACTTGACATGGGCCACATTCAAGTGCTAGTGGTATGATAACACAATCATCAAACTGGTTTGTGAGACCACCTTAGTCTTGAAACAGAGGTCTTCCACAGAAACATACAGCTAGTTGGATGATATTTCTATCATCAACTAGCATAATTAATGTGAATTTGTCGAGTGTGTATAACATCCCACCGTTCAAAAAGTTGGCCCCACCACCAAGAGCAACCGATAAAAAATCTATCTGATGCTCATCATGGGCCACACCTTAGAAAAAATTAAAACACCCGGATCTGCCGAAATTGCACGTGGACCACCTGATAACAAAATCAGCCTCTCTTTGTTACTATTATTATTATTATTATTATTATTATTATTATTATTATTATTATTATTATTATTATTATTATTATTATTTAATCTTTATGTTAGGGCCAACCTGCTGAATGTTTCTTTCTACGACGTTACAATCGTGATTGAAAATTGGTTTTTGGTTATACCAATGTAATCAAAGAAAAAGCCAATTCCGTTGATGTTGAAATCTATTATCATAACACAAAATCCATCTAACACCATTTACACTCAAAACCAGAACATGATACATCAAACCAACTCTAGCTTGGACGCGGTTTGGCTGGTGACCTATCACCGGTCTGCTAGCTGGTATTAAAGTTCCATGGGTCCACCATGATGTATATATTTTATCCATGCCGTGCATCCATTTTTCCTCCTCATTTTAGGACATGATATCAAAAAAGAGAGAGATCTAACTCTCAGGTAGACCACACCATAGGAAAACAGTGTTGATTAAACATCCACCCATAAAAACTTCCTAGGGTTCACTGTAATGTTTATTTGCCATTCAATCTGTTTACAAGGTCACATGGAGGGAAAACGCAAATATTATCTTGATCTAAAACTTATGTGGCCCCCAAAAGGTTTTCAACGGTATGCATTCAATATCCACTTTTTCTTATCGTGTAGCTTCTCGAGCACCTTTCTTTCTCCCTCTGCCTATAGAAACCAAAACGCATCTTCCAAATTTCCTTACACACACACTCTCTCTCTCTCTCTCTCTCTCTCTCTCTCTCTCTCTCTCTCTCTCTCTTATGGTTTTAGGCAACTGGTTATCACTGAGCCGTCTAAAGAGAGCTATCCAAAAGGTAAGGTTCTTGCTAAGCTTCAAGGTGCACAAATGGTGTAGGAACATCTCCTTCACTGGATCACCCTCAAGTAGGCGTCAACTAAGCTTCAATCGTTCCCTGAGCTTGACCGATTGCACTGATGATACCGATGATTAAAATCACGAGATGGGCACATCGCAGATCAGATTTCAAAGGACTGGAAGTGATTCATCGGAGAACATTGATAGGAGAGCGGAGATCTTCATCACTAACTTCTACCGACATATTCAAATGGAATGGCAGGTCTCGCTCAAGCTTTGGTACGCCAAGGGAGACAGCTTGGAGCAGACCCGATCAGATTAATGAATATGGTCTTCTGTTGAATTAATGGGAGAATTTGAGAGATTTCTTTAAGAAATGACGTTTGGATGAGAGACTTCTTCAAGAAATGGTTTTGGATTTGACAGGATTGCAATCTGAGAGTATTGGAATTTTAGTTTGGTTTTGTGATAGTACAGTAGTTGTTTGTTTGTTTTTAGTTTTAGTTTTAATTTTAGTTTTAGTTTAGTTTTAGTTTTAGTTTTAGTTTTAGTTTAGTTTAGTTTAGTCTTTTTTTTTTTCCCCTGTTGTGTTAAAACCTATTCGTTGGAATTACACTATCTATGAAATAGATGAACGATCCAAAAAGAAGAAGAAGAAGAAGAAGAAGAAGAAGAAGAAGATGAACGATCCAATACAAGTTCTTCATAGCTTATTAGGATTGGAATCTTCATGTGGGCCATGCCCATTTATGATCACGGTAGACCATTGGATAGAAGAGGTCCAGTATGGATTGCACATGGCTCTCCATATATATCAACACTGATCGAGTTATCGTAGCCTTAGGGCTTAGAAAATGGAGGGTACCATCCCTTTTACTCTCAGTAAATGAGTAGTGAGAATCTTTCCATGCATCCACATGACCTATCTGGACCGTCCATTGAGTCCAGTCTGCTCTTCATGAACAGCCTTGAGGGTTCCAGCACATACTGTAGTGGAGAGCGACTCTATGCTTGTTCTACAGGCATTTAACAATTTATATATAAAAATAATAAGAAGTAGGTAGGAACTATTTGCATAAATAAATTAATTAAAAAGGTGAAATTATATATATATATATATATATATATATATATATATATATATATATATATATATATATATATATATATATATATATATATATATATATAAAGTCAAGTCTCTTCATATTACTCAAGCATGGCTAAAATTGTCCAAACACTGCTAACATATATGTTATGGGAGTTATAGCAACTTCGTTGTCCCCAACCCTGGAGTAACTTACGAAAATTGCTCTTTACTGAGCCAACATGTGTAGCTCTGAGTATTGATCAATTCTAGAACCGAGTAGGTTATACAAGGGGTCGGCACAAATTGTCTACTCTATCGTTGGCCCTGACCAAATCCTCATCAGCGAACCATTGGGCTCGGCCTGCTTTAGGTTGAACTCGGACTTTATAAGATCGGCTCTGATGAGAGATGATCTACAATCACGCCTAGGAACCAACTCCAACAATGCAGGTTTGGAGTACCAGCTGGCGCACGATCTTAGTGTAACCGTCAATGTCACTAGTCATGCACTTCTTGTCTAATGGCTGAGATCGTGCCGAGATCAGTGGGCCCTCACATCCTATCCAACACTATAAATACAAGGTAATTCCATGGAGGCAGGTACACAAAATCTCTCACCCTAAACCTCATCTACATAACTTAGACCCAGATTCCAGGCTTGACTTTGGCATCAGAGGGTTCTCTGCTCTAGCCAAGGTCTCCATTATCGTTCATCTGTGCCGGTGCTCGGATCTAGGAGCTCGACAAGGGTGAACCAGATTTTTGCATCAACATGTTGGCGCCGTCTGTGGGACAGAGTACAAAGGGTCATTCTTGTTTTACCAAAGATAGAGATGGCGAAAGGGAAAAAGAAAACGCTTCCTCCAACCGTTGTTGCTGACCTCGAACCCACCGGTCAGCGAAACTCATCTTCTCATCAGCATGCTGAGTCAGTCCTGATAGGAATGACCCAGCGTTCATGGAATCAAGGAAGCCGATATCATTCGTTACAAAATCAAGTTGAGACACTAGCAAACGAGCTAGGCCTCATGAGACAACAAATGGTGAGGCAGCTCCCTCCCCCAGCTCAGGAGGTAGTTGCCCCGGTGGTGGTAAAAAGCATCGTCCCTACTAGTTCCTGAAGGGAGGCATCTCGGAGTCTACCGACTCAGGCGCCGACCCATGTCTCAGGAACTTCGGTACTGGCACCGACTGACCTCCGTCATGAATTAGAAAAGAGAAGACGTGGGAAAACCCCTGAGGCAGAACCACTTCATGAAGCTATTGCTAAGAACAAAAGCCCCTTGGAAGCTCAGTTGGACGAATTGCGAGGCGAGATCGGAACCAAGCGCCGTACCTACCAAGCGCAGACTTCGACCACGATAGAAGCAATGATGGAGAAAACAGAGCCCCCGTTCACCAATGAAATGGCTGAGATCGTGTTGAGATCAGCGAGCCCCCACATCCTATCCAACATTATAAATACAAGGTAATTCCATGGAGGCAGGTATGCAAAATCTCTCACCCCAAACCCCATATACATAACTTAGACCCAGATTCCAGGCCTGACTTTGGCATCAGAGGGTCCCATGCTCTAGCCAGGGTCTCCATTATTGTTCATCTATGCAAGTGCTCGGATCTAGGGGCTCGGCGAGGGTGAACTAGATTTTTGCATCAACAATATATATTATTTTTATGAGTGAAATTAAAATTTAAGTTAGACACCAATCATAATTTTTAATGTTCAAAATATTAATTTTATTTAAAATATATTTCCTTCAATGTTCTTTAAATATTCCAAATTTCTCAACCTAAGAAAACAAATTGCGGGAATAATCTGTAACACCCCGTACCTTAGGTACCCGGGTGTTACCATCCCTTAAACCTACATTAGCTTAAACCAAGTTGAGCAGGTCCTCTAACTCAAGCTTGACTCACCTCAGGATGGAGGTCCCGGTCAAAATCAAGACCGTCTATCAGGGTCTCCAGAAGCTGGGACGCGCCCCTCCAAGACCTAGAAAGGTGAGGTAATCCGAATGCCTAATTTTAAACCATTAAACGTCAACACATGCTAATGCCACCCACAGGTCTCCAACACTTGAAATGACCTGATGACAAACAAAGCCTCCATCATAACAAGTACCCTAAATTAACCGTCGAAAATGAGTATCAGACTCACTTGATCAGCGGGTCACGTTAGTACGGGCAAATAATGGCCATTAAAAAGGGTGTAGCGGCCCACCCAGTAATCACATCCACTTCAAAGTGGGCTTGCATCCCTGGAATAAGGCTTCATGAAAGATGAACGGAGAAGATTTACCATAGCCACCATGATGGACCCTACACAAGGCGCACGTACACAAATTTCAATGGTGTGCGACGTGCACCGGGAATAATTGCTCGGTCAAATGAGTTTTTGACCGAGTTTCATTTGAAAATTCCTTCTCCCGCCAAACAGGGGATGAAATGATTTAACTTTGAGTCCCTGATTGGTCCACCACGACCATATTTAACCCCATCTGATCCGTTCAAAATCCTTGTGGGACCCAAATTAACAAGACCCCATGGCCGTTTCACTGTCTGTAAACGGAGGTTGGAGATTGGACACCACCGTCCATATGGCTGCACGTGGTGGTGACTGAGTGGGGGGACCACTTCGGGTTGGGCTGAGCGAATCACGATCGGCCTGATTGTGTGATGCCATCCATTCGTCACTCTGTGGAAAGCATGCTTCTCCCATTGCCAAAAAAAAACAGCCAGGCGTGGCCTGCAGAAGGAAAGGGAAGATAAGACCTTCCTCCATGAGAAGGGCAGGGTCTGGCGAAATCGCAGCCGCCCGATGGCTGGGCAAATCTCCACCATCCGTATTCTCTCTCCCTCGGCTATAAGACGGACGCTGTAGCCTCGAGATCAATGCCAAGAGAGAGAAGAGGAAAGAAGAGAGATTGTAGAAAGGGGAAGAAGAATGGCTGTGAGAGACTGTGGGAACTAAGGAACCCACCCTGGTGAGTTCATCTTTTAGTTATTTTCTTCCCTTGCAGCAGTAATTTTCCATTCATTTACGTCAGTTGCCTTTAGTTTCTTGAGATTTATCAATGGCTAAATCAAAGCCAGACCAAGCTCTGTTTAGAGCTGGGAACACATGTCACAAACAGGTCATGAAACGACCTTGTTCTGGGACTGAAACCGACCACTCGACAGTCAGTTTTCGGACCTAAATACTGACCGTATGGCGGGCCTAAACTGAGTAGTGTGGAGCTCGGCCTTGTGCAGAAGGCAAACCAAACAAAAGCTGTTTTTCTTTTCGGATGGCTGGGTAGGCCAAAAACAGCTCCCTCTCAGCTACCGCTGAGTGCAGACCGATGATGGCCTGCACCGCACTTCAGTCGGGCCTCACCGAATGCAGGTGGGCTGCACCTATGTTGGGCCTGCACAAAACGCAGGTGGGCCTCACCAATATGCTGGCGGACTGGGCAGCGTTGGACCCCACCTTGACGGGTTAAATCTGTACCCTCCATCCGTGCGCTGCCCAAACATAGCAGCCATATGGGCCGCACCCCAGCAGCATGGCCTGCATCCAGGCCGTCAGTGCCTGTACGTTGGCAGCTAGTGGTGGCTGAAACACAACACCATAACGCCATTAAATATGGATGTTTATATAGTTGCATGTGTTCAACGTACCACCCTAGTGGGCCACGCCATCAAACAACCACGGTGGGCCACACCTAGCTGCGAGCATAGCATCCAACCCATCCATCAAGGGGCGCAATGATAGATGGTTTACTGCATTTCCCACCTAGCAAGGGTGTTGGATCTGGGTCGTCCAAAGACTAGGCGTGGCATGTATACTAAGCACATGGTGCATGCATACGTGCATATGTGGTATCCATGTGTGAGCTGTGATACATATATCTGATGTAAGTAACGTATGCACATGTATTATGTGACACATATACACTATGTATATGGTGTAGGCATATATATACCATGCGACACAAATGTAAGATATATATGGTATATACATAGGTATTGTGATACCTATGTATGATGAACATAATGTATGCATGTGCACCCTGTGACCCAGATATTACACATGGGATGTATATGTAGGGACTGTGAACCATATAAATGTGATATACATAGCCATACATGTGTGCGCGAGTGTAGCATATATGTAAAATATGTATACAACGGTGTATGTACCTGTACGCATAAAGGTATGCAGAGGTGTATGCTTCTACACTCATACAAGTGCACAAAGATGCATGCCCCTGTATGTATACTAGTGCACATTTCTTCACGTATGCAAGTACACTGACATGCATATTATGTGGATGGTATGCATGTATAAATAGCTAAGACCCACTTAACTGGAAGATGTGCAGGAATGCATGGTGGGCCGTATGTGGTTTCCACTAATGAATTAGACCCCAGCCATGGATATGCTTAACATATACCTACATAGATAAGATATCTAAACAAGATGTACACCCCTGCCTTGTGGTGGAATTGCTATGTGCGTCATGTACCGAGTATATACAGCATATAAATCATGCTCACACGAAGTATTCCTCAAGTACTGAGGTACTCTGCATGTACAGCATATATGTGTGCCTTGGGACTTGGATATATATATACATGGTATAATATGTATGTGTACAGTAAATATGTATGGGCCTTGTTGCATGTGGCATGTAGCATTTATCCAGTGAGCGTAATATATTCAACCCACGGTGCCACGGATTTGGCAGGATAAATCGCCTTTGGGAACAACCCAAACAAGCCCCGTTTTGGACCTCCCAACTCTTCACCTATCCTCATGGTCTAATATAAATAAATCCTCACAGGGAATTACCTATAAGTGTAGATTCGCTACTCGCAGCAGGAAACAACCTACAACTTGTCTGGTGATGATTTTCTTCCCCTTAAGCTTTCCATCCCTAACTAGACTAGAAATAGTAATTTTATTAGTATATATGATTTGCTAAGTGAAATGGAAATTCTATGAGAAGCACATCTGCTCTTGCTTGATTTTAATGTTGTTTAAACTCTTGATTTCTCACTTATATTAGGATATTGGTGTAAGTAACCCATGTGAATGATCTGGATATCCATGTGAGTTCAATATCTGTACTACTCTTTGTTCTTTCTTATCTTGATCTGCATTGCTAAGACACACATATAGTTGAAACCTCTCCATGAAAAGATCTTAGTGAAGGAGAGTCCGTGCTTGGGGTGTAACTAGACTGGTCGCGACATACGTAGACCCCTGACATGGAGGTTTTGGATTGAGATGTTTTGACCAAGGGGTTTACCACCCATGTGTGATACCACCTAACTGATTCGGGATGGATCATTCATGCCGACATGCTTTAATCGTCATTTTTGAAAATTTCAATGTTTCTTCCCTAGTCGGCATAGGTGGTAGCCCTTTTATAATTAAAATGATTGACCACATGTTAGTGGGTGATACACGCATCCTAAGACGGTAGCCTCATGGGCCGGGGATGGTGGTATGGGACACTATGTCCGAGCCGTCGGCCTACGCTGGGCCGTGTGCTCCCCGTAGTGACCCTTGAGCGTATTTGAATTGGTTGATTGCAAATGGACTAATAAAAGACTTGGCTAACCATGCATACATGGCATATTTCGATGGCTTGGATCACTCATGCCTATATGATTACGCTGTGTGTTGCGCTGATGACCAGTCATTCGGCTTATGATGATGACTTGGATCACTCATGCCCATACGATTACGCCGCGTGTTGCGCTGATGACCAGTCTCACCGCCTGTCTGGATGTCTTTCCCGGGGCATAAGACCGTCTGGATGTTTTACCTTGGTCGATTCCATGGGTGACGACCCACTGGCCGTCTGGATGTTTTTCCCGGGCCGATGCATTCACGCATTCATGCATATAATAAGACTGCATTTACTCTGTTTTGGATTATTGCAATGTTTTCATATTATTCCTGGTTTAGGACGGCGGTGTGTAATCTCGAGGGGAGATCACACTGAGCTGGCCACTCATTCATCAATGTTCAACCATACAGAGAACGTAGGTATAGGGGATGTCGAGTATGCTATGGACCCAGAGGCGGTGGCGACAGAGGAAGAATTTTATGATGAAGAATTGCAGCAAGAGGCGGCTGCCTACTATGGATTGAATCAGTAGATTAGTTTTATTTCCTCCCTCTATTTTGGTACATTCGGAATTTAAGAAGACTCAGGGTTTTGTAAGGGGCCCCCAGCTGAGTGGGCCCAAATATTGTTCCCGTTTTGATATCATATATATGTATATGCCATGCTTATTATCCGCTATATCGCACTTTGATCTATGGTAAATCAACATTATTAATAGTTAACTCCTGGGTCTTTGAATCTGAGTCATATACTCGGGTTTTAAAAACCGGGGCGTTACATAATCTTAGCTAAAGTTACTTGCAATTATATATATTATGGACGACTTTCAAAAGCAAAGATAATTACGCAGCAAAAAGTCTTCATACAAACCCTTCAAAATTAAAAATAATAAAGAGAGGAAAGAAACCTAGATTTGTTTCGACTCCCCATTTCTACCATTGACTCACCAACATCTCAGATCCACCGGTCTGGATGGGAGACAAAGGGTCATCTTCTGCCAAAGAGATGGTTATTATCATACTACAATGACAACTCAAAACTCTAACATGTTACATAAAACCAACTTTAGCTTGGACATGGTTTGGCATGGCCAGTAACGACCTATCCCCAGTCAGCTAGTGGTGTTAAAGTTCTGTAGGCCCACCATGATGTCATTATTTTATCCATGCCATGCATCCATTTTTCCTGCTCATTTTAGGACATGATTTCAAAAATGAGACTGATCAAACTCTCAGTTGGACCACACCATAGAAAAATAGTGTCGTTTTAACATCCACACTTAAAATTTTCCTAGGGTTCACTGTAATGTTTATTTTTTCTTAATTTTTTTTTTTAAATTTTTTTTTAAAGCAAAGCTGAATTTCATTCAACTACAAAAGGATACAAGGATTGTACTTCGGGTGGCCCCAAGACCAACAAAACAAGGACAAAGGCCACCTATCATAAAGAGAGTATACACAGGCCATCTGGAAGATGGCTCCCCACCCCACTGAGAGAAAACTCCCCATCGCCAACTGGGAGGGCAGAAGGCAGGGAGGAAACTACCTATACTCGCACAAACGGATCGATCCTAGACCCACTCTGTCCAGAAAAATTAACCCCCTAACTACCTGAGGTAAATCCGAAAGGGAGGGGAACAGGGAAAGAACTTGATCTGGATTGGAGCTACCCGTCTGGCCATCTGATCTGCCAGCTGGTTACCTTCTCTGCACACATGGTAGAACCTGACGACCCCATTTCTGGCTAGAGTGTTAACTCTCGACAGCCAGTATTTCCACCTCCAATGTGGTTGAGAAGAGGTAGTCAGCAAGCTGATCACTAGCAAGGAATCAGACTCGACGATAACATTCCTAAGCCCATGCTGAAAATAAAGGCGGAGACCATCATGAACAGCCCTCAGCTCCGCCCAGGAATTAGTAGCAATACCATACCCTGCTGAAAAAGTAAAACATAATTCTTCATTTACTCCTCTGCACACCCTGCCCCCTCCTGCCAAACCGAGAAGATCCGTCAACATTTAGCTTAACCCAACCCGAGGGAGGCTTCCTCCAGCACACCAACTGAGTTGCTTGATAAATTCTCGGAAGGGCGGAAATTTCCATAGCTGAAAGATCCCTTCTGTTTCCTTGGAAACGAGCCCTCAGATTCCATGTCTTGACAATCCAGAACACCCAACCTGCATTGTGCCCAATTATAGAGACCGGACTCGGAAAGGCATTATCAAACTTGGAGGAGTTTCTCGCCCTCCACAGTTCCCACAGAATGAAATGCAGAATGAGCTATCGGAAAGGAGCGGATGAAGTTGTAATGACCCTAGCATTCCACCAGCCTGCAAGACGCTCCGAAACTGAGTCCCCCATGGATAGACTGATGCATAAATTTTGGCAAAATGCTACCAGACTGTCGCTGCTCGGGCACTAAACAGGAACGTGTGGCTAACCGTTTCTACTTGACGGTTGCTATTGGATTCCTGGCGACAACAATAACATTTTGAAGCCAGCTGAACTCCACGAGATTTGACTGCCTCATCCACCGGCACCGCTCCCCTAATGACTCGCTAGATCAATAAAGAAATTTTTGGTAGAATTTTGGTGTTCCAGATCTTGCGACCCCAACTGGAATGAGGACGCCGAGCACGAGATATCTCCCAAGCCGTGGATATCGAGAAAGCGCCAGATTTTGAATGAGGCCAAATAGGGCAATCCTGCTCCCACGTCAAACAATGGCCCTTGTGGAAAATAGAGTTGAGATCCTGCTGCGATAAGATCGACAACACATTTGACGGGGCCAGCGGGCCCACTCTGCCCAGAAAGTCACGAACCTACAAAGAAGATAGCAAAGGCGGTACGCCTTGAGGAACTCTGTCCGTCGGGGGCCCAGTCCTGACCAGTCTGAGGTCCACAAATTCATGTTACCAGCACCAATATGCCACTGAGTCGAGGCAACAACAGAAGGGAGTAGGACGCAGATGCGCTTCCAAAGCGGAGAAGACAGGAAGAAGGGGGATTCGAGTTCATACTTTGGATATCCTGCTTATATCTCTCCTGCATAAATGCACCTCACAACCTCTCATATGGTTTATGAATAATATTCCAATCGGTCTAAAGCTGGAACGCAGTCATTACGTCTTTAAGCCTTTTGATCCCCAACCCACCTTCGCCCTTAGGGATACAGATATCATGCCAACTACGCCAATGAAGTTTCTTCTTTCCCTCCGCCCAGGCCTAGATGAAATCTACGAAAAGGCATTCCAACTTGTGGAGAACATAAGCTGGGACGTGAGTGGCTGACATAGTGTGAATCGGGATAGTGGATAGAACATGGTTTACAAGAGTGAGACGGCCCGCCATAGACAGGAGTCTCGTTTTCCAACCATTGATCCGACTAGCCACAATATCTACCATTCTCCGAAAAGCATCCTTCTTCCTACGACCCACTGAGATAGGAACCCCCAGATAAGAGAAGCCTTCCACTGAACTCCGCATCCCCAGCTCCCTATGGATGTTGGCACTCTGAGAAGGTGCCATAGATTCTGAATGAATGAAGAAACTTTTTTGGATGTTTATCTTTTGACCCGATACCTGCTGGAAGCGTTCGAGAAAACGGTTGGCCGCACGAATGGATCGGATGCCCCCATTCAAGAAGAGAAGGGTATCATCCGCAAAAAGGAGGTGGGAAACAAGGACAGTGCCGCAACGCCCTTGGAACGGGAGACAAGAACCCCCTACCACCAACCGCTTAAAACCACGACTGAGAACTTCAGACGCAAGGATGAAGAGGAAAGGGGAGAGCGGGTCTCCCTGGCGGATACCGCGGGTAGACTTAAAGTAGCCGCTGGCTTCCCCATTCACAAGCACCGAGAACCAACAATTGTTCCAACACCTCTCCACGAGAGCAATCTACTGGTCAGAGAAACCAAAGCGTTGAAGGACACATCTTAAGAAACGCCATTCCACTTGGTCGTAGGCTTTTTCCATGTCCAATTTGAGGACAATATTACCACCCCTAACCCTTCTACTGATATCACGGATAAGCTCTTGAGACAACGCAATGTTTTCTGCAATTGACCTGCCTTGAACAAACGCCCCTTGCTCCAGGAAAATCAAGGGAGGAGGGTACTCAGCCTGGTTGCCACTACCTTGGCAAAAATCTTATAGATGACATTGCATAAACTAATGGGTCTGAAGTCTGCGAAGGATTGGGGCGCTTCTTTCTTTGGAATAAGGGTTATGAGGGATGAAGTGATAGCTCTAGGAAGGTACGTTCCCTGAAAGAAAGCAATAGTAGCCTGATGCAGATCCTGGCCAACAATCTCCCAGCAAACAACGAAAAAGGATCCCGTGAATCCATCCGACCCTGCTGCACTTTCCCTGGGGTCGAAAGGACTGCCTGGTGGACCTTAGAAATCGAGGGAGGGGCCATCAGGAGCACATTCTCGTCAGCTGAGACTAACGAAGGAATCACATCCAGCAGGTCTTCACCAGGGACTGGCGCTCTTGCAGAAAAGAGGGCGTGAAAATGCCTGATAGCAGCGATTTTGATTTCCTCCTGAGATGTAGCTGTCTGCTCAGACTCCAGGCGGATAGTCGAAATGGCTGCTTTTCTGGATCTCGCAGTTGCTGAAGCATGAAAGAAGTTGGTGTTTCTGTCGCCTACTTGAAGCCAATTGTTTCTTGCTTTTTATTTCCAAAACGCTTCTTCCATGAGTTCCAAGCATGACAGCTGAGCTCTAGCGTCAATAATCTGTTGTTGATAAATGCTAGTAGAGATGTCCTCTGCTGCATTTTAGAAACTATTCTCTAGGTTATTCAGTGCAATGGCTGCCTGCTTCACAGCATTGAAAATGTGACTGAACTCATCTCTGTTCCATTATTTCAAGTGGAGCTTGACTGCCTTCATTTTAGTCAAAATATTACGCATCGGGTGGGGGTCATTTGTAGATGCCCACGCCAATCTAACCGTACGCAAAAAACCTTTATGCTGAAACCATATGTTTTGTATTCTGAATTGTTTTGGACCTCCAAAGCTGAGAGAAGGAAACTCTAATAATAAAGGCGCGTGGTCAGAATTCTGACGAGGGAGATGAAGTACCTGGAAGTTGGGGAAAACGTTGCTCCAAGTATAATTAACCAGCACACGATCCAGCCTGGCCCACACCCTGGTAGGCCCCAACTGATTGTTTGACTAGGTGAACCTGTTACCTTGGAAGCCTGCGTCCAAAAGACCCACCGCATTTACAGCATCTAAAAACTCCCTTGAACTGGCTGAATTAAAAGGAGCATGGCTTCGATGTTCTGCAGCTTCAGTGACCACATTGAAGTCCCCACAAATCACCCAGGGACCCTGGATCGACACGGCTAGAGTTGTCATCTCCTCCCACGGGTCTCTCCTCTTACTGCGCAAACAGCTAGCATACACCACCGATATCCATATTTGAGTTCTGTTTTGCTGGCAAAACGTGGAGAAAGAACACATCTGGGCAGACTGAGAGATAACAGAAATAGGATCTGGGGCCTTGCTGAATACCCAAAATTTGCCACCACATACGTCATTGGAGAAGGAAAAATGAAAACCAAGGCCCCACGGACACTCGATGGGAGTCGCCAACCATAGGCAAAATAGCAACTATCCAAGGCTTATGTTCCTTTACAAGACGCTTCAGGGATCTGATAATGGGGCTGTTACCCACACCTCAAGCATTCCAAACCACAATTTAATCCGTCATGAGCAACCTGCGCTACCACGATCCTGCCTTGCAGGTGTCTAAGACGAGAGAGCCAAACATCCCTAGACACCGCCGTTAAGGGATTTCTGTTGAACTTCCTGTTTCCTTTTTTCCTTGGATGGATGACCAGGTTTGCTGCAACTCTCTTTGTAGGAGTCATACTAATTCGGTTGTTGCCCTGTTCATGTCCCGAATGTTGGCGAGAATCCTACTCAGTCTCATGTTGCTGCACGTCTGCAGGAAGACACTGAACAGTGGGCGAAGTCACACCCTCTTCATCAGTGAAGTAGGGGGAGAGGTCCACTACCAATTCTCCGCTGCAGTTGGAAATGGGCTACAGGCGGGTAACCAGATTCTGCGGAGTATGAGGAGAGGGGTAACCATTAGAGTTTGTAGCATTAACAGGCTCAGCTGGGCTATTCCCCTGATCGTATAAAGGACGATCGCCAATTGATTTGGAGCAGTACCTTTCTCTTTCCACTCTGTTTGTAAGAAGACTTGAAACTGCTGTTGGGTCTTCCTGCCTGATCAGCTGGTCATTAGCCTCAAGCATTTGATCAAAAACTTGCACAATCGCCATGGAATCTGGGTGCGTATCCTTGCTGAGTTGGTGGTTCTCATTCCTCGAGGGACTTTGTTGCGACTCGGTTCCTTCCTGAATGATCATGGAGGGTCAAAATGAAAGGGCTGGGGAGGCTGGTAACTGATCGAACACCACTTGGTCAATTGATGAGGCAATGGTGTCTTCAGCACCCAAATGTGTAACGCCCTCAAAATCGGGGGTCGAGTATAACTCAACTCCCGAGTTCCAACGCATCACTTATGCAACATAATTAATGATGATTAAATGTTGTCTGTGTTAGAGCAATAAACATGAGTGAGATTATACCAAAACAGTAATTCATACTCCAGATCATTTGTATAAAGGCAAGCGGAAGACTGAACTGTATATACATGTATGTAAAGAAACAAAAATCATTTCATTCTCCAGAGTATGAACCCATCTGAGTCACCATATACATATGTCTATTCTATAAACAAAATGTCAAAAATTAAACTAAGTAACAATCCCTGTAAAAATCCGTCGATCCTGGCAGCCTAGTTGAAGCCGCCAGAGTACTGCATATAGGAGAACTCTTCCTGGTCCTCATCATAATCAGGCTCCGCCTCCTGAGTCATCGGCTCACCTAAACCTGAGACAGAGTCTGGTTAGTGTGCGTAATACCGTCCCGTAACGTGGGAGTGAGTAGCTAACTCAATGGAACAATAAAGCATAGGTTAACATGTTATCAATACGGTCAAGCAGTAATGATAAAACAGTAAAATCAAACACTCCTAACTACTCTTATTAATGCAAGTATGGATGCAGGTATGATGGATGCCCTCACTGACATACTCCCTCATGCGACACCCTCTTCGTTCGCGGCATGCTTTCATCCCTCGGTGCTCCACATCTTCCAGGCACATGCAATGCATGCTGAGCATGATTACCGAGTTGTTATTAGTCCATTTCAAATAGCAGGATTGGGAAACTAAGGTACCTCCCTTGTATCATTCCCAAACATGATCCATTCTAGGGTCGTCACCCTAGTTAATCTCAAACGACGGTGTGTTTTCTAGGTCACGCAAGGGTCGCTGTGAGTACATTATGCGAAATCGTTGCACCACTCCCCCATCACCTTATCAATACAGGCCTAGCTTATACTCTGTTACTACGGGAAGGCTCGTTGCCACACCGTAGATTTAGAATATGCTCGAGGTCACTACACCGGATATGGTCAGGGCTGCCAAGGCTGTTACACGGAATCATTGCACCACTCCCCCATCACCCATCAAGTAGTGTAGGCCGACAGCTCGATTATAGTGTTTCATATCACCATAATCGGCTCACGAGTGTGGTTGCTCACTGGTCACTACGGGGAGGCACGTGGCCCTAGCGTAGGCAGACAGCTCGACCACGGTGTCCCATACCACCATGACCGGCTCATGAGTCTTAGCGGATCGAGGTACCATGGTTAAAGGGGATTTCACTGGTAAGATTGGTACCTTAGGTTCAAGCAGTAGCGACCAAACATGGTGAACATACATTAGACACATCGGGTTACTTGACGAGCCTAACTAGCTTGAGCGCACAATCAATTAGACGACATGAAGTGCATAAGCACTTTGCGTGGCCTAACCACTGTCGCCAACTGACGTATGGCTCGGGTTCGTCAAACACATCCCACGTGGCGACATGAACCTCAGCCACGATCTCAAATCTGGTACCGACTGTCTGGACTATAGACATAGTCCCAAACTTAATCAATTCTCATCCATAGCATGTGGAGTAAAGCATGATAAACAAAGTAATTCAAGCATGCTAGTAGGCATGTTATAAAGCATGATATAAAGCATGTTGCAAAGCACTACATCAGTAGGAATACAAACACATATATTGCAAGTAAGTGGTTTAAGTAGACAACCTCATGGAGGTAATCATGCATGTCTCTAGGGTAGTTAAGAATCCCATCTCAACACTCTCTTAAGGCATCAACATCCAAACACTTGCTCACACAAGCATTTCCACAAACACATAACATACACTATTTCAACATACTTAGTGTATGTTAGCAAACATGTATTAGGGCGACTCCTTTCTTCAAGCAAATATTTTATGCACATATAATATATTTATACAACAATTAATCATGGCAAACACATATCTAAATTATATATGTATATGGTATTTCTTACAATACAATATTTCTACATGCATAGTGTATATTAGTAAAACATGTATTTAGGCGAATCCTTTCGCCAAATAAGTATTTTATCCATATATCGTATATCCATACAACAAATAATCATGTCAAACACGTTTCTAAAAAATATACGTATACGGTATTTTCTACGAATACCTAGAATATGTAAAATTTCATATTCTACAACTTTAATCGAAACAGAAATCGGAAAGCACTTTGTACATGTGCAATTGCATGCAGATCATGAATCTATCATTATCTGACATTGAAAGCGTTGAAAACCATAACCTATACACCTAAAGTCCTCACCTTACTCCTTGAAATTGCAACGAATCAGCTAGGTTCGTTAGGCTTCCGTATTCGGCGGTTTTATAGCCTAAAGAGTGAAACCGGTTAGCTATTTCATAACCTATAACCTTCACACCCCAAAACAGATCTAGGGTTAGGGTTTCTTACCTTAAAACGGAGTCGGTATCAATGGAAAAGTGAGAAGAAAGGGGTAGTGCAGCCCGTGTGGTGATTGGAAACAGTAAGAGGGAGATTCTCCCACAACTTTCTAGCTTTCTCTCTCTTTTTCTCTCTTCTTACTTAGGGTTTTTCCTAAATTTGTATGGCTGTGAGAGAGGATGCTCTAAGGTCCTTATATAGCCTAAAAAGTCTCTGAAATAGACTTAAGTTCAAGGTATACTTGGGTTTTATCCAAATCGGCTTTAATTCAGCTCAAAAGAGGGTTTCTGGCGGCCCTCTTTGAGCCAAAAGTCGAACTTAAGCTTACTAACCTTGGATCTACGTGGAGTTATATTTTCGTCTCAGTTGAATTCCCAGATCATGCGTGGCGGACCAGTTTCAGTTCAGCGGTCAGTGGGCCTTGATTCGAAATTCTAAGTACATGTAAATGTTCCTGAAATTTTTCCTGATCCGAAGGTGTATTTGGGTCAGATTCTGACGGTCTAGTTGCTTATAAATTGACCGTAAGTTTCAAATCTCAGATCACTATTCCAGATATTTATTTTGTAAAGGGATTTTGTGTTTTCACCCTCATTTGCTCCGGACTCAAGCGAACAGCCGTGGGACACTGTCTGGGGCTGATTTTCGAGATGGTTGTCAAGCCTAGAAAGGCGATCATAAGTCCTTAACCTCGTATTATTCGGAGTCCCGATGTGCGGTCCAGACCTGATACGGAGTTTCAAGGTATTCCCGAGAGCAGTCGGGTAATGAGTTTGATCCTAGATTTTAGGGTAACCTAGCGTCAAGGATTCTACAAGTTTTGGGTCTTGTAGATCGTATTTAAAGCGATCCAAACGGATTTCATGGCTAATCTAGTTTAGCACTTGGTTAACTTTGTCAAATTTCTAAATGATTTAATCCTAAATGATTTCTGGTCGAGATGGTACTCGAGCCATTGTACAGAAATTTACGAGTCGTTACAAAATGCTCTGGAGGGATTCCATCATCTGGCCCAATCAACTACAGAGCAGTCTCCCAGGAGCCATGGGTGCAGACTTGGCTAGCTGTTTCGCTGATGACGTGGGGAGAGTGCATCCTGTTGTTTCGAATAATAAGTGGAATAGCAGGTTGTTGGCCTTCTTGGATCTCTGGGACATTTCGACAAACAGTTGGAGCGCAGGACGAATTGCCTTTTCGCCTTGCAGTTCAAAAGGGAAGGATCTGTGCCTTATGGGCTTAGGCCAAAGTGATCCTTCACCCATTGTTTAGTAGACTACGGGGGGCACAGGTTGATGTTTTCCGCATGAGCATCGGCAGACCCAAGAACCTGTCGGAGTTCCCGCTCTGCATGCATTGGGTAGTGATGACCATCCACCTCCAGGTCGAGAATGGTTCGAATGTCTGCTCCGGGTTGTAATAGCACTTTCACTCAAGCGAAAGTTTGAAATAACCCACATCTAGCGACCAAAACCCTGCCGAAGAAGCTGCCAAGATCTATCAGGGTAGATTCAAACCATCCGTGAGATGGGATTCCGAGTATTCTAATCCATGTACCTCTACCTATTTCCTCCTCAGCTGGAGACCAGGGGACTATGGATATGAGCCCCATCTTACGGTGAAGGTCCTTTACCCCCAAGAAAAGATCCCGCTCAGATTTAGATTTGAGTTTGATTAGAATGCGCGTGGAGGAGAGGCGAATAACATCGACGTTAGATGAAGCAAACGCTGATTCCCTGATGCACTGCATAATGTGAAGCACTGAAGGATAAGGGTTAGCACTTGCGACCAGCCCGAGTTGGAGCTCCTGTTTCTTCCTCGCAACTGCTCCGGGATCCGCTACGGAGCAACACCTATTTGCCTGTGCAGCCCTTCGAGTAGGAATATTTACGGCTCCTGAAACTATCTTCGCATATGAAACAGGCGCTCCTGAAACTACCTTTGCATAGGGATCAGACGATGTAGGGGTGGGGTTTGTATAAACTGTGGTGGGATCAGCAGTAGGGTTTCTAGAAATTGCTCGTTTGGGTTTAGCGTTGGCCACTGTGACCCTCCTGCCATCGATTCTTCGGCCGTTCAATACATCCATAGCATTCTTAGCATCTTGTTCATATAGGAATCGCACAAATGCGAGGCCCTTTAGTTGGTTTGAATATGGTCGACGAGGGATATAGACATCCTGGATCCTGCCATACTTGCCAAAAATCTCCCTTAGGTCTATCTCAGAGCAATCAAAGGACAGGTTGCCGATGAATAAACTGAGTCCCTGGAACGACGGGGTGCTTCCTTTCCGTCTGGATCTGCCGCGAAGAAGATCCCTGCTGAGTCGACGGAGCGATCTACTTCACACTCGAGAACGTTGCCGCTCATGGAAACGACACATAATTCAAATTTTGAACACTCATGAACCAGGCCCAGACACGCTTCACTATGTAATGTTTATTTGCCATTCAATCTGTTGACAAGGTCACATAGACCTGGATGGAGGGAAAATGTAAATATTATCTTGATATAAAACTTCTGTGGCCCCAAAAAGTTTTCAATGGTATGCATTCAATATCTACTTTTTCTTATTGTGTGGTCGAGCTAAGAATTGCATCTGCCTAATGTTTCAACTCATGCTCTAAAATGAGCTGAAAAATTGGATGGACCGCATGGATAAAACACATACATCGTGGTGGGGCCCGGAGCTTCGACATCCTCGCTGGTGCTGGGTCAGTAACGAAACCGCGTCCATCTAGCGTAAGCAAACACGTCTAGCTTGCTACGTCACCAACATAGGACTACATTCCTCGTACTCTGGTTTTTCATGTCGCTTGCTACACATGCACTGTAAATGTCACATGTAGCATACATGGTGTCAAATAAAACCAATTGACTGTCTCTAAATGAAATCAAATTTATTGAACAATCCTAACCTCTAACTGATGGATTTATTTTATTATATAGAAATAAAGCCATTAGATATTTTTCAACTTTAAGAGGCCAGTAAATGTCCAATATCATTCTAATATTTAGCTAACGAAACAAAAGTAATTTTTGATTCACGATGCATCTAAAATGGTATAATAATTTTGATGATTTATGTATATCAAGTATGCAATTTGTCAGCATTTATAACCCTATGCATATCATCTATCACACTCCATAACATCCAAGTCTTTCACTTAAAATGGATCTTTATACTCTTGCTAGACTCTCAGGAGTTTGGACACCTAGTCAAGGGTTCGAGTATCCATAGATGGAGAAATCCGAAGGAACCTTTCTGTACACTATTTTTCTTTTATTATTATTTTTTAATATAAGGGACAAATTCTCTCTCCCTCTCTCTCTCTCTCTCTCTCTCTCATATGGCCGAATATCACACGCATGCTATATTTTAAAAAAAAAATAAAAATCAGCCCAAGGGATGTGAGTGATGATCCGTGTTATTGCCTCTTATTTCCCACATGCAAGGCACGCTACTGTTTGGTAATATTCATATAATATTAATAGTACAAAAAAACTACCTACTTAATATATAATTTATATTTTGGTGCCTTGAAAATGTTTTACAGTAACTTACCTTAATTAATTGCCATTTGAAATCTTTTTCTTAAATTTCTTAAGGGTAAGTTTTTTTTTTTTTTTTTTTTTTTTTAAACAAGTGGACGCTTGCCACTGAATTCATTAAACAAGAGAATGTACAGCCAAATTCAGGCGGGACCCTAACAACAAAAAAAAGGACAGGGCCCACCTATCGTATACCCACAAGCTAATCACATTCGGGAGAGCCCCCATGGGAAGGAGAACCTCCTATCGTGAGGAAAGGGAAAAACCAACTAAAAAAAATCTAAGAAATGCGTACACGAAGGTTTTCGATTTATGAGGACCAATTCTCCACGGTAGAAAGGGGAGGGAAGAAACATCGTCGAAAAATCTCGGAGAGCTGGTTGGAGCTAGCCAAATGGGCTCTCTCGCTACCTTGTTTGCCTCCCTCGGGCAATGGTTGATGGAGATCAGGTAGAGGAACGGAGGGAGAGGAAATAGTTTTTCCAGTAATAAACGCTCAAGGGCCGGCGTATAGGGAAGAAAGCAAATCGACGACATGCGTGAATCACTTTCCACTTCACCGCAGAAAAAGCCCTTTTCGAGAACAAAAAGATCAGCCCAAGAGAAATGTGGAGCCCCTCCCATAAGTCTTGGAGAAGGCAAAAATAAACTCGCCATCGGCCCCACGACATACCCCTCCACATGCAAGGGCTGGACCCTACTCACGTTTGGTAATACTCTCCTCGACCGGGCCTAAACCACTTCATAGTAGAGAGAAAGGGGTGGGGAGAGGTTATAGGGAGATGGAGATATATCTCTATGCCTTGAAAATGTTTTACACGCCGGGAGGGGAAACGCATTGGAGAGGAGAGAAAGCCAAGCACGGACGCGGGCGATGGCAAGCTGGGTGTAGAAACTGGTCCCGTCAAAGCTGGTCCTGTCTTAAGGGTAAGTTACTCTAATTAATTATCATTAGAATACTTCCTTCAAATTTCTTTACATCTGCTCAGCAAAGAGGTTAGAGCTTGGTTGGATCTTGTAATGATGTTTATACTATACGAAACAGTATACCGGACAATCCTCACCCTCTAAATTATTTCCCTTCCTGTGGCCCAAATGAATAATGGATAGGCCTGATTTTTAGGACATAAGGTTGGAGTAGTTTTCATAAAACTATAGCGGTGGGCCTTATAAAAATCAAGGGTGAGCCTCTCTCTCTCAATTGTCTCTTTTGGTGTGGCCCACTTAAATGACAGGTTGGCCTATTTTTTTGGCCTTGGAACTAACACGCGCGGGATTACACATCTAATGATCGGAGTGGATTTCACATAAAGCAAGGGTGGGGTTCTCTGATATATTACAAAATTATGGGACGTTTACAGGGCCGACCATGATGTGTATGTGAAATTCACTTTGATCATTAGATGTGTAATCCCAAGTTAAGGCTATGGAAACAAGAAATCAGGTTAACATGTGATTTAGGTGGGTCACATCAAAAGAATCAGCTCATGGAGAGACACCCACCCTTGATTTTACAGCATTCATTGCTGTGATTGTATGAAATCCACTCTAACCATTAGATGACACAGAAAATTTTGAGCCTGCAACCCAAAAATCAGGTCCATCTATAATTAATCTGGGTCGCACTTAGGGAAATAGATTAGAGGGTTAGCATTGTCCTGCACACTATTTTCTATCATGTGATCCACCTGAATCATAAATAGGGCTGAGTTTTAGCTCATGGATGACTTAGTACCCAGCGATCAAGATGGATTTCATGCAAAATCACGCTGGGCCCACCGAGCGACCCGCACATTCCTCATCTTTGATATTGTAAAGTGCATTGAAGATGAGTCACCAAGCCATTAGCTCAGACGTAGCGAGCAAGAAATAGAAAGGAATAACTTTCAAAAGCATAACCCACTGCAACAAGAGGATTTGGTGTACACCTAGTACCAGGTGTAACCGACTGGATGATCATGACCGTTCAATCAAGTCCCTGCAAGTAGAAAGTTGACAAAAAAATGTACATGGATGGCTATGATCTTACTACCAAACTCAAACAAAGGTGGGGCTCACTACGTTGATTCCCTCGATCCATAAGCCAATCACTCAAATCCAGATCAAAGGTTAAAGTGAAATTGTGGCTTGTTTCCATATTTCCAGTGCTCTAACACGGCACTCCTTTCTGCCACGCTTCTCTCTCCCTCTTTCAGCTGCCAAGCAACTTCGTGGAACCGTGTAGCTTCTCGAGCACCTTTCCTTCTCCCTCTGCCTATAGAAACCAAAACGCATCTTCCAAATTTCCTTACACTACTCTCTCTCTCTCTCTCTCTCTCTCTCTCTCTCTCTCTCTCTCTCTCTCTCTCTCTCTCACACACACACACACACACACACACACACACATATGGTTTTAGGCAACTGGTTATCACTGAGCCGTCTAAAGAGAGCTATCCAAAAGGTAAGGTTCTTGCTAAGCTTCAAGGTGCACAAATGGTGTAGGAACATCTCCTTCACTGGATCACCCTCAAGTAGGCGTCAACTAAGCTTCAATCGTTCGCCGAGCTTGATTGATTGCACTGATGATACTGATGATCAAAATCACGAGATGGGCACATCCCCGATCAGATTTCAAAGGACTAGAAGTGATTCATCGGACGACATTGATAGGAGAGCGGAGGTCTTCATCGCTAACTTCTACCGACGTATTCAAATGGAACGGCAGGTCTCGCTCGAGCTTCGGTACACCAAGGGAGACGGCCTGGAGCGGACTGAACAGATTAAGAAATGACATTTGGAGGATGAAAATGGATTTGGAATTTATTTTGGATGAGAGGCTTCTTCAAGAAATGGTTTTGGTTATGACTTTTATGTGATGGAAATGGTTTTGGATTTGACAGGATTGCAATCTGAGAAGATTAGAATTTTAGTTTGGTTTTGTGATAGTAGTTGTTGTTGTTGTATGTTTGTTTGTTTTTTTTTTTTTTGTTTTGTTTTGTTTTGTTTTGTTTTTTTCTGTTTTGTTAAAACATATACGTTGGAATTACACTACCTATGAAATAGATGTAAGATTTCCCCCCCCCCCCCCCCTCTGTTGGAAGTCCAAACCAAACCGTCTGATTCTCAAGGTTAGTAAATGAGGAGGAAGCTTCCAGCAACCAGTTGCTCTCCTCCATGTGACGGTTCAGTTCCAGATGCCTTGAAAAAAATAGAAACTTTAATATTTCTTTTGATATTTGTTGTAGTAGTTAATATTATGCCCTGTAGTGTATTTTAGATGGGTATTTGTGTCTTTTCACATTGGTGGGAAAAGTCTATATAAGGGAGCTCTTGTAGTCGTTTGTAACCAAGTCAGTAAGCTTGTAAGCAATATAAGAATTACAAAGTTTCTCTTCTCCTCTACGAGTCCAGTGAGCTCAAACCCAAGGCTTTGTAAAGCCAAGATAAACTGGCTAATATAGCCAACAAACTGGTATCAGAGCAGGTTCTTCTCCTACAGGGAGTTTTCCAATAGATTTTCCAATGAACTGGATCTTTCTCGAAAAAAAATCTGTTTAAGAAAAGTTTGTTTTTGTTCCCTAGTTGGAGTTGTCACATTTTGCAGAAAAAAAAATCAGATTATCGTAGCAGATTTTTACGGTAAAAAAAATAAAATTCAGATCGTAGAGCCTAGTCTGAGTTTCTAGAAGAAGTTTTCGCTTTTTGACCAAGCGATTTCTCTAAAGAAAAATCTGTTTGCACACATGTCTTTTACTGCATGAAGTTAGCGGTTTTAGTTTTTTCCAGCCAAAGAAAGAAAAAGCTATTTCAAATAGATTTTGTTTTTTAACCAAAAATTCTGTTTAAAAAAAAAATCAGATCGTAGAAATTTTTTTTTCAGCTAAAAAATCTGTTTAAAAAAAAAAAAAAAAAAAAAAAAAACCAGATCTTCTATTCCATCCTTCTCTCCCTTCATTTTAAAAAAAACCAATTATTCCTTCCTTAGAAAATAGAAAAGATGGCCAACTCAATCCAGCCACAGGTTCCTACATTGTCTAAGGACAACTATGAAAGGTGATGCATCCAAATGAAAGCGTTGTTCGGGTCATAAGAATTATGGGAGATCGTCACTGATGGGTATGTAGAACCCACTACAGAGGAAGAAGCCGCCTTCACCAACGAAGAAAAGACGGCTCTAAAAAATCGAAGGAAGAAAGATAACAAGGCTTTGTTCTTCCTCTATCAAGGGTTGGATGAATCAACCTTTGAAAAGATTGTTGAAGCGACATCAAGCAAGCAAGCTTGGGATACTCTTGGCACCATCTTCAAGGGTGTTGATCGAGTGAAGCGGGTTCGTCTTCAAACACTAAGAGCCGAGTTTGAAGCGGCGCACATGAAGGAAGGTGAAAGCATCTCTGACTACTTCTCACGTCTAATTGTTATTATTAACAATTTAAAAAGAAATGGTGAAAAACTTGAAGACATACGTGTCATTGAAAAGGCACTGCGATCTCTTACAACCAAGTTTGAGCATGTGGTTGTGGCGATCGAAGAATCAAAGGACCTTGAAAAACTGTCCATTGAATAATTGATGGGATCGTTGCAAGTGCATGAGCAACGAATGCAAAAGAATGCTGGTTCAACGCTTGAACATGCCTTAGAGTCTAAGTTGACTCTAAATGAACAAAAGAATGGTCATACACAACGAGGTGGCCGTGGCACTAGCAATCGTGCAAGAGGCAGAGGGCGTGGATATCATCCAAGCCATCAACAAAATCAACAAAAGTTTACCAGTTTCTATGGAAGAGGAAATGGTAGAGGCCGATTCACACGTGGTCGTGGAAACACAAAGAATGTTCAATGCCACAATTGTAAGAAATTCGGTCATTATGCCTCTGAGTGTTGGAGCAAAGTGGATCAAGATGAACGATCCAACTATGCTGAAGCATCACACCATGAACAAGAAGTCTCCACGCTCCTCCTCGCACAAGAAAAGGTATGTGAATAGCCAGATGTGTGGTATCTTGACACGAGTGCAAGCAACCACATGAGTGGTAACAAAGAACTGTTCGTGGAACTCACAGAAGGAGTTCGTGGCAATGTGAGTTTTGGCGACTCATCAAAGGTACCCGTGATTGGCAAAGGAAAAGTTAAAATCTATCAGAAGAATGGTGAGCCAAATTATATCTCTAATGTGTATTACGTACCAAATATGAGAAGGGGTATGTCATACACATGGAGAATCATTCTCTCTCCATAAGAGATGCTCACAAGAGACTTGTGGCTCAAGTCCAAATGGCAAAGAATCGCATGTTTCCGCTCCATATTAACACAAAGGCTGAGAAGTGTCTTTATGGACTCGTGAAGAATGATTCATGGAGATGGCATCTTCATTTTGGGCATCTCCATTTCAGTGGTCTTAAACTCTTATCCTCATCTAGCATGGCGCATGGCTTGTCGGCCATTGAAGCTCCAGAACATGTGTGTGAGGTGTGCACACTCGGTAAGCAACAAAGGAACTCCTTCCCAAGTGGAGTGTCCAGAAGAGCAAAGGAACCACTTCAGTTGGTTCACATCGATATTTGCGGACCACTTGAAACACCCTCTCTTGGAGGTAATAAATATTTTATTACCTTCATTGATGATTTCAGCAGAAGACTTTGGGTGTATTGCATCAAAGAAAAATCTTCCGCTTTCATTATCTTTAAAATGTTCAAAGCTCGTGTTGAAGTTGAAAGTGGTCACAAAATTAAAGTACTCAGATCTAACAGAGGTGGAGAGTACACCTCAAATGCATTTCAAGATTTTTGCAGGGAACATGGCATTAAGCAACAACATACTGCAGCTTACACGCCACAGCAGAATGGCATTGCGGAACGGAAGAACCGCACCATCCTCGACATGACGAGGACCATGTTGAAGGAAAAAGGCCTGCCAAAGAGCTTCTGGGCAGAGGCAGTTGCATGTACTGCCTACCTGCTCAATCGGTGTCCAACCAAGAGTGTTAGAAACATGACACCACAGGAGGCATGGAGTGGCTACAAACCGAGCGTGGCGCACCTAAGGATCTTTGGGTGTGTCGCCTACGCTCAAGTTCCAGAAGCAAGAAGAAGTAAGCTTGATGATCGTGGCGAAAAATGTATTTTCATCGGCTATAGTGAAGCATCTAAAGCCTACAAGCTCTACAATCCACTAACCAATAAAGTAGTGGTGAGTAGAGATGTGGTCTTTAGTGAGGAAGAAGCTTAGAAATGGAACAATGAAGAATCGATCAAAGATACTCTAGTCGAAACTGAAGAACATGAAGAAAGGCATGACCGTCAAGAGCAAATGCCCGCAACACCTTCTTCGGCGGCATCATTAGTACACAGAAGTCCAGGAGTACATTCCATCACTCCTGAAAGCACTCCAAGTCAAAATTCAGCCAGCTCGTCCTCACCCATGGCACCCATAAAAATGAAAAGCTTAAACGACATTTATGAGCAAACCGAAGAGGTCAATCTTTTCTGCCTGTATGCAGATCATGGGCCTCTGACATTTCAGGAGGCCATAAAAGAAGAATGTTGGAGAATTGCTATGAAAGAAGAAATTCATGCCATTGAGAAAAATGACACATGGGAGCTGACTACGCTTCCTAATGGCCAGAAAACTATTGGCGTCAAATGGGCGTACAAGATCAAGAGAAATGTTGATGGTGAGATCGATCGCTACAAAGCAAGGCTCGTAGCAAAGGGCTATAAACAGAAGTACGGGGTGGACTATGAAGAAGTCTTCGCTCCGATTGCTCGCCTTGACACTGTGAGGATGATTATCTCCCTTGCAGCCCATCATAGTTGGATGATCTATCAACTGAATGTGAAATCTGCATTTCTGAATGGAATTCTGGAAGAAGAGGTATATGTTGACCAACCTGAAGGCTTTGTTATGCAAGGGGAGGAACGCAAGGTGTATCGACTGAAGAAAGTCCTCTATGGGTTGAAGCAAGCTCCACGTGCTTGGAATGCACGTATCGACAACTATCTTCAAGAGAACGGCTTCACCCAATGTCCATATGAGCATGCAGTTTACATCAAGAAAAATGCTCATGGCGATATGCTTATAGCATGCCTGTATGTTGATGATTTGATGTTTACAGGAAACAGTCGACTGATGTTTGATGAATTCAAGAAGGCTATGTGTAAGGAGTTCGAGATGACCGACGGAGGTCTCATGTCTTTTTTTTCTGGGTATTGAAGTGAAGCAACAATATAGTGGCATCTATATATCTCAGAAGAAGTATGCTAAGGAATTGCTTGAAAAGTTCAAGATGGCTGATTGCAATGCCGTAAACACGCCTGTAGCAACGGGCTTAAAGCTAACAAAGGACGAAGAAGGAAGAAGTGTTGACTCGACCATGTTCAAGAGTCTGATGGGAAGCCTAAGGTACCTCACAATCACAAGGCCGGATATCGTCTACAGTATTGGGCTTCTAAGTAGGTACATGGAAGCACCAAAAGAATCACATTGGTTAGCTGCAAAAAGAATCCTCAGGTACGTCAAAGGAACAATGGAATTCGGTCTTTTCTATCCATACAATGATGAAGCAATGCTATATGGATACTCAGACAGTGATTGGGGAGGTGACCAAGATGAAAGAAAAAGCACCACTGGCTATGTATTCTATCTCGGAACGACTGCTTTCACATGGAATTCGAAGAAGCAGAGTATGGTCTCCCTGTCCACATGTGAAGCAGAGTACGTGGCAGCATCGTCCTACTGTTTGTGAAGGAATTTGGTTGAGAAACCTACTAAAGGAGCTGAAGCATCCGCAGGAATATATGTGGATAACAAGTCGGCAATCGAACTAGCCAAAAATCCGGTGCGGCATGGAAGAAGCAAACACATTTATACCCAATACCATTTTCTGAGAGATCATGTGAAGCAGAAAATGATGAAATTGGAGTATTGTCATACTACGGAACAGGTGGCGGATATTTTCACAAAGGCATTACCGACAGATGCATTCAAACGACTAAGAACAATGCTCAGAATGAAGCCGGTTTTGGTTTGAAGGGGAGTGTTGGAAGTCCAAACCAAACCGTCTGATTCTCAAGGTTAGTAAATGAAGAGGAAGCTTCCAACAACCGGTTGCTCTCCTCCATGTGCCGGTTCAGTTCCAGATGCCTTGAAAAAACAGAAACTTTAATATTTCTTTTGATATTTGTTGTAGTAGTTAATATTATGCCCCTGTAGTGTATTTTAGATGGGTATTTGTGTCTTTTCACATTGGTGGGAAAAGTCTATATAAGGGAGCTCTTGTAGTCGTTTGTAACCAAGTCAGTAAGCTTGTAAACAATATAAGAATTACAAAGTTTCTCTTCTCCTCTACGAGTCCAGTGAGCTCAAACCCAAGGCTTTGTAAAGCCAAGATAAACTGGCTAATATAGCCAACACCCGCCCCCCCCCCCGAAAAAAAAAAAAAAAAAAAAAAGGAAAGAAAAAAAGAAAAAGGAAAAAGTAAAAAGAAAAAAGAAAAAAAAAAAAAGAAAAAAAAGAAAGAAAGATGAACGATCCAATACAAGTTCTTCATGGCTTATTAGGATTGGAATCTTCATGTGGGCCATGCCCATTTATGATCACGGTAGACCATTGGATAGAAGAGGTCCAGTATGGATTGCACATGGCTCTCCATATCAACACTGATCGAGTTATCGTAGCCTTAGGGCTTAGAAAATGGAGGGTACCATCGCTTTTACTCTCAGTATATAAGTAGTGAGAATCTTTCCATGCATCCACATCACCTATCTGGACCGTCCATTGAGTCCAGTCTGCTCTTCATGAACAGCCTTGAAATATTAATGCTGATGATCAGACGTTCCAAACCATCCAGTTAGTGGCACGTGAAATGGATGTAGAGAGTTATTTAGGCCCAGTAACAGATGACCATCTGATGGTTGATGGTTTTTACCAGTTGGAGAACAAGAGGGATCCGGACTCAATGGATGGTGCAAATAAGTCATGTGAATGCCAACAATTACTGTAGAGAGTTATTTAGACCCACTAATGGTTATGATTTTTACCGCTATAGAACAAGAGGGACCCGGAGTCAATGGATGGTTCAAATACGTGATGTGAATACCAACAAGTACAAATATTGCAATTATGTGCGTGGAAAGGTATCCATACACATCATTACTGGTGTATCATAATGTAGGCTAGAATAAGACTGTTGTTGCAATTTATCATTCAAGTAACGAGTTACCAGGACTGCTTGGAGCTTAAGCTACTTATGTGTAGGGGGCTTGTCAATGGGTCGGAGTTTGGATCGGATCAGATAAGGTAGATTCAGATCGGATCCGATTATAAAAGGATTGGCATCTTAAGATCCAGACCTGCCCTGTCACACCTGTATAGACCCACCTTGCTAGATCTGTCAATAGGACGGAGTCAGATTAAATTTGCTAATCACCCATATCTAGATCCTGTCAACAGATTGACATTTGCCCATGTCGAATTCGGAATTAATGTAGAATTTTGAAAAAATCTATCAAGTATCAACTTTATCAGGTCAAACTAATAATTTAAAAGTAAACTAATACAAAAAAATAATAATAATAATAAATAAAATAAAATAAATTTATGAAACTCTATTAACTCTTAAGAAAATATCTTACACATTTTTTCTTACGTACCAAGTTGAAAAGACTAACCATAGCAAATCTAACTTATGCTCGCACTTATACGTATGGTAGAAGAAAAAACAACTAATATATATATATATATATATATATATATATATATATATATATATATATATATATATATATATATATATATATATTTATGGTAATTAAAAAAATTGTATGAAAAAATAATAATAATTAAAACTAAATAAATTTAAAATCTGCTTTCTCATTTTTTGACGTCACAGACAATCTTATCTACATATTAAAGCCTCCACAACTTGCACGACAAATGAAAAAAAAAAAAACTTCAATAATAATTTTAAGCTAAAAAATTTAACATTTTCTCTATATAAAAAATAATCACGTAATGAAAAAACAAAAATCATAAACACTAAAACAAATTAAGCTAATATAAAGCAACATAGCATAATATATTAGAATTAATAAGAACATACACCCGTGGAAGATAATACCTTGCTTTTCAGGTTGCGAACTTATGGATTCTCAAAGAAACGAAAATCTCAAATAAATATATGCAATTGAAGAGAAAGTAATCTTCGATCTGATGCAGATAATCCATCAGAAATAAGAAAAAAAAAATTGAGAAATAAAACAAAAAGAAAATAATGAAAAGGAGAGGAGAGGAGAGTAAGAAGAAACGAGAAGAGAAAGAAAACATTTTTTATATTTCTCAGGCCATGCTTGATGGCCTTACCCTGCGTTTTAAGCTTGGACTGCCCAACGTCCTGATCGAGACCGACTCCCAAATTCTGGCGAAAGAGGTTGAGGATCCCTCTGACTCCTGCTCTTTGAATATTTGGTATATCGTAGGAGCGATCAAGAAACTTCGCGGGAGACTCAACACTAAGCTTTCCCACATTCTTAGGGAAGGGAATTCGGCAGCAGATGCATTGGCAAGAAGAGCAAGTAATGGAGCCCCAAATAGAATTTTTGACTCCTAAGCAGCCCTGCCCAAGATGGCAAGGAGCATGGTTGTTCTGTACAATACCAGTATTGGAACCTCAGACTTCCCTGATCGGGATCTTCGGGGTTTTTTTCCCTTTCGCTGTTCTCTTTCTTCTTTGGAAGAGTTTTTTCCCTTGGGGGGGTACATGTTCTCTTTCTTCTCACGAGGAGTGAGGCCCAGAGCTTTTTGTCAGGGCCCACTTGACATATTGTACAGTTTCTTGCTTGCTCAATGAAAGTTTTCTCTTCTTCTTTTTTTTTTTTTTTTTAAAAAAAAAACATTTTTTATATTAGATATTGGAAGAGGTATAAGTGGCAGCTTAAGCCGGGTCCATGGGGTGGTACATGATCTTTTTATCGTAGGTTGCCAATTATGGAGAGAGAGAGAGAGAGAGAGAGAGAGAGAGAGAGAGAGAGAGAGATTTTTTAGATGGGTGACCGAAATTGAAACATTCATTAAAATAAGGATTATTTTTATTTATTATTATTATTATTATTTTTATTATTATTATTAGACCTTTATAGTGGTCAAGGTCCACTATAAATGGATCGGATCGTCGTGTCGATTTGATTCATTGACATACCTATTTACATGTAGGGTTTTTTTTTTGTTAGCTTATTAGTACACCCACTGTCAGTTCACACATCAATGTTAGCCACCACCACTAGGGAATCGATACCAAGACCTCAGTGTTGAAACGAGGTATCTTTCACTCAGTGCACCACTTGAGCAATGGATCAGGGTGTATTTACATGTAGGGTTGTTAATAGGCTAGGCTTGAGGTAGGTCATATTGAAATTTTGCATAGGCCAAGCTCACAAAGTTCAATATACAAGCCAAAGTCAACCTCTAACACATCCCTAGCTTATCTTAGTTTCCAGTTATACAACAGATAAATATGTTCAGTAATCGATGTAATTCTTAGTCAAAAATTAGAAAAGTTAATTTGCTCTTCAAATTCAAGTAATTTGTAAATCTCTTCTATTAACCCTCTCTCCTTCTTCGTTTTTTTTTATTTTAATATGTTCTTTTAAAATCTCTTCTAATTTTTACATATCTATGTGGTCTACCTTAAATATCCACCATCCATCATATGAGGCCAACATTTAATGTGGTCCATTCATTAAGTTGGACCCACCTTAATCCTATCTTCAATGTGAACCGTACACCTTACAAAGTCCACCTTCAATGTGGCATGTCGGGCCACCTTGGACATGGGTCATTCATCATTAAGGGCTAACCTTTAATGTGAACTGTCGATTATATAGGCCCACGTTTACATGGGGTCATCCATCTTGCGGGACCTATCTTCAATGTCCACTGCCTATCATGTGGGGCTTACCTTCAATGTCAACTGCCTATTATATGGGTCCACCTTTGATGTGCATAGTCCATCACGCAGGGCCATCTTTGATATGGACGGTCCATCCGATCGCGAAATGAAAAAGAGAGAGAAAAGAAAAAGTGAAAAAATGATAATTTTTTACTTATTCCCGTGTCGGCCTGGGCCGACTGTAACACGGCCCGAACCAGACCGATTGCTACGCCTAACACTCGTAGTCCTAATTTCGAACGCTATTGTGTCGTTAGTTTGTAGGGAGTGGGACCCACGTCTACGTAATCCGGGCGGTTGATATGATGGACAAATAGTTAGAAGAGACCAGATCAATTGCGACGTGGTCCCTCACCAACCATCCGTTAACAAATATACAGTGCCGTTTTAACCCTTTCAATTTTGACCTTTGACTGCCGTACTGTCCATATGATCGTTGAGGTTAGACAAAAGAAAATCGGCGAGTTGAATCACCAGTCAGCGGTCCATATACATCAGGTGCTAATTTGGATGATCATCAATGAGTGGATCTTACGACCCTCTCAAATAATTAGAGGTCGTGTCCATCATAAATGGGGCCCACCGTCGGTGACAGAAACCATCATAGGTGGGGGCCGCCACAGCGCAAATATCACAAGGCGTGGTTAATCCGGTGGTCCCCACCCCTGACTCGGGCCAAGAGTTAAAATAAGATCTTGCAAGTGGGACCCACCTGATGGAGGCTTGGATGGCACTGAGTTTTAGATCTGCCTCATTCACGATCCAGCTTTTCATCGTAGGATGCCCTTTACAAGGGAATCCGCGTCCTTCGCAGGCAGAAACGGATTGGCTACTCCCCTGTCACCAGCCAATGGCTGGTGGTCCGTGCTCTGTGGGCCCTACCATGATGTATTGTTTCCATACATGCCGTTCATCTACTTTTCCAGATCATTTTATGCTATAATACAAAAATTGAGGAATATCCCAATCGCAATGGACCACATTATAGGAAATAGTGTTAAATGAGTGTCGACCAGTAAAAATCTCCTGGGGATCATAAAAGTTTTGGATTTTCCCTTCATCTGTGCCGGTATGACCTAATCAACAGATTGGATGTCAAATAAACAGTTCAGTTGGCTTATGAGGATTTTAATGGTGGATATCTAATTAGTATTGTTTTCTGTGGTGTGGTCCACCTGAGATTTATATCCAACTCATTTTTGAGATTAAATCATAAAATGATCTTTAAAAATTGATGAACGGAATGAATGAAACACATGCATCATGGTGGGGCCCACAGATCACCGACCACCAGCCACCGGGCTGGTGGCAGGGGGAGCAGCCAATCCGTTTACTTCGCAGGCAACCCGCGTCCGCTTTCGTAGGCAGTTCCTGCACCGGGAACGCAGGTGGGGCTCACTGTGATGTTTGTGAGAAATCCTCTCCATCCATCTGTTTTGTGAGTACATGAGGCCAAAAATGAACCGTATTTAATGCTCAAGTAGGCTGAAAACGTCATAATTGAACGTCCACAGTTGAAATATCCGTTGGGCCACAGAAGTTTTGAATCATGCTAACATTTGTGTTTTCAGTTCATCCTAAGTAAGAATGACGTTATTAACGGTATGGATGGAATTTAAACATCATTGTCGAATCCAGGGAGGTTTCAACGGTAGGAATTTCCCTAACGAACCCAGGAAGGTTTAAATATTAGGAATTTTCCTAACGACCTTTTACTCTAGTAGGGCCTACTTGAGTCTTGGATCCTTCTCGATTTTGGTCTAAACTCCTAAAATGAGCTCATAAAACGGATGGACGGAGTGGATTCCAGACAAACATCACGGTGGGCCCCACCTAAGTTTCCAGTACAGGGACTTCCTGCGCAAGAAAGTCCAGCCGCGTCTCTCAGAAACGCCAACGCAGTTGTCCAAGCTTGCGTGCCAAGAAAAAAAAAAAAAAAAGGAATATTCGGGGTACTGGCCTCAACACCATACAATCACCGACATACACCTTTTCTCCCTCAT
Organism: Magnolia changhungtana; assembly: GCA_030180095.1. NCBI lineage: Eukaryota > Viridiplantae > Streptophyta > Magnoliopsida > Magnoliales > Magnoliaceae > Magnolia > Magnolia changhungtana. Next base: position 110,286 of record JASAUF010000481.1, read on the forward strand.
GTGGCGCGTGTCATAGATCCGAACAGTGAGAAAGGTCATCCAAATCGTGAAAATCATTTATCTTTCAAAACCAGGACGATCCACTTATCAGATGGGACATTACTCTATGCTAACCAGATCATCTTCCAATCCCACAACAAGTTTTTAACGGCCATGTCCACTTTTTCCTGGTTTCCACTTGAGATTCCGAATCCGCTCCCCTCTCAACCTATATAAACCCACCATACGCCCAAAACCATTCAAAAATCTCTCTCTGTCTCTCTCTCTCATTCATTGATTTCTATACACAATGGTATTAGGCAATTTTCTAAGACTTCTAATGAGGGCCATAAAGAAAGTAAGATTCCTACTAAGCTGCAACGACTCGCCTGGCTTGATCGATTGCATGGAAGACGTTGATGTCAAAGACTATGAGATGGGGTCGTCGCCATTACCGAACCAAAGGACTAGAAGCGACCCATCTGATGATATCAATAGGAAAGCGGAGAACTACATCTCAAACTTCCATCGACGTATTCAAATGGAACGGTCGTTGTCGTCGTCATCACCGAACCAAAGGACTAGAAGCGACTCTTCTAATGACATCAATAGGAGAGCGGAGAACTACATTGCAAACTTCCATCGACGTATTCAAATGGAACGGCAGATATAACACCAGCTTCAGTACACCAAGGAAGATTTCTTAGCGCAGACTCGATCGGATTGAGGAAGATGGTTTTTTAGTTTCTTCCTTGAACTCGACCAATGAGATGCCATAGTATGAAGAGTTTGGATAGACCTCTAGGGATATAAAGATTTTTTATTTTTTTATTTTTCTCGGTATGGTGGTGATTATTTGATGAATGACACCATTTAGGGTTTTGGGTTTGTTTGGATTGTACAGCAGAGAAGCAGTTAAATGTATTTGGTTTTCATTCGTTGTTTTTAGGATTGTACAATTGTAGGCGGCTTTTTGTACAAATTTATGTGGATTTTGGATGGTGGATTCTTATATGGAAGCATGCACGTTTTGTGAATGGTATTAGTTAGATAGATTTTATATTATGATAATAGATTTTAATATAATTTTGTTGGCTTTTTCTTTGATATCATTGGTGTAACCGAAAACTAAGTTGCCATCACTGATTGCCATGTAGAACGAGCCATCCAACAGGTTGGCCATACTATAAAGATTTACGGAGAGACAATCATCTAGTTATCAGGTGGTCCACATGCACACTTTCCACCAGACTAGCTCTTCATGGTGGGACCAACCTTTTGAACTGATGTACAGTGGGTCGCAGACACTTTCATGGCAAGGATGGACCAGAGAAGGCTCAATCGGAGGTAGAAATGATCCGTACCATAAGAACCTTAAATGAGTTGTATCACACAAAGCAGAATGAGTTTTTCAACATATTATGTATGATTTTGAGATAGGAGGACCTACTTAAGCCAACCAACCCTGTTATGACAGGTTGCCCATACCGGATTTTTTTTTTTTAGATTAAATGTTGACAGTCCATTTGTTTTTTTTTTTGGGTGGTCCAAATTCTTTTTCCATTAAAAAAAAAAAAGTGTTGAAAGTGGACAATACTTCCATTGTGTATCTTTTTTTTTTTTTTTTTTTTAAACCAACCATTTCGGTTTCTATTGCAAAGGAGGCTGTACAACCACTTTACATTCGGGCCCGGTAGGCGACCTGCCAAACCGAAACCTATCGTAAAAGGAAGAGAAAAGAAAAAAAGGACAACGTATCGACGGAAAAAGGCAAGGAATCATCTCCTTAGAGCGCCCAAGCCCGTTTTGTCTAGAAAAATTCTACCCTTCACTTCTCTCGGGAGATCGTTCAGTTGCACAATGATAGCGGAGGCTTGCAAGCCACTACCCAGTCTAGCTAGCCCATCGGCCGGTTCATTGGCTTCCCTGAATATGTGTTGAAATTGGACTTCACCTCTATCCTGTAGGCTCTTAATCCGGCTTAACCAGTACTTCCATTTCCAGCTAGGCTGGAATTTCAGAGACAGGAAAGAGATTAGGAGCAAAGAGTCCGATTCGACAATGACTTTAGAGAAGCCCCTGGTGAAGCAGTGAAAGAGGCCATCATGGATGGCCCTGATCTCAGCTCGAGTGTTGGAAGCTGTCCCATAACCTGCGTAGAACCCAAAAAGGAACTCACCCTTCTCACCTCTACAGATTCCTCCACCTCCCGCCAACCCGGGATTTCCCCTAGCAGAACCATCTACATTCATTTTAACCCATCCCGTGGGTGGTCTCATCCACCTAATAACCTGAACCGATCTTGAAGGAGAGGGGCCTGGAACTGACCGCAAGTTCACCGTTGAGAGGGCACAGCTACTGTGAACCGAGAGGGTTGAGTTGCGGCCCCACGTGGAAGAGATACTAAAAATCTAGGCTTTTATTCGGGCTACTTGGACTTGGATTGTGGGAGGGTGCCATCAAATTTCCCTTGATTTCTACCTCGCCACAGCTCCCAAAGGATGAGCCCGGGCACCAAATTACTTATGATACCAGCCCAACCCCTGGGAGAAGGGCCACTCCACCACTGGAATAGCCTATCTGCAACAGAGGAACCGCGAAGAGGGGATTTACCAAAAATGGCTGCGAAAAGAGCCCATATAGCTCTCGCGCGGGGGCTGGACAGGAATAAATGGCTGCTGGATTCCATAGAAGGCCGAATGGGAGAGATATCCTTGCAACAAACACAGTGAGAAGCGAGGTGAATACCTTTGGCTTGATTTGCGATCTCCACCGGTACTGCATCGTGAATAGCTTTCCAAATCAGCAGGGAGATCTTTGGTGGCAGGAAATGTGACCACACTTTCTTACTCCAAGCCACCCTTAGCCTACGGGTTCTGCTTTCCGCCCAAGCAGACCTGATGGAAAACGCACCAGAAGGCCCAAAAGGCCAACACGGGACATCGGGGCCTTCCGAAGTGCAGAAACCACCATGAAAGATAGCGTTTATCATCTCTTGCGGAAGGAAGTTATATGCCGCCGTAGGAGGAAGGGGGCCGCCTTTCCCCAGGCAATCTCGAACCTGAAGATCAGCTAGCCCAGTGGGAATGGGCTGAGAAGTTCTGCTTTGAAGGGGCCCGTGACCGATCCAGTTCGTCTGCCAAAAGCTACAGTCACCTCTGCCGATCTGCCACTGCACCTTCGACTCCAAAAGAGGAAACAGAGCTCGGATCCTCTTCCACAAAGGAGAGGCATTTTTCAACCTTCGAACATGGCCCCCTGGCCGTAAGTCGGTGGCATGAGTTGTAGACATGAAGGATGCCCACAAGCTTTTCTGATGTTTGTATTTCACACCCCAAGCCATCTTAAGGCGAAGTGCTTGCATGACTTCTGACAGCCTTCTAATCCCTAGGCCCCCTTCATCCTTCGGGCTAGCTATCACTGCCCATTTCCTCCAGTGAAACTTCTTTTTCCCGTCTGACCATCCGCAGAAGAAATTCATGAACCTGCTCTCAAGGGACTTCAGAACGTGAGACGGGACCACCGTGGCTGCCATAACATGAATTGGGATACTGGATAGAACGTGGGATATCAACGTGGCCCTCCCCGCCTGGGATAGACATCTCGACTTCCACCCATTGATCCGGTGGTCCACTTTATCAATCAGCGATAGAAAATCTGAGATTTTTACTCTACCTGCTGAAATAGGGACTCCAAGATACACCAGGCTGGCTGTCCCAATAGACATACCCAGCACTCTCTGTATGTTAGCGGCCCTAGAGGCTGAAAGGTGAGCTGAACAGTGACATGTACTCTTCTGAAGATTGATCTGCTGACCAGAAACTCGCTGATAAAGGTCAAGGAAGCTCTTAGCTACTGGACAGATTGGATACCGCCATTAATGAATAGAGGCGTGTCGTCCGCGTACAACAAATGAGAGATGCGGGGAACACTCCTACCCAACTGATATGCCAAATCTGATCTTCTGTTAACCAGATTGGAAAACCCTCTGCTTAAGACCTCTGTAGCTAGAAGAAAGAGGCTTGGGGACAAGGGATCCCCTTGACGCAAGCCCCTGGTTGATTTGAAAAAACCCCTTGGCTCGCCGTTTATCAGTACAGAAAACCAACAATTGTTGAAGCATCGCTCAACCAACCTGACCCAAGAACCGGCAAAGCTAAAACGGTACAACACTTTGGAAAGGAAACACCACTCCACTCTGTCATACGCTTTTTCCATATCAAGTTTCAGCACAATATTCCCACCGCGAACTTTCCTGTTGATCTCCCTGAGAACCTCCTGAGCTAGAGCGATGTTTTCGGCAATAGATCTGCCTTTAACAAAAGCCCCTTGTTCCAAAGAGGTTAGCTTAGGGAGCACCCTCGCCAACCGGTGGGCAACGACATTGGCCAGGACCTTGTAGAGGCAGTTGCACAAACTTATAGGGCGAAAGTCTGTGAACTTCGAGGGAGATGGGCCTTTGGGGATGAGGCAAATGAGGGAGGTCGTATACGCCCTGAGCAAGTGGCTCCCCAAAAAGAAAGCCTTGACAGCAGCGAGAAGATCGTGGCAAATTATGTCCCAACAGGACGTGAAGAACGCCTCGGGGAAGCCATCAGGGCCGGGAGCCCCATCAGGATGGAGGGCTGAGACCGCCTCCTTGACGTCCTGGAGGGTGGGCAGGGCCATGAGAAGGGCATTGTCTCCCTCGGTTAACACTTCAGGGATTAATGCGAGGATATCCTCGGCCGGCTCAACCGCACCCACTGAAAACTGCTTATGGAAGAATCTAATAGCTGCCTCTTTTATATCCTGTTGGGACTCAACTGTTAGCCCCGAATCCAACTTGATGGAATTAATTGCTGAGTTCCAGTTTTTTATGTTGGCTGACGCATGAAAGAATTTGGAGTTCCTGTCTCCCTCCTTCAACCAATGGTTACGGGATTTTTGCTTCCAGTAAACCTCTTCCAGGAGCTCCAGATGGTTGAGATGAGCTTTGGCCGCGCATAGCTCAATATGGGCTGAATTTGTGTCCGCCCCATTCTCATGAAACTGCTGTAAAAGGTCCTCCGCCTGCTGAACTGATTGCTCCGCTAGCTTGAGATTGACGAAAATGTTGCCGAAAACTTCCTTATTCCACCCTTTCAATGCGGACTTAACATTCTGCAGCTTCCTGAGAATGTTAAACATAGGATCCGGGTCGTTAACAGCTTCTCAAGCAGACTGAACAACCTGCTTGAATGAATCATGGAAGATCCACATCCGTTGGAACCGAAATGGTTTGGGGAAATTCCCTAGCTGTCTGGGAAAATCCAGGAGAATGGGAGAATGGTCTGAATTATGCCTTGGCAAGTGATGTACCTGCATATTAGGGGAGGATGTGTTCCATAGGTTGTTTATAAGAAATCTGTCAAGCCTGGCCCAAACTCTAGCAGGGCCCCTCTGGTTATTACACCAGGTGAAGCAATTCCCAAGAAAACCTGTGTCTATCAGCCCAGCCCTGTTAATGGCATCAGCAAAATCTCTGGAGCTAGAAGTATCAGTTCTCCTGCGACTTCTACGCTCCGAGGAAGTAGCTACAGCGTTGAAGTCTCCTCCTACGGCCCAGGGGCCCTGCATTGACCTGGATATGCTGACTAAGTCCTCCCACAAGGACCGACGTTGTAACCTCGAACAACTAGCATATACGAAGGATAGGACAGCCGAGATGGGGAGCGATGGTAGATTGACTGCCAAGGAGATCATCTGACTGGATTTGAAGACAATCGATAAGCCTGGTAGGTTGTTGTAAAATACCCATATCTTGCCACCATCCTCAACGTTGGAACAAGAGGAGTGGAAACCGAGCTTCAGCCCCACAGCAACTCTCAGAGAGTTTAAAATCATGGGTTCGAGTATTGCCACAAGACAAGGCTTGTGGGTAGCTATATGCCTTTTTAAGGACCTAACAGTTGGGGCATTACCAATCCCACGACATTCCAAACCAGAATGCTATCTGTCATGGGAAACACGTGATTTCTCAGCCCTTCTCTGCAAACTACTTAACCTGGAGATCCACTCTCCCCTGATGGAAATGCCATACGGGTTCATCTTCGAACGCTTCGTACCTTTCTTTTTCGGGCCTCGGGTGCCTAGCTTATCACGCTGTTTCGGGAAGCTAGCAGACACATCACGGATCGGGGAACCAATTGGATGGGCTACATTGTCTGTTTCTCCTGGCTAAATTGGCTCAATAGCGTCTTTCTGACTGCCGAGCTCCTTGTTCCTTGTCAGGCGTGGGGGCTGGCAATGCGGGTGGTCCCCCACCACATTGCAGAAATATGGCGACAGATCCACTTCAAGAGCAGGACTCTTGTGGACAGGGGTCACCAGAGGGGATCGGGGACTGAGCGAGGCATCAAGGGTTGACCAGATGGAGGATTCTGAGCCCATGGAAGCTGGTATTCCCTCAAAAAGGTCAGATTGCCCCTTGAAAAGGGGCAGACAACCAACAGATTTTGAACGGACAAACCCTCTATTAACAGCGACCCCCTGCACTAGAGGCCCCTCAAGAAGGCGCGGAGATATAGAAGCATTCAAAAGGCATGGAAATTCATGATGAACTATAGATGATAGAATTTCACCTGGCTTTAGAGTGGATTGTTGATTGAGTTTGGCCACTGACGCTGGGAGAGGAGACCTCTCAGGTTGTAGGAACACCAATGGATGCGGGTCGGGTATGCATGCCTGGTCAGAGGATTTGTTATTGTTATCGGAGTTAGGGCCGCCAGATGCTGTCACGCCAGTAAATCCGCCACCTAGGGTAGCATTGCCGTCTGCAATGAGCAGAGGAGATGGATTCACACCAGTTGTTCTAACAGTCTGAACAGAGGTGGAATCGATAGCTACAGTCATTGGAGAGATATGTGACTTTGGCCAATTTGTCGAGCAATTGTGGAGCGATGGAGTTAGGCCACATTGTAGAGCAGGTTATCTTCCCTTTCATAGTTGGTTTCGGCTTGCCATTGTGGGCAGAAAGATTCCCTCACCCAGTCTTTGGTGGTCTGATGCGTCAAGCGAGAGAATCTACTGCCGTCAAACAGATGTGACCACCCATCTTCCAGCATGGAGTGGATCGGGAACACCTCAGTGCCTACTTGGAGCCTGAGGACTCGGTGCATTTCAGCCCCTGCCCGGAGAGATACCTTCACACGAGCAAATCCCTGGAAGAGACCGGAGCGGCAGTTCGGGTCCAGCTCTATCACCTTCCCGAAGAAGTTCGCCAGATCAACGATGACGGATTCCAGCCACGTGTGGGATGGGATGCCGAAGAGTCTGAGCCAAACACCTCCCGCTAGGAGGTTTGTTGAAGACCAGGGGGCAATGGAGGATAATCCCATTCTCTCCTGAAGTTCCGAATCGCCCTGAAACAGGGAGGAATCTTCATGGGATTTGAGCAGAATCAGGATTATTTAATCTAAAGTGGGCGACCTGATGTGTGAATTTACCCACGTTTTTGTGCTAGCTGATTTCATGCTGAGACCCACCAGTGTAACATCAGGTCCTGAACTAATCACATGCCCTCCTGCCATCCATCTATATGCAATTGCCTCTGATTTTACACGTTGCATCCAAAGACTAAAATAAAACCATCAAATGGTCAGAAGAAAAATGGGGACCGAAGTCAGCAAATTAGCATCCGCAAATAAGAGGCTAAGCCAACCAAGACTATTTTTGTATGTCGGTATTTCAACAGTGGGTCCCACAACTTGGAGAGTTTAATTTGGGTTTTTTTTTTTTTTTGAAAAAAAAACTTTCATTCATCCTTGATGCAAAATATACATGATAATGGACATTTCAGCTTCTCCGGGAAAAAAGACCTGGGCGAAGCCTATCATAATCTAACGGGAAAGTGAAGGAAGAAAAACTAAAGGACAATCACAGGAAGGAAAAAAGAAAAACCAAGAGCACGAAGCACAGACACTCTGAACTCGAATTTGTGTCACCGGTTTCCTCTACCAGAGACAATCCTAACTACCTCCAAGCCCACAGAATTCAGGAAAAGGAGACCCCCAACTTGGATCGGGAGCTCCATGAAAATCCGGACCAATGAAGCCGATTGAGACTCACTACCCAAGCGGGCCATACCATCTGCTGGTCTGTTACCTTCCTTGAAGATACGGAAAAAATAAACCTGACCTCTTAGCTTCTGTTAGAGTTGCAAACCAAAACATTTACTGCAATTACTGTGACTGTTCATCTTCCAAAGCTTAGCAACACTTCCCATGAGATGCTTTTTGGAAGATGAAATTCTTTGTGTATTTTCTAGGAACATTAAGTGTTAGAAGCTCCTAGCAGGGCAGTTTTGTCTTTTCACCCTACATTCAAAAGCCTATAAATAGGCACCTTGTATTCGGTTGTGGTAAGCAAGTGAAGAAGAAACAGTGAATAGGAAGTGTGAGAATTTTGCAGCAGCAAAACAGTTTTAAAAATTCAGTTTTTATTTTCTCTTTCTTCCTTCTGCATCATATATTTGAGTTGTGCAAAGGCTTTGTAAAGCCCAGAAAATTCTGTTACCTTGAAGCAAAGAAAAGCTCTGGCTTATACAACCAACAAACTAGTATAAGAGCCCAGGTTCTTTTTCTAGAAGAAGTTTCCAGCAGTTTTTTTCAGCCAAGTACATATATATTTTTCTGAAAAAATCTGTTTTTTTATTATTATTATTTTTATTATTATTTTTAAATCAGATTGCAAAGCTAAGTTTTTTTTTTTTTTTGAGTTCCCTGGTTGAGATTGCCAGCAGTTTTTCAAAAAAAAAAAAAAAAAACCCCATATTTCAGCAATTTTTCAGCCAAAGAAAAAAAATTAGATTTCAGAAGTTTTTCCAGCTAAAAAATCTATTTAAAAAAAAAAAATCAGATCTTCTATTCCATCCCTCTCTCCCTTCATTTAGAAAAAATAAATAAAAATCATGTCATTCCTTCTTTTAAAAAAAAAAAAATAGAAAAAGATGGTGAGCACAATCCAGCCGCGGGTTCCTAAGTTGTCTAAGGACAACTATGAAAAGTAGTGCATCCAAATGAAAGTGTTGTTTGGGTCACAAGAACTATAGGAGATCGTTTCCAATGGGTATGTAGAACCCACTATGGAGGAAGAAGCCGCCTTTACCAACGAAGAAAAGACCGCTCTCAAAAATCAAAGGAAGAGAGACAACAAGGTTTTGTTCCTCCTCTATCAAGGGTTGGATGAATCAACCTTTGAAAAGATTGCCAAAGCAACATCAAGCAAGAAAGCTTGGGATACCCTTAGCACCATCTTCAAGGGTGTTGATCGAGTACTGAAGCAGGTTTTCCTTCAAACACTAAGAGTCGAGTTCAAAGCGGCGCACATGAAGGAAGGTGAAAGTATCTCTGACTACTTTTCACGTCTAATTGTTATTATTAACAATTTAAAAAGAAATGGTGAAAAAGTTAAAGACATACGTATCATAGAAATTCTTTGTGCCCCCTAGGTGCTGCCCCACGATCACGCACCTATTTTTTGCTGATGATGCTATTCTTTTTCTCAATGGCAGGTTATCTAATGTGTGGTCTCTGCTCACATTCATCAGGCTTTATGAATCTGCTTCCGGCCAGAAGGTTAACATCTCCAAAACTTCGTTTACCCTTCTTACGAGATCCTCGAGAAGCAAATCCCAAAAATTGAGCAGCTTAACGAGGTTCAAGCAAGTTCCCCTCCCAACGGTCTACCTTAGCGTTCCCCTCACTAAAGGCAGAATTCTAAGCCCTCTCCTCCACCAGCTCACCCAGAAGATCATCAGTAAGATTGAGGGATGGAAGGCCAAGATTCTTAACTCGGCAGCGAAACTGGTTCTAATCAAACATGTTCTATCCAGCATCCCTATTCATATGCTATCAGCCATTCCCCTCCCTAAAGCGGTCATCAAGACTATTGATCGAGCAGTTGCAAACTTCTTCTGGGGTAGCTCCAAACATGGGAACAAAAGGTATTGGGTCAAATGGACCAAAATATGCACTCCTCTTCATGAAGGCGGACTTGGCATCAGAAGCTTTGCCGACGTCATGCGCGCATTCAGAATCAAATCAGGTTGGCAAATGCTCCAGGGAAGGTCTCTTTGGGCCATCTTTTTTTTAGCAAAATATTTCCACAAGGTGTTAGATAACAGAGGACTAATTGCGTCCACCTCTTCTTCTGCTTGGAAGCATATTTTCAGAAATCTCCAATTCACAATGCAGCACTCCAGGTGGCTTGTGGGAGAGGGATCCATTAATTTATGGACCACGAATTGGACGGGAAGAGGGCCGCTTCTTGGTGCGTCTGACCTTCCAATCCCCCCTCACCTGCGGAATCTTTCAGTCAAGGAATTCTTCTCCCAGCCTGACAACAACCTGCTGGCAAAGGTTAGGCATGTCATCTCCCCTTCCGTGATGCAGCTGCTCCCATCACCCTTACTAATAGGAAAGACAGAATGGTTTGGGACCTATCCACCTTAGGCAAGTTCTCCCTTAAATCTGCCTAGAATGGAATCATATTTCAACAGCCCACTCTCCATTGGACTAGGTGGATGTGGAACGATGCTCTTCCTCCGAAATTGGGTATTTTCAGCTGGAAGACCCTCCATGGTGCAGTCCCAGTCGATGCGGATGTCCAAAAGTTTGGGGTTGCGCTGGCGTCGATGTGTGAATGTTGTAGGCCTAATCCTCCTCTCCCTACTGACGCTCCCCCTCCCCCTATGCTGATCAAGGGCCAACAACAGAATGTCCACTTGGGCCAGGACTTTAGGACGGTGGAAGACCTGGACCATCTCTTCAGCCGCAGCAGAGTGGCGACTGGTGTCTGGGGTCATTTTGAACGGATCTTCAACATTCCCTTCATGCCCAATCTGTCAATCCTTCAGAGATTTCTCCAATGTACTGACAGAGCTAGCAGAGAATACAGAGTTTCCCTCCTCTTTGGCCTCGCCCCCAGTATCATCGTTTGGGAAATCTGGAACGACAGGAACTCAACCCGCTTTGAAGACCGCTCGATGTCCGCCTCCCTCATTATCTTCAACATCTCTCAGTGGCTGAGAGAGATTGGCCTCACAGTCCAAGCCCCTAACAGGAACTCTCTGGTGGACTCGATCGTCCTTCAGTCCCTTTGGATCCCAAACATTGCTCTCCCTCCCTCAGGTACTCCCTCCATTGTCAGATGGTCGAAACCCCCTTTTGGTTGGCTGAAGTTAAATGTTGATGGCTTCTCTAGGGGGAACCCGGGGGAGAGTGGTGGTGAAGTATGTAGGGACCACCACGGCAAAACCATCTTTACTTTTCACAGAAATTATGGCCTATCCACGAACATGGTTGCGGAGGCCCAAGCCATGCTCGATGGCTTAACTATTTGTTATAAATTGGGTCTACCTAACATTATAGTAGAAACTGATTCCAAAATCATAGCTAATGCGGTTGACGAGCCCCCGACCAACATCTCATGGAACATCTGGTACAAGCTAGGTGCCATCCAGCAACTGTGCAGGAGCATCAATCTCAGATTCAATCATATTTTCAGGGAAGGGAACTCAGTGGCTGATGCATTGGCAAGACTGGCCAGTAACGGATGTCCGAACAGAATTTATGAATCCTGGTCAGCTCTTCCCAAGTTAGTGAGGGGTACCATTGTCTTGGACAATGCTGGCATGGGGCTATCAGATTCTCATGATCGGGGAGGCTTCCATCTGATCTTTTCTTCCCTTCCTATCCTCTTCGGGTCGCGTTGTATAGATCTTTAGGTGGCTTCAGTCTGATGTTGTCTTAGGCCCCCTTAGATAGGTTTTCCTTTTGTTTTGTGTTTACATGAGGAGTGAGGCCCGGAACCTTTTTGTCGGGGCCCACTTGACAGGATGTATAGCTTTACAGGATCAATGAATCTGGTGGCGCGTGCCCATTTTTTCAAAAAAAAAAATACGTGTCATAGAAAGGCATTGTGATCTTCACAACCAAGTTTGAGCATGTGGTTGTGGCGATCGAAGAATTAAAGGACTTAGAAAAACTGTCTATTGAAGAACTGATGGGATCGTTGCAAGTGCATGAGCAATGAATGTAAAAGAATGCTAGTTCAATACTTGAACATGCCTTAGAGTCTAAGTTGACTCTAAATGAACAAAAGAATGGCCATACACAACGAGGGGGTCATGACACTAGCAATCGTGTAAGAGGCAGAGGGCGTGAATATCATCTAAGCCATCAACAAAATCAACAAAAGTTTACCAGTTTCCGTGAAAGAGGAAATGGTAGAGGCGGGTTCATACGTGGTCGTGGAAACACAAAGAATGTTCAATGCCACAATTACAAGAAATTCAGCCATTATCGATGTTTTATTTAAACCAATCTGATTTAAATGATTTTAAACTTGCAAGTATACGAATCAGATGTAGATACGGTACGTATTACGAGATCGTTCCCACGAGGACTGGTTGTCACAATTCAAAATTACGATTCTTCTTAACTAATCCAACAAATAGTTGAGCGAATTACTATCACAAATCTATGAAAAATAACTGAGAACAATGATGAAAATTCAATCAAGGAGAGCACTAGGACTTTCGAATCCACCCCTAATTATCCTGACCCTTGTTTTACCTGTTGATTCACCCTATTCAGATTGATATAAATTAAATAAATCACAAACTATGTCCTTGGTCGGGCACACAGAATGTATAATCCCTTAAAGCATATGGATCACATCTTTCCATCCATGGTTAGGCATGAAGAGATGTAGATTCTCATTTCTTCCTCTATAGGAAACCTGTTCATGGTCAGACACAAGCACCTAGAATAATATTCCAAACAACATCCACATCTAGACTTTGGTTAAGCTCATAGAATGGAGAAGTACGAGGTTTTCATGTAAGCCCACTAGAGAAAGAAACAAATCAATCAGATTAAGATAAATTCATCATATAATAAGTGTCATTCAAATTAGGGGCTTCATCTCAGCCCTAGCTAAGGAGATTAGCTATCCATAATGTTAATTAAACAAAAGGAAATATAAGATAAAAACATTAAAAACATCTCCCTTATCTCTCTTCTTCCTTCCTCTTTCTCTTCTCTTTCTCCTCTCCCTGGCTTTCTTCTCACTTGATCTAGTTCCCAGCTCTTGATTCTCCCGCCTAGCTCTCCCTAAGCTCTCGATTTATAACTGCCAAAGGTCGGCCGGATGGAGTTTTTTCGCACTACATAGATAGCTGGAGTCGGTGGGAATCTTTACGCAGCAACAGGTCGGTGCGTGTATACCCTTTTACGCAACAAAAATCGGAGTTTCACAAGTCCATTCTTCCTTGCCTGATTTTGGCAAAATAACGTCTCCTGGGACGTTCTTCGCTGGTTTATACGATGGACGGTTTGGATTGTCTATTTGGACAATGGATGGGGCCCACAACAGTCCGCAAAACAGATGCAATCCATCCGTTACACAACCAACAAAAACGGTAACTGCTGCTATGACGTTCGATCATCTTGACATCTATTGAAAAATCCACTCCGTCCATTGGATAGAGGACGAAAAATCGGTTTGTAATGCTCAATTTCGAGTCAGATTTGTGGTGGCCCACAGAGTTTTAAACCCACCGTCCGTTATGCTATTGAACGGTTAAACAAAATAATAACGTGATGTCTTTAAATTCTGACAGCTAGGCGTGGAGTATGGCTACCTCAGGGAACGATTGAATGGCGTGGATTATCCTTTTGGCCAATGGGTGGAGCCCACAACATCAACCGATCCTGGGCAGCATTAACGCTGCAGAGAAACGGAAATTTTCATTTTTAGAGATGTAGTCAGTCAAACCGTCTTTGACCATTCAGTTGGTCCAGTGCGGCTCACGTGTAAATGTGCTAGGTTCAAGCACTTCGTACATGGGGTCCACTGGAATGCGTGTGTATGAAATTTGCTCCGTCTAGTTAGTTTGTTTCCCCATTTAAAGCGTTGAGACCAAATTTGAGACAGTTCTAGATATCAGGTGGGCCCCACTTAATGAATTAAGGGGCTGACTTGACCGTTGGCCCACTTTCATAGTAATCAGAGGGTTGCAATTTTATATGTATGGTTAATTTATGGCCCCCAGGCCATGTATGAAGTTTCGGGCCGAATGGGTGGTTGGAACCATGTGATCTCACATTCTGGACCATTTGTTGGCCTTTTTAACATGAATGGCTTGATTTCTTCAAATCCCTGGCATGTAAAGTCTTCAATATTGGTCCTCTGGAGTCCGTCCCTTACTCTGATGACTTCGGAGCATTAAATACACGCTTGTAGCACTCTTTTTCAGTCAGCACTTCTGATTACTCCTTGCAACAAAAACATGACTAAAATATGGCATTAAACATTATCATGTACGTAAGATTAGGTAATAATCGAGGTCTGATATGCAATATTTGACCCTCATCAATTATGCCTCTGAGTTCTAGAGCAAAGTGGATCAAGATGAATGATCTAACTATGTTGAAGCATCACACCATGAACAAGAAGACTCCACACTCCTCACACAAGAAAAGGCATGTGAAAGGCCAGATGTGTGGTATCTCGATACTGGTGCAAACAACCACATGAGTGGTAACAAAGAACTCTTCATGAAACTCATAGAAAGAGTTCGTGGCGACGTGAGTTTTGGCGACTCATCAAAGGTACCCATGATAGGCAAAGGAAAAGTTAAAATCTATCAAAAAAATGGTGAGCCCAATTACATCTCTAATGTGTATTACGTACCAAACATGAAAAATAACATCATCAGTATCAGCCAACTCCTTGAGAAGGGGTATGTTATATATATGGAGAACTATTCTCTCTATGTAAGAAATGCTCACAGAAGACTTGTGGCTCAAGTTCAAATGGCGAAGAATCGCATGTTTTCGTTCCATATTAACACAAAGGCTGAGAAGTGTCTCTATGGAATCGTGAAGAATGATTCATGGAGATGACATCTTCGCTTTGGGCATCTCCATTTCAGTGGCCTTAAACTCTTATCCTCATCAAGCATGGTGCATAGCTTACCGGCTATTGAAGCTCCAAAATATGTGTGTGAGGCGTGCACACTCAGCAAGCAATAAAGGAACTCCTTGCCAAGTGGAGTGTCCAAAAGAGCAAGGGAACCACTTCAGTTAGTTCACACTGATATTTGCGGACCACTTGAAACACCATCTCTTGGAGGTAATAAATATTTTATTACCTTCATTGATGATTTTAGCAGAAGACTTTGGGTGTATTGCATCAAAGAAAAATCTTCGGCTTTCACTATCTTTACAATTTTCAAAGCTCGTGTTGAAGTTGAAAGTGGTTACAAAATTAAAGTACTTAGATCTGACAGAAGCGGAGAGTACATCTCAAATGCATTTTGAGATTTTTGCAGGGAACAAGACATCAAATAGCAATGCACTGCAGCCTACACGCCACAGCAGAATGGCATTGCGGAACAGAAGGACCGCACTATCCTCGACATGATGAGGACCATGCTGAAGGAGAAAAGTTTGTCAAAGAATTTCTAAGTAGAGGCAGTTGCATGTACTACCTATCTGCTTAATAGGTGTCCGACCAAGAGCATCAGAAACATGACACCACAAGAGGCATGGAGTGGCCACAAACCGAGCATGGTGCACCTAAGGATCTTTGGGTATGTCGCCTACGCTCAAGTTCCAAAAGCAAGAAGAAGGAAGCTTGATGATCGGGGTGAGAAATGCATCTTCACCAGTTATAGTGAAGAATCTAAAGCCTACAAGCTCTACAATCCACTAACCAATAAAGTAGTGATGAGTAAAGATGTGGTCTTTAGTGAAGAAGAATCTTGGAAATAGAATGATGAAGAATCGACCAAAGATATTCAAGTCGAAATAGAAGAACATGAAGAAAAGCATGACTGTCAAGAGCAAATGCCCGCAACACCTTCTTCGACCGCATCATCAGTACACAGAAGTCCATGAGTGTATTCCATCACTCCTGGAAGAACTCCATCAAGTCAAAATTTGGCCAGCTCATCCTCACCCATGACACCTATAAAAATGAAAAGCTTAAGCGACATCTATGAGCAATCTGAAGAGAGGTCAATCTTTTCTGCCTGTATGCAGATCACTAGCCTCTGACGTTTCAGGAGGCCATAAAAGAAGAATGGTAGAGAATTGCTATGAAAGAAGAAATTCATGCTGTTGAGAAAAATGACACATGGGAGCTGACTACGCTTCTTAATGGCCAGAAAACTATTGGCGTCAAATGGGTGTACAAGATCAAGCGAAATGCTGATGGTAAGATCGATCGCTACAAGGCAAGGTTCGCTCGAAGTAAAGGGCTACAAACGGAAGTACGGGGTAGACTATGAAGAAGTCTTCGCTCTTGTTGCTCGCCTTGACACTGTGAGGATGATTATCTCCCTTGCAATCCATCACAGTTGGATAATCTACCAACTGGATGTGAAATCTCCATTCTTGAATGGAATTCTGTAAGAAGAGATCTATGTTGACCATCCTGAAGGCTTTATTATGCAAGGGGAGGAACACAAGGTGTATCGACTGAAGAAATCCCTCTATGAGTTGAAGCAAGCTCTACGTGCTTGGAATGCACGCATCGATAACTATCTTCAAGAGAACGACTTCGCCCAATGTCTATATGAGCATGCAGTTTGTATCAAGAAGAATGCTCATGGCAATATACTTATAACATGCCTGTATGTTGATGATTTGTTGTTTACAGGAAACAGTCGACCAATGTTTGATGAATTCAAGAAGGTTGATGTCCTTTTTTCTAGGCATTGAAGCGAAGCAACAATATGGTGACATCTATATATCTCAAAAGAAGTATGCCAAGGAATTGCTTGAAAAGTTCAAAATGGCCGATTACAATGCCAGAAACATGCCTGTAGCAACGGGCTTAAAACTGACAAAGGACGGAGAAGAAAGAAGCGTTGACTCGACTATGTTCAAGAGTCTGATTGGAAGCCTAAGGTACCTCACAATCACAAGGTCGGAAATCGTCTACAGTGTTGGGCTTCTAAGTAGGTATATGGAAGCATCAAAACAATCACACTGGCTAGCCGTAAAAAGAATTCTTAAGTACGTTAAAGGAAAAATGGAATTCGATCGGTCTTTTCTATCTATACGATGATGAAGCAATGCTATATGGATACTCAGACAGTGATTGGGGAGGTGACCAAGATGAAAGAAAGAGCACCACTGGCTATGTATTCTATCTCGGAACAACTGCTTTCACATGGAATTCGAAGAAGCAGAGTGTGGTCACCCTGTTCACATGTGAAGCAGATTATGTGATGGCATCGTCCACTGTTTGTGAGGGAATTTAGTTGAGAAACTTGCTAAAGTAGCTGAAGCATCCGCAGGAAGGATCCACAGTCATATATGTGGATAACAAGTCGGCAATCGAGCTAGCCAAATATCCAGTGCAACATGGAAGAAGTAAACACATTGATACCCGATACCATTTTTTGAGAGATCAAGTGAAGCAGAAAATGATGAAATTAGAGTATTGTCATACTACGAAACAGGTAGCGGATATTTTTACAAAGGCATTGCCGACAGATGCATTCAAACGACTAAGAACGATGCTCGGAATGAAGCCGGTTTTGGTTTGAAGGGGAGTGTAGAGTTGCAAATCAAAACATTTACTACAATTGCTGTGACTGTTCATCTTCCAAAGCTTAGCAATACTTCCCATGAGATGCTTTTTGGAAGATGAAATTCTTTGTGTATTTTCTAGGAACATTAAATGTTAGAAGCTCCTAATAGAGGCAGTTTTGTCTTGTCACCCTACATTCAAAAGCCTATAAATAGGCACCTTGTATCCGATTGTAGTAAGCAAGTGAAGAAGAAATAGTGAAAATCAAGAATTGCGAGAATTTTGCAGCAGCAAAGTAGTTTAAAAAATTCGGTTTTTCTTTTCTCTTTCTTCCTTCTGCATCATATATTTGAGTTGTGCAAAGGCTTTGTAAAGCCTAGAAAATTCGGTTTTCTTGAAGCAAAGAAAAGATCTGGCTTATACAGCCCACAACTTCAACCTCTCTATTCCGGCCAACCAAGAGCTCCATTTCCAACTCGAGAGGACGCTCCCATTTAAAAACGCTATCACTAGATGGGAGTCGGATTCCACCACCATTTCCAACATGGACAGTTTAATTTGGGGTTATGTTTGCTGCGTTTATAGTCTCTGAGTGCCTAAGCATCAGCCATCACACCAGAGTATCGAATAACCTCATCAATGGTTGACATCAAAGGTGACCTTGCAGTCCAGGGCAGCGCCTAAACTTAACCCTTTTTTTTTTAAAATATCTCTTGTTAAAATCTCTTCTAATTTTTATTTAATCATGTGAGTCCACCTTTACTATCCACCGTCCATCATGTGGGGCCAACCTTTCATGTGGACCATTGATTAAGTTAGGCCCACCTTGGCCCTATCTTCAATGTGAACCGTCCATCATGTGGGACCTGCATTTAATATGGAATGTCCACCTTACAACATCCACCTTTGATGTGGGTTATCCATTATGTGGGGTCATTTGGATCTGGGTTCATCATGTCAAACATTGGATATGGATTGTCCACCACGAATTGCCCACCTTTAATGTGGACTGTTCATCATACGGAGCCCAAATTCCAAGTGGCCTCCATCATAAGGGGCTAGCCTTTCATGTCGACCATCCATTATGTAGGCCCACCTTGACATGTGTCATTTATCATGTGGGGCCTATCGTCAATGACCACCCCTACCATGTGGAGACCGTCCATGGTGGGGGCACCATGTTCAAAGTGGACAATCAAGCCTGCCTTGAATGTGGGTCATTCATCATCACTAAGGGCTGATCTTTGATGTGAACCATCCATTATGTGGGGCCCATCTTGATGTGGGTCATCCATCATGTGGGGCCCTCTTTCAACATCTACTGCCCATCACGTGGAGCCAATTAGTGATGTGGACCGTTTGTCACGTGGGTCCCACCTTCAAGGTGGACCGTCCAGCATGTGGGGCTTGCTTTGGATGTAGTTCATTCATAATCAGGGACATGTGAGTCCACGTTGATGTGGATCATCCATCCTGTGGGGCCCACCTTCAATGTCCACTGTCCATCATGTGGAGCATAACTTTGACGTGGACAGTGCATCATGCAGAGCCACCTTTAACGTGGACTGTCCATCAAGAATGGTGATGAGGAAGAGAGAGAGAGTAAAGAGAAAGAGGAGAGTAAACAAATAAAAAGTAGAAAAGCAATAATTTTTAACTTATTCCAGAACCTGTGTAGTAAACTTGCAGGCCCGGGCCCACCATAAACCCAACCAGCTGATTGCGATGCCTAACACTCGTGTTAGTAATTTCGTATGCTATTGTGTCGTTTGTTTGAGTGGGATCCATGTCTAGGTAATCTGGACCGTTGATATACGAATCGTTGGGAGAGACCAAATCAATTACAAGCGTGGCCACTCCCCAACCATTCGTAAACAGAATATGCTGGTGCTGTTTTGAACTGATCCCTTTCAACTTTGACCTTTCACCGCTGTGCTGTCCATCTGATCGACAAGGAATGACGAAAAATCGGCGAGTCGACTCATCAGTCAGCGCCCCGAATGCATCACGTGCTAATTTGGAGGATGAACAATCTCTGCTTACCACCCTCGCTACTAAATTGAGGTTGTGTCTCGCAGTCCATCATAAACGGGCCCCACCGTTGGTGACAGAAACCATCATAAGTAGGGCCCACCACAGTGCAAATATCAAAATGTGTGGTTAATCTCTGGTGGTCCCTCTCCTGACTCGGGCCAAGAGTTAAAATACGATCTTGCCATTTGAAGGTTTTGTGACCTTTTTCAGCATAAACAGTGGGACCCACTGGACGGATGGCTTGGATCTCTCTTGAGCATACCACAAGCTACCAATTGAAAAAGAAAATTGATGGCTAGGATCGAGAGCTATCAATGGGCCGGCCCAAGATCTATATAGGCCAGCTGGCATACTAAATCCTAGCCTCAAGTACGACCAACGTTCATGATGTGCCAAAACAAACGGGCCGGGGCCCAAATCCAGCCACTCACTTTTGCGCAAGATATGAGTTGTTCAGATCAAAGTGGGCCACGCCCAGATCTGCACACCCCATAAATAGCCCTATAAAGGGCAGACACAGATTGAGTACCCAATGCAGAGCATGTTTGCTGGGCTGGAGAACCAGATTCGATCAGGCTGCAGAAACATGAGTGTGGGGAGGCCTGATGATGTAGAGCTGGTTGCCGAAACTTTCATCTCTAAGATGGACCAGAGAAAGCCTGATAGAAGGCAGAAGTTGTGTTTATATATGATTAGAACCTTGAAACTTTAAAACAGCCATATCTCACAAATTGGAATAAATTACTCGAGGTCCCGTATATGATTGTGGGTAGTATGAACTACTTTATCCAACTAACCTGGTTATGCTGGGTTGCCCACGCCGAACTTGCAAGATTCCATCATATCTACAGTCGATTTCTATGTTTGTTTCAGCGAGGTAGGACACTTACCATAAATAGTAAATTTACTATTTATAGTAAGTTACAAATTCTAGGGAGTTTTAGTTATAGTTTAATTCCTAAACTTATTCTAAGTCTTGGTATTCCTATTTAAAGGATTGTAGACTCATTTATTTCAACCATCAAATGAACTCTATGTAAGGAGTCTAGAGAGCCTTCATGGATTCAAAGTAGATGTCCTTGAGAAAGACCCTAATTGACCTTATCACGTTCATCCCTGTGTTACCTGACATGGTAAGATTTCATTGAGCCAGGGTTAAAAATAGCCATGCACCCCACCTGGACGATAATTCGTCTTGGCAGGGCTATGTGGGGCCCACTTTGATAGATGGGTTTTATCTACACCGTCCATCCACTTTTCAAATCATTCGTATTTTCAGATCATTTTAAGATATGAACCCAAAAATAAGGCAAGCTAAGGTTCAGGTGGACCATAGAGTTGAGATTGAATTGTCACCAATAAAAACTTCTTGCAAGTGGTAGAAGTTTTGGATCAATCCGATATTTATGTTTTCCCTTCCTCTATATCTGGCCTTATGAATAGGTTGGATGGCAAATAAACATCAAAGTGGCTCCTAAAAAGGTTTCAACTGTGACTTTTATTAATGTTGTTGCTTCCTGAGGTGCGGTCCACTTAATTATTGCACTTGTCTAAAGTTCATATTTTTAAAAAATGGTTAGCAGGGATAAAACTCATACATAGCGGCATCCATTTGTCCGTCTCCTAGGGCTCATCTGAATAATATGCTTCGTATCCACTATGTCCATCCATTTTAGAACAATGTCAAAAACTTAATTAGATCCAAATCCGTAGTAGAGCACATGAATAAAAAAACGTAGTGAACCAAAATTAAAGCTTTTTGTATGTCACAAAAGTCTCAAATCGAAATGATCTTTTTATTTTTCCTAATTCATTCCATTCTATTTGATCTTATCACTGAGTTGGATGGCAAATAAACATTACAATCTCTTTACAATGGGTCGCGGGAAGTTTTTAATGGTGAGAAATCAATCATCACTATTTCTTTTGATGTGGTTTACCTGATATTTAGATATACTTAATTTTTATTTTTTTTAACATTTCAAAAAATAGACTGTGAAACAGATAGATGGAGTGGATATACAACATACGACCAAGGTGGGCCCCACGGTAAGGGTAACACGCGCCCAGCTGTTAGCAGGGTAACACCTAATCCGCGCTGGCCAAACTCATGCCATCAGAGACCCAGTCTGCCAAACTTAGGCTGTGTTTGTTAATGCGTTGTTAACGCGGAAGACGGAAACCGCTAAGTGGTTTTTCACTGAATTCTTTCCATGATACGAGTCTGGCTTAATGGTGAACGCGGAATGCGCTCCATGATTTTTTATTAAACAAAAATTTTTTACTTCTAAAAGTACCCCTTTTCAAGTTACTACGGAAAGTTTTTCTTTTCAATTGTTCGCGCAATACAAAATCAACCTTTAACCTGTGAAACTTCTTTATGCCCCACCATGATTTATGTGTTTGATCCACACCGTCCATCAACCTTTTCAGATAAATTAAGATGTGATCCAATAAAAGAAGTAGGTCCAATGATTAATTAGACCATAAGGTGGGGATTGAACGTACACCGTTAAAAACTTCTTGAGAGCTGGAGAAGTTTCAGATCAAGCTGATATTTGTGTTTTCACTTCATCCACGTCTATATGACCTAATGAATAGGTTGGATGGTAAAAAAACATCATAGTGGCCCATGTAACTTTGATCTTTGAACCGTTCGTACAACGGACGTAGATTGCGTACTACCCCGCCCGTCCCTAGCTTCGAATGGGTAGTTCTGAGGGCAGGCCCATCTTGATGTATCTGTACATCCAAACCCTCTATCCCTTTTCTCATATTATTTTAAGGCATCAAAACAAAAATGAGTCAGATCCAACAATCAAATGGACCACATCACAGATGACGCTTGCATTTAATGCAACTGGTGCATTTTAATGCAACCAAGATTATTATTTGGTGTGGTCCACTTGAGCATTGGATCTGCCTCATTTTTGTGTTCATGCCTTAAAATAATCTGAGAAAAGGGAACGATGGTTTGGATGTACATATACATCACAGTGGGCCCGCCCACATAATTGCCCGTTCGGAGCCAGGGACGGGGTGGGGTAGTACGTAATCCACGTCCTCGTTAAACACGAACGCGGATTTCCTGGGAAAGCCTTTCGCACTAAGTTACTGCACAGGGAATCTGGGTGGGGCCCACTAAGATGTTTGTGAGAAAGCCACACCGTCCATCCGATTTTAGAGATCATTTTATGATATATAGCCAAAAATAAGGTATATTCAAAACTCGAATTGACCACACGAGAGGAAACAGTGGAGATTTAGTGACCATCGTTGAAACATTTATATGGCCACGAAGGTTTTGTCTCGGTCTAATTTTTGGTATTTTTTACTTCATCCCAGTGAAAATGACCTTATAAACGGCTTGGATGGAATATAAACATCAAGGTGGGGCCTAGGAAGGTTTCAACGGTGGACATTCCTTTCCCACTGTTTCATCTGGTATGGCCCACTTGAGTCTTATATCCTCCTAATTTTTAGTCGTATGTACTTAAATGAGCTAAAAAAACGGATGGACGGGTTAGATTTCTCATAAACATTGCAGTGGCCCCCACCATGCATCCCAGTGCAGGAACTAGAGCTGGGCATTTCATACCCGAACTGGTGGATCCGGCCCGATCAGACCCGATTCGAACAGAACCGATGGTCAAGATCGGTCAGGATTGAGTAGCGTAATCCAGATCTGAATTATTTTCAGGTCGAATCCGGGGAAGCCCTGTTCCTAACTGACCCGATCTGTAACTCGATCCGATTGGATCCAATTCGGACCGACCCGATCCGAACCGTATATATATATATATATATATATTTTACCGCCTAAACTTTAGGTTCGGCGCGAAAAAATCCTGCCCAATGTACTCTCTATCTCTCTCTATCTCTCCATATATTTGATTCTCTCTCTGCTTGTCTCTCTATTTCTATTGAAGAAGAAGGTAAGAAGAAGGTTTTGCAGCTTGGATATCTTTGCTGGAGAGAGATACACTGAAAAATGATCTTGTGTATGGAAGAGAGAAAGAGGGAAAGAGAAAAAGAGTAGCAGGTATGTTTTCCATCCATTTGGCGAGCTCATTTTAAGGCTTTAGATATTCATCAATTTTAGGTTCAACTACTAAAATGATATGGAAAAACGAATGGACGGCGTGGATAAATCACATACATTCAGGGTGGGCCCCAACAGAGGATTCACCAGTGTACCACGAAACGGATTGGCTACTCCCCCTGACGCCAGCCAATGGCTGGTGGTCGGTGCTCTGTGGGCCCCACCATGATGTATTTGTTTCATCCATGCCGTCCGTATATTTTTAAGATTTTTGCTTTTTCCCTTTATCTGAGCCTGTATGACCTAATCAACAGATTGGGTGTCAAATAAACAGTACAGTGGGCCTTAGGAGGATTTTAATGGTGGATATCCAATCACAATTGTTTTCATGCAGTTTAGTCCACCTGAGATTTATATCCCTCTCATTTTATTGATTAAGTCTAAAATGATTTGTAAAAATGGATGAACGGAACGGATGTAAGACATACATCATGGTGGGCCCACAGAGCACAGACCACAGCCACTTGGCTGGTGGCAGGGGGAGTAGCTAATCTGTTTCCGTGTACCACCACACAAGCTAGCTATAGCTAGTTGTAGGTACGTGTCGTGCCAAGACGGACGCGGATTTCATGCGAACGAAAGTTCATGCACTGGGAACCCATGTGGGACCCACTATGATGTTTGTGTGAAATCCTCCCCGTTCATATGTTTTGTAAGTTCATTTCAGTACATGAGGCTAAAAATAAACCGTATCCAATGCGAAAGTGGGCCAAAAAAGTGATAATTGAATGTCCACAGTTGAAATATTCGTAGGGCCACAGACGCTTTGAATCATGCTAATATTTGTTTTTTCAGTTCATCCTAGTAGGAATGACGTTATTAACAGTATGGATGTCATGTAAACATCACCGTCGAACCCAGGGAGGTTTCAATGGTAGGAATTTACTTAACCACCTTTTCCTTTAATATGGCCCACTTAAGTCTTGAATCCTGTTCACTTTTGGTCTCATGTTCTAAAATGATCTCAAAAAATGGATGAACGGAGTGGAATCCTGAAAAACATCACGGTGGGCCCCACCTATGATCCCAGCACATGAACTTTATGTTTCGCAGGAAATCAGCGTCCCTGTAGCGTGCCGTGCATGTCAATATAGGCCAGCTGTATTCTCGAGCTCCGAGTTGTACGAACAGCTCAAATGAGATCCACGTTACATGGGCCCCACAATGATGTATTTAATATATCCATACCGTTTATCCATTTTCTGTGATCATTTTAATGCATTTGAAAAAAAATGAATCATATTTAAAGCTCAAATGGACCACACCGAAAATAGCAGCGAGGATAATGATTTTCACCATTGAAAAATTCCATCCTTAGCCAATCCGATCCGACTCAGTTTCCATGACCGAGTCGGACTCGGTTTGGGTCAGGCCAAGCATGTAACGGATCTGTTTGGGTAAGTTCTAGACTCGGTCGCAGATCGGGTCGGGTTTGGATCAGTCCAGCCATCTCTCGGACCCTACCGAGTTGGACCAAATCCGATCCGACTCGGTCTAATGCCCTGCTCTACTGTTGGGTATGGACCGTTTTGTAACTAAGTGGGTTTTTTTTTTTTTGGAGAGAGTAATTGGTATTTTATATTGATAACCCAAGGAGAGAGGCTCATTCGCTCATGAAAATACAGACCAAACTACAGATATTGGTAATAATAGCCACAAAACACAATAGCACTGAAGTTCGCTGCACCTGAAGTGGAACCCATTCCAACCACCACAAATCACAGCTCCTTTATCACCGTCTGATCAGGCAACCTATAAACAATGAAATGTTAAGACCCACACATGAAATGCATTGTGATTTGTTGAAAGGCCCCATGCAAAACACCTTTTCACATTTTCTTCCCGCTGACTGCCAAACAGTACCAAAACCAGTAGACATTCTCATTTTGAAGAACGTCGGGAAGGCAGAAAAAAGTTCAGCCTGATCAGACGGTGATAAAGGAGCCTGATCTGGTTGATGCCCTCTAATTGGAGTGTTAGGATTTTCAAACGTGGACTTATCAGTGAGTGGGCCACATGAGAGGAAATAGTAGCTATGTAATGCTGACGATCATTGAGCTCGGAGTTGTACGAACGGTTTAAGGGAGATCGGAGTTGGCGGAAAATATGCATCAGGTGTACAACATTTCCAAACAGAAAATAGGGGCAAATGTGTCGAATTAACATATTTCAGACATTTCAGATGTTTGTTAGCGAACAGGTTCTTTCAAATTCAATACTTGATTTTCGACTTCAGCCATAATTATCAAACAAGTTTTGTCAGGTAGTGACGTCAGCTCCATGTATATGTTTTCCCAGATGTGGGGCGTAGATTTGGTACTGCCTCCATTGAGGTCATGTCAGGAGTTTTAATAGGCTTACAGTGATTTATAAAATTATCTACGCCGTCTATCCGTTTTGAAATATCATTTTAGACGACGAGACCAGAAAAGAGAGGCAGATCAAATGCTTAAATGAACCACACCACATGAAGCAATGGGATTTAAATCTTACAGTTGAAAACTTTTTATGGCCACAGAAATTTTGGATCGAGCTGAATATTTATGTCTTCCCTTGGTATAGGTCTTATGAACAAAATAAACATCATGGTGGGCCTGGGATATTTGCGACGGTAAGAGTTTCATCCCCACTACTTCATGTGGTGTGGTACACATGAGCCTTAAATCTGCCTAAATATTGGGTTCGTGCCTTGAAATAATCTTTCAGATAGAAGGACGGTGTGGATAAAATATTTAGATGATGGTAGGCCCCAAAGAACCCCTGACATGACTGTCCTGGATGTGGCACTCATCACTACATCCAAGCCGTGAGAAAGGTCATTCCAATCGTGAAAATCATTTATCTATCAAAAGTAAGATGATCCACTCATCAGATGGGCCACTACTCTTATGTTAATCAGATCATCGTCCGCCTATTGATTTTGATGGATAGCCCATCTAATTGTTGGATAGGCGTGATTTTCATATCAGATGGTCTCCATGACTGAGCCTACCTTAATACACAGCTGGATTTGCAGCACAATGAAAAATTGGCGGGATTTGCAGCGCAATGAAAAAGTAGGTTATGGCAGTCAAGGGAACCTGATCATGCATCGAAATAACACCAAACTCAAAAAAAATAATAATAATAATAAAATAAAATAATAATAAAAATAATAAAAAGGGCAATTGACCACTGTAAATCGCCGATTACGTAGAATTTTGACTTCTAACGCGGTACTCTTCTTTGTCACGCTCCTCTCTCATGAGCTCCCGAGCAACTTCACAAAACCGTCATCTCTCTCTCTCTCTCTCTCTCTCTCTCTCTCTCTCTCTCTCTCTCTCTCTCTCTCTCTCTCAGCCTATATAAAGCCACAAACAAGTACTCCCAAAAGTACTCAAAATCTCTCTCTCTCTCTCTCTCTCTCTCTCTCTCTCTCTCTCTCTCTCTCTCTCTCTCTCTCTCTCTCTCTCTCTCTCTCTCTCTCTCTCTCCGTTGATTTCTATACACCATGGTATTAGGAAACTGGTTATTGCTAAGCCGTCTAAGGAGGGCCATAGAAAAAGTAAGATTCCTACTAAGCTTCCAAGTCCACAAATGGAGCCTTCCATCGATGATTGAATCCTCAAGTCGGCGGCAGCTAAGCTTCAGCAACGCATCTGGCTTGATCGATTGCACGGCAGATGTCGATGTTGAAGACTGTGAGATGGGTTTGTCGCCATCGCCAATCCAAAGGACTAGAAGCGATGCATCCGATGACATTGATAGGAGAGCGGAGATATTCATTGCAAACTTCTATCGACATATTCAAATGGAACGGCAGGTATCACTTGAGCTTCAGTACGCAAAGGGAGTTGGCCTAGAGCGGACTCGATCGGATTGAGGAAGATGGTTTTTTATTTTCTTCCTTAAATTCGACCAATGCGATGGGAAGATTTATTTATTTATTTATTTATTTTTCCTTTACACATTACATTATTTATTTATTTTTTAATTGGGTAATGGTGATGATTATTTGATGAAAGCCACCATTTAGGGTTTTGGGTTTGGATTGTTAAGCAGGGAAGAAAATAAATGTATTTGAATTTGGCGTTTCATGCTTCCAGGATTGTTTGTAGGCTTTTTTTTTTTTTTTTTTTTTTTTTTTTTTTTTTGTATAAACCCCATGTGGATTTTGTACAGTGGATTCTGTGTGTGCGCGCATGTGTGATGTCATTAGGTGATTTACATGTTCACCTTCGACTAGAAGGGTTAAGAGTAAAATGGACCGACAATAAAGTTTGCAAGTTAAGTTGGTTGTCATACTACTTAAAATATATAGTAACACAGACATTAGTATAAAAGGTTTAATACTTTTATGTTGAGTGAGCGATTTACCAAAAGTCAATATTATTATTGTGTTTATTACAAGACACTGAATGGTGGATAATTTATCGTACTAGTATTGTACGTAGATGACATGCTTATTACTAGTCATAACATGTCTGAGATCGATACGTTGAAGACTCAGTTGTCAGGGACATTCGAAATGAAAGGTCTGGGGCATCTAAAGAAGATTCTTAGCATAAATGTTCACAGATAGGCAGAGGAGTAGGCTACGGCTATCACAGGTAGACTACTTTAAGAAAGTATTGATAAAGTTCGGTATGAACAAGGCAAAACTGATTACCATACCCCCATAATGCTCACTTTAGCATTTCTTTTAAACTATGCCCTATTATAGATAAAGAAAAGCAAGTAATATTATTTCATATGCCCTATTCGAGTGTCATTAGCAGTTTAATGTATGTCATTCTCAACCAAATTGGATATTTCACATGTAGTGGATATTGTGAGCAAATACATGACTAACCGAGGCAAATAATACTGGGAAGTAGTGAAATTGTTACTTTGGTATATACGAGGTATAGTGGACTACGTCATGACGTTTGAAAAGTCATAAGACAAATTAATAGGTTATGTGGATGCTTTTTTTTTTTTTAACTCCACAATAGATTTTCATTTCAAGGGAAGCCGAAGAAGATACAAGCACTGAAACTTTGGGTGATCCCGCTAGCCAACTAAAAAAATAAGGCTTGGGACCACCTATCGTAAGAAAAATTTACAAAGGAACATGACCCAGATAACACCCAACCCAAGAGAAGATGCTCCCCTAAAGAAAAAACAGAGGCACGCCAAAGGAAGTTACTTAAAACCTCGTTTCCGGATGGAGCCAAGCCCCACTCTATCAAGGAAAAGGAGACCCCTAATCACCTGAGGGAGGTCACCAGCGGAGGAAAATAGGGACGAATTTTGCTTGCTCCTACCCAAATTAGCCATACCGTCAGCAGGCCCGTTGCCCTCTCTACAGACATGCGTGAACGTGATGTGGCCATTACTCGAGAGGGTTCGGATTCTTGTGATCCAATATCTCCACTTCCAACTCGGTTAGGAAAGACCCATCAACACATTCACCACCATCATGGAGTCAGATTCAACCTAGATATTCATTAGCCCATGCTGAAAATAAAGATTAAGGTGGTCGTGGACAGCCCGCAGTTCGCCCCTGGTGTTTGACCCAACACCATAACCTACATAAAAAACAAAACATAGATCTCCCTTGTCACCTCTGCACACCCCCCCAACCTCCAGCCAACCCCGGATTGCCTTGGGACGAACCATCTGATGGGTTTTTTTTACCCTTCGTCAACTGGTCGTGAGCCTCGCTCGACCGGTCGAAGGCTAGTGGTCGACCAGTCGAAGGAGTCGAGTCGTGGCACGACTCAAAGTCCAGCGACTGTTGACTATTTTTCTCTGGGGTGCTTGACTAGTCGAAGGAGGTACTCGACCGGTCATAGATGGCTCTCGACCGGTCGTGGACTTAGTTCCACAAGTCGAGGTTACTCAGATTCGTTCCGCAATTTTTTGCAAATTTCGTGTCGCAAGTTCTTTCGCAACTAGGATGCAGAAAGGAGTTTCCTAAAATTTTAAATATGAGTTCCTAGGACTTTCTAGGCATGGCAAGAGGTTTTCCTAAAGCTTTACAAGAGATTTGCTAAAGGGTTTAGGGCTATCAAAGGTGAGAGAGAGAGTAAAAGAGAGAGAGGAAGCTTTTAGAAGGGAGATTATACTCGTGGAGGTTATCTATTGTGCAATCTATATCTCAGTGCTTCTATATCCTCGTAATCTGTGAGATCTCTCCATTTTCTTTGTTTCTTTCATTGTTTATCCACTCTTGCGTGAGTGAAGAAGTTTGTAACGTTCTACTTCATAGTGGATTGTTGATCTAGACGAGGTCCCGTGGTTTTTACCTCTTTGAGGGTTTTGCACGTAAAATTCTCTTGTGTGGTGTGTGATTGATGCATTGATTACTTTCATTATTTTATTATCCATAATTCTAGTTTGTTCTGGAGGGCTAGATCCTAAGGTTTTGTGCAAGGCTCCCAACAAAGTGGTATCAGAGTGAAGTTCATTGAACGGGTAGGATCGGTTTTGAATTATGGAAGGTGACTCATCAAGGATAATCAGCCTCAATGGTTCTAACCGGACCATATAGAAGGCTAAGATAGAGGACTTGCTTTATTGCAAGGACCTATATTCTCCAATTTTAGGCATATCAGCAAAATCCAAGGATATAACTGATGATGATTGGAAGAAGATGGATCGAAAGGCAGTGGGGTTTATTAGACAATGGTTGGATGATTCTGTGTTCCACCATGTGTCCACAGAAACCTTAGCCGTTAGCCTATGGCTGAAATTAGAAAGGTTCTATGAGAGGAAGACAGCCGGTAATAAGATTTTTCTAATAAGGCGACTTATGAATCTCAAGTTCAAAGATAGTGGTTCTGTGGCTGCGCACATGAATGAGGTCAGTAATATAGTGAACCAACTCTCCTCTATGAAAATGGTTTTGAATGATGAATTGCAGGCTTTACTATTATTTAGTTCATTGCCTGACAGTTGGGAGACATTGGTGATGTCTCTAAGTAACTCCGCAACAGACAGAAAGATATCCATAGAATAGGTAACCAGTTGTCTCTTCAATGAGGAGACAAGGAGGAAGTCTCAGGGGTCTACTCAGCAAGAGGCCCTTGTGACACAAGAACGGGGGAGAGGAAAGAACAGGAAAGGCGGAAAGGCCCGAGATAAATCAAGAGGCAAGTAGAGTAACAAAAAGGATGTTGATTGCTGGAATTATGACAAGAAGGGCCACTACAAGCATAAATGTCATAGTAAGAAGAATGATAAGAAAGGAAAAGAGAAGGAAGATTAATCAGATTTCACAGCGGTCAATTCAGATGGCGACGTTGTAGTTATTCTTTCTGCAGATCATAATGTATGTCTCACGGCTATGAGTCAGGACACCGACTAGGTGATAGACTCGGGAGCTTCTTTTCATGCGACTCCACGTAGGGACTTCTTCACAAGCTACAAGTCAAGTGACTATGGGACTGTGAAGTTGGAAAATTCTGGCATATCAAAAATCGTGGAAGTCGGTGATATTTGTGTGAAGACTGATGTAGGTTGCACATTAGTTGTCAGGGATGTGAGGCATATTCCAGACCTTCGCCTCAACTTGATGTCGACGGGAATGTTAGATGATGATGGCTATGAAAGCCGGTTCGCTGGTGGGCAATAGAAGCTCAT
This sequence comes from Magnolia changhungtana, assembly GCA_030180095.1. Lineage (NCBI taxonomy): Eukaryota > Viridiplantae > Streptophyta > Magnoliopsida > Magnoliales > Magnoliaceae > Magnolia > Magnolia changhungtana. The sequence continues at coordinate 141,574 of JASAUF010000481.1, forward strand.
CAAGGGTTCATTGATCGTGGCCAGAGGAAAGAAGTGTTGCACCCTTTACAAGGCTAGTGTCAGTATATGCAAGGGTGGGTTGAACGCAGCGGAAGATTCAGCTATTGACATGTGGCACAGGCGTTTAGGCCACATGAGTGAAAAATGGCTTCACCTACTAGCAAGGAAGCGGCTCCTTCCAGACATGACAGGTACACCTCTCAAAACCCGTCTTGATTGTTTATCGGGGAAACAACATAGAGTTTCATTTGTTAAATCTGCTTCTCATGTTAATAAAATGCATGCATTAGATTTGGTTCATTCTGATGTTTGTGGTCCTATGAGGATAAAAACCTTGGGTGGGGCATTGTATTTTGTTACTTTTATAGATGATGCATCTAAGAGGGTTTGATTTTATGTTTTGAAATCCAAGGACGAGGTCTTTGGTGTGTTTAAATTGTTTCATGCTATAGTCAAGAGAGAGACAGGTAGATCATTGAAGTGCATCCGCACTGACAATAGTGGTGAATACATTAACGACTTTCATGAGTACTACAAGTCCCTGGGTATACGGCATGAACAGACGGTTCCCAAGGCCCCTCAACATAATGGTGTAGCTGAGCGAATGAATCACACCATTGTAGAGAGAATCAGATGCATGTTATCCCATGCGAAGTTGTCCAAGACGTTCTGGGGAGAAGCAATGCACACGGAAGTGTATTTGATATACAGGTCTCCATCAGCCTCATGGAATGGAGAAGTACCTGAGAAGGTGTGGACTGGATAGGATTCATCGTACAATCATCTCAGGGTGTTTGGATGCAGGGCATCCGTTCACGTACCAAAGAACGAGAGGTCCAAGCTCGATATGAAGATCAGGCAGTGTGTGTTCTTAGGGTACGGTGATGAAAAATTAAGTTACAAATTGTAGGATCCGACCGAGAGGAAGCTTGTTAGGAGCAGAGATGTACTGGTTTTCTTTGAAGATCAGTGTATAGAAGAGATTGGTAAGCCAGAGAAGAACCAGCCTAATTCAGGTGAGCAAGCGGACATAGATCCAATTACTCCTCCCGTGGTGCCTGATAACGGGGGAGTACAGTAAGGTGCAGAGGACGAGGGAGTTCCTTTAGAAGATGGACCAGGGGAGCAGCGTCCACTTGATCCACCTGTTGAGCCACAGGTGAGGAGGTCATCTAGGGACAGACAGTCGTCCAAGAGGTACTCGCCACATGAGTACATTATGCTAACTGATGGAGGAGAGCTAGAAGACTATTTTGAGGCCCTAGTCGACGAGCATAAGGAAGAGTACTTGAAAGTTATGTAAGAGGAGATGGAATCCTTTCATAGATATGGTGAAATTGCCTAAGGGCAAGAAAGCTTTAATCAACAAATGGGTGTTCAGAAAGAAGATTGAGCAGAAGAATTCACAGATGAGGTTCAAGGCCAGACTTGTGGTGAAAGGGTTTGGTCAGAAGAAAGATATAGACTTCGAAGAGATATTCTGTAACGCCCCGGATTTTTGCCAACCTGGGATTAGATGTCCTTAGGCAATGGGTCGATCGTAATACCTCATTAACTTGTCAAAACTGAATCCCAAAGTCTAAAGCCGCCTTTGAACGCATTTCCTTCACAAAATCTCACCCTTCATCACCTTGATCTTCCAATTTTTCTAAGAACTTTCACCCTAGACACTATCTTAAACTAGCTAAGTAGTATAACTTAGATCACTTTATATACAAACTCCAAAGGCCTGAGTACCACCTCGACCAGAAATCACTTAGGACTAAATCCTTTAGAAATGAGACAAAGTAACTAAGTGTGAAACCAGATTAGCTACGAAATCGTTAGGATCGCTTTAAATACGATCTGTAAGACCCAAAGTTCGAATCATTGGTGTGTAGGTTACCCTAAAGTTTAGAACCAAACTCATTTTCGTCTTGCTCTCGGGAATGAAATGCTCATCATTAGGTCTAGATCGCACATCAAGGAGTCCGATTAACCCGAAGCTAAGGAACTAGGACCGCCCACCGGGCTTAACAATCATCTCAAAAATCAGCTCCATCCGATGTTCCATGGCCATTCGTTTCGATTCGGAGCGAGGAGTGTGAAAACACTATTCCCATCCAAAAATAAATATCCGGAATAGTGATCTGGCATCATTCTCGTTGACGCGTCAAGATACAACCCGACCGTCGAATCGACCAAATTACACCCTCGGATTAAGAAAAATTTCAGAACATTTACATGTACTTGGAATTTCGATCGTGGCCCACCGACCGTCGAATCGAAAGTGGTCCGCCACGTGCGATCCGGGAATCAATCGAGTCAAAAACGTAATCCCACGTAGATCCATCGATGGTGAGCTTAAGTCGATGTTTGGTTCAAAGAGGGCTACCGAACTTCCCTTTCGAGAGCATTGGAAAAGCGGCGAAAATCCTATATTAGCAGTACCCCTTGAACCTGAGTCTAATTTCGAAATGTTTGTGGCTATAAAAGGGGCTTAGAACAGCCCCTCTCACAGCCCATACGAATTTTGAAGAAAACCCTAGAGGGAGAGAGAAAAGAGAGAGAAAGACTTGGAGATTGTTTCCCGATTTCCCTCCTCCTGCTTTGGCTTGTTACACGGCCTACACCGCCCTATTCTAGGCATTTTTCCGGCGTTTTCCGTCTCATTTGAAGGTAAGAAACCCTAACCCTAGGTCTGATTTGAGGTGGGATCGATGTAGGATGTGTACCGACTAACCGATTCCACTCTTTAGGCTAGAAATCACCCGTAGACGGAAGTTCACGCTACCCTTTGATTCAAGTTTCCAAAGGCAAAGGTGAGGACTTTAAGCTTATAAGTTACGGTTTTCAACGCTTTCAATGTCGAGATAATGGTAGATTCATGATCTGCTTGCAAGTGCACATGTACAAAGTGCTTTAGTTTCTGTTTTGATTAACGGTGTGAAATATGGAATTTCACATATTCTAGGTATACGTAGAAATACCGTATACGTATTTTTTTTGGATAAATGCTTGACATGTTTATTTAATGTATAATTATATAACATATGAATAAAATACTAGTTTGGCGAAAGGAATCGCCAAATTATATGTTTACTTGTAAATGCGCCGTATGTCGAAATTACGTATTGTAGAAATACCGTATACGTATTTCTTTTGGAATAATATTTGACATATGTATTTAATGTATGATTATACAATACATGATTAAAATACTAGCTTGGCGAAAGGAATCGCCGAAATCTATGTTCCTTTGTAAACACTATGTATGTTGAAATTGGGTATACGTGGAAGTACCCTATACGTATAAAATTTGCTGATGTGATTGCCATGTTTAATTGCTGTATGAATATGATGTATATGTATAAAATACTAGTTTGGTAAAGGGACAACCCTAGTACACACTTCCCTAGCATACGTCATGTATGTTGAACTATTGCATTCCAAGTGTTGGTGAATTCACTTGTGAGTGTAAGTGCTTAAGTGTTAGAATCTTATGTAGGTGCTGAGATGGGATTCCCGGCTACCTTAGAGTCACATATGACACTCTCCATGTGGTTGTTCACTCTAACCACTCGCCTACGAAATTTAAGTGTTTGTATCCCTATTTACATAATGCTTTATAACATGCTTTTGAACATGCTTTGTGACTTGTTTATTAACATGCTTCATGTGATGCTTTATAATATGATTGCTAGTGTTCTTGAATTACCATGTTATCATGCCGTATTTCACATGCTATGGTTAGGATTTGTGTGAGCTTGGGACTATGTTCATAGTCCAGGCATCCGATATCGACTTGAAGATGTGGTTGGGATTCGTTCCGCCACGCATGATGTGTTGGGCGAACCCGTGTCGTACTTCGGTTGGCGATAGTGGTTGGCCACACGAGGTGCTTCCGCGCTTCATATCGCCCAACTTGTTGTGCGCTCGAGCCAACCGAACACGTCAAGTAAACCGTGTGCCTTATGTATGTTCACCATGTTTGGTCACTAATGCTTGAACCTAGGGTACCAAACTTACCGTGAAAATCCGTTAACCATGGTACCTCGATCCGCTAAGACTCATGAGCCGGGCATGGTGGTATGGGACACCGTGGTCGAGTTTGTCACTTTTCTTGGGAACTACGTGCCTCCCCGTAGTGACCAAAGTGAGCAACAAGGACTCGTGAGCGATTATGGTGGTATGGGACACTTATATTGGGAGTCGACCTACATTGATAAGGTAATGGGGGAGTGGTGCAACCAAATGCGTATGTGCCATCGTAAACTACCCTTTGTAGTGACCGCGAGCATACTCACGAAGTTGCGGCGTGCCTTAGGGTTCGCCGCGATATATAGAGTATGAACTAGGCTACTGTTTCTCGTATAGGCTGTATAGTGATGAATCGTTTAAGGGGTGATGGGGAGTGGTGCAACCTTTGTGCGTATGTGACCACAGCGCCTCTAATAATTGACCTAGAAAATACACCATCGTCGATATTAACTAGGATCTGACGACCCTAGATTGGATCATGTTTGGAAATGATATAAGGGAGGTACCTTAGTTTCCCAATCTTGCTGTTTGAAATGGACTAATTAAAAACTCGGTAATCATGCTCATCATACATCGCATGTGCCTGGAAGATGTGGAGCACTGTGGGATGTAAGCATGCGCGAACGTGAGATGGTGTCGCATGAGGGAGTATGTCGGAGAGGGCATCCATCATACTGCATTCATTCTTGCATTAATCGAGTAACTAGGAGTGCTTGATTCTTGCTTTATCATTCTTGATTTTGAGTATTGATAACATGATAACTTATGTCTTATCGTTCCACTGAGTTAGCAACTCACTCCCACGTTACGGGACGGTGTTGTACACACCAAACAGATTTGTTGAGTTTCAGGTGATGGCGATGCTTGTGAAGCAGAGTGGTCTTCTATGGTGATGAGGAGGAGTTCTCCTATCCTGTATCTCTCGACAGTCTATGAAGAACTGGTATTATCTCGATGGGGCTATGGTATTTGGGATAGGAGACTTTACACGTCATCACATTAGGTATATTTTAGAATTGTCCTTGAAATTATTTAACCTGGAAATGTTATCACACTCGGAGACTCATCATAGTTTATATATTTTGTCATCTATTACAGTCTTTCATCTTGCAACTTTTATCTCACGGAGTATGATATGTTGTTTTGGCTTAATCTCACTCATGTTCACTACTCTGATACAGTCAACATTCAATCATCATTCATTTTGTTGCATAAGTGATGTTCTGGAACTCGAGAGTTGAGTTTATGCTCGACCCCCGATTTTCAGGGCGTTACATATTCTCACCAGTGGTGAAGAAGACATACATACGGGTGTTGCTTGCATGAATCTGGAGATGAGCAGTTAGATGTTAAAACTGCCTTTCTCCATGGTGACCTGGAAGAAGAGATCTACATGCACTAACCAGAGGGGTTCGAAGTCAAGGGCAAATAACATATGGTGTGTAGGCTGAGGAAGAGCTTGTATGGGCTGAAACAAGCTACACGGCAATGGTATAAGAAGTTCGACTCGTTCAGGTTGAAACATGGGAATGACAGAACGGAGTCGGACCACTGTGTGTACACGCGCAAGTTCTCAGATGGTGATTTCTTAGTTTTGCTGTTATATGTTGATGACATGCTCATCATGGGAAAAGACATCAAGAAGATCGACATGCTGAAACAGGAGTTGGGCAAGTCTTTTGCGATGAAAGACTTGGGCCCGGCTAGACAAATCCTATGAATGAAGATAACCCGTGACAGAAGCAACATGAAGCTTTGGCTATCACAAAAGCAGTATATTGAAAAAGTCCTAGAGCAGTTCAATATGAATGCAGCAAAATCGATCAGTATTCCACTAGATGGTCACTTCAGATTGAGCGACAGGCAGTGTCCTAAGATGAAGGCAAAGGTGGAAGAGATGCAGAAGATACCCTATGCGTCAGCTATAGGAAGTTCGATGTATGTTATGGTGTGTACATGCCTAAACATAGCATATGCGGTTGGTGTTGTCAGCCGGTATCTTGTCAATCCTGGCAAAGAGCATTGGACAGCGGTGAAATGGATACTACGGTATCTAAGATGCTCATCCAGGTTGAGCCTATGCTATGGTGATGAAAAATCTGTGTTAGAGGGCTACACAGATGCAGATATGGCATGTGACATAGACTTCAGGAAGTCTACATCGGGGTTCATGTTCACGTTTGCGGGGGGAGGGATTTCCTGACAGAGCAAGCTACGGAAGGTCGTAGCATTGTCGACGATAGAGGCCGAGTACATTGCAATTACAGAGGCATGTAAAGAGATGCTTTGGATGAAGAGGTTCCTACAGAAACTTAGCCTAAAGCAGGAGGAGCACGTGGTCTATTGCGATAGTTAAAGTGTTATACACTTGAGCAAGAATCTAAGGCATCATTCCAAGTCGAAGCACATAGAGATTCGGTATCACTAGATCAGGGATACTTTGGAATAGAAGGTGTTACAGCTTGAGAAGGTCCACACGGATGATAATGGGTCTGACATTATGACTAAGGCTTTGCTCAAGGGTAAGTTTGAAGTTTGTAGAAACCTAGCTGGCTTGAAGAAGGTGGATCCTTCCTGGGTCAAAAAGGAGGAGATTTGATAAATTTTTTTTACCCGTCGCCAACCGGTCGTGAGCCTCTCTCGACTGGTCGAAGGCTGGTGGTCGACCAGTCAAAGGAGTCGAGTCGTGGCACGACTCAAAGTCCAGCGACTGTGGACTATTTTTCTCCGGGGTGCTCGACCAGTCGAAGGAGGCGCTCGACCAGTCGTAGGTGGCTCTCGACCGGTCGTGGACTCGGTTCGACCAGTCGAGGTTACGCGGATTCGTTCGGCAATTTTTCGCGGATTTCGTGTCGCAAGTCCTTTTGCAACTGGGATGCGAAAGGAGTTTCCTAAAACTTTAAATAGGAGTTCCTAGGGCTTTCTAGGCATGACAAGAGAGTTTCCTAAAGCTTTACAAGGGATTTGCTAAAGGGTTTAGGACTATCAAAGGTGAGAGAGAGAGAGAGAGGAAGCTTTTAAAAGGGAGATTATGCTCGTGGAGGTTATTTACTATGTAATCTATATTCAGCACTTCTATGTCCTCGTAATCGGTGAGATCTCTCCATTTTCTTTGTTTCTTTCATTGTTTATCCACTCCTGCATAAGTGAAGAAGTTTGTAATATTCTACTTCATAGTGGATTGTTGATCTGGACGAGGTCCTGTGGTTTTTACCTATTTGAGGGTTTTCCACGTAAAAATCTCTTGTGTGGTGTGTGATTGAGGCATTGATTATTTCATTGCTTTATTATCCATAATTTTGGTTTGTTTTAGAGGGCTAAATCCTACGGTTTTGTGCAAGGCCCCCAACACCATCCACGTTGAGTTTTACCCAACCAGATGACAGTTTCTTCCAATACACCACCTGATTTTGCTGATCCATGTGCGGATGGGAAATGATTCCCATGTTGAGGAAGGCCCTGCTATAGGTGACCCTTCTAGAAGGGATATTCCAACTCTTAATAATCCATCTCAGCCAGGCAGCAATGCGAGCAATAACAGTAACTGTTCTTCACTTTTTGTTGTCGAACTTGGATGCATTTCTTGCCATCCAGAGTTCCTAGAGAATAAAACAAGGAATGAGGGTGCGGAAAGGAGTAATGGACGCTTGAGTCGAAAGGGAGTTCCACCAGTGAGAGAGGCGCTCCAATGCTAAGTCAGAATTGGACAGATTAACATCGTAAATCCTAGCGAAAAACTGCCAGACTTCAGGCACACTGGCACTGTACAGGAAAATGTGATCGATCGATTCAATAAACGGACTGCAATTATGCTACTCCACATAGCAGCTACATCGAGACGCTAACTGGATCCCACGAGCTTTGACAGCCTCGTCAATAGGCAGCGCGTCTCTAATAATTCGCCAAATTGATATTTGGGGGGGGGGGATTTTAATAATCTAGATCTTCTCACCCCAGTTGGTACGAGAGGAATGGTCACAACTGAGATCCCAGTTCGAGGACACTGAGTAGTCACCATTCTTAGTGAGAGGCCAGAACGGATAATCTTGATTTGCTGTGATGCAGTGTCCCTCATGGAAAAAGACATTTAAGTCTTGTTGGGAGAGGAGACTGAAGACTGTAGACGGGGCTAACAGACCCATTCTTCCCAGGAAATCTCGCACCTTAAGATTTGACAGAGAGGACGGAACCCCTACTGTAACTTTGTTCGTCAGCGGACTGAGACCAGACCAGTTTGCAGACCATAAATTCATGTTGCCGTCTCCAACGGCCATTGGGTCGTGGATTCAATGGTAAGGAGAAGGATTCTGATCCTCTTCCATAGCAGGGAGACTGCATACGAAGAGACAGCTGGCCCCGTGCTCTGAACGTCGCTTCCATATCTGTCTTGCATAAGATCACCCCACAGACCCTTCTCCTTTTTGTGAGAGGCATTCCAAGCCATCTTAAGATGGAAAGCGGTCATGACGTCTTTTAGCCGTCTAATTCCCAGGCCACCCTCCACCCTGGTACGACAAACATCTTTCCAGCTCCGCCAAAGTTTCTTTTTACCACCCGCCCAACTCCAAAAGAAATCTGCGAAGAGTTTTTCCAATTTGTGGAAAATGGTTGCAGGCAAATGCGTAGCAGCCATTGTGTGAACCGGGATGCTGGACAGGACGTGGTTGATTAGAGTTGCTCTGCCCGCCATAGACAGAAACCTCACCTTCCAACCTCTAATTCGGCTTTCCACTTTGGAGAGGATGCTTTGAAAGGCGTCCCTTCTTCTTCGATCCACCGAGATGGGGACGTATCCAAGATAGGTAAAGCCTTCAACTACTCCAACCATTACAAGCTCCCTGTGGATGCTCATACACCTAGTAGGGGTCATATTTTTTGAGTGAATAGAGATGATTTTCTGGACATTCACCTTATGACTTAGCAGTCCAGAAAAAGCTTAACCGCTTTTATGGATCGGATGCCTCCATTGAAGAAGAGGAGTGTTTCATCTGCAAAAATAAGGTGGGACACTACTGCATTGCCGCGACGCCCTCTGAACGGTAATAGGGAGCCTCCAGCCACCAACTTGCTGAAACCACCACTGAGCGCATCAGACGCAAGAATGAAAAGGTATGGCGAAAGAGGGTCCCCCTGGCGGAGACCCCGAGTAGACTTGAAAAAGCCTCCGACCACTCCATTCACGATCACTGAGAACCAACAATTGCTCCAGCACTGCTCCACAATTTTAATCCAAGGGGCCAAGAAACTGAAATGCTAAAGAACTCGCTTGAGGAAGAACCAGTCCACTCTATCGTAGGCTTTCTCTATGTCCAACTTCACAACAATGTTCCCTCCCTTAACTTTTTTTATTTATGTCTCGAAGAAGTTCTTGTGACAGGGCGATGTTTTCAGCGATGGATCTACCTTTGACAAAAGCCCCTTGTTCAAGGGATATCAGCGAGGGAAGTAACTTGCTCAGACGGACAACCACAATTTTAGCAAAGATCTTATAAATAACATTGTATAAACTAATGGGTCTGAAGTCCGCAAAGACCTTGGGTGCATCCTTCTTTGGAATGAGAGCTATGAGGGAGGAGTTGAACGCCCTTGACAGAGGATCACCTTGAAAGAAGGCAATAGCTGCTTGATGAATATCCTTGCAAACTACCTCCCAACATTTAGCGAAGAAAGCTGCAATGAAGCCGTCCGGTTCGACAGCACTGTCCCTAGGAAATAACATAATGGCCTGGTGGAGTTCCTTAAGAGATGGTGTGCTCAGCAACAAAATTTTATCCTCTTCAGTGACAGAAGTCGGGATGGTTTCTAGAAAGTCTTCATCCTGCAAAAAAAAAAAAGGGAGTGGAAATAGTGGGTTGCATTGATCTTAATCTCCTCCTGGGAAGTGACGGTCTGACCAGACTCCAAACGAATAGACGAGATGATCGCTTTTCTGGCTCGAGCGGTAGCCAACGCATGGAAAAATTCGGTGTTTCTGTCTCCTACTTGAAGCCAGTTGTTTCTGGCTTTCTGCTTCCAGAAGGCTTCTTCCATGTGGATGCTAATTACATAGAAAATATGGATAATAGAAGATTGATTTCTTGCTACTCATTTCTGTTAGTGGGTGGGTCAATCAGTTAGATGTTGAACATTTAGTCTGTAGTTGCTCTTTCCACAACCGAAGCTAAGTATATAGCTGTGATGGGGGCGTTCAAAGAAGGTGTTTGGTTGAGAGGAATTATAAATTATCTTTAGCTTCAGCGTAAGGCTGTCTCGATTAATTGTGACAGTAAAAGCACGATTAATTTAACAAAGAACTCTGTTTATCACTCACATACTAAATATGTTGATGTTCATCTGACATGTTCTTGAGGAAGGCGGTGTGACTCTAGAAAAGATCCTTAAAAGCGTGAACCTAACCAATATGCTTATAAAGGTGGTTTCTATAGAGAAGTTCAAGTTATGTACGACTTCTCTGGACTTGACAAAGGCTTAATGAAAACGAAGTATGCATGAGAAGTAATAATGAAGTTATGATGGATGGTAATTAGATCATGAAGATTAAATCCATGATAGAGATTATTGTCGTATGTCTTCAGTCTAACTAAGATTAAGGGTCTGGTAATGTCATCGATAAATCACTTGATTCCATCGAAAAAATCTAAAAAAATCTCAGTTGTTCGCTAGACAGTTTTGGAGTTGCTACTCGATGTCATCGAAGGTGGCTTCGATGCCATCAACTGGTCTTCAATGATTGTTGATGCCATCGAAGGTCCCATCGATGACACGCACAGAACTGCATAAGTGCGCTATTCATTTCTAATTCTAATTGTGATAGTATATATATTGGGTGTAATTGGGATTAGGGTATTCTAAGTGAATGTTAAGACGTTTTTAAGGTATTCTAAAGCAAAGCTAAGGTTTTAATAAGGGATTTTGGGATTATTTATATTAATAAGTCCATTCCTCTCTTGTAATATTGTTTCATAGTGGATTGTTTGTCACTTTGTGCCATAGTTTTTTCCCGTGAGGGTTTTTTCACATAAAATTCATGTGTTCTGTATATGCTTTAATTTGTTTATGTTTGATTTCATTTTATTTTATTGAATTTGAGTCTACTTCCACATGATTCCCCAGCAATTTTATCCCAAAATATTTTTAATAGCTATTAGGGGCTATTGCTGGAAAATTTTTAAAAGTTTTAAATTTTGATGTGTTTGGCATTACTAACGAAAGTACTTTGGTCAAAATCCATTTTCATTCTCGCTCGATCGGCTAGGACTTGACTAGGGTCAAACCCATCCCTACACTAACATAATCTGTTGCCATCCTTAATTAATGCACTGCATGGTGAAGGAAAATACCGATAGAGTATAACGACCAGTACCTGAAGTTTGAGTGAGGTTGCACACGGGAGCACCCACAACAAAGCTTGGCAAGAATATTAGGTCCATCACCACTGTAAATATTTGGACAGGTTGGTCATCAGCAATGTCATTGACCTGCCTAATAAATGTACATACTCGGTGGTTCACATGGATGGAATTGTTGGGTTGCACGTCATCAAAAGTTTTGATCAGCCAATGCCACAACGATAAGCTTACAGCGCTGCTACTTATTTCCCACCAACGTCTCACTCATGTAGTACATCCCATCTATGAAAATGGTCTAGCACATCATGAGGGTAGTTAGGCCTGAAAATCAGGCTGCCGCACTTATCAGGTGATAACAACTACATGTGAGTTTAGATAAATTTGATAGGTAGCCCACTTAAAGATAGATTTCGAAATTAAAACCATATAACTCAACTCACCTTGTATCCATCATGACTCAGTTAAATCAATTTACATTGACTCCATTCTAATTTGATATCTACTGCAGTTGTTATAAACAAACGACCACCCGAACCAATTCAACCCAGACTCACTCTACTGGACCAGAATCCCCTAACATTGGGCCAAGCTCGTGTTGGACGCAGCGGAATAACCGAGTTAACGTAACGACGATCCCCACTTCTTCTTGATTCCTCCCATCTTCTTTCTCCTTTCCTCATCTTCTTTCCTTCTCTTTCTAGTAACAAGGGTTGAAAACCACTCAACTCCAACTTAGTCAACTTGGCAGCACTAACTAAACCAGGTTATAGTGCCTAACCCTTAATCTTCTTCCTTCTACCTCTCATTTCATTTTTCCTTACTTCCTCCTCCTTTCTCCTCAACAATTTACCATCCAACAAGGTTGCTGGACCCATCAGGACTCCTAAATCCAACGAGTCAAGAAATTCATGACTCAACTAATCAAACGACATCTCTCTCCCTCCAATCTCTCTTCTCCTACTTTCTTCTTTCTTTCTACGAAAGTAGAAACTCTGGTCATGACTAGCATATGGACTCAACCTGACTGAGTTCAACTGAGTCAATGACTTAGGTTGAGTCGGCGAGATCTAATCTAATCCATCTTCCTCATTCTCTGATGTTTTTCTTCCTTTTCCTTCTTTTTCTTCTCTTCTTTCTGCTTCACTTATTCTTCTAGCAATAAGGCTGGAATCAACTTAACATAACTCGACTCGAATTGAGTCAACTTGATAGCATGATTCTTCAACTGATTTTTTATTTAAACGGGGCGGCCTACTACAACTGTGAGGTGAGCCTAATCTCATGTGTTTATTGATGATCTCACAACTTTCAAACGCACCTCACAATGGATGGATTCAATCTTGAATCATTAGCCAACCGAATCTACTGACGTCGGTTTCTCGATGGGGAAGAAGGTTATCTTCAATAGAAAATCTCGACCCGATGAGTATTTCTTTAAAATGGAGCTTCTGGGTGATCTAAATCATTGCACTAAAGCTTTTGGATGCTTCGATTCAAAGCTCCATGGAGGTCTGGGCTATGGGTTGGAAGGAAGAAAGGTTCGAATGATTTTTCTCTTACAACCGCAAGAAATGGAGAAGAGGTGTTGTTGTTTGATTTCCTCTCTCTTATAGCAAACCCTAAATCTCCCAGAACTCTTGGATGAAAAAGATAAATGCTCTAGATGCTTTACCTTGCAACAAAGTCTAAATATAACTAGCAAGGTAAAATCTGTTGTTGTTTTCTCATTGCTACAAAAGAAACCCTAATTATATGGGTTTGGTTGGAGGGTTAGGATTCTCCCAGTTTTATGGTCGAGATGAACTGAGAGAAATCTGTTGAGAAGTGGAGCCACATCAGGGGCCACGCACGACCGGTCGTGGAGCCCATTCGGCCGGTCGTGACCAGTCATAGACTAGCTCGACTAAAAGTCCAGCGAACATAGGTTTTTGGGTTCCGAGGTTCTCGACCGGTCGTGGCCCATGACCAGTCGGGGGGTCCGCTCGACCGGTCGTGCAGCCTACATGACCGGTCGTAGTTACGCAGATTCGTTTCCAAATCTGATGTGGACTACGGATTTTTGTGTCGCCTTTCGCAAGGGTGCGAAGGGGAAGTTGCCTAAACTATAAATAGGGGTCCCTAGGGCTTTTCTAGCATTAAGGTGAATATTGAGGAGTTATTCTAAGGTATGGGCAAAGGGTTTTCTCTGTATCTCCAAGAGAGAGGTTACTATATTGCCTTGTAATCTTCGTTATTCTTCATAGTGGAAGTTTGCATCCGTGGTTTTTACCCTTGTTGGGGTTTTTCCACGTATATCTTGTCTTGTAGTTAGTTTGAATGCTTTGATTCTATTTCTAGTTTATATTTCTTCTTGTTTATCGTTTGTGGGTGAGGCTTGAATTGGATCTCGGCTCACTGGGTTGTTGACGTGCTGCGCAACAACTAGTATCAGAGCTATTGGTTTAGTTATATTGGGAGCGATGGCGGAATAAGAAAAAACTATAATTGAGAAGTTTGATGGTTCAAACTTTGCCTTCTAGAAGATACAGATGGAGGATTAACTATATTAGAAGGACCTCTATATTCCTCTAGGAAGAAAAGAGAAGAAACTAGAAAAGATAATAGATGATTAATGTTTTTTACTGGATAGAAAGGCTTTAGGAACGATCTGACTCTCTTTATCTAAGAGCGTCGTCTTCAATATATCCAAGGTAAAAACTATAAAAGAATTAATGGAAGCCCTAGCCACCATGTATGAAAAACCCTCTGCATCCAATAAGGTTCATCTTATGAAACAGCTATTCAACATGAAGTGTCAGATGGTGGAAGCATGGCTGAACATCTAAACGAGTTCAATACAGTCACGAGCCAGTTGGAATCCGTTGGCATTGTTTTTGAGGACGAGGTTAGGGCATTATTGATCTTATCCAGTTTGTCAGACAGTTGGGATGGTTTGGTGATTGCTGTGAGCAATTCTTCAGGGTCGACAAAGCTGAAATTTGATGATGTGGCCGGTCTAATTCTCAGTGAAGAATATAGAAGATAAGCATCAGGAGTTTCAGGGAATTCAGAGAATGCTCTAAACATTAAAAGAAGAGGAAGATTGTTGAACAAATGAGGTAATAAACACGGGCATTCTAAGTCAAGGAAGAAGTCCAAGGGACCGAAAGACAAAGACGGGTGTTGGCGTTACGGCAAGAAGAGGCACATGAAACGTGATTGCAGGACGCTCAAGAAACAAGAAGGAAGCTGTAAAGGCGGGAAGGATTCAGTAAATCTATCTAAGGAGAGTGACACAGAGGCATTGATCTTGTCTCTTGATGTGAGGAATGAGTCTTAGGTTATAGACTTGGGTGTTTCGTTTCATGTTACCTCATGTAAGGAAGTATTGCGTGATTATATGTTAGGTGACTTTAGGAGAGTCTACCTGGATGATGATGAGCCGTGTAATATTGTTTGAAAGGGGGACGTTCATGTCAATTAGAAAGACGGAACGGGTTTGAAATTGAATGATGTCAGACATATACCGAGTTTGAAATGTAACTTGATCTCAGTGGGGCAGTTGGCCGATACCGGTTATGTGACGACATTCACTAGTGATTTCTGGAAGATTACAAAAGGTGTCTTGGTGATATCTCGAGATAAAAAGAAAGGTACTTTGTACGTGACTTCAGGATCGTATAGTTCACTGGCAGTCGCATCAACTGGAGTGAATGGGTAGTTATGACATCAAAGGTTGGGACATATGAGTGAGAAGGGGATAAAAGTGTTATTGTCTAAAGGGAAGCTATCAAGGCTAAAGTCTATTGACTTTGAAATTCTGCGAGGACTACGTGTATGGCAAGTAGTAGTGGGTAAGTTTCAAGAAGATAGGACGCCTCCCAAAGATACATCTGTTGGAGCTTGTACATACTGATGTGTGGGGACCGGCACGGGTATTATCTCTTGGTGGCTCACATTATTTTGTTTCTTTTATTGATGATGCTAGTAGAAAACTGTGGATTTATTTCTTAAAACATAAATCTGATGTATTTGATGTATTTAAGAAGTGAAAAGTTATGGTAGAAAATGAGACAGGTAAAATAAAAAAATGTCTCAGATCTGATAATGGGGGAGAGTACTGTGATAAGAGATTTGAGGACTATTGTGCAACAAATGGAATCAAACATCAGAAAATGATTCCATGAACACCGCAGCAGAATGGTGTGGTTGAGCGCATTAACAAGACCATCCTTCAGCGCACCAGAAGCATGAGGTTACATGCAGGGTTGTCCAAGACCTTTTGGACAGATGCTATAAATACTGCCACATATCTCATCAATAGAAGTCCCTCAGCACCATTAGATGGTGGGTTACCAGAAGAAACGTGGACTGAGAAAGAAGTAAACCTTGCATATCTTAGAGTGTTCAGTTGCACTTCATATATTCACATTGATGCAGAGCACAGAAATAAATTGGATGCGAAGTCCAGGAGGTGCACGTTTATAAGCTACGGGTAGCATGATTTTGGTTACAGGTTTTGGGATACAGAAAATAGGAAAATCATCAAAAGCAAGGATGTACCCTTCAATGAAAAAGTGATACATAAGGACAGTGTGCAAGAAAATAAGGACGAGGAGAAAGAATTCGTAGAGATGGAAGAGTTACCGGACACGGGTGTTACATCGCCACAAGATGATCATGCATAGGAGTATTATGAGGTAGAGCCGCATACACCGATTGTGAGGAGGTCTACTCGGGAGAGGAGATCCACGGTCCGATACTCACCCTCCTTACATTATCTACTGCTGACAGATAATGGTGAGCCAGAGTGTTTTGAAGAGGCGTTACAGTCAGAGACACGGGTTAAGTGAGAGCATGCCATGGATGAGGAGATGGACTCTGTTGAGTCTAATCGTACATGAGAGCTAGTCACTCTACCTAAGGGTAAGAAAGCTCTTCATAACAAATGGGTTTATAGAAAGCTCTTCATAACAAATGGGTTTACAGACTGAAGGAGGAGCACGATGGTTCGAAACGATACAAGGCCAGATTAGTTGTGAAAGGGTTTCAACAAAAGGTAGGTATCGATTTCACTGAAATATTTTCACCTGTGGTGAAAATGTCTATGATTCGCGTGGTCTTGAGTATAGTGGCTACAGAGGACTTACATCTAGAGCAACTAGATGTTAAGACAACCTTTTTTCATGGGGACCTTAAAGAAGAGATATATATGCATCAGCCAATAGGATACGTGGCACCAGGAAATGAGAACAAGATGTGTAGACTGAAAAAGAATTTATATGGCCTGAAGTAGGCCCCGAGGTGATGGTACAAAAAGTTCGACAGTTTCATGTCGGGAAACGGTTACAGGAGATGTCATACTGACCACTGTTGCTATTTGAAGAAGTTTGATATGTCATACATCATCTTTCTTCTGTACGTTAATGACATGCTTGTGGCTGGTTCAAGCATGAAGAACGTCTCAGATCTTAAAAGACAACTGTCTAGAGAATTTGCCATGAAGGATTTAAGAGCTGCAAAATAAATCATAGGCATAAGGATAAAGCGTGACAGGAAAAACAAGAAACTGGTTTTATCACAGGCAGAGTACATAGCCAAGATACTTGATCAATTCAATATGGGAGGTGTTAAGCCAGTTAGCACTCCATTAGCCAACCATTTTAAGCTATCTAAGGAGCAAGGTGCAAAGACGTAGGAGGAACGGGACTACATGGTTAAAGTCCCATATGCATCAGCTATTGGGAGTCTTATGTATGCTATGGTGAACACGAGACCAGACATTGCTCAAGCAGTGGGAGTTGTTAGCAGGTTCATGAACGACCCCGGGAAGGAACATTGGGAAGCTGTGAAGTGGATCCTCAGATACCTGGTAGGTACTATGGATATAGGGTTGTGTTATGGTAGATCGAAAATCAAGTTACAAGGCTACGTGGATTTAGATTTGGCAGAAGATATCGACAGCAGAAGAAGCACCATATATTATGTTTTTACTCTAGGTAGTGCTGCAGTCAGTTGGGTCTCTCAGTTACAGAAGATAGTATCTATCAGTATGATGGAAGCTACAAGGCTACGTGGATTCAAATTTAGCAGGAGATATCGACAGCAGAAGAAGCACTACAGGTTATGCCTTTACTCTAGGTAGTGCTGCAGTCAGTTGGATCTCTCAATTACAGAAGATAGTATCTATCAGTATGACAGAAGCAGAATATATTGCTGCTATAGAAGCATGCAAGGAGATGGTATGGATGTAAGGTTTCATGGAAGAGTTGGGTAAGAAGTAAGCAGATTGCAAGCTGTATAGTGACAGTCAGAGTGAAATACACTTAGCTAAGAATTCAGCCTTTCATTCAAGGACCAAGTATATTACCATCAGATATCACTTCATACGTTCGTTATTAGAAGATGGATCGATTGCTTTAGAGAAGATTTATACAAGTGAGAATCATGCGGATATGCTGACCAAGGCGGTCACACGGGAAAAGCTGAAGCTCTGTTCAGTTTTAATTGGTCTTCAAGCTTGAAGACGGGGAGGTGGTGCACTCCGGATGAAGAAGACAAAGGTTTATAGCGATGTGTCTCCAAGTGGGAGATTGTTAAGAAGTGGAGCCACATCTGGGGCCGCACACGACCGATCGTGGCCCCTGCTCAACCGTTCATGGAGCCCACTCGACCGATCGTGACTAGTCGTGGACTGGCTCGACTAAAAGTTCAGCGAGCATAAGTTTTTGGATTCCAAGGTTCTCGACCGGTCATGGGGTCTGCTCGACCGGTCGTGCAGCCTACACGACCAGTCGTAGTTACGCAGATTCATTTCTGAATCTGATGCGAACTGCGGATTTTTGTGTCGCCTTTCGTAAGGGTACAAAAGGAAAGTTGTCTAAACTATAAATAGGGGTCCTTAGGGCTTTTCTAGGGTTAAGGTGAATATTGAGAAGTTATTCTAAGGTGTGGGCAAAGGGTTTTCTCTGCATCTCCAAGGGAGAGGTTAGTATATTGCCTTGTAATCTTCGTTATTCTTCATAATGGCAGTTTGCATCCGTGGTTTTTTACCCTTGTTGGGGTTTTTCCACATATATCTTGTCTTGTGGTTAGTTTGAATGCTTTGATTCTGTTTCTAGTTTATATTTCTTCCTGTTTTTCATTTGTGGGTGAGGCCTGAGATTGAATCTCGACTCTACGCAACAAAATCCGCACGGATTGTCAGGTCCTGATCTTGCAATGAGATTTCCATTTTCAGAAACTACCTTACATGCAACTTTCCTTGCACCCGCACTTGTGCGCTCACATGAGGACACAAACATGAAAAAGTTTTATAGTTTTGAACGAAAATTTATCCAACACCTGATGGACGGTTCGGATCCCTGACATAAACTCAAATGGTGGGCCACGATCCATCGAACAGACAAAGTCAGTTAAAGATGCGCCAACTATTTGAATTCAACTCTGTGAGCTCGCATGGGAGTACCAATGTGTGGAACTTACAGGGGTTTGATCGAAATCATGTTCTTGACATGATGAATGGCTCAGATTTCACAAATGGGTTCTAATGGTGGGCCACGGATCAAAACCATAAACACTGTCCGTTTGAACTATCGTCATGCAGCAAAGTAGGAAAGAGATTAAATAATAATAATAATAATAATAATAATAATAACCCTCCTTTTGGGGGAGTGCATGGGTCAATGCCCAATTTGACCTACTATGGGGTTTAGTTCACTAAAGGTGCACTAACCCTGGTATTGAACGGACGCGGATTACGTCCTACCCCGTCCACCCGGGCAGGGCTCTATGGGGTCCAACGTGAAGTAAGTGTTTTATCCACGCCGTTCATCGTTTTTATAAGATCATTTTAAGATATGAACCAAAAATGAGGCAAGTACAGGGCTTAAATGGACTACAAAGTGGGGATTGATCATCCACCATTAAAAACTTCTTGGGAGTTGGAGAAGTTTCAGATCAAGCTAATATTTGTTTTTTCACTTCATCCACATCTACATGACCTTATGAATAGGTTGGATGGTAAAAACATTCACCGTGGCCCTCAGAAAGGTTTCAATGGTGGGTGTAATCATCACTGCAGCTTCCTTTGGTGTGGTCCACTGGAGCTGTATACCTACTTCATTTTTAAAATAATACTTTAAAATGATCCGAGAAAAGTGATGAACGGCGTGGATAAAACACTTACATCACGTTGAGCCCCACAGAGCCCTGCCCGGACGGATTACCATGGTAGGACACGTTTGTATTGAATACATAAAAAAGTCCCCTTCTATCAATTTCTCAATGAAATATTGAGTCGGGCAGAGGCCTTTGAGCACCGTCTATCTGGATCCATGGACCCCATTAGGGCATAAGTTAAAAGATGACTCCCACGTTAACATCCGAGTACAAAAAGTAATGGGTGTTACGGAAAGGCCACTGCTACGCATATGTACTACTTTCAGGAATGATTAAAAAGGCAAAAATACCCTTAGAGAAAACAAAGATTACATCTCCTTCTATTACACTTGGGACTAAACTTGGCTAAACGTTGCAAGAAATATAAGCCGTTTCCTTATCTTTCTTGGGTGAAATTTAAACTTTATGCCAGACAATATTTACATTTCTTAGTTATCAAATATCCTTAACTTTATTTACAATGTCTTCTAATGATGTTTAAATATTTAAAATCCCTTGCCCTAAGGGGCCTGGACTGGTACTACTCTTACCTGGACATAACTAGTGACGGACAGTCTTATTAAGAGCTCTGTGGGGCCCACTAGGATGTACATGCTTTATCCACTCCGTCCATCCATTCTGACATATCATTTTAGGGCACGAACCCAAAAATAAGGCAGATTGAAGGCTCAAGTGGATCACCACACCACAGGAATTGAAAGATTACCGTTGAAAACTTCTTAGGGGCCGCAGAAGTTTTGGATCAAGGTGATATTTATGTTTTCCCTTCGTACATATATGTGAACATCAAAGTGGGTACTACGAAACTTTCAACGGTAGGAGTTCAATCTCCACTGCTTGCCGTGGTGTCGTCAGCCTTTAATCTGCCTCTTTTTTTTGTCTCATGCCCTAAAAATCATTCAAAATGGATGGACAGTAGAAATAAAAACATATACATTACAATGGTTCCACCACTCACCTAACTGCTTGTTTGTCTAGGGTTAGTACCCATCCTCGAACCCTTTATAATAAATAATAATAATAATAATAATAATAATAATAATAATTGCAGGGGTAAACCCAGAACTTCTCACAATCGTATATATTTTCTACAAAGAGGATCCGGACTCGGACTCTTTGAACAAAACTTTCTAAAGCAAATATATTTAAGCTGCGAAAAAGTCCACATACAAACCCTTCAACATAAAAGATGGGGGAAGAAACCCAAGTTTGTTTAGACCCCACCATTGACTAACCAATAGCCCAGATGGGCTGGTCTGGATGGGAGATAGAAAGGGACCTTTTCCACCAAAGCAGCCACTGAGAAATTATCATAGGACACTAAAAACCCAATCTAGAACATGAAATATCTGACCTACTCCAGCTTAAACAAACAAGTCTAGTTTGCTGCGTGACCGATGCGCAGGACTAAGTTGTTTTGTACTCTGGGTATGCATGTTGCTTGATACACAAGCACGTAAAAATAAATTATTTAAAAAAAAAAAAAAAAAAAAAAAAAAACAAACAAGCACCTATAAATGTTACATATGGCATATATGATCTAAACAAACAAGTCTAGCTTGCTACGTGACCTATGCAATACTAAGTTGTTTTGTACGCTGGTTATGCATACACGAGCACTTATAAATGTTACACATGGCATATATAATCTCAAATAAAACTGACTAAATTGTTTAATCGACTGTCTTGAAGTTATCCTAGAGAAAATTTATTGAACAATCTTAGCCGTTGATACACACGGACACCTTTTTTTTTATATAAATAAGACCATTGGATGTTTTTCATTTTTAACGGTCCAGTAAATGCCTATTTTCTAATAGTTAGCAAACCAAATAATAATTAATTAATTAATAATACATCTAAAATGGTAGAATAATTTCCCCGCTTTATGCACATTAAGTATGCAATTTCCCAGTAATTTTTTTTTTATTTTTTTTTATTTTTTGGCTTTATTTTTTTTTATTATTATTTTTTTAATTTCCTTAGAAACCGAAAAGGATTGTACAGCCCTTCGGGCATGGCCAGACAAAAAGAACGGGCCACACCTATCGTGAACTTCTAATTACAGGGAGGCCAATTTCCCAGTAATTTATAACTGTGTGCGTATCATCCATCACACTCTGTCAGAGAATCAAAGTATTTCACTTAAAATTGCATTGCATCCAAGTGAGTCTCTCTGTACTTTTTTTAAATACAATGGGCCACTATCCCCACCACCACCCCCCCCCTCTCACAGGCACATGGCCGCATGTAATACGTGCGGTGGATTCAAAAATCAGCGGGAGGGATGTGTGCATTACCGCACATCTTCTTTCCCACACGCATGACACGTACTGTTAGCTAATATTTGTAAGAAAATTTACAAATAACTACATTCTTAATATAGAAGTTACATTTCGGTAGAATTTACATTACCTTCCGTTAAATTTCTTAATGACGTCTAGGGTAGGCCTGAGAGCAGAGGGTTCAGGTTAATCGGGTGGACCCCACCGTGATGTTCATGTGAAATCCACCATCGGAGTCAACCCTAATTAGTCCTGGACCAAAAGCAGCTCCATCCTTAATTCAGGGACCAAAAGCAACACTTACCATCCAATCTGTTTCACTTGGTGTGGCTTGGATGAATCATAAATGAGCCTGATTTTGAGCCTTTTGCTGAACTTTTTGTGTGTCGTTTAATGATTGAAGTGAATTTCATACAATCATCATAGTGGGCCCCATAAAAATCAAGGATGAACGTCTCTCTCAAATGTTTCCTTTGGTGTGACAAACCATTTTTTTGGGAATTAACATACCATAGTGTAGCTCTCCTGAATTACAGGTCAGATTACTGGCCCTCCAACTAACAAGGTCAGAGTGGATTTCACATATAAATCACAGTGGGCCAATAATAAATCAACGGCACTCTCCCAACTATTAAAGAAAACAGAAAGATAAATATTTCCAGTAACTCATATATTAAAAAATAAAATAAAATATTTATGCCGGCATCCTTAAATTTTGACGTAGCCTACCGTGATGTGTATCTAGAATCCAGTTCCATCGTCACGTATAATCCAACATCAGATCCAGGACTTTAAAAATAAGTTGAAGAGTAACTAGTGTGAGAGAGACGTCTACCCTTGATTTTTATAATGCACTACTACGGTGATTATATAAAATCCACTCCAACCATTAGATGTCACACCAAAATTTAGGTATCGTGCACAAAAATGATTCAGCTAGGCACACCAAGTGAAACAGTTTGGAGGGTAAGTGTTGCCCTTCTCATTGTTTCCTATAGTGTGATTCACCTGAATCATAGATGAGGTTGATTTTTGGCCCTGAGCCAAACACGCAGGTGACTCACCTCTGGGTGGATTTCACATAAACATCACGAAGGCCCCACCCAAGCCACGAACCGGTACGTAATGATAAATAAATGAGGTTGCTTCTTGAAAACCTATTTTAATATTGCTGTGCATCGAAGATGAGGTGGCCAATCTATAAGTTCAGACTTAGTGAACAAGAAAAAGAAAACAAAAATATTCAAAGGCATAACCCAGTAGAGTACAGCATGATGATTTGGTCTACACTTAGTAACAGGTGGTCCACTGTTTCAATAGATGATCTTGACCAACCAATCAAGTCCCTGCAAGTAGAAAGTTAACAAAAAAAAATGTACATGAATGGGTATGATCTTACGACCAAACCCAACCAAAGGTGGGGCCACCAAGTTGACTCCTTCGATCGATAAGCCAATCACTCGAATCCAGATCGACGGTTAAAGTGAAATTGTAGCTTGCTTCCATATTTTCAGAAGTCTTACTTGCTACTCCTTTCTGCCATGCTTCTCTCTCATCAGCTTCCAAGCAACTTCATGTAACCGTGTAGCTTCTCTGATACTTTTTCCTTCTCTCTCTGCCTATATAAACCAAAACCCATCTTCCAATTTCCCTCACACCTCTCTCTCTCTCTCTCTCTCTCTCTCTCTCTCTCTCTCTCTCTCTCTCTCTCTCTCTCATATGGTTTTAGGCAACTGTTTATCACTGAGACGTCTAAAGAGAGCTATCCAAAAGGTAAGGTTCTTGCTAATCTTTAAGGTGCACAAATGGTGTAGGAACATCTCCTTCACTGGATCATCCTCAAGAAGGCGCCAACTAAGCTTCAATCGCTTGCCGAGCTTGACCGATTGCACCGATGATACCGATGATGAAAATCACGAAATGGGTACATCGCCGATCATATTTCAAAGGACTAGAAGTGATTCATCGGACGACATTGATAAGAGAGCGGAGATCTTCATTTCTAACTTCTACCAACATCTTCGAATGGAACGCCAGGTCTCCCTCGAACTTCGGTGTGCCAAGGGAGATGACCTGGAGCGGACCTGATCGGTATGCCAAGGGAGATGACCTGGAGCGGACCCGATCGGATGATGAAAATCACGAGATGTGTTGAATTCATGGAAGAATTTGAGAGATTTCTTCATGAAATGACGTTTGGATGAGAGACTTCTTCAAGAAATGGTTTTCGATTTGACAAGATTGCAAATTGAATAACGTTTGGATGAGAGACTTCTTCAAGAAATGGTTTTGGATTTGACAAGATTGCAATCTGAGAATATTAGAATTTTAATTTGGTTATGTTATAGTTGTGATTTTATTACTATTATTATTTATTATCATTTTTGTCTAAAAACCTATACATTGGAATTACACTATCTATGAAATAAGATGAACGATCCAGTACAAGTTCTTCAAAGCTTATTAGGGTTGGGATCTTCATGTGGGCCCAAGGAGGCTCACTTATGATCACGGCAGACCATTATGGATTGCACACGGCCGTCCATATCACAGTGATCAGGTTACGGTAGCCTTCAACATAAGGGCTTGGAAAATGGAGGGTGCTCTTCTTCTTTTTTTGTAATAAGAGTAAACTGAATCTTTCCATGCATCCACATAATCTATCTGTAGCCAGTCCGCTCTTCATAGACAACCTTGTAATATTAATGGTGATCAGATGGGTGACGTGGATGCCTGCAATTACAAATGCAGTCAGGTGGATGGAAGGGTATCGATACATAAAGCCCACGAGATAATTACTATATATATGTGGGACAGAATAAGACATTTGTGGCCATTTGTCAATTGAGTTACTAGAATTGTAGAGGTTGAACACGTGGCGAACTTGAAAAAAGATCCGGACCTATCCCCAGATAGCATGTATAATGAATGGGCCATAATCCAAAACTCATATGGGTCCGATAATCCTAACCAAGGGTTAGGATCGCCCAGTTGCCAAATGTAGGCTCGCATGTACCTGACGATGGGTCCTGATCAAATCAGAAATAGTGATTAAAAAAAATATTGATTGTTTCTTGCCTGCATTGGTCAGGACAAGCCCCACGTGGCAAGAACATGAACAAGATCCGAACTAAGATTGCGTACTGAGTAACTCAGTAGGCTTTTATCTATTTTACTGAGTAAGATCTGTTGGGCCCACGGTTGAACTTATGTCGTTTATCCCCACGCCGTCCATCCGTTTTTTCTACTCATTTTAGGGGTTCAGCCCAAAATTGAAGCATATCCAAAGCTCAAGTGAACGACACCAAAGAAAATAGTGAGAATTATGATTTACATTGCTGAAACTTTCCTAGGACCACGTTGATGTTTATTTGCCGTCCCTATTAATAAGATCACAAAGGGAAAACACGAATATCAGCTTGATCCAAAATACCCTTAATAATTTTTCAACGGAAGATGTTCAATTCCCACGGTTTCCAGTGGTGTGGTTCACTTTGAGCCGGATGTGACTAGCATATGAGTTAGTACACAATCCACGGTTTCCTGTAGTCTGCTTTAAGGTGACAGAAAATCACAAAATTGCAACCTCATGTTGTGTTGTGCCTCTCATTCCTCGTATTGAAACATTAGACCACGTCTTCTCGTCAGGGCCACTGGCTGATATCGTGTGGGCGCACTTGAGCGGGCATTTTGGCATTCCCATTAGTCAGACTACCCATGTTGGAGGCCGTTGCACAAAACCTTAGGATCTAGCCTCCCGAAAAACACCGGAATTATGGAATAATAAAGCAATGAAATAGATCAAAGCACAAACCATACGACATGAGATTTTTACATGGAAAACCCTCAAAAAGGTAAAAACCACGTGACCTAATCCAGAGCAACAATCCACTATGAAGTAGAATATTACAACTAATCACAAGCATACACCGCTTGGATCAAACCTTCTTCACTCATGCAGGAGCGGATAAACAATAAGAAAATAAAAGAAAAACGGAGAGATTTCATCGATTACGAGGCGTAGAAGCGCTAAGATATCGAGTGCATAATAAATCACCTCTATGAGCAGAATCTCCCTTCCACAAGCTTCCTCTCTCTCTCTCTCTCTCTCTCTCTCTCTCTCTCTCTCTCTCTCTCATACACCTTTGATAGCCCTAAACCCTTTAGCAAACTCTTGCAAAGCTTTAGGAAACCCTCTTACATTCCCTAGAAAAGCCCTAGGAACCCCTATCTATAGTTTAGGCAACTCCCTTTTGCACCTCTTACGAAACCGCCTTAGATTTTCGCAGTCTGCACAAAATTCGGACTCAAATCTGCGTAACCTCGACTGGTGGAGCAGGGTCCTCGACCGGTCGAGCGGCCCACTCGACTGGTCGAGAACCTCAGAGATCCGAAACCCATTGGTCGATGTACTTTGAGTCGAGCACCACTCGAGCAGTTGATCAGCTCACTCGATCGATATAGCAACTCTGCTCTCTCCTCTTTCTGAGGAGGAAAAACCCATCAACATCGGCTTTTAGCAAGGCCTCTTCTTGGTGGGCTAAGGCAGCAACGCGAGACTGTTTTCTCACCCTTACAGGCATTACTCCATCGATTATTTTATGGGAGTTATGGCTAGCCAGAAATACAGCCCCCATGGATGGGGTAGCTGTCTCGTTCCTAAAGATTATCTCCAGGGTGAACCATTGGATTCACGTGCTAGCGCCCCTTCTCCCCCTCCAACGCTCAGTCAGATGTTCAGCTGCCATGGCTCTGGACAACCTGGGCCTCCAAGGGGATGCGGCAATCCCAAAACAAGAGAGATTGGTGAAATGGACTCAGCCCGCAGTGGGATGGATCAAAGTGAATGTCGATGGGTCAGCCTTGGGCAACCTAGGGAGCTCATGAGGTGGCGAAGTTGGTAGGAACAGCGATGGTAATTTTTCGTTTGCCTTTTCCTTGGGCTATGGATTCGAATCAAATGGTAGGGCAGAAGTAAAAACAATCTGGGAAGGGTTGTCAATTAGTAGAGATATTGGATTCCTAAAGGTAGACCTCGTTAGTGATTCCAAGATAGTCGTGGACGCTATAAACAAGGAGGGCATCTCTTGGACTCTATGGTATTGATGGACTAGAATCAAATCCCTCATGGACGGCATGGAAGTATCAATCTCGCATTCCCCCTAGAGAATCTAATGTAGTGGCCGATGGATTGGCTCGTAGAGGTAGTAGCTGCTAGTCCCACTGTCTCTTCCAATGTATATCCGATCTTCCAAATCTCATCAAAGGCATACTTTTCCTGGACAAATTAATTAGGCCTAGGATACTTGTGTGAGTTGTAGTAAGCAGTGTCGCCCCGAGTTTATTGTGGGCCTACCTCTAATTTTTATGCTGGCAGGCCCTACCATTCTCTGTACAGCACCTTTGCATTGTATATGAATATAATCTTTCCAAAAAAAAAAAACTTTTGATCATTGAGTTATATAAATCATGCCCAACATGAAAAGGGCTTAGAAAAGTTACAAAAATAACATGGTTGGTCCAAATAGGACACTTTCTATTTTTGGGTTGAGAAAACCATGAAGTCTAGCAAGAATAGAGGTCTATAAATAGTAAATTTATTATTTATAGTAAGTCACATTTTGACACAGGGATGAACGTGATGAGGATAACTACTCCGAATCCACGGAGCTTCTCTGGACTCCTCAAAGAGACTTCTTGAATCCATGAGGAAAGAAAGTAAAAAATTAGAAATAAATTTTAAGAAATTTGAAATTGATTAATTGATGACTAAAAATGAGTTCACAACCCTTTAAATAAGGGTACCAAGCAATGGGAAAGAAATCAGAATCAAACTATAACTAAAACTCCTAGAAATCGCGATTTACTATAAATAGTAAACTTACTATTTATAGACGGTCGTGATGTCTACTAGTGCGCAAGGTTTTTTGCCAAAAATAGTAAGTGTCCTATTTGGCTACACCAAACCGTCCTAATTATTCTAAGATCTTTTCACGTTGGGCTCAACTCCTAAAGCCCGACGGATGAAGAGTTATAACCAAACTAAAACTTACTATTTATAGTAAAAACGAAATTAAAACAGGGAAACGATTGTCGATATAGGGGTTTTTCGCAATTTCGGGCATCGTAACCTGGCATATCTAGGTTGGTTGGCTAAAGTAGCTCATTCTACCCCAAAATCATATATTTTACGTCAACTAACTCATTCTGTATTGCGAGATACGCCCGATCTAAAGTCTGACGGTCCGGATCACTTCTACCGTCGACCTGGCTTTTTCTAATCCATCTTGGCCATGAAACTATCCGTAACCCGCTCTACATCAATCCCCTCCGCTTCAAAAGAACTCGTCCTCGAGTTCTCATCCTGCGCTGGTTCATGATACTCGGTTAGGTCCGCGACGTTGAAAGTCCGTGAGATCACCATATCATCTGGAAGATCAACAACATAAGCGTTATCATTGATCTTTTGAATGATTGGGACGGGCCCAATCTTCTTATTTTTCAACTTGTTGTACGTCCCGGTCGAAAATCTCTCTTTGCGCAGATGGACCATAACACGGTCGCCCACCTCAAACACTTTTTGTCGTCAGTGCTTGTCCGCTTGTTCCTTATACTTCTCATTTGAGGCATGTATCTTAGTCTGTACTTCCGCATGAATGCCCATGATCTTGTTTGCCATATGTTCTGCTGCAATGCTCGTGCCTGGGTGCTTGGGCAGAGGGACCAAGTCAAGCGTGTGGCGAAGAACTCGTCCACAGATAATCTGGAACGGTAATTTCCTTGTCGAGCAGTTCACCATGTTGTTGAATGCAAACTCTACTTAAGACAAGGCCAAATCTCACTGCTTCGGTTTTTCTCCCGAAATATAGCGAAGGAGGTTTCCTAACGTGCGATTCACCACTTCGGTCTGCCCATCAGTCTGTGGGTGGTAACAACTGCTAAATTGAAGTTGTGTATCGAATCGAGTCCACAAAGTCTGTCAAAAGTAGCTAATAAACTTCATGTCACTATCAGAAGTAATGGTCTTGGGGACGGGACCCCGTGTAGCCGTACAACCTCCCTGAAGAATAGATTCGCTACGTGTGTTGCATCAAGGGTCTTCTTGCATGGGATAAAGTGTATCAGCTTGGAGAAACGATTTACCACCACGAACATCGAATCCATACCGCGTTGTATTCGTGGGAGACCAAGCACGAAGTCCATTGATAAATCCTCTCAATAACCGTCAAGTACAGGTAACGGGGTGTAGAGGCCTGTATTCTGAGATTGCCCTTTGGAGGTCTGACAAATATGACAACGTTGTATGGCTTTTCCCACATCACGTACTAATTACGGCCAATAATACCGTTCTTTCACAAGAGCTTGCGTTTTGTCTCGCCCAAGTTGTCCACCGAGGTCACCTCCATATAGCTCCTGAATAATCTGCTCCTTTAGAGAACTTTGGGGGATGTACAATCGATTCCCTTTAAAGAGAAAATCGTCCTGTATATGAAGGTCACTGGGGTGACCTTCTTGGCACTTTACCCAAGAATCTTTGAAATCCTCATCCTCGGCATACAGCTCCTTGAGACAGTCGAAGCCGACCACCTTGTTGCTCATTGTAATAAGTAGTAATGTACAACGGCTAAGTGCATCAGCCACCTTGTTCTGCTGCCCTGACTTGTGCTTCAGAACGAATGCGAATTCCCGTAAAAAAGTAACTCATCTAGCATACACACGATTCATGTTAGCCTGACTATTAATAAACTTTAATGCTTGATGGTTAGTGTAAAGAACAAACTCTCTTTGAATCAGATAATGCCGCCAATGTTGCATCGCCTAAACAATTGCGTACAACTCAAGCTCATAAGTCGACCACTTCTTTCGGTCTTTGCTGAGCTTCTCGCTGTAGAAGGCTACCGGCCTGCCTTCATGTGATAATACTCCCCCAATTCCAACGTATGAAGCGTCATACTTAACCTCAAGCAATTAATCAAAATTAGGAACCACCAAGACCGGTGTTGTAGATAAATGATGCTTGATCTCATTAAAAGATCTTGTCAACTTTATCGGTCCACTGGAACGGTCCTTTTTTCATACAATCTATTATAAGTGCGACTATGGTGTTAAAATCTCGCACAAATCGATGATAGAAAATCCCTAACCCGTGAAAACTCCTCACCTTATGAATATTCGTCGAGATCGGTCATTCCCTAATAGCTCGCACCTTTTCATCGTCCACATGAATGCCTGTGGACATTACAATAAACCCTAGAAACAATATGATGTCAGTTAAAAAACTACACTTTTTCAAGTTGAGGTACAACTTGTTAATTTGTAGCACCTGCTTGAGATGTTTCCTGTGCTCCGCCTCATCCTAGCTATATATCAATATGCCATCAAAATATACTACCACAAATCATCCAGTAAACAATTTTAACACTTGATTCATCAAAAGCATAAAAGTATTTGGTGCGTTCGATAGGCCGAAGGGCATGACTAGCCACTCATACAACCCTTCCTTAGTCTTGAATGTCGTTTTTCACTCATCACCGGGTCGGATACGAATCTGATGGTACCCGCTCCTTAGATCTAGTTTAGAGAACACCTTGGCCCCTTCTAGCATATCGAGCATGTCGTCCAACCGTGGTATTGAAAACCGATATTTGATGGTAATTTTGTCGATTGTTCAGATGTCGACACACATACGCCGGCTTCCATCTTTTTTTAGCGTTAATAATGCTGGTACGGCACATGGGCTCATGCTCTCTCTCAAGAGACTCTTACGGATCAATTCCTCCACTTGCCCCTGAAGTATCTCACACTCCTTCGGACTCATCCGATAATGGGGGCGGTTGGGCAGGCTAGCCCAAAGGACGAGGTCTATGTAATGTTGGATGTCCCTCATAGGAGGCAATCCATCAGGTAAATCCTCAGGCCAGACTTCTTTGAATTCGTTTAGCAACAGTCTTAAACTTGGAGGGATGTTTGAGGGTTCCTCTTCCTCGCCCTTCACCACTACGGCGTATACCTCGCTGGTTTCTTTGGATTCCTCCATGAAATCCCGAATGGTCAAGAGGAAACTCTCCTCCACTTTAAAAGTTTCCGGGTGGCTCTCTGGTGTCATAGGAGCAAGGATTATTTTTTGACTATCCTTGACAAATACGAAGACGTTATCTCGTCCCCCGATGGGTCGCATCACAGTCAAACTGCCAGGGTCGACCGAGTAGCATGTGGCAAGCTTCCATGTCAACCACGTCATAAAGTATCTGATCCTTATAATTTTTACCAATTGAAAAGGAGATAGTGCATTGTTCAGTTACCTTGGTCTCATTCACCTTTTTTATCCGGCCAATTGAGTATGGGGAAAGATGTTTCATCGTTAGTAGCCGCAACTTGTCCACCATCACCCTTGAGACGATGTTCTCACTACTACCACTGTTTATGATCACATCACAGACCTTTCCGTTGACAGTGCACCGAGTACGAAATATATTGTATCACTGTGGATGTAATTCCTTTCGTGGGGTATACAGTAATTGCCTCACAACTAGAAATTCTCCATGATCCTCACCTGTCATTTCATCGCCACCTGCTATTTCTTCAGTGGTTTGCTCATGTTCATCATAGTCATGGCCTTCTTCTGCGACCTCATCTTCAGTGCCCCCTTCGTTTATAGTCAAGTGTGCTACGGGACGTTGAGGACAGGTGTTTGATAAGTGGCCTGGCTGGCTACAGCGGTAACAACTTTTCGACCTTGACCGAACATAAGGATTTGGAACCCTACTCGGGCCCGCTTCGTGGGTACTGCACGTTGAGGTCTAGATGAGCCACTCCCCGTATCACAGTTTGGGGTTGTAGAAGGTTGAAGACGTTCTCCTACTGGATCTTTTCCTCGTGTCAGCATTGGATATTGCGTGGGACCCGTCATGGGGGGTCGAGTTGAAGGATATGGACGAGCAGGAGCTTTTACAAGTTGTGTTTCTGTCCTACCCGCCAATTGAAATGCTTCATCCACGATCCCGACTGGGTACATCTGAACTCGGTCCTGAATTGTCGGCCGCAACCCACCTATAAATCGTGCCACTTCTACATTGACTAAGGTCGACGGATCATTTCGTGTAGCCAACTGCTGGAATTCTTCAGTGTAATCTGTGATGGTTCGATTTCCTTGTCGACAATTTTGATATTGCTGGAATAGTATCTGTTCATAATCACTGGGGAGAAATCATGATCGAAGAAGACATCTCATCCATGGCCATGATGAGGTGGGCGCCTTGTTTTGGCGGGCTTGTGAGAGTTGTAATTGTTCCCACCATGGAGAAGTACCAGATTTTAATTTAAACACTACTAATTTTACCCTTTTATGATCTGGCACGTCCATATAATCAAAATATCTCTCTACTTCAGCTAGTTAATCGATGAAATCTTCTATACGTAATAAACCATTAAAACTAGGAAGTTCAGTCTTACCTCGATAGTCTCTTTCAGCACGATCTTGGTGATCGCCTCCATGAGTTGGTCATCGGGCAAAACCCTCATTAAAGTTCTCATCGCTAGAACTTGAATCATCTAACGTACCCCTGCGGTTTGCCACTAGTATTGCTCTACAAAAATCGGGATTGTGTCGTACAGCAACCACGGGTGGTGGAGCCACCCTGGGTGGTGGAGCAACCATAGGTGGTGGAGCACCGCCTAGGGCTCAAGGTGGAAGTAGCGCATCCGCAAGATGTTCAAGAGTTACCTGCAGCCCTTGCATGGTCAACTGACTCTCCCTGTGGAAAGCCTTCATTTTTTCTGAAAGATAACGAATCCCTGGATTACCGTCCACAGGATTTTGATTCATACCTCCATTGTTTGTCATTGGCCCAAGGGAAATTCTCGCTTTGATACCAATTGACGCAGGGATGAACGTGATGAGGATAACTACTCCGAATCCATGGAGCTTCTCTGGACTCCTCACAGAGACTTCTCGAATCTACGAGGAAAGAAAGCAGAAAATTCGAAATAAATTCTAAGAAATTCGAAATTGATTAATTGATGACTAAAAACGAGTTCACAACCCTTTAAATAGGGGTACTAAGCAATGGGAAAGAAATCAGAATCAAAATACAACTAAAACTCCTAGAAATCGCGACTTACTATAAATAGTAAACTTACTATTTATAGACGGTCGTGATGTCTACTAGTGCGCAAGGTTTTCGGCCAAAAATAGTAATTATCCTATTTGGCTTCACCAAACCGTTCTCCTAATTATTCTAAGATCTTTTCATGTTGGGGGCAACTCCTAAAGCCCGACGGATGAAGAGTCATAACCAAACTAAAATTAACTATTTACAGTAAAAACGAAATTAAAATAGGGAAACGGCTGTCGATCCAGGGGTTTTTCACAATTCCGGGCATCGCAACCCGGCATAGCCAGGTTAGTTGGCTAAAGTAGCTCGTTCTACCCCAAAATCATATATTTTATGTCAGCTAACTCATTCCAGATTGCGAGATATGCCCGATCTAAGGTCCAACGGTCCGGATCACTTCTGTCGTCGACCGGGCTTTTTCTGATCCATCTTGGCCATGAAACTGTCCGCAACCCGCTCTACATCACATTTTTAGGGTGTTTGAGTTGGAAAAGTCTACAACTCCATCCTAGGTTTGAGTTTCTTATTTAAAGAATTGTAATTTCATTTTTTTAATTATCAATCAAGTTCTTTTGAATTTATTAAGAATTAATCCTACTTTTATCCCCCCATAGATTTGAGGAAACTCTGTAAGAATCTAGAGAGCTCCAAAAATTCGGAGCAGTTATCCCCCGAGGAAGATAGTGATGGACACGTCTCCTTGTGCCATGAACCCTTCACACATGACCGATTGACGTTTATGCTTGTTAATAATACAAATATCATCCAACTAGCTGTATGTGTCCGTGGAAGACCTCTATTTCAAGACTAATGTGGTATCACAATCTAGTAGATGATAGTTTATCATCCAACTTGCATTTAAATGTGGCCCACGTCAATTAGTTCGGGCAACATCCACCTGATCCAAAAGTTCAGCCCTACCATGGAGAACTTCAAGTCAAACATCAGTCAAATCACACAAAAGTGGCCACACTGTAGAAAGCAATGGATAGCTGCCCATTTAATCCAAAGTATAAATGGCCCACCATGATGTGTGAATTTACCCACGTATTTGTGCTAGCTGATTTCGTGCTGAGACCCACCAGTTAATTTAACATCATGAGGGCCTGAACTAATCACAGGCCCTCCCGCCATTTATCTAGATGCAATTGCCTTTGATTTTACACGTTGCATTCAAAGACTCAAATGAAATCATCAGATGGTCAGATGAAAAATGGGGACCGAAGTCAGCAAATTAGCATCCTCGACCAATCCCATTCTGGGATGCCGGTCTTTCAACAGTGGATCCCACAACTTGGACAGTCTAATTTGGGGTTATGTTTTCCACGTTTACAATCTCTGAGTGCCTGAGCATCAGCCATCACACCTTGCCAGAGTATCAAATAACTCCCCTTATTCTTAACTTCGCTGGGCGCACATTCATATCCAGTAAAGGCCAAAGATGCCAACTCGGCATGATGTGTGATATCCGAGCTGTGCACCAGGTGGGCCCTACGGAATAGTTGATCTGACCGGTAAAACAGGCTGGTCAACTCATCGGTTGGGATACACGTGTATGAAAAATACACTTTAAGTCTCTACCTGATGCCCTGCTTCGAGGTTTCATAAATGTGACTCTTCTCGGGTTTGCCACAACCCACTGTAATTAGGGTTGGCAATGGATCATAAATATCTCTTGTTAAAATCTCTTCTAATTTTTACTTAATCATGTGAGTCCACGTTTAATATCTACCGTCGATCACGTGGAGCCAACTTTTGATGTGGACCATTGATTAAGTTGTGCCCACCTTGGCCCTATCTTCAATGTGAACCATCCATCATGTGGGACCTGCCCCACTTTTGATGTGGGTTGTTATGGGTAAAACTGGTTTGAGCACCCGTAGGGTCAGTTCGAACTCACAAGCACATACTTCTAGACCAAAGAGCTCTTGATACAACCATCTCAAGTCGCCTTGGAGAGAGGATAAACTCTACACTCCCAAGCATAGTCATCAGTATTACGTATTTCTGAGCTTCGATCAAGTTTATTTGTACATCTCTAAGAGCCGTTTGGATGTATACAATCAAAAGATGGCCAAAAGATCGATCGGCTCGGCGAGATCGAAGGGACGGCCTATCAAGAACGGTAAGTATTGCCGAAGAAATGGGTCTGCCCCCTATTGTCGGAACCTAGATAGATCAAGGAACATGAAGAACTGACCAGCAACGATGGTGTGGAAACTCGTTCCGAGCAGATCTCCTCGGCTTCAACCGGAGTGATCAGGGATTCAGCCCAGGTCGGTCTCAATCACCCATTGCATGATTCTAGGGTCACCTACATCAACACTTATCACTTACATGAATCTCGCGTAACGGTTGAGAAACCCTCGCCAAGATTGCGCCTAAGATCACGAACCGTTTTCGGCCCATCTACATTATAAATAAGGGGCCCATCTGCATGAAAAAGTATGCAGAATCTCTCACCCAAAACTCTACTAACAGACCCAGATTCCTAACCTAACTTTGGCATTGGAGGGTCCCCTGCTCTAGCCAAGGTCTCCATTGTCTTCTCCTTGTGCATGTATCTGAAGGTCCAACAACTCAGCGAGGGTGAACAAGATTTTTGTATCAACATGGGTTATCTATCATGTCGGGTTACCTTGGATGTGGGTTCATCATGTCAAACAATAGATGTGGATTGTCGCATAGCCCAACTTTAATATGGACTATTCATCATGTGGAGCCCAAATTCGGGGTGGCCTCCATCATGCAGGGACACCTTGGATGTTGGCCATTCATCATAAGGGGCTAGCCTTTCATGTCGACCATCCATTATGTAGGCCCACCTTGACATGTGTCATTTATCATGTGGGGCCTATCTTCAATGGCCACCCATATCATGTGGAGACCACCATTGATGTAGATTGTCACCATGCATGTTCAAAGTGGACCATCAAGCCTGCCTTGAATGTGGGTCATTCATCACTAGGGGCCGATCTTTGATGTGGGCCAACCATTATGTGGGGCCATCTTGATGTGGGTCATCCATCATGTGAGGCCTGCCCATCACGTGGCCCACTAGTGATGTGGACCATCCAGCATGTAGTGCTTGCTTTCCATGTAGTTCATTCATCATCAGGGACCGACCTCTTATGTGAAATGTCCATTATGTGAGCCCACCATGATGTGGATCATCCATCCTGTGGGCCCCACCTTCAATGTCTACTGTCCATCATGTGGAGCCCACCTTTGACGTGAACAGTCCATCATGCTGGGCTACCTTTGACGTGGACTGTCCATTAAATCTAGAGACGAAGAAGAGAGAGAAAGGAGAGTAGAAAAGCAATAATTTTTCACTTATTCCTGAACCTTTTCAGTAAACTTGCGGGCCCGGGCCCACCATAACACGACCCAACCAGATGTAATCTGGACCGTTGATATACGAATCGTTGGGAGAGACTAAATCAATTACAAGCGTGACCCTTCCCCAACCATCCGTAAACGTACATGCTGTGCTGTTTTGAGCTGATCCCTTTCAACTTTGATCCTTGACCGCTGTGCTGTCCATCTGATCGACAACGAAGGATAAAAAATCGGCGAGTCGACTCATCAGTCAACGACTAATCTGGAGGATGACCAATCTCTTCTTACCACCCTCGCAACTAAATTGAGGTTGTGTACCGCAGTCCATCATAAACGGGGCCCACCGTTTGTGACAGAAACCATCATAAGCAGGGCCCACCACAGCGCAAATATCAAAATGTGTGGTTAATCTCTGGTGGTCCCCTCTCCTGACTCGGGCCAAGAGTTAAAAATAAGATCTTGCCATTTGAAGGTTTTGTGACCTTTTTCAGCATAAACAATGAGACCCACTTGAGACGGATGGCTTGGATCTCTCTTGAGCATACCACAAGCTACCAATTAAAAAACAAATTTGATGGCTAGGATCGAGGGCTATCAATGGGCTGGTCCAAGATCTATACAGGCCAACTGCAAGATGCTCCGTCTTCCTCGAGGATAACTACTTCATGAGGTCAATCGCCATCTTCATAAGGATAACTAGGAAAATAAAAATAAATTCTATAAAATTTGTAATTTAATTGATGAATAAATAAACGAGTTTACATCCCTTTAAGTAGGGATATTAAACCATGGAAGAAGTTTTGGAATTAAACTACCTGTAAATAAACTTCTAAAGCCCTGTTTGGTTTCACCATTGTTCTCCTAATCATTCCACGCACTTTTCGGGTGCAACTTCTAAAGCCCAACGGATGAAGAGTTATACTCAAACTAAAACTTATCTAAAAAATGAATTTAAAATAGGATTTCGACCGTTGATCCTGTGGTATTTTGCAAATTCGAATTGCGAGATACGTCTATTTTAAGTTCTAATAGCCCCGAGATCACCTTCGCTTCTAATCAGGCCTTTTTTGATCCATCTTATCATAAAACTATCGGCGACCCGCTCTACATCACCAAAACTCACGGTGGGCCAAAACAAACAGGCCCAGGCCCAAATCCAGCCACTCACTTTTGTGCAAGATATGGGTTGTTCGGATCAAAGTGGGCCACGCCCAGATCTGCACAGCCCATAATTAGCCCTATAAAGGCAGACACAGATTGAGTACCCCCATGCAGAGCATGTTTGCTGGAGCGGGGGAACCACATTCGATGAGGCTGCAGAAACATTAGTTTGCGGAGGCCTCACATGGCAAGATTTCATTGAGCAATGGTTAAAAATAGCCATGCAACCCACCTGGACGATAATTCATCTTGGCACGGATCTGTGGGGCTCACTGTGATATATGGGTTATATCTACACCGTCCATCCATTTTTTTTCAGATCATTTTAAGATATGAACCCAAAAATAAAGAAGATCCAATGTTCAAATAGACCACGCAGTGGAGATTGAATTTCCACCATTAAAAACTTCTCGTGAGTGGTAGAAGTTTTGGATGGCAAATAAACATCAAAGTGGCTCCCAAGAAGGTTTCAACGGTGAGTTTTATTATTGCTGCTGCTTCCTCAGGTGCGGTCCACTTAAGCATTGTACCTGTCTAAATTTTACATTCATACATTAAAATAATCTGAAAAATATAAATGAATAGCATAGATAAAACTAATACATCACTGTGCGCCCAACAAATCTCCATCCATCTCCTACGGCTCATCTTAATAATGTGTTTCATATCCAGTCCATTCATTTTTTCAGCTCATTTTATAACAGTTACAAAAACTTAATTAGATCCGGGCGTGCCAAACAGTCGGTGATATGATCCCAAACCAGGGATCTTATGACAACAGACAATAACCATCATTACCTTTTAAATCCGTAGTGGAGCACAAATGAAAAAGTAGAGAACCAAAATTAAAAGTTTTTTTAGGTCATAAAAGTCTTAAATCAAAATAAACTTTTTATTTTTCCTTCATTCAGTTCTATTTTATCTTATCACTGATTTGGATGGAAAATAAACATTACAATATGTTTACAATGAATTTTGGGTAGTTTTTAATGGTGATCGATTAATCATCACTATTTCTGGTAGTGTGGTTTATCTGATATTTAGAGATGCTTAATTTTTTTTTTAACATTTCAAAAAATAGGTTGTAAAACAGATAGATGGAGTGGATATGCAACATACGATCAAGGTGGGCCCCACGGTAAGGGTAACACCCGCCAAGCTGTTAGCAGGGTAACACCTAATCCGTGCCGACCAAACTCATGCCAGTTGTCAGAGACCCGGTCTGCCAAACTTAGGCCCTAAGAAAACAGAAGTTGTCAGGGTAGTGACGTCAGCTCCATGTATATTTTTTGGGGCGTAGATTGGTACTGCCTCCACTGAGGTCATGTCAGGAGTTTCATTAGGCTTACAGTGATCTATTTATTTTATCTACGCCGTCTATCTGTTTTGAAATATCATTTTAGGCCACGAGACCGAAAAAGAGACAGATCACTGGGTTAAATGGACCACACTACATGAAGCAATGGGATTTAAATCTTATAGGTGAAAACTTTATATGGCCACAGAAACTTTGGGTCGAGCTGATATTTATGTCTTCCCTTCGTATAGGTATATATGACCTTATGAATAGGATGGATGGAAAATAAACATCATGGTGGGCCTTGGATGTTTGCAACGGTAAGAGTTCCATCCCCACTGCTTTATGTGTGTGGTCCACTTGAGCCTTAAATCTACCTAATTATTGGGTTCATGACTTAAAATAATCTGTCAAATAGATGGACGGTGTGGATAAAATATATAAATGATGTAAGCCCCACAGAGCCCCTGACATGACCGTCCACAATGTGGCACTCATTACTGCATCCAAGCCGTAAGAAAGGTCATCCCAATCGTGAAAATCAATTTTTATCTATCAAAAGTAGATGATCCACTCATCAGATGGGCCACTACTCTGATGTTAATCAGATCGTTATCCGCCTATTGATTTTGATGGATAGCCCATCTAATTGTTGGATAGGCGTGATTTTCATATCAGATGGTCTCCATGTCTCAGCCTACCTCATGCACAGCTGGATTTGCTGCACAATACAATAAAATAAAATTAAATTAAATTAAATTAAATTGGCGGGAAGAGTGGAACTACGGTAAGGTTATGGCAGTCAAGGGAACCTGATCATGCATCGAAATAACACCAAACTCAAAAACAATCGCCGATTACGTGGAATTTGACTTCCAACGCGGTACTCTTCTTTGTCACGCTCCTCTCTCATGCGCTCCCGAGCAACTTCACAAAACCGTCATCTCTCTCTCTCAGCCTATATAAAGCCACAAACAAGTACTCCCAAAAGTACTCAAAATCTCTCTCTCTCTCTCTCTCTCTCTCTCTCTCTCTCTCTCTCTCTCTCTCTCTCTCTCTCTCTCTCTCTCTCTCTCTCTCTCTCTCTCCTTTCATTGATTTCTATACACCATGGTATTAGGAAACTGGTTATTGCTAAGCCGTCTAAGGAGGGCCATAGAGAAAGTAAGATTCCTACTAAGCTTCCACGTCCACAAATGGGGCCTTCCATCGATGATTGAATCCTCAAGTCGGCGGCAGCTAAGCTTCAACAACGCATCTGGCTTGATCGATTGCACGGCAGATATCGATGTTGAAAACTGTGAGATGGGTTTGTCGCCATCGCCAATCCAAAGGACTAGAAGCGATGCATCCGATGACATCGACAGGAGAGCGGAGATGTTCATCGCAAACTTCTATCGACATATTCAAATGGAACGGCAGGTATCACTTGAGCTTCAGTACGCAAAGGGAGTTGGCCTAGAGCGGACTCGATCGGATTGAGGAAGATGGTTTTTTATTTTCTTCCTTAAATTCGACCAATGCGATGGGAAGATTTTTTTTCTCTCTCTCTCTCTCTCTTTTTTTTATTTTCCCCTTAATTTACACGTTACATTATTTATTTATTTATTTATTGGGTAATGGTGGTGATTACTTGATGAAAGCCAACATTTAGGGTTTTGGGTTTGTTTGGATTGTAAAGCAGGGAAGAAAATAAATGTATTTGAATTTGGCGTTTCTTGCTTCCAGGATTGTTTGTAGGCTTTTTTTTTTTTTTTTTTTTTTTTTTTTTTTTTGTTGTATAAACCCCATGTGGATTTTGTATAGTGGATTCTTAGAAGCATGTATGATTGCACACGGTGTTTGATTTCATGGTATGATAATAGTCTTGAATATCAATTTCATTGGATTTTTCTTTGAAAGGAGCCATGCACCAGGTGGGCCTTTTCAAAGATATATGTGTGTGTGTTGTTATCAGGTGATCAACATGTGCACCTTCGACTAGACGGGTTAAGAGTACAAGGGAGAGTATGAGGGACTGACAATAAAGTCCACAGGTTGAGTTGGTACGGCTTAAAACAGTAACCTATGCAGTGGTATAAAAAGTTTAATACTTTCATGTTGAGTAAGTGATTTACCAGAAGTCAATATAATCATTGTGTCTATTACAAGATACTAAATGGTGGATAATTTATCATACTAGTATTGTACGTAGATGATATGCGTACTAGTATTGTACGTAGATGATATGCATATTACTAACTATAACATATCTAAGATCAATACGTTGAAGACTCGAACTGAAAGGTTTGGCGGATGTAAAGAAGATTCTTGGCATAAATGTTCACAGATATAGGCAGAGGAGCGGGCGACGATTATCACTGATAGAATACTTTGAGAAGGTATTGATAAAGTTCGGTATGAATAAGACGAAACTGGTTACCATACCCCATGATGCTCACTTTAGCATTTCTTCTGAACTATGTCATATTATAGATGAAGAAAAGCAAGTAATGTTTCATGTGCCCTATTCAAGTGTCATTAGCAATTTGATGTATGTCATTCTTAACCAAACTGAATATTTCAGATGCAATGGGTGTTGTGAGCAAATACATGACTAACATAGGCAAGTAATACTGGGAAGTAGTGAAATGGTTACTTCGGTATATAAGAAGTACAGTGAACTACGTCATAACGTTTGAAAAGTCATAAGACAAATTAATAGGTTATGTGGATGTCGATTACTTAGAAAATATGGATAATAGAAGATCGATTTCCTACTACTCATTTCTGTTAACAAGTGGGTCGATCAGTTGAATGTCAAACATTTAATCTGTAGTTGCTCTTTCCACAACCGAAGCTAAGTATATAATTGTGATGAAAGTGTTCAAAGAAGGTGTTTGGTTGAGAGGAATTATAAACCATTTTTGGCTTCAGCATGAGGCCATGTAGATTAATTGTGACAACGAAAGCGCGATTAATTTAGCGAAGAACTCTGTTCACATACTAAACATATCGATGTTCGTCATCATTTTATTCGACATATGCTTGAGAAAAGCGGTGTGACTCCAGAAAAGATTCTTATGGGCGCACCTAACCGATATGCTTACGAAGGTGGTTC
Organism: Magnolia changhungtana; assembly: GCA_030180095.1. NCBI lineage: Eukaryota > Viridiplantae > Streptophyta > Magnoliopsida > Magnoliales > Magnoliaceae > Magnolia > Magnolia changhungtana. Next base: position 183,402 of record JASAUF010000481.1, read on the forward strand.
CTATAGAGAAGTTAAAGTTTTATGCGACTTCTCTAGAGTTGACGAAGGCTTAATGAAGATGAAGTGTGCATGAGAAGTAACAACGAAGTTATAATGGAAGCAATTAGAGATGGTGATGACATGGTGGAGCAATGGAGCATGAAGATTAAATCCATGGTGGAGATTGTTGTCATATATCTTTAATCTAACTAAGATTAAGGGTCTGGTAATGCTATTAACAGATCACTCAATGCCATCGAAAAAATTTTAAAAAATCTCAGTTGCTCAATAAACAGTTTTGGAGTTGCTACTCAATGGCATCGAAGAAGATGGCTTCAATGCCATCGACTGGTTTTCGATGATTGTTGATGTCATCGAAGGTCCCATCAACGACTCGCATGGAACTGCATAAGTGCACTATTTATTTCTAATTCTGATTATGATTGTATATATATCCGGTGTAATTGGGTTAGGGTATTCTAAGTGAATGCGAAGACATTTTTAAGGTATTCTAATGCAAAGCTAAGGTTTTAAGAAGGGATTTTGGGATTATTTAGATTAATAAGTCCATTCATCTCTTGTAATATTGTTTTATAGTGGATTGTTTGTCACTTTGTGCAATAGTTTTTTGCCGTGAGGGTTTTTCCATGTAAAATTCATGTGTTTTGTGTATGCTTTAATTTGTTTGCGTTTGATTTCAACTTATTTTATTGAATTTGAGTTTGCTTCCGCGCGATTCCCTAACAATTTTATCCCAATTTTTTTTAGATAGCTATCAGGGGCTATTGCTGGAAAAACTTTAAAAGTTCCAAATTTTGAGGTGTTTGGCATTAGCAACGAAAGTACTTTGGTCAAAATCCCATTTCATTCCGGCTCGACTAAAGCTTGACTAGATCAAACCCAGCCCTCCGCTAACATAGTTGTCACCCTTAATTTTTACGTAGCATGATTGAAGGAAAATACCGATGGAGTATAACGACAGGTACCTGTAGTTTGAGTGAGGTTGCACACGAGAGCACCCACAACAAAGTCTGGCAAGAATATCAGGTCCATCACCATTGTAAATATTTGGACAGGTTGGTCATCGACAATGTCATGGGCCTGCCTAATAAATGTACATACTCGGTGGTTCACATGGTTAGCATTGTTGGGTTGCACGTCATCGAAAGTTTTGATCAGCCAATGCCACAACGATAAGCTTAAAGTGCTACTTCTTACTTCCCACCAACATGTCACTCATGTAGTACAACCCATCTATGAAAATGGTCTGGCACATCATGAGGGTAGTTGGGCCTGAAAATTAGGGTGCCTTACTTATCAGGTGATAACAACTACATGTGAGTTTAGATAAATTTGACGAGTAGCCCACTTAAAGATAGATTTCGAAATTAAAACCATATAACTCAACTCACCTTGTATCCATCATGACTCAGCTAGATCAATTTACATCGACTCGATTCTAATTTGAGATCTACTGCACTTGTTATAGCCACACGGTCACTCGAACCAATTCAACCCAGACTCACTCTGCTGGACCAGAATCCCCTAACATTGGGCCAAGCTTGGGTTGGACTCGGCGGAATAACCGAGTCAACGTTACAATGACCCTCACTTCTTCTCGATTCCTCACATCTTCCTTCTCCTTTCCTCATCTTCTTTCCTTCTCTTTGTAGTAATAAGGGCTGAAAACCACTCAACACAACTAGACTCCAACTCAGTCGACTCGGCAGCACGAACTGAACCAAGTTGTAGTGCCTAACCCCTAATCTTCTTCCTTCTGCCTCTCCTTTCATTCTTCCTTATTTCTCCTTTTTGCTCAGTAATTTCCCATCCCGCAAGGTTGTTGGACCCATCAGGACTCCTAAATCCAACGAGTCAATGAGTCCGTGACTTAACTAATCGAATGACATCTCTCTCCCTCTAATCTCTCTTTTTCTCCTACTTTCTTCTCTCTAAATTCTTCTTTTCTTTCTATGACAGTAGAAACTCTAGACATGACCAGCGTATGGACTCAACATAACTGAGTTCAAGTGAGTCAATGAGTTAGCTCAAGTTGGGGAGATCTAATCCGATCCATCTTCCTCATTCTCTGATCTTTTTCTTCATTTTCCTTCTTTTTCTTTTCTCTCTTCTTTCTGCTTCACTTATCCTTTCTGCAATAGGGTTGGAATCAACTTAACATAACTCAACTCAAACTGAGTTGACATGACAGAGTGATTCTTCAACTGATTTTCAATTTAAATGAGGCGTACTACAGCTGTGAGGTGAGCCTAATCTCATGTGTTTGTCAATGATCTCACAACTTTCAAACGCACCTCACAATGGATGGATTCAATCTTGAATCATTGGCCAACAGGATCTAATGACGTCGGTTTCTCGATGGGGAAGAAGGTTGTCTTCAATAACGAATCTCGACCCGATGAGTATTTCTTTAAAACTGAGCTTCTGGGTGGTCTAAATCATTGCACTGAAGCATGTGGATGCTTCAATTCAAAGCTCCATGAAGGTTTGGGCTATAGGTTCGAAGGAAGAAAGGTTCAAATGATTTTTCTCTTGCAACCGCCAAAAATGGAGAAGAGGTGTTGTTGTTTGATTTCCTCTCTCTTATAATAAACCCTAAATCTCCCAGAACTATTGGATGAAAAAGATAAACACTCTAGATGCTTTGCCTTTCAACAAACTCTAAATATAGCTGGTAAGGTAAAATCGGTCGAAACCTTAATTCTATGGGTTTGGTTGGAGGGTTAGGATTCTCCCAATTTTATAGTCGAGATGAACCGAGAGAAATCCACAAGGATTGTCAGATCATGGTCCTGCAATGAGATTTCCATTTTCGGAAACTACCTTGCATGCAACTTTCCTTGCACTTGCACTTGTACGCTCACACGAGAACACTAACATAAAAAAGTTTTAGGTTTTTGATTAAAATTTTATCCTACACCTGATGGATGGTTCGGATCCCTGACATAGATTCAAATGGTGGGCCACGATCCATCGAACAGACAAAGCCAGTTAAAGATGTGCCAACTATTTGCATTAAACTCTGTGAGCTCACATGAGAGTACCAATGTGTGGAACTTACAGGGCTTTTGTCGAAATCATGTGCTTGACATGATGAACGGCTCATATTTCACAAATGGGTTCTGATGGTGGGCCATGGATCAAAACAACAAACATTGTCCGTTTGAACTATCGTCGGGTGGGAAAGCAGGAAAGTGCGTTATAGGTGCACTAACCCTTGCATTGAACATAGAGAAAAAGCCCCATTTCATGAATTTTTCAATGAAACATTGAGTTGAGGTAGAGGCCTATGAGCACCGTCTATCTGGATCTATGGACCCCCTCAGGACATCAATCAAAAGATGACTCCCACGTTAACACTGTTGGCTGTACTAGCCAGAACTATTCTTGGCTTTACAAAGCCTATGATTTAGACTCACTAGACACGTGAGAAGAGAAAAGGAACTTTTGCTATATATTTTTTATATTGCTTATCAGCTCACTAAGTTGATTCCAAACGGACTACAAGCACTCCTTATATAGACTTTTCCCACCAATGTGAAAAGACACAAATGCCCTCATTAACTACATTAATTTTATCAGTTTCAAACGTTTGGAAACCCACCCGCCACAACATGTGGAAAATGTAGAAATATCCATAACGTGTGGCTAGTTCAAATGCCATGAAAAACTGTAGCATTTGAACCGTCCATTTGGTTTGGATGTTTCAACACTCCCCTTTAAACCAAAACAAGCTTCTTTCCAAGCATTGATCTTAGTCGTCTGAATGTATCAGTCGGTAATGCCTTGGTGAATATATCCGCGACCTGTTCAGTGGTGTGACAGTACTCCAATTTCACTACTTTCTACTTCACTTGATCTCTGAGAAAATGGTATCGAGTATCGATGTGCTTGCTCCTTCCATGTTGCACCGGATTTTTGGCTAGCTCGATTGCTGACTTTTTATCCACATATATGACTGTGGATTCTTCCTGCAGATGCTTCAGCTCCTTTAGCAGGTTTCTCAACCAAATCGCCTCACAGACCGTGGATGATACTGCCACGTACTCTGCCTCACATGTGGACAAAGCAACAATACTCTGCTTCTTTGAGTTCCATGTGAAAGCAGTCGATCCAAGATAGAATACATAGCCAGTAGTGCTCTTTTTTTCATCTTGGTCACCTCTCCAATCACTGTCTGAGTATCCATACAGCATTGCTTCATCATCATATGGATAGAAAAGACCGAATTCCATTGTTCCTTTGACGTACCTGAGGATTCTTTTTTGCGGCTAGCCAATGTGATTCTTTTGGCGCTTTCATGTACTTGCTTAGAAGTCCAACACTGTAGACGATATCCGGCCTTGTGATTGTGAGGTACTTTAGGCTTTCAATCAGACTCTTGAACAGAGTCGAGTCTACGCTTCTTCCTTCTCCTTCTTTTGTCAGCTTCAGGCCCATTGCTATAGGCGTGTTCACGGCATTGCAATCTGTCATCTTGAACTTTTTAAGCAACTCCTTGGCATACTTTTCTGTGATATAAAAATGCCGTTGACTTGTTATTTTACTTTGATGCCCAAGAAGGACATTGATCCACCATCAGTCATCTTGAATTCATTGAACATAGCATGCTTGAATTCTTCAAACATCGCCTGACTGTTTCCTGTAAATAGCAAATCATCAACATATAAGCATGCTATGAGGATGTCGCTATGAGCATTTTTCTTGATGTAGACTGCATGCTCATATGGACATTGAGCGAAGCCATTTTCTTGAAGATAGTTGTCGATGCATGCATTCCAGGTACGAGGAGCTTGCTTCAACCCATAAAGGGCTTTCTTCAGTCGATACACCTTGTGTTCCTCCCCTTGAATAACAAAACCTTCAGGTTGGTCAATATAGACCTCTTCTTCCATAATTTCATTCAGAAATGCAGATTTCACATCTAGTTGGTAGATCATCCAACTGTGATGGGCTGCAAGGAAGATAATCATCCTTATAGTGTAAAAACGAGCAGCAGAAGCGAAAACTTCTTCATAATCCACCCTGTATTTCTGTTTGTAACCCTTTGCTACGAGCCTTACCTTGTAGCGATCGATTTCACCATCAGCATTTCGCTTGATCTTGTACACCCATTTGACGCCAATAGTTCTTTGGCCTTGAGAAAGTAAAGTCAGATCACATGTATTGTTCTTCTCAATGGCATGGATCTCCTCTTCCATAGTCGTCCTCCAGCATTCTTCTTCTATAGCCTCCTCAAATATGTAAGAGGCTCGTGGTCTGCATACAAGCATAACAAATTTACTTCCTCAGTTTCAGCGTATATATCGTTGAGGTTCCTCATTTTGATAGAAGCCAAGGGTGAAGGAGAACTGGATGATGACATGCTGGCTGAATTTTAATTTGATGGAATACTTCTAGAGGAGATGGAACGTATCACTGGGCTTCTGCATGCAGACATTTTGGCGGAAGAGGGTGTTACGGGTGTCTGCTTCTAGTTCTCATGCTTCTCTTCTTCATGTTCTTCAACCGCGACTTGATTTTCTTTGGCTGAATCTTCCTCGTTCCATTTCCAGGCTTCTTCCTTACAAAATACTACATCTCTACTCATCACCACTTTATTGGTTAGTGGGTTGTAGAGCTTGTACGCCTTCGATACTTCACTGTAGCCGATGAAGATGCACTTCTCGCCATGATCATCAAGCTTTCTTCTTCTTGCTTCCAGAACTTGAGCGTAGGTGATACACCCAAAGATCCTTAGGTGCGCCACGATCGGTTTGTAGTCACTCTATGTCTCTTGTGGTGTCATGTTTCTTACGCTCTTGGTTAGACACCGATTGAGCAAGTAGGCAGTACATGCAACTGCCTTTGCCTAAAAGCTTTTTGGCATGCCTTTCTCTTTTAGCATGGTTTTTGTCATGTCGAGGATGGTACAGTTCTTTCGTTCCATAATGTCATTCTGTTGTGGTGTATAGGCTGTAGTGTGTTGCTGTTTGATCCTTGTTCCCTGCAATACTCTCGAAAGGCATTTGAGGTGTACTCTCCACCTCTGTCAGATCTAACGTTTTGATTTTAAGACCACTTTCTTTTTCAACATGGGCCTTAAAATTTTTTAAAATAGTAAAACCAACCGACTTTTCTTTGATTACATACACCCACAATTTTCTACTGAAATCATCAATGAAGGTAATAAAGTATTTTTTACCTCTAATAGAGATTGGCTCCAATGGTCTACAGATGTCAGTGTGAACCAACTGCAATGGTTCTTTTGCTCTTCGAGATACTCTATTTGGAAAGGAATTCTTTTGTTGCTTGCCAAGTGTGCACACCTCACACACATGTTCTGGAACTTTAATAGCCGGCAAGCCATGTACCATACTTGATGAGGATAGGAGTTTAAGGCCACTGAAATGGAGATGCCCAAAGTGAATATGTCATCTCCACGAATCATTCCTCACGAGTCCATAGAGGCACTTCTCAACCTTTGTGTTAATATGGAGCAGAAACATGCGATTCTTCGCCATATAGACTTGAGCCACAAGTCTCTTGTGTGCATTTCTTATAGAGAGAGAATGGTTTTCCATGTGTATGACATACCCCTTCTCAAGGAGCTGATCGATACTGAGAATGTTAATTTTCATGTTTGGTACGTAATAGAAATTGGAGATAAAATTCGGCACACCATTCTTCTGATAGATTTTAACTTTTCCTTTACCTTTCACAGGAACTTTTGATGAGTCTCCTTGACTCACATTGCCATGAGCATCTTCTGCCAGTTCCACAAATAGTCCTTCTTTCCGCACATGTGGTTACTCACACCAGAGTCGAGATACCATACGTCATGTTGATCACATGCTTCTTCTTGTGTAAGAAGAAGTGTGGAGTCTTCTTTTTCATGATTTGATGCTTTTACATAATTAGAATGCTCATCTTGATCTACTGGTTTGCTCCAACAGTCTGAAGCATAATATCCGAACTTGTTACAATTGTAACATTGAATATTTTTTGTATTTCCACGTCCACACATGAAATGACCTCTACCGTTTCCTCTTCCACGGAAATTGATAGTCTTTTGTTGATTTTGTGATTGGATTGGATAATATCCACGCCCTCTGCCTCTTCCACGATTGCTAGTGCCACGACCCCCTCATTGTGTATGACCATTCTTTTGTTCATTTAAAGTCAACTTAGACTCTAAGGCATGTTCAAACATTGAACCCACATTCTTTTGCATTCGTTGCTCATATACTTGCAACGAGCCCATCAATTCTTCAATGGATAGATTTCCTAAGTCCTTTGATTCTTCTGTGGCAACAACCACATGTTCAAATTTGGTTGTGAAGGATCGAAGTACTTTTTTAACAACCTGTACATGTTCGATCTTTTCACCATTTCTTTTCAAGTTGTTAACAATAACAAGTAACCTTGAAAAAAATCAGAAATGGTCTCACCTTCCTTCATGTGTGAGTCTCGAATTCGACTCTAAAAGTTTTGAGACGAACCTTCTTCACACGATCAACTCCTTTGAAGATTGTGCGAAGAATCTCCTATGCTTGCTTGCATGTTGTCGCTTCAGCAATCTGTTCAAAGGTGGACGCATCCAACCCTTGATAGACAAGAAACAGAGTCTTCTTGTCCTTCTTTCTTTGATCTTTGAGGACCGCCCTTTGATCAGCGGTATAAAGAGCTTCTTCTTCCATTGTGGGTTCTATATACCCATCGGTAACAATCTCCCATAGTTCTTGTGACCTGAATAGTGCTTTCATCTGGATACACTAGTTTTCATAGTTATCCTTAGATAACTTTGGAATCTACGGCTAGATCGAGGACGCCATCACTTCTTCACACCACGGATCAACAACGCCTTTTTTTTTATGTATCAGTGGCAACACCTTGATCACACGATCTGAACCTTCAAACTATACCCAGTCCCACGGGATCATCTTGCTTTGATACTAGTTTGTTGGCTGTACTATCCAAAACTATTCTTGGCTTTACAAAGCCTATGATTTAGACTTACAGGACACGTGAGAAGAGAAGAGGAACTTTTGCTATATATTTTTTATAATGCTTACAAGCTCACTGAGTTGATTCCAAACGGACTACAAGCACTCCTTATATAGACTTTTCCCACCAATGTGAAAAGACACAAATGCCCTCATTAACTACATTAATTCTATCAGTTTTTTTTTTCTGAATCAATATATACGAAAGGGATAAGGCGTTCAAATGAACCTGGTTTCTAGTGACCCCTTAATTTTATTTTTATTTTTTCAACTCCAACCAGCTTAATCCCGATTTACAAAGACTTCGGGAGGGTCCGAACAAAAACCAAAACGAACCACTCCTATCGTAACAACCCACCAATCTTTACAACTATACAACCACCCATCTCAGCTGGAAAATGGCCCCTGCACTCTGCAGCGGGGGGGAAGGTACTTGAGAGGCGACTAAGAAGGAGATCTGATCGTACCCTAGCCAACCTTATCCAGAAAAATTAGACCCTTGACATGCGTAGGGAGCGAAGTTGAGCACTCATGAGTGAAGGTGGTCTAGGACGTGCTCTCGACCTTTGCCAAGGCATCCGCCGGACCATTGCCTTTCCGGAAAATGTGTGTGAATCTGAAGTTCCCCGACCTACTCAGTGCATGAATCCTGTTAACCCAAGGTCTCCAATTCCACGGACAAGTAATGTTTCCCAACAAAATGTTTGTGATTAATTTGGAGTCCGATTCCACTATGATTTGGGCCATACCTTTGGATAAGCTGATCAACATTCCGTCGTGTATCGCGCGTAATTCTACTAGGTTGTTGGAGCCCATACCATAGTCGGCTGAGAAGGCGAACAACATTGAGCTATCCTCCTTTCTGCAAATGCCGCCACCACCAGATAATCCGGGGTTTCCAATAGCAGACCTGTCAACATTTAATTTGAACCAATCAGGGGAGGGATGCATCCATTTGATCACCGATGGGCACGACCTAAGATGCGAAGAAGGGATCGGATTAGGAAAATCATTGGGACAGAGAGAGGCCGGTGAAATAGCCTGAAAGCTGGGGATTGTCCGATCTGCCCACCACACAATGCAGTGAATGGAATTGATATAGTTCATTGCAACACCACCGAATGTAGCTTCATTTCTGGCACTCCATAATTCCCACAGGATAAGGAGGGGGAGGATCGTTCTGACTTGACGAGAGGCAGCGCCCATTGCATCGGCGTTTTTCCACTGAAGGAGTCTGCCAAAAACTAAGACATGAGCAACTAGGGAGACCCCACATAAGCTGTAGAAGTAGGACCAAATCTTGGCTGCCTGCTGCCCTGCAAGAAACAGATGAGGAATAGATTCCACAGCCGGGTGGGCGGTCCCATCCTAAATGCAGCAGCAGCATTTGGACACCAGCGAGATGCCCTTCCCCTGGACTCTGTTGTCGACCGGAATGGCATTCTGGAGCAGCCTCCAAACGAAAATTGATACTTTAGGTAGAAGGTTCTTACACCAGATCCAATCACCCCAAACATTATTCTCGCTGTTTCTGTTCACTCCCCAAGTATAGGGTTGTGATGTAGTAATAAACTCGGTAAGACCGAGGTCGAATCCCAAGGGACTGAAACTTGTACGTAATCTGAAATTTACCAGAACTAGAACTAAACTAAGATGAACTCTAAATCGATTGTAATTTGAAGAATAATGGTGAAAAAATTTAGAGAATTAAATTAAAGGGAAACTAGGGATTCAGAGGATCCACTTGTAGAGATCAGGGAGACCTTATGCCTGCTTCACAAATCATGGAAATTAACTGAACTGACATTAATATAATTTTCAAGAGATGAAAGGTGTATGAATTAGAATGGATTCCATCACCAGACCATGCCCAGGAGACAAAGTAAACAACAGAATTAAACTAATTACCAACCAATCAGATGATTATGAAGGTTAGGAAGGGTATCGACATCCAACCATGCCCAGGAGACGATGGTGAACAACAAGGCTTCCTGACGTCATAAACATAAAGAGGAAAGGAACATACTCAAAGCTATCGTAGATCCATTATAATTTTAGTCACAACAGACCATTAAAAACTAAAAGTATTCCCTTAAATAATCAAACTAATATCAATTCAGTTCACAAAAAGAAATAAATTAAAGGCATAAAGTAAAATCCCATCTCACTACAAGCTTCACCCCTTAGCCCTAGCTAAGGGGTTTTAGCTGAACATGATTTGGCTGAGTCCCTTAAAAATAATCACAAACAAAAAAAAACCTTAACAAAACTCTCTCCACAACTGCTCCACAAGCCCAAGCTCCCTGCTCTCCCTCTTTCTTTCTCTTTCCCCCAAGTTACCCTCCTCATTCACGTCCCAGCCTTCTCCCTTTTATAGACAAAAGGTTCCGTCCGGGCGCTGTTGTGACAGAATCATAGAATAAGTTGGCTGTGAAAGAGTTCCACACTCCCTGCGTAGATGAAACTGCGACGTGATTTGCGTTTGAAAATTTTTTCTTGATGAACAAAGAGCCAGATGCATGATCCAACCGATCAAGCTTCTTGACCTTGATCGGTTGTACCCTGGGAGAAATTTTCACAGCCTTGATCGCACCAGACAGTGGCCCACTGATCACCAAACAACCAGGACCCCCAGTTAAGGAAAGAATCAGTTTCCCTTGCGCTTGAGCCTGTGCATACTGAATCTTGTATGAAGTCTCCAAAACTTGCATTTTTGTATTGCAATGGGCCCCGAGTAAGATATGCGGTCCGGATCAGCCATTTGAAACCTTGATAGTGGCCCACCAGGCTCGTCCGCAGGCCCTGTTTGCGAACAGAGCTTCCGACGTTGCACTGTGATGGTCGGTGGGCCCCAACATTGTTGGTGATGGAGAAATCCACTCCGTCCATTATATTTCTGGCGAAAAATCGTTCGGGTATGGAGAAATTGGATAGACATCGAAGTGGTCCGCAAGATCTTCTCATTTCACCATTAATCCTGTGTTTGACCACGATCCAAGTACGTGCACGTGCATAGAAAAAAAATGAAAGCTTGAAGATGGTTGCGGCCACTCTCCTAAGCGAATGGATGGTCCAGATTGCTTAGCCGATCGCTGCCATGGTCATACAACGACCATAGAATGGATCGGTTTCGGGCGTAGAACCCGCCTGCGTAACAGATCTTATTCAGTGATGTTGGTGGGGTCCACGTTCGGAGGTTTAAACGAAATCCACTCTGTTCATTGTTTCCGTTTCAGAAAACCGTTTGGAGAGGATCGGTTTTGGACGAGCTTCTGTCGTGGCCCACTGAAGTATAGCCCAGCCGTCCATCCTATGTTCAACGATCAGGATCTTCCAATAGTTTGCAAAGTTGAGAAACGACACCTAGGTGAGGTTACTACCCCCCTATGTACATAGTGAACGGTTCAGATTGGCGATCTGCATGATGGGTGGGGTCCACGACTAGAAAACGGACGGACAACGCCCGTCCGCTGTTCTTTTGCGAGAAGAAGACGGGTCAGCCCGGCTTTGACCGGGCTGACCGTCCGGTGCGGCGCGATTCACGCATACCCCATGTACATGCGCTGTACATGCGGGGTCCACCGTGATGTTCGTGAGAAATCTGTACCGTCCATCCTTTTCCCCATCCAATTTAAGACGCTGACAACGAAATTGAAGTATATCTGGATATCAGGCGGGCCCCAAATGAGTGATTTGTGGGCTGATCTGTCCATTGGGCTGCTTCCACAAGGATCCAATGGCCAAAATTCAACGTGTACGGTTAATTTATGGTCCTGAAGCCATGTATGGAGTTTTGAGCCAAGCGAATGGTGGGAACACTGTGATCTTGCATTCTGGACCAATTTCGAGCCACTTAAGCTTCAGTTTCTCGATTTTCTCGGATCTCTGGCGTGTAAATTCGTCGATCTTGGTCCCCTGGGGTCCGTCCCTTGCCTTGATGACATCGGAGTGTTAAATCTCAGCTTTAAGCATTCATTTTCAGTCTCAGCTTGTCATCACATCCTGCATTACAAACACGATTAAATCAGACCATTAAATAATATTATGTTCGTAAATCCAAGCAGTAACTAGGGTCTAATATGCAATATTTGACCCTCAACACAACCCCCAACCAGCATTTTGCTAGTCCCGAGCAAAATATGCGAAAATTAAGTTGAGAATTACGAGACAATTCTTATGAAGCCGAGGGATATTTTGAAAAACAATCCAGATATGAGAAATCTTAAGATTCATGAATGTTGATTATCAATTTCTCCTGGCCTCTCATACCGCGATTGAATTTCATAATCAAGTTCAAATATTAATCCATAAACTAGAATAATTTTAAACATTGAGTTCCATGGGTGTATAGTGAAATCTCAGCCTATCATCATTAAGAGATCAAATTGTCAATTTCATGATATCCTTAGTAATCAATCAGAAAATTCATAACAACCATCACCTAAACTAGTATTTTGCCTCACAGATCATTCTTTCATTTTCTAGTATTTTTTTTTTTTTTAATAAAGATGGGAATCAAATTTTCACTTATAGGGAGCAGACCTATGGTGAAACTAGTCGCCCAGCTCTGTCTAACTGTTAATCATGGAAAATCGAATCCACACCTATAGGGAGCAAACCCATGGTGTAATTCTTTTTTTTTTTATACCCTGATGGCCAAATCTTTTAGGCTGGTTTCTTTCATGCTCAGTGATTACCAAGCTAATCATTCAATATCAAACTGAAATCTCAATGTGTAAGTGAGATTTGGTATGTGAAATCATGACTCAATCAATGTTTACAACTTCTAATCATAGATTAACAATTCAAACTTAACTGTGAAATCTACAGATAACTGAATCCAAAAGTAATGAATTACCAACAATACGTATCTTAACATTATAAATCCAAGATGGTCGTCAAAATCACTTCAAATTCACAAGAATTTTCAGAAAAAATTTAAAAATTTTCACAATTTTTGCTCGAGACCAAGAAAAACACTGATTTGGTTACCTAATCTCCCACCCCCAACCTAAAATCTACATTGTCCTCAATGTAAAAGATATGAATATGCAATGCACATGGGATAACGAAAAGTAAATATGAAATGATGGGAAGATAGTACCTGAATGATGAATCGTGAGAGACTTTCCAAGAGATCGCAGCATGGAATCCGGTCAGCACGAGAGAGAAAATAAAACACGAATAATAAAATCCTACATATACCACTTTCGCAGGTGCTCTCGATTGCATTTAGCATATGCAACAAGCCTTTAAACCCCTAGGTTGCCCCTAGTGGACGAGTTGTAGTCTCGTGAGGGTTTGCAGTAATGTTACCCACCAACATTGAACTAACTAGGAAAATGAAATAAATGGAAAAACTAGGTTGCCTCCCAGGAGCGCTAAGTTTACCGTCTATCCTAAAATAACATAAAGCAACTTACCCTAGTCCTAAGAAAGCGATAAACCTACCTATACCTCCATCAGACTAGGAGATCAGTCCTGGTAGACAGGATCAGTCAGAGGCATGGACATGTCCTCTGAATCAAATTTCTCGACAAATGGTTTTAATCGATGTCCATTTACTTTAAACTCCTTACCATTGTCGGGATCTCTTATCTCAACGGCCCCATGAGGATAAGCAGTAACAACAATGTAAGGGCCGGTCCAACGAGATCGAAGCTTACCCGGAAAGAGATGTAATCGAAAATTATACAAAAGGACTTTCTGACCAGGCGTGAATGATTTTCGTAGAATATGTTAGTCATGAAATGCCTTCATCCTATCCTTGTAAATTCTCGAGTTCTCGTACGCGTCATTCCGGATTTCTTCAAGTTCATTCAACTGAAGTTTGCGTAGCGAGCCAGCGTTGTCCAAGTTGAAATTTAGATTTTTGATCGCCCAGTAAGCTCTATGTTCCAACTCTACAGGCAAGTGGCAAGCCTTCCCATAGACGAGTCTAAAGGGAGACATTCCAATAGGGGTTTTAAAAGCAGTACGGTACGCCCATAAGGCATCGGTCAATCGAATTGACCAATCCTTAGGGTCTGGGTTAACTGTTTTCTCCAAAATGTGTTTGATCTCCCTATTAGAAATCTCAGCTTGCCCACTTGTCTGTGGGTGGTATGGGGTGCTCATATGAGAGATACCGTATTTCTTCATTAAACTCTCGAATGGCCTATTACAAAAGTGTGAGCCCCCATCACTAATAATAGCTCGAGGCGTTCCAAATCGGGAAAGGATGTTCTCTTTTAGGAATTTAATGACCGTGCGATGGTCATTATTTCGACACAGAATCGCTTCGACCCATTTAGTGACATAGTGTACGGCAAGCAAAATATATAAATTCCCAAAAGATTGGGGGAATGGTCTCATGAAATCGATGCCCCAGCAATCAAATGCCTCTATGATAAGAATGGGATTCAAGGACATCATATTCCGACGGGACAATGCTCCCAATTTCTGACAACGCTCACAAGCTTTGCAAAACTCATGAGTGTCCCTGAACATAGTGGGCCAATAGAAGCCACTGCTATGAGAATCTTGGCCGTGGTCTTTTTTCGAGAAAAGTGACCACCACAGGCCAGTGAGTGACAAAATGAGATGACACTCTGATGCTCATCGTCTGGCACACATCTCCTCAAGATTTGGTCTGGGCAATATTTAAACAAGTATGGATCATCCCAGAAGAAGTTGCGCACTTCGGTAAAAAATTTCTTCTTATCTTGCGCAGTCCAATATGTTGGTATGGAACCTGTAGCAAGATAATTAGCAATATCAGTGAACCAAGGTGAATGGGAGACTCTGAACAGTTGTTCATCAGGGAATATGTCATTGATATGGGTCGCCTCAAGGGAATCAGAGGTATTAAGGCGAGAAAGGTGATCGGCCACTACGTTCTCTACTCCCTTTTTATCTTTAATTTTCAAATCAAATTCTTGGAGTAGAAGGATCCATCGTATCAAGCGGGGCTTAGAATCATTCTTAGAAAGAAGATACTTCAGTGCCGCATGATTTGTATAGATAATGATCTTGGATCCGATCAGGTAGGACCTAAATTTGTCCAAGGCGAACACTATGGCTAAAAGTTCCTTTTCCGTAGTCGAGTAGTTCACTTGGGCAGGATTTAAAGTCCTACTCGCGTAATGGATGACGTAGGGCCTCTTATCTTTTCTCTGACCAAGCACCGCTCCAAGAGCATAATCAGAGGCGCCGCACATAAGCTCAAAAGGAAGGCTCCAGTCGGGTGGGTGCATGATGGGTGCAGTGGTTAACATGCCTTTAAGCTTGATGAAAGCTTCCTGGCATTGCTCAGTCCACTCGTATGGAACATCCTTTTGAAGAAAATTACATAAAGGACGAGAGAGAAGACTAAAGTCCTTTATGAATTGCCTGTAAAATCCTGCGTGACCTAAGAAGGATCGCACATCTCTGATGTTCTTGGGTGGAGGTAGGTTAGAGATAAGATCGATTTTTGCCTTATCTACCTCAATTCCCTTGGACGAGATGATATGTCCAAGGACAATCCCCTTATGAACCATGAAATGGCACTTCTCCCAATTAAGTACCAAGTTCTTTTCTTCACATCTTTTCAGCACACATTTAAGACTTTCTAAGCACTTGCTGAAAGATGAACTATAGACAGAGAAATCATCCATGAAGACCTCTAGATATTACCCCACCATATCAGAAAAGATACTCAACATACATCGCTGAAAGGTGGCAGGGGCATTACATAATCCAAATGGCATCCTTCGGTAAGCAAAGGTGCCGTAGGGACATGTAAATGTGGTCTTTTCCTGGTCCTCAGGGGCAATTTCAATCTGATTGTAGCCCGAATACCCGTCAAGAAAACAGTAATAGGAATGACCAACTAACCTTTCTAAGAATTGATCAATGAAGGGTAAAGGAAAGTGATCCTTCCTTGTGACGGTATTCAACTTTCTGTAGTCAATGCACATCCTCCAACCAGTAGTGACTCTAGTCGGCACGAGTTCATTATTAGCATTGGCTACGATGGTGATTCCGGACTTCTTAGGAACCACTTTAGTTGGACTCACCCATTGACTGTCAGATATAGGGTATATGATACCCACATCCAATAGTTTGAGAACCTCGGCATTAACTACTTCCTTCATGTTTGGATTTAGTCTACGTTGTGGTTGCAGAGCGGTCTTCGCATTTTCCTCAAGATATATGTGGTGAGTACAAATCGAGGGATCGATTCCCTTGAGGTCCGCTATCGTCCATCCTAGGGCTCCTTTATGCTCAATGAGAGTAGATATGAGCATACTCTCTCCTGTTCTTTCTCCAGGTGGGCAGAGATCACCACCGGGTATGTCTCATCTTGACCTAAATAGGCATATTTCAAATCAGAGGGCAAAGGTTTTAGGTCAAGCTTCGGTGCCTTGAGGTTAGACGGTAGAGGCACTACATCGGTTGTGGCAATTCTTCAAATTGTGGCCTCCACTGTTAACTTCAAGTGCGGTGCGGAGATCAAGCAAGGCACACGTCTCCCTAATCATATCATCATCAAACTCATGGGAGTGGGCCAAGCACGTCTCAGAGGATCGAGAGGATAAGGTAAGGGGTGTCTATCTTCCATGAAAGTATCGATCATGTTAATGTCGTGGACATCGTCATCATCCTCTGCGTTCTTTTAGTTATTGAAAAAGATGTTTGACTCAATGTCAAATTTCCAAAGACATAGTCATGACACCATTCTGTAATTGATGATTGCATTTGACGTGGCAAGGAATGGGCGACCAAGAATGACGGAAATCTAAGTGCTCATGTTGTTGATGGGTTCGGTGTCGGGATGATAAAATCTGGGGTAGTAAAATCTATCGACTTGGACTAACACATCCTCAATAATCCCTCTTGGTACACGAACAGATTCGATCGAAAGCAAGTTGTAGTGTGGTTAGGGTAGGTTTTAACTCACCTAATCCTAAGCTGTTTGTATACCGAGTAGGGAATTAGATTGACGCTTCGCTCCCAAGTCAAGAAGTGCATGATCAATTCGATGGTTCCCGATTACACATGATATGGTTGGGCTACCTGGGATCCTTGAATTTGCGGCACATCTTGCTTCAGGATGGTACTCACTTTCTCGATCAAGAAGATCTTCTTTTGAATGCTTTGTCGTCTTTTGGTCGTGCATAGGTCTTTTGAAATTTTGCATATAGAGGAACTGTTTTACGATATCAAGTAGAGGAATGTTGACTTTCACTTGTTTCAACACCTCCAAAATATCCGAGAGTTAGAAAGACGTTTTGGTGCAACCAACCGTTGGGGAACGGAAGCAAGCGGCTTCTCTAGAAGTTAGGTTCTAAATTTTGTGGGACATCACGAGATCCATCATTATTGGCCTCTTCTGGTTCTTGAGGCTTTTCGGGCCTAACCGGAAGGGTCTTATCAATGATCTTCCCACTCCTAAGAGTAGTGATGAATTTAGCGTGTCCTATTTGGTTTGAAGAGCTGGGATCATTTATCTCGTATTGCGGTTTAGGATTGGGGAGCGGTTGTGCAGGAAGCATCCCCTTTTCTATAACCGTCATACGTGAATCTATTTTTTGCATAAAGTCTGTAAGTCTACGCACTGCCTCAGTCAGCTCTTGTATGGAATTCTGAACCGGTTCTTCTTGAGGTTTCCCCTGATTTGGATTTTGATTGAAGAAACTTTGAGGGGTAGCAATTTGTCCATTCTTCCAACTAAAATTTGGATGATTTCTCCAACCAGGATTGTTTGTATTGGAGGTAGATCCATTGAAAGGTCTTTGATAGTTATTTACGGCATTAGCTTGCTCATTAACACTCCTCGAAAGGCAGATATGGTAGGACAATTTTCAGTTGTGTGAATGTTGCAATCACAGATGCCGCAAACAATTTCATTAACCTTATCCTTCTTTCCTTCCATGGCCTCGACTCTTCGCATGAGATTAGTCACTTTAAAATTTACATCATCCTCTTCTTTCAGGAGATATACTCCACCTTTCTCCTTAGATTGAGTTGGCTTAGGCGTGGTGTTTGATTTTGGGTAATGGTCCCATGATTGTGCATTCTCGGCAAGTCTATTGAGGTAATCCCATACTTCATCGACTTCTTTATTCATGAATTCTCCATTACACATTGTCTCGACCAGTTGGCGCATGGAAGATGTCAGTCCATCATAGAAAAAATTTGTAATGTGCCACATTTCAAAACCGTGTTGTGGGCATGAACTAACAAGATCCTTGAACCTTTTCCAACATTGGTAGAATGTTTCATCTTCCTTTTGGGCGAAGTTCATGATTGCTTTTCTGAGGATAATCGTTTTATGATGTGGGAAAAATTTCTTTATGAATTCCCTCTGCAAATCATTCCATGTGCCAATTGATCTAAGACGCAGTGAATGTAACCACGTCTTAGCCTTCTCTTTCAAGGAAAAAGGAAAGAGTTTCAGCCTGATTGTATCCTCGGATACATTGGGAAAGTATAAGGTGGCTATGATCTCATCGAACTCTTTCAAATGTAAGTATGGACTTTCTGATTCAAGCCCATGGAATTTAGGAAGGAGTTGGATAACTCCTGGTTTGATGTCCATCTGTCCTATGTTTTCAGGAAAAATCATGCATGAGGGCGTACTCACCCCCGCCGGTTGTAAATAATCCCGTAAAGTACGAGGCGGGGGTGCTTGATGCATCTCATTCTCATCCATATGTTGAGGTAGTGCTTGAGGTTGATTTGCAGTCATAACCTCATGTACTTCCTCATCCACATGTTGAGGTAGTGTTTGAGGTTGATTTGCAGCCATAACCTCAATTAACTCAGGGGAATTCGAGCGGTGTCTAGTCTTGCGATGGATAGTCAACCCCTCAACTAATCCTCCTTCAGTCAAGAGACGTCGAGTGTTGTCACGGGCCCACTTGGGCATGAAACACTCGCAGCCCTCAATCAAATCCTAAATCTAATCCTAAGAAAGAAAATATGAATCTAGAAAGAAAGAGGGGTTAGGAAAGAGATTACCAAATTGGAGCTCTAAGCTAACGACCTGCAAAATAAAACAAAATAAGTTAGTTTCTAGAATAGATGAAGCTTCTAAAGCAAACCAAATCTAAAGAGTTAAAGAATCTAGAAAATCAGAAAGAGTTTACCAAATTAGAAGTTCTATCTTAACAACCTACAGAATAGGAAATAGGTTAGTTCTATGAATCAAATAGAAAGCAAAATCAAAAATCAAAAATTAAAATTAGTAAAATCCTAATCTTAGACTAACTCTAAATCCAATTAATTTCAGAAAATCGTAGCCGTCAGTCCCCAGCAACGGCGCCAAAAACTTGTTCACTCCCCAAGTATAGGGTTGTGATGTAGTAATAAACTCGGTAAGACCGAGGTCGAATTCCAAGGGACTGAAACCTGTACGTAATCTGAAATTTACCAGAACTAGAACTAAACTAAGATGAACTCTAAATCGATTGTAATTTCAAGAATAATGGTGAAAAAATTTAGAGAATTAAATTAAAGGGAAACTAGGGATTCAGAGGATCCACTTGTAGAGATCAGGGAGACCTTATGCCTGCTTCACAAATCATGAAAATTAACTGAACTAACATTAATATAATTTTCAAGAGATGAAAGGTGTATGAATTAGAATGGATTCCATCACCAGACCATGCCCAGGAGACAAAGTAAACAACAGAATTAAACTAATTACCAACCAATCAGATGATTATGAAGGTTAGGAAGGGTACCGACATCCAACCATGCCCAAGAGACGATGGTGAACAACAGGGCTTCCTGACGTCATAAACATAAAGAGGAAAGGAACATACTCAAAGCTATCGCAGACCCATTGTAATTTTAGTCACAACAGACAATTAAAAACTAAAAGTATTCCCTTAAATAATCAAACTAATATCAATTCAGTACACAAAAAGAAATAAATTAAAGGCATAAAGTAAAATCTCATCTCACTACAAGCTTCACCCCTTAGCCCTAGCTAAGGGGTTTTAGCCGGACATGATTTGGCTGAGTCCCTTAAAAATAATCACAAACAAAACAAAACCTTAACAAAACTCTCTCCACAGCTGCTCCACAAGCCCAAGCTCCAAGCCAAGCTCCCTGCTCTCCCTCTTTCTTTCTCTTTCCCCCAAGTTACCCTCCTCATTCACATCCCAGCCTTCTCCCTTTTATAGACAAAAGGTTCCGTCCAGGCGCTGTTGTGACAGAATCATAGAATAAGTTGGCTGTGAAAGAGTTCCACACTCCCTGCGTAGATAAAATTGCGACGTGATTTGCATTTGAAAATTTTTTCTTGATGAACAAAGAGCTAGATGCATGATCCAACTGGTCAAGCTTCTTGACCTTGGTCGGTTGTACCCTGGGAGAAATTTTCACAGCCTTGATCGCACCAGACAGTGGCCCACTGATCACCAAACAACCAGGAACCCCCAGTTAAGGAAAGAATCAGTTTCCCTTGCGCTTGAGCCTGTGCATACTGAATCTTGTATGAAGTCTCCAAAACTTGCATTTTTGTATTGCAATGAGCCCCGAGTAAGATATACGGTCCGGATCAGCCATTTGAAACCTTGATAGTGGCCCACCAGGCTCGTCCGCAGGCCCTGTTTGCGAACAGAGCTTCCGACGTTGCACTGTGATGGTCGGTGGGCCCCAACATTGTTGGTGATGGAGAAATCCACTCCGTCCATTATATTTCTGGCGAAAAACCGTTCGGGTATGGAGAAATTGGATAGACTTCGAAGTGGTCCGCAAGATCTTCTCATTTCACCATTAATCCTGTGTTTGACCACGATCCAAGTACGTGCACGTGCATAAAAAAAAAATGAAAGCTTGAAGATGGTTGCGGCCACACTCCTGAGCGAATGGACGGTCCAGATTGCTTAGCCGATCGCTGCCATGGTCATACAACGGCCATAGAATGGATCGGTTTCGGACGTAGAACCCGCCTGCGTAACAGATCTTATTCAATGATGTTGGTGGGGTCCACGTTCGGAGGTTTAAACGAAATCCACTCCGTTCATTGTTTCCGTTTCAGAAAACCGTTTGGAGATGATCGGTTTTGGACGAGCTTCTGCCGTGGCCCACTGAAGTATAGCCCAGCCGTCCATCCTATGTTCAACGATCAGGATCTTCCAATAGTTTGCAAAGTTGAGAAACGACACCTAGGTGAGGTTACTACCCCCCCTATGTACATAGTGAACGGTTCAGATTGGCGATCTGCATGATGGGTGGGGTCCACGACTCGAAAACGGACGGACAGCGCCCGTCCACTGTTCTTTTGCGAGAAGAAGACGGGTCAGCCCAGCTTTGACCGGGCTGACCGTCCGGTGCGGCGCGATTCACGCATACCCCATGTACATGCGCTGTACATGCGGGGTCCACCGTGATGTTCGTGAGAAATCTGTACCGTCCATCCTTTTCCCCATCCAATTTAAGACGCTGACAACGAAATTGAAGTATATCTGGATATCAGGCGGGCCCCAGATGAGTGATTTGTGGGCTGATCTGTCCGTTGGGCTGCTTCCACAAGAATCCAACGGCCAAAATTCAGCGTGTACGATTAATTTATGGTCCTGAAGCCATGTATGGAGTTTTGAGCCAAGCGGATAGTGGGAACACTGTGCTCTTGCATTCTGGACCAATTTCGGGCCACTTGAGCTTCAGTTTCTCGATTTTCTCGGATCTCTGGCATGTAAATTCGTCGATCTTGGTCCCCTGGGGTCCGTCCCTTGCCTTGATGACATCGGAGTGTTAAATCTCAGCTTTAAGCATTCATTTTCAGTCTCAACTTGTCATCACATCCTGCATTACAAACACGATTAAATCAGACCATTAAATAATATTATGTTCGTAAATCCAAGCAGTAACTAGGGTCTAATATGCAATATTTGACCCTCAACAGTTTCCCCTGAGTAGCTTCCACGCCGAGGTGAGAGTGAATAGTCCCAACGATGTGTAGGGCCACACGCTTTCAGCAGGCTCTGCTGAGATGGCATAACCCCTAGCAAAGAAGAGGTCAATGATTTGCTACGGGAGATACTCGAACAAACGTTTGGAAACCCACCAACCACAACACGTGGAAAATGTGGAAATAGCCATAACGTGTGGCTGGTTCAAATGCCATGAAAAACTGTAGCATCTGAACCGTCCATTTGGTTTGGACATTTCAACAAACACCCGAGTAAAGAAAGTATGGGGTGTTACAAAAAGGGCCACTGCTACGGTTACACACCCTGTGCAGCTGGACACAAAAAGGAGTATCTACTACTAGTAAGAACGGTTGAAAAGGCAAAAATGTCATTAGAGAAAACAAAGATTACATCTCTTTTTTATTACACGTGGGGCTAAACTTGGCCAAACGTTGCAAGAAATATAAGTCATTTCCTTAGCTTTTTTGAGTGCAATTTAAACTTTATGTTAGACACTATTTACATTTTTTATTTATGAAAATATCCTTAACTTTATTTACAATGTCTTCTAATGTCGTTTAAATATTCAAAATTCCTTGCCCTAAGTGGCCTGGACTGGTACTACTCTTACCTGGACGTAACTATTGACGGACAGTGCTACTAAGAGCTCTGTGGGGCCCACTATGATGTACATGCTTTATCCACTCCATCCATCCATTCTAACATATCATTTTAGGGCATGAACCCAAAAATAAGGCAGATTGAAGGCTCAAGTGGGCCACACCATAAGAAGCATTGCGGATTGAAAGATTACTGTTGAAATCTTCTTAGGGGCCAGAAAAGTTTTGGATCAAGCTGATATTTATGTTTTCCCTTCATAAATATGTATAAACATCACAGTGGGTCCTATGAAACTTTCAACGTTCAATCTCCACTTCCTGCCGTGGTGTCATCAGCCTTTAATCTTCCTCTTTTTTGGTCTCATGCCCTAAAATATCAGTAAAAATGGATAGACAGCATAAATAAAAACATATAAATTACAATGGGTTCCACCACTCCCCTAACCGCATGTCCGTCTCCAGCTAAGTCATGGTAGGGTTAGTACTCAATCCTGGCTCCCCTTATAATAAAATAATAATAATAATAATAATAAAATAATTGCAGAAGTAAACCAAGAACTTCTCACAATCATATATGTTTTGGACAAGACTTTCTAAAGCAAATACATTTAGGCTGCGAAAAAGTCTACATACAAACCCTTCAACATAAAAGCAGGGGGAAGAAACCCAAGTTTGTTTAGACCGAGGTCTTACCCTCGACATCCACCATTGACTCACCAATAGCCCAGATGGGCTGGTCTGGATGGGAGACAGAAAGGGACCTTTTCCACCAAAGCAGCTGCTGAGACATTATCATACGATGATGACAACCTAATCTAGAACATTAAATATCTGACCTACTCCAGCTTAAACAAACAAGTCTAGCTGGCTGCGTGACCTATGCAGGACTAAGTTGTTTTGTACTCTGGTTATGCATGTTGCTTGATACACAAAGACCTATAAATGTTACAGATGGGCATATATAATTTCAAAAAAAAACTGACTAAAGTGCAATAGACTGTCTTGAAGTTATAATAGAAGTTATAATAGAAAAAATTTATTGAACAATCTTAACCGTTGATACACAGGGACACTTTTTTTATATATAAATAAGGCCATTGGATATTTTTCATTTTTAACGTTCCAGTAAATGCCCATTTTCTAATAGTTACAAAACCAAATAAATAATTGATTCATGATACATCTAAAATGGTAGAATAATTTTGCCGCTTTATGTACATTAAGTATGCAATTTCACAGTAATTTATAACTGTGTGCGTATCATCCATCAATCTCTCAGAGAATCAAAGTATTTCACTTAAAATTGCATTGCATCCAAGTGGGCATTTTTACACAAGCACACGACACTCACCCACACATGCGGTAGTGGGATTTCACCACCTAAGGGTATCAAACTTAAGACCCCTTGTTGAAACTCCTTAGAGTCTACCACTGAGGTAAGGACTCAAACCATTGATACGAAACCGTATAGAGGGCAATACTTACCTTCCAATCTGTTTCACTTGGTGTGGCTCAGATGAATCATAGATGAGCCTAATGAAATTACTCTCTGTAGCAAATTGGGTCTTTCCAGTATCTCGTCGTTGAATCCGACTCGAAACTGGTGGTCGAAGTTGCCGCAGATCCTTTCGTCCATTGTCCTTGGAACGTCTGGTACAGGTTAGGAGCCATTCATCGATTCAGCAGTCGCCTCAACCTTTGCATCAGGCATATCTACCATGAGGGTAATTCTATGGCAGACGCGCTTGCCAGGCTGGCTAGTGAAGGATGCGGCAACTCCTTCTTTCGTTCTCGTTCGGATTTGCTGAGATGTATCAGGGGCCTCTTGGTCATCGATAAAGTCGGGCTGGGTTACTTGAGAGTTTGACTTCGGTGTGGTTTGTTTCCTTTTGTCAGGGAGTTTTGGCCGAGCCTTTTACTGCCCGGCCATCCCTAGCTCGCCCCTAGGATCTGATGTTCATAGTAGTTTGGGTGAGCCAGCATATGATAGGTAGGGATCCTTTCCTTTTTGTTGGAGCCAGCCCGAAGGGTTGTACATCTGATCTCTTCGAATAAATAAAATTGGTGGTGCGCGTCCACTTTTTTGTTTTTTTTTTTAAAAAAAAAGAGATGAACCTGATTTTGAGCCCTGATTTGGAGCAGATTTCAGACAATTATCATAATGGGTCCCATAAAAATCAAGGTGGACCTCGCTCTCAACCGTTTCCTATTGTGTGACTAACCATTTAAAAAAAAATTAATTAATTAATATAACATGGCTCTCCTTATTTACAGGTCAGGCACATTAACTGGCCCTCTTTCTAACATAGGATTCCATATCTAATGGTCAGAGTAGATTTCACATATAGATCACAGTGGGCCCATAATAAATCAAGGGCATGTTGGGAGCCTTGCACAAAACCTTAGGATCTAGCCCTCTAGAACAAACCAGAATTATGGATAATAAAGCAATGAAAATAATCAGAGCATCAATCACACACCACACAAGAGAATTTTACATGGAAAACCCTCAAAGAGGAAAAAACCACGGGACCTCGTCCAGATCAACAATCCACTATGAAGTAGAACGTTTACAACCTTCTTCACTCACGCAGGAGTAGATGAACAATGAAAGAATAAAAAAACTAGAGAGATCTCACCGATTACGAGGACATAGGAACGCTGAGATATAGACTACACCATAGATCACCTCCATGAGCACAACCTCCCTTCTACAAGCTTCCTCTCTCTCTTTCTCCCCCTCTCTCTCACCTTTAATAGCCCTCTTGTGTTTTTCTCATCAACACAACATACCTAGAAAAACCCTAGGTATCCCTTTTTATAGTTTTAGAAAACTCTTTTCCGCATCCTAGTTGCGAAAGGACTTGTGCATCCCAGTTGCGAAAGGACGACAGGTCAAAAAAAATCCATCAAATCTCTCCCTTTTTGACCCAGGAGGGATTCACCTTCTTTAAGCCAGCCAGGTTTCTACAAACCTCAAACTTGCCCTTGAGCAAGGCCTTAGTCATCATATCGACCCATTATCGTTCGTGTGGACCTTCTCAAGCTATAACACCTTCTGTTCCAAAGTATCCCTGATCCAGTGATACCGAATCTCTATGTGCTTTGACTTGGAATGCTGACTTGGATTCTTGCTCAAGTGTATAGCACTTTGACTATCGCAATAGACCACGTGCTCCTCCTGCTTCAGGCTAAGTTCCTATAGGAACCTCTTCATCCAAAGCATCTCTTTACATGCCTTTGTGACTGCAATGTATTCAGCCTCTGTAGTTGACAATGTTACGACTTTCTGTAGCTTGCTCTGCCAAGAAACCTCTCCCCCCTGCAAACGTGAACATGAACCTCGATGTAGACTTCCTGGAGTCTATGTCACCTGCGATATCTGCATCTGTATAACCCTCTAACACAGGTTTACCGTCACCATAGTATAGGCTCAACATGGATAAGCCTCTTAGATACCGTAGTATCCATTTCACCGTTGCCCAATGCTCTTTGCCAGACTTAGCAAGATACCGGCTAACAACACCAACCGCATATGCTATGTCTGGGCATGTACACACCATAGCATACATCAAACTTTCTACCGCTGACGCGTAAGGTATCTTCTGCATCTCTTCCACCTCTGCCTTCGTCTTGGGACACTGCCTGTCACTCAATTTGAAGTAACCATCTAGTGGAGTACTGACCGGCTTCACTGCATTCATATTGAACCGTTCTAGGACTTTCTCAATATACCGCTCTTGTGATAGCCAAAGCTTCCTGCTGCTTCTGTCACGGGTTATCTCCATTCCTAGTTGGGCCCAAGTCTTTCATCGCAAAAGACTTACCCAACTCCTATTTCAACCTGTCAATCTTCTTGATGTCTTTTTCCATGATGAGCATGTCATCAACGTATAATAGCAGAACTAAGAAATCACCATCTAAGAACTTGCGCGTGAACACACAGTAGTCCGACTCCATTCTGTCATACCCATGTTTCAACATAAACGAGTCAAACTTCTTGTACCATTGCCATGGAGCTTGTTTCAGCCCATACAAGCTCTTCCTCAGCCTACACACCATATGTTCCTTGCCCTTGACTTCGAACCCCTCTGGTTGGTGCATGTAGATCTCTTCTTCCAGGTCACCATAGAGAAAGGCAGTTTTAACATCTAATTGCTCTATCTCCAGATCCATGCTAGCCGCCAACCCAAGCAACCCCGTATGGATGTCATCTTCACTACTGGTGAGAATATCTCCTCGAAGTCTATGCCTTTCCTCTGACCAAACCCTTTCACTACAAATCTGGCCTTGAACCTCGTCTGTGAATTCTTCTGCTCAATCTTCTTTCTGAATACCCACTTGTTGCTCAAAGCTTTCTTACCCTTAAGCAATTTCACCATATCATAGGTGTGGTTCTTATGCAAGGATTCCATCTCCTCTTACATAGCTTTCAACCACTCCCCCTTATGCTCGTCAGCTAGGGCCTCAGAATAATCTTCTGGCTCTCCCCCATCAGTCAGCATAATGTACTCATGTGGCGAATACCTATTGGACGACTGTCTGTCCCTAGATGACCTCCTCATCACCTATGGCTCAACAGGTGGATCAAGTGGAGGCTGCTCCCCTGATCCATCTTCTAAAGGAACTTTCTTGTCCTCTGCACCTTGCTATACTCCCCCATCATCAAGCATCATGGGAGGAGTAACTTGATCCATGTCCTCTAGCTCACCTGAACTAGGCTGGTTTTTCTCTAGCTTACCAATGTCTTCTATACACTGTTCTTCAAAGAAAACCACATCTCTGCTCCTGACGAGCTTCCTCTCGGTCGGATCCCACAATCTGTAATCGAACTTTTCATCACCGTACCCTAAGAACACACACTGCCTGATCTTCATATCGAGCTTGGACCTCTCGTCCTTTGGTACATGAACGGATGCCCTGCATCCAAACACCCTGAGATGACTGTACGATGGATCTTGTTCAGTCCACACCTTCTCAGGTACTTCTCCATTCAATGGGGCTGATGGAGACCTGTTTATCAAATACACTATCGTGTGCATTACTTCTCCCCAGATCGTCTTGGGCAATTTCGCATGGGATAACATACATCTGATTCTCTCAACAATGGTGCGATTCATTCGTTCAGCTACACCATTATATTGGGGGATCTTGGGAACCGTCTATTCATGCTGTATACCCAAGGACTTGCAGTACTCATAAAAGTCACTAATGTATTCACCACCATTGTTAGTGCGGATGCACTTCAATGATCTACCTGTCTCTCTCTCGACCATAGCATGAAACAATTTAAACACACCAAAGACCTCGTCCTTGGATTTCAAAGCATAAACTCAAACCCTCCTAGATGCATCATCTATAAAAGTAACAAAATACAATGCCCCACCTAAGGTTTTTATCCTCATAAGACCACAAACATCATAATAAACCAAATCTAATGCATGCACTTTATTAACATGAGAAGCAAATTCAACAAATGAAACTCTATGTTGTTTCCCTGATAAACAATCAAGACAGGTTTTGAGAGGTGTACCTGTCACGTCTAGAAGGAGCCACTTCTTTACTAGTACCTGAAGCCCTTTTTCACTCATGTGGCCTAGACGCTTGTGCCACATGTCAATAGCTGAATCTTCCACTGTGTTCAACCCACCCTTGCACATACTAACACTTGCCTTGTAAAGGGTGCAACACTTCTTTCCTCTGGCCACGATCAATGAATCCTTAATGAGCTTCCAGCGCCCACCTGTAAACCGGCTTTCATAGCCATCATCATCCAACCTTTCCATCGACATTAAGTTGAGACGAAGGTCTAGGATATGCCTCACATCCCTGAGAACCAATGTGCAGCCCACATCAGTTTTCACACAAATATCACTAACTCCCATAATTTTTGATACGCCAGAATTTCCCATCTTCGCAGTCCCATAGTCACCTGACTTATAGCTTGTGAAGAAGTCCCTGCGTGGAGTCGCATAAAAAGAAGCTCCCGAGTCTATCACCCAGTCGGTGTCCTAACTCGTAGCCGTGAGACATACATCATGATCTTTAGAAAGAATAACTACAATATCGCCATCTGAAGCGACTGCAGTAGAATCTGATTCATCCTCCTTCCCTTTTCCTTTCTTATCATTTTTCTTACCACGACATTCATGCTTGTAATGGCCCTTCTTGCCACAATTTCAGCAATCAATATCTTTCTTGTTACTTGACTTGCCTCTTAATTTATCTCGAGCCTTCCCGCTCTTCCTGTTCTTTCCTCTCCCCCGTTCTTATGTCACAAGAGCCCTTGCTGAGTAGACCCCTGAGACTTCCTCCTTGTCTCCTAATTGAAGAGACAGCTAGTTACCTATTCCATGGATATCTTTCCGTCTTGCGCGGAGTTACTTAGAGACACCACTAATGTCTCCCAACTGTCAGGTAATGAACTAAGCAATAGTAAAGCCTGCAATTCATCATCCAGGACCATCTTTATAAAGGTGAGTTGGTTCACTATATTGCTGACCTCATTCATGTGCTCGGTCACAGAACCACCATCTTTGAATTTGAGATTCACAAGTCGCCTTATCAGAAAAATCTTATTACCGACTGTCTTCTTCTCATACAGCCCTTGTAATTTCAAATATAAAGCTAGTATTTGAGGTTTCCGTAGACACATGGTGGAACACAGAATCGTCCAACCATTGTTTAATAAACCCCACCGCCTTTCGGTCCATCTTCTTCCAATCATCATCAGTCATATCCTTAGATTTTGCTGATATGCCTAAAATTGGAGAATATAGGTCCTTGCAATAAAGCAAGTCCTCCATCTTAGCCTTCCATATGGTCCGGTTAGAACCATTGAGACTGATCATCCTTGATGAGCCACCTTCCATAATTCAAAACCGATCCTATCCGTTCAATGAACTTAGCTCTAATACCACTTTGTTGGGGGCCTTGCACAAGACCTTAGGATCTAGCCCTCCAGAACAAACTAGAATTATGGATAATAAAGCAATGAAAATAATCAAAGCATTAATCACACACCACACAAGAGATTTTTACGTGGAAAACCCTCAAAGAGGAAAAAACCACGGGACCTCGTCCAGATCAACAATCCACTATGAAGTAGAACGTTTACAACCTTCTTCACTCACGCAGGAGTGAATGAACAATGAAAGAATAAAGAAAACCAGAGAGATCTCACCGATTACGAGGACGTAGGAGCGTTGAGATATAGACTGCACCGTAGATCACCTCCACGAGCATAACCTCCCTTATACAAGCTTCCTCTCTCTCTTTCTCCCCCTCTCTCTCACCTTTAATAGCCCTATTGTGTTTTTCTCATCAACATAACATACCTAGAAAAACCCTAGGGACCCCTTTTTATAGTTTTAGGAAACTCCTTTCCGCATCCTAGTTGCGAAAGGACTTGCGCATCCCAGTTGCTGCGAAAAGACGACGGGTCAAAAAAAAACCCATCAGGGCAGTCACCCCCTCCCAACTATTAATTAGCAAAAAAATTTTTAAAAAATAAAAATAAATAAATAAAAACCCAAAAACCAAACAAACAAACAGAAAGATAAATATTTCCAGTGTCTCATACATTAAAAAATAAAAATATATTTTATGCAGGCATCCTTTAAATTTTGACATAGCCCACGGTGACGTGTATCTAGAATCCAGTTCCATCGTTACGTGTAATCCAACGTTAGATCTATGACTTAAAAAATAAGTTGAAGAGTCTCTGGTGGAGAGAGACGTCTACCCTGGATTTTATAATGCTCCACTATATATGGTGATTATATAAAATCCACTCCAACCATTAAATATAACACCAAAATTTAAATACCTGGCCCAAAAATAATACCTATTTGTGATTCATAGGGGCCACACCAAGTGAAATAATTTGGAGAGTACGTGTTGTCCTTCGCATTGTTTCTAATCATGTGGTCCGCGTAAATCATAGATGAGGTTGATTTTTAGCTCTGAGCCAAACATATGGGATGGTCAGGGTGGATTTCACATAAACATAACAGAGTCCCCACCCAAGCCACCCACTCCTGTGCTCTCGCATAAGCCCTTGAACCGGTACTCTTAATGATAAATAAATGAGGTTGCTTGTTGAAAACATACTTTAATAGAGTGCGGATCGTCTGCCTCCCGGAGGCAGGAACTTCCTGCCTCCAGCGTTTTGATTGGTCAACGTCATCATAAGTGCCACCTCATTAGAATTTTTAAATATATTAAAAAAAAGTTCATTTAATAAGAGGCACAACGGAGACGTTAACGGAAGCGGTTTGCCTGCTAAGTAACGCAGCAGGGTAAGCGTACTTAGTAAAGTTTGTGGAGCTCACCGTCGGCATTCGTGCAGTGTATCAAATCCATCCATCTCTTTTATCATCTAATTTTAGGATTTTAAAACAAAAATTAATCACATTCAAAGATCAAGTGGACCACACCATCTGAAACAGTGTGAATTGAATTCTACCGTTCAAAAGTTGTCGGGGGCCCACAAAAGTTTTATATCAAGATGATATTTGTTTTTTCCATTCATCCATGTCTTTGTGATCTTATGAACAGTTTGGATGAAAAATAAATATCATTGGGGGCTTAGAAACATTTCAACGGTGAAAATCAATACTTCCACTGTTTCATTTGGTATGGTCTACCTGAGCTTTTGATATACTTCAGTTTTGGGCTCAACCCCTAAAATGATCTGAAAAAACGGATGGACGGCGTGGATAAACCACATGAATTCTGATGGGCCCAACAAAGTTTACTCAGTACGATAAGACTAGTACACAATCCGATTTCACGGGGACGCGGATTTCCTGCCAAAGGCTTTTGCAGTAAGATCCTGCGTAAGGATTTTGGATGGGCCGACTGCGATGCTTGTGATAAATCCAACCCATTCATCCATTTTTAGATATCATTTTAGGACATAATACCAAAACTAAGGTGTATGCAAAACTCAAATGGGCCACACGAGAGGAAACAGTAGGGATTTCGTGTCCACCGTTGAAATATTTATATGGCCACAAAAGTTTTGCATCGGTCTAATATTTTGGTGTTTTCACTTCGTCCTAGCAAAATGAGCTCTAAAAATGGATGAATGGATTGAAATTCTTATAAACATCATGGTGGACCTCACCATACATCCCAATGCTGGAACTTCATGCAAAAGGCTTTTTCCGGTGAATCCGCATCCACGGTTTCCATTGAAAACGGATTGGCTACTCCCCTGCCACTTGGTACTATGTGGGCCCACCATGATGTATGTGTTTCATCCATGTCGTCCATTTATTTTTCTAGATCATTTTATGGTCTGAGACAAAAAAAAAATGAGGTATAACCCAATCTCAAGTGAACCACATTTTATGAAATAGTGTTGAATGAACGTTAACCATTAAAAACTTTTTGGGGGCCATAAAAGTTTTGGATCAAGCATTTCCCTTCATCTGGGTCTTTATGACCAAACCAACAAATTGGATGTCAAATAAACAGTACGGTGGGGCCTTAGGAGGACTTTAATGATGGATATCTAATCACCATTGTTTCCTGTGGTGTGGTCCGTATGAGATTTATATCCCTCTCATTTTTGGGATCAACCCCTAAAATTATATGTAAAAATAGATTAACGGAATGGATGAAACACTTACATCATGGTGGGGCCCACAGAGTACCGACCACCACCACCACCGGGCTGGTGGTGGGGGGAGTAGCCAATCTACTTTCATTTCCATTTGGGATTCAGTGCCACATTGAGCAGTGAGACTCGCTACTGAAGTGATGTCACCTATTTATATGCGTCCCACTATGATGTATGTTTTGTATCCACACCGTCCATCCATTTGGAGAGATCATTTTAGGGCATGAGCCAAAGAATGAATCAGATTCAAAACTCGAGTGGACCCCACCACATAAAACAGTGGAAAGAGTCACGCCCACCATTTATTACGACTGAATCCAATCCAATTAAACCTCGTCACTTTGTCTACTAAACCCCGTCACTTTGTACTGCAACTCGTCACTTTATCTACTGAACCCTATCACTTAGTGTTGCAACTTCGTTACTTTGTCTAGTGAACCCCGTCACTTTGTACTGCAACCCCGTCACTTTGTCTACTGAACCTCGTCACTTTGTACCGCAACCCCGTAACTTTGTCTACTGAACTTCGTCACTTTGTACTGCAACATTATCACTTTGTCTACGGTACCCCATCACTTTGTACTACAACCTCATCGCTTCGTTTATTATACCCTGTCACTTTGTGCTGCAATCTCGTCACTTTATCTAGTGAACCCCGTCACTTTGTCTAGATCGCAACCCGTCACTTTGTCATTTGAACCCGTCACTTTGTATCAGAACCCGTCACTTTGTCTTGCATTAGAAAAAGTGACGGGGTTCTGTCAAAGTGACAGATTCGAGAGACAAAGTGACAATGTTGTAGTACAAAGTGACGGAGTACAATAGACAAAGTGATGATGTTCGCAAAGACAAAGTGGCGGATTCAATAGAAAAAGTGACGGGGTTATAGTACAAAAGTGACGGGTTTCAATGAGACAAAGTGACTGGCTTGTAGTACATAAAGTGACAGTGAATTCAAGAGACAAAGTGAGCAATTGCAAAGACAAAGTGACAAAGTGTGCGGGTACAGAGACAAAGTGACGGTTGAATATGGTGACGGGTTCATGGTGGGGAAGTGATGTCACCCATTTTTCTAGATCATTTTATGGTCTGAGACCCAAAATGAGGTATAATCCAATCTCAAGTGGACCACATTACATGAAACAGTGTTGAATGAACGTTGACCATTAAAAACTTTTTGGGGACCATAAAAGTTTTGAATCAAGTGATCTTTGATTTTTCCCTTCACCTGGGTCTTTATGACCAAACCAATAGATTGGATGTCAAATAAACAAGATGCGGTGGGCCTTAGAGGACTTTAATGATGGATATCCAATCACCATTGTTTTCTGTGGTGTGGTCCATATGAGATTTATATCCCTCTCATTTTTGGGATCAACCCCTAAAATTATATGTAAAAATAGATTAACGGAATGGATGAAACACATACATCATGGTGGGGAAGTGATGTCACCCATTTATATAGGTCCCACTATGATGTATGTTTTGTATCCACACCGTCCATCCATTTGGAGAGATCATTTTAGGGCATGAGCCAAAGAATGAATCAGATTTAAAACTCGAGTGGACCCCACCACATAAAACAGTGGAGAGAGTCACGCCCACCATTTATTACGACTGAACCCAATCCAATTAAACCTCGTCATTTTGTCTACTAAACCCCGTCACTTTGTCTATTGAACCCCGTCACTTTGTATTACGACCTCGTCACTTTGTCTAGTGAACCCCGTCATTTTGTACTGCAACCCTGTCACTGTCTACTGAACTCCGTCACTTTGTACTACAACATCGTCACTTTGTCTATTGTACTCCGTCACTTTATACTACAACCTTATCACTTTGTCTCATCGTACCCGTCACTTTGTGCTGCAATCTAGTCACTTTGTCTAGTGACCCTGTCACTTTGTACTGCAACCTCGTTACTTTGTCTACTAAACCCCATTACTTTGTACTGCAACCTCGTCACTTTGTCTACTGTACCCCGTCACTTTGTACTACAACCCGGTCACTTTGTCTACTGAACCCCATCACTTTGTACTGCAACCCCGTCACTTTGTCTACTGAAACCCGTCACTTTGTACTATAACCCCATCACTTTTTCTACTGAGTGCGGATTTGAGAAAAATGAGGTATATTTAAAAAGTACATTTAATGAGAAGTATAACGGAGACGTTAAACGGAAGCGGTTTGCATGCTCAGTAAATCAGCGTGGCAAGCGTACTTAGTAAAGTCTGTGGAGCCCAGCGTGCATTGTATCAACTCCATCCATCTCTTTTATCATCCAATTTTAGGGTTTTACAACAAAAATTAATCATATCCAAAGATCAAGTGGACCACACCACTTGAAATAGTGTGAATTGAATTCTACCGTTGAAAAGTTGTTGGGGCCCACAGAAGTTTTATATCAAGATGTGAGGATCCTCTGTTTCCCGGAGGCAGGAACTCCCTGCCTCCAGCGTTTTCATTGGTCCACGTCACTGTAAGTTCCACATCATCAGTTTTTTTAATATATTAAAAAAAATATATTTAATAAGACGTATAACGGAGACATTAGACACGGAAACAGACTGGCTACTACCCATGCCACCGGCCAATGGCTAGTGGTCAGTGCTCTGTGGGCTCATCATGATGTATGTGTTTCATCCATGCTGTCCATCTATTTTTATAGGTAATTTCATAGTACGAAATCAACAACGACGTATATCCTAATCTTGAGTGGACCACATTGTAGGAAACGGTGTTAAATGAATGTGGACCATTAAAAACTTTTTGAGAGCCATACAAGTTTTTGATCAAGCTGATCTTTGTTTTTTCCCTTCATCTAGGTTTGTATGACCTAATCAACGTATTTGATGTCAAATAAACAGTACAGTGGGCCTTTTTTTTAATGGTGGATATACAATCACTACTGTTTCCTGTGATGTGGTCCACCTGAGATTTACTTACCTCTCATTTTTTTTTTTTTTGAAAAAAGCACTAAAATGATCAGTAAAAATGGATGAACGAAATGGATGAAACAAATACATAATGATGGGGCCCACCGAGCACGACCACAGCCACCGGGTTGGTGGCAGGGGAGTAGCCGATCCATTTCCATCGGACACGGGGACGGATTTCCTGCCAAAGCCTTTTGCAGTAGGAAGCGGATTGCGTACTGAGTAACTCAGTACGGTAAGTGTACTGAGTAAACTCTGTGGGGTCCACCGTGATTTGCATATTTTATCTACTCCGTCCATCCATTTTAACAGATAATTATATGGCTTGATAATTAGATATATCCAAATCTCAAGTAGACCTCACCACGGGAAATAGTGTGAATTGAAATTCCGCCGTTGAAAATTTCTTGGGGCCCACACAAGTTTTGGATCAAGCTGATATTTGTGTTTTCCCTTCATCCATGTCCGTGTAATCTTATGAACAAGTTGGATGACAAATAAACAACACTGTGGGCCCTAGCAAGGTTTCAACAGTGGAAGTCATTATTTGCATTGTTTCCTTTAGTGTGGTCTACTTAATCTTTGGGAATACTTCTATTTTAGAATCAACCACTAAAATGATCTGGAAAAATGGATGGACGGCATGGATAACTCACATACATTCATAGTAGGCCCAACTGAGTTTACTCAGTACGATAAAAGCCTACTGAGTAACTCAGTACCCAATCCTATTCCTTTGCGGTACGTTCTTGCCCAAGGATTCTGGATAGGGCCCACTGCAACTTTTATGATTAATCCAATCCGTTCATCCCTTTTTAGATATCATTTTAGGACATTATACCAAAATTAAGTTGTATAAAAAACTCAAATGGACCACACAAAAGGAAACAATGGGGATTTAGTGACCACCGTTGAAATATTTATATGGCCACAAAAGTTTTGTATCTGTCTAATTTTTTGGTGTTTTCACTTCATCCTGGTAAAAATGACGTTATAAACGGTTTGGATGGCATATAAACATCAAGACGCCTAAGAAGGTTTCAACGGTAGGAATTTCTTTCTCCACTGTTTCATCTTGTATGGCCCAGTTGAGTTTTGGATCATCCTAATTTTTTATTACGTGTCCTAAAATGAGCTCTAAAAATGGATGAATAGATTGGATTTTTTATAAACATCATGGTAAACACTAAGTGATGGGATTGCAGTACAAAATGACGATATTTTTACATATAATTTTAGGGGTTGATCCCAAAAATGAGAGGGATATAAATCTCATATGGACCACACCACAGGAAAACAATGGTGATTGGATATCCATCATTAAAGTCCTCCTAAGGCCCACCGTACTGTTTATTTGACATCCAATCTATTGGTTTGGTCATAAAGACCCAGGTGAAGGGAAAAATCAAAGATCAGCTTGATTCAAAACTTTTATGGTCCCCAAATGGTCAACGTTCATTCAACACTGTTTCATGTAATGTGGTCCACTTGAGATTGGATTATACCTCATTTTTGGTCTCAGACCATAAAATGATCTAGAAAAATGGGTGACATCACTTCCCCACCATGAACCCCATCACTTTGTATTGAACCCGTCACTTTGTCTATCGTATTCCGTCACTTTGTACTGCAACCGGTCACTTTGTCTACTAAACCCCGTCACTTTGTACTGCAACCCCGTCACTTTGTCTACTGAAACCCGTCACTTTTTCTACTGAATCCCGTCACTTTGTACTGCAACATCATCATTTTGTCTATTGTACTCTGTCACTTTGTACTACAACACTGTCACTTTGTCTACTGAACCCCGTCACTTTGTACTGCAACCCCGTCACTTTTTCTAATGCAGTACAAAGTGACGGGTTACTGAAGACAAAGTGACTGAAATTCAGAGACAAAGTGACGGGTGCAAAGATAAAGTGACGGGGTTCACTAGACAAAGTGATCGAGATTGCAACACAAAGTGACGGGGTATAGTAAACAAAGCGATGAGGTTGTAGTACAAAGTGATGGGGTACCATAGACAAAGTGATGATGTTGCAGTACAAAGTGACGAAGTTCAATAGACAAAGTTACGGGGTTGCGGTACAAAGTGACGAGGTTCAGTAGACAAAGTGACGGGGTTGCAGTACAAAGTGACAGGGTTCACTAGACAAAGTAACGAAGTTCCAACACTAAGTGATAGGGTTCAGTAGATAAAGTGACGAGTTGCAGTACAAAGTGACGGGGTTTAGTAGACAAAGTGACGAGGTTTAATTGGATTGGATTCAGTCGTAATAAATGGTGGGCGTGACTCTTTCCACTGTTTTATGTGGTGGGGTCCACTCGAGTTTTGAATCTGATTCATTCTTTGGCTCATGCCCTAAAATGATCTCTTCAAATGGATGGACGGTGTGGATACAAAACATACATCATAGTGGGACGCATATAAATAGGTGACATCACTTCAGTAGCGAGTCTCACTGCTCAATGTGGCACTGAATCCCAAATGGAAATGAAAGTAGATTACATTCTCCCCACCACCGGCCGGTGGTGGTGGTGGTCGGTACTCTGTGGGCCCCACCATGATGTAAGTGTTTCATCCATTCCGTTAATCTATTTTTACATATAATTTTAGGGGTTGATCCCAAAAATGAGAGGGATATAAATCTCATACGGACCACACCACAGGAAACAATGGTGATTAGATATCCATCATTAAAGTCCTCCTAAGGCCCCACCGTACTGTTTATTTGACATCCAATTTGTTGGTTTGGTCATAAAGACCCAGATGAAGGGAAATGCTTGATCCAAAACTTTTATGGCCCCCAAAAAGTTTTTAATGGTCAACGTTCATTCAACACTATTTCATAAAATGTGGTTCACTTGAGATTGGGTTATACCTCATTTTTTTTTTGTCTCAGACCATAAAATGATCTAGAAAAATAAATGGACGGCATGGATGAAACACATACACCATGGTGGGCCCACATAGTACCAAGTGGCAGGGGAGTAGCCAATCCGTTTTCAATGGAAACCGTGGATGCGGATTCACCGGAAAAAGCCTTTTGCATGAAGTTCCAGCATTGGGATGTATGGTGGGGTCCACCATGATGTTTATAAGAATTTCAATCCATTCATCCATTTTTAGAACTCATTTTGCTAGGATGAAGTGAAAACACCAAAATATTAGACTGATGCAAAACTTTTGTGGCCATATAAATATTTCAACGGTGG
The DNA here is from genome assembly GCA_030180095.1 of Magnolia changhungtana. Lineage (NCBI taxonomy): Eukaryota > Viridiplantae > Streptophyta > Magnoliopsida > Magnoliales > Magnoliaceae > Magnolia > Magnolia changhungtana. Next base: position 221,676 of record JASAUF010000481.1, read on the forward strand.
ACACGAAATCTCTACTGTTTCCTCTCGTGTGGCCCATTTGAGTTTTGTATACACCTTAGTTTTGGTATTATGTCCTAAATGATATCTAAAAATGGATGAATGGGTTGGATTTATCACAAGCATTGCAGTCGGCCCATCCAAAATCCTTACGCAGGATCTTACTGCAAAAGCCTTTGGCAGGAAATCCGCGTCCTCGTGAAATCGGATTGTGTACTAGTCTTATCGTACTGAGTAAACTTTGTTGGGCCCACTGTGAATTCATGTGGTTTATCCACGCCGTCCATCCGTTTTTTCAGATCATTTTAGGGGTTGAGCCCAAAACTGAAGTATATCAAAAGCTCAGGTAGACCATACCAAATGAAACAGTGGAAGTATTGATTTTCACTGTTGAAATGTTTCTAAGCCTCCAATGATATTTATTTTTCATCCAAACCGTTCATAAGATCACAAAGACATGGATGAATGGAAAAAACAAATATCATCTTGATATAAAACTTTTGTGGGCCCCCAACAACTTTTCAACGGTAGAATTCAATTCACACCGTTTCAGGTGGTGTGGTCCACTTGATCTTTGAATGTGATTAATTTTTGTTTTAAAATCCTAAAATTAGACGATAAAAGAGATGGATGGAGTTGATACACTGCACGAATGCCGACGGTGAGCTCCACAAACTTTACAAAGTACGCTTATCCTGCTGCGTTACTTGGCATGCAAAACGCTTCCGTTAACGTCTCCGTTATACCTCTTATTAACATTTTTTTAATATATTTAAAAATTCTAATGAGGTGGCACTTATGATGACGTTGACCAATCAAAACGCTGGAGGCAGGGAGTTCCTGCCTCCGGGAGGCAGACGATCCGCACTCACTTTAATATTGTGAAATGCATCGAAGATGAGGTGGTTAGTGAGAAAATTAGAAAACAAAAATATTCAAAGGCATAACCCAGTACAACACCATGATTTGGTCTACACTTAGAAACAGGTGGTCCACTGTTCCAATGGATGATCGTGACCGACCAATCAAGTCCTTGCATGTAGAAAGTTGACAAAAAATGTACATGGATGGCTATGATCATACAACCAAACCCAATCAAAAGGGGGGGCCCACCATGTTGAATCCCTCGAGTCCAGATCAACGGTTAAAGTGAAATTGTAGCTTGCTTCCATATTTTCAGATCTCCAACTCTGTATCTGCCACGCTTCTCTCTCATCAGCTACCAAGCAACTTCATGCAACCGTGTAGCTTCTCTGAGACTTTTTCCTTCTCTCTCTGCCTATATAAACCAAAACCCATCTTCCAAATTCCCTAACACCTCTCTCTCTCTCTCTCTCTCTCTCTCTCTCTCTCTCTCTCTCTCTCTCTCTCTCTCTCTCTCTCTCTAACATGGTTTCAGGCAACTGGTTATTACTGAGACGTCTAAAGAGGGTTATTCAAAAGGTAAGGTTCTTGCTGAGCTGCAACGTGCACAAATGGCATAGGATCATGTCATTCACTGGATCACCGTCAAGCAGGCGGCAACTAAGCTTAAATCGCTTCCCGAGCTTGACTGATTGCACAGTCAATACTGATGATGAAGATCGCGAGATGGGTACGTCGCCAATCAGATTTCAAAGAACTATAACTGATTCGTTGGACGACATTGATGGAAGAGCGGAGATCTTCATTTCTAACTTCTACCAACGACTTCGAATGGAACGCCAGGTCTCGCTCGAACTTCGGTATGCCAAGGGAGACGGCCTGCAACGAACCCGATCGGATTGACGAAGATGGTCTTGTGTTGAATTCATGGGAGAATTTGAGAGATTTATTTAAGAAATGACGTTTGGATGAGAGACTTTTTTCAAGAAATGGTTTTCGATGTGACAGGATTGCCATATCTGAGAAGATTGACATTTTAATTTGGTTTTGTTATAGTTTTGATTTTATTACTATTGTTATTTATTTATTTATTTATTATTTATTATCATTTTTGTCTAAAATCCTTGAAGTTGGAATTACACTATTTATGAAATAAGATGAACGATCCGGTACAAGTTCTTCATAGTTTATGGTTGGTGTCTTTATGTGGGCCCAAGTAGGCCCACTTATGATCACGGTAGACCATCAGATTGAAGAGGTTTAACATGATGCTTACGTGAAATCAACCGAAACCATCAATTGCATCACCTTATGTTAGGCCAGGACCTAAAAGATACGGCCATGTTAATGTGTACCCCCCCATTGGAAATAGTATATAGGGCAACATTCACCCTCCAAATCACAGGTTATCTGTTTTCTAATTCACCATTGTAAATATAATAATTATTTACCACCATATTTCCAATGTCATTCTCAAGGCAAACATTGATATTTTGCTTTTTGAAGGCTAAAGTTGAGAAAGATTGTGGATTTTATGAGGGGGCCATTGTGTGTGTATTCCATGCATGTTCATCCATTCTGCTAGCCAAGGCATGAACCTAAAAATGAGGCCAATCTAGAGCTCAAGTGAACCACACCACAGGAAATAGTAGGAACTGAATGCCTACCATTAAAAACTTCACGAGGCCCTTAGAATTTTTAGATGAAGCTGATATTTGAGTATGTGTCTTTTGGTATATCCATGTATGTGTGACCTTATGAATTAGATGACAAATAAACAATCTCATGGACCCTAACAAAAAAAAAAAAAAAAAAAAAATCAACATTGTAAGTTTTATAAGAATTGTTTCTTGTGGGGTGGGCCACTTGAACTTTGGATCTACTTCATTTTTGGGCTCATGCCCTAAAATGTTATGGTAAATTAGATGAACGGTGTGGTTATGTCTCATACATCAAGGTGGGGCTCACAAATTTACGTCAGTCTTTTTTGACCAATTTTGGAAAGGGCCGGGAAATACTCACCTAAAATCAAACAGCAGTGAGGACTAATAATAACCTATTTATCATGTATTTACTGTTCAAATAAAAAAATCAAACAATCCCAATGTTGCCCTTGGTTTTTGGACCACATCCCTGAATTTCGATATGGCATCTTATAGTTGAAGTCGACTTCATATAATCATTATAATGGATTTTGTAAAAGTTAGGGGCACACCTCTCTCCCAATTATTTCATTTCATGTCACTCACCTTAATTATAGGTCATTCGGATCACACATCCAATGGTTGGAGTGGAATTCACATACTGCATTACAGTATGCCTGGTAAGAAAACATAAAAGTTAGCATCCCACTCTCAACTATTCAGATATTTGTGTTAATATATTAAAACAAACTTTACATTTTTAAAAGCCCACTTGGTATAATGGTCCATGTGAGATCCATTCCAATCATTAGAAGTGTAATCTTGCATAACACCCAACCTCAAAGACCATGCTGACATATGTTCAGGTGGGCCACACCAAAGGAAACAGTAGGGAGAGAGATGTCCACCCCTTGAATTTTATAGAACTAAGAAACCCACTTCAACAATTAGATGCCACACTAAAATTTAGCCATTGAACCAAAATACCACCCATGATTCAGGTGAGCCGTGCCAAGGAAAAAAGTTTCGAGGGTGTGTAGTAGCCAATATACTAACTTCAATCTGTGGTCCACGTGAACTACGGTTGGGGCTTAGTTTTTGGGCTTAGACCAAACATTGGGTCATGCACCTTGTAGTCGGAGTGGATTTCACATAAACATCATGGTTGGACCCACCTCATCCACCGTTCCTTTGCTGGCCAGCTTTGGTTGACATGGGTAGCCTATTGAAAACCTTTCAAAGGCATAATTATATAAATTTCATATTAACTGGTAGTCTTTCATAACACACTTTTTTTACGGGGGCAGGGTCCTTAAATAATCCTGGTACGTACGTCAGATGAATGGATCGGATGGCATATGCACCCCACATTCGACACCACAAATGATTTGGAAGGTTTTTATGGTGATCTTCCTCATTGTCCCTGTGATATGGCCCACCTCAGTTATGGATTAGCCAGATTATGATTCAACCTAAACATGAGGTGGCACACCTGATAGACGGTATGGATCTCATGAAGATAGAGCCGTTCCCTCAAAGATAGGGAAAGTCACGCCCTACTCGGTAGTCCCGCAAGTCACGCAAGCATTTTGGCAACATCGACGTTAATTGAGCTTTGCCAAGCTCACACGCGTGTGAAAGACAGTCATGTGCACGCCACAAATAGGTGCGAGATCCAGTCCACCCATCAGGTTTGTCTCAACTTGTAGATGGTTTCCCAAACATAAATCTAGTCCATTCATCAGGTGGACCCTATGTTGTATGATTAGTGAACAGGTTAGAAAAAATCAAATAAGTATTTCTCAACCGTACATTTTTTAAAACAAAACTATGGCCCACCTGACTAATGTATCTATCTATTTCTTCCATAGGGAGAAAAGTATTGTGGTGTTCTTAATTTGATGGATGGATTGGATCTCGGACTTACGTGCCATGCTGTTACATGTTTGACGTGTACATGAGCTGTATTGCACACGCGTGTGGGATTAGCAAAAGTTCGAATAATTACGTGGATAGTTGTTGTGGGACGCGGATTCAATCCTAGTTTTTCTGTGAGGCCCTTCTAGATATATGTGTTTGTATATCCACGCCGTCCATCCGATTTTCTAACTAAGTTTATGTTGTAGACCCAAAAATGAATTAGATCAAAATCTTAAATGGACCACACCATAGGAAACAGTAGTGAATGATCATTAAAACTTTTTGTGGGCCACAAAAGTGCTGGCTCACACCTCTTATTTTTTTTTATGACTTCACTTCATCCTGGTCTGTGTGGCATTATCAACAGGCTGGATGAAAAATAAACATTACGGTGGACATAGGAAGTTTTTTTTTTGATGAGCGTTCAATAATCATTGTTTTATATTATGTTGTCCACCTGAGATTCGTATCTGATTTATTTTTTGTGTTAATACTTAAAATGAGCTGGAAAAATGAATGAACGGCTTGGATATACAACACATACATAGAAATGGTCCCCCACGGAAAAGAATCTACGGAACTCGGCGAGGTCCCGACCTGGCTGAATCCTGTCTGGAAGCAGATTGCGTCCTGCCACTGCCTGAACGGACTCGGTACAGTCATGTGATCTGTGGGGCCCACTTTGTCGTACGGTTTTTATTCACACTGTCCATCCATTTTTATAAATCATTTCCAGGTATTTGAAAGAAAAAATAGGTAGATCCAAGGTTCAAGTGGACCACACCACAGGAAGCAGCTGTGATAATGACACCCACCTATTGAAACCTTACTAGGGCCCAAAAAGAAGTTAACGGTGGAAGTTCAATCCCCATTGTGTGGTCCACTTGAGGCTTTGATCTACTTTAATTCTTGGGATCATGCTCTAAAATGATCTGGAAAAATAATAACGGCGTGGATAAGACCTTATACATAACGGTGGCCTCTTCCTGCCTGTAGGCTGTAAGCAGTCTGTCCAGCTTAGGCAGGACGTAATCTCCCCCCCACCCGGACCTAGCTAGATACGGACGGTCCTGTCAGGGGGGCCAATCCGTTCCCCCACCCGGACCTAGCTAGATACGGACGGTCCTGTCAGGGGATTCTGTGGACCCCACTGTGATGTATATGTTTTATCCACACCGTCCATTCACTTTGACAGATCATTTTGGGTGCATGATCCCAAAAAGGAGGCAGATTAAAGGCTCAAGTGGACCACTCCACAGGAACCAGTGGGGATTGACTTCCTACCGTTGAAATTCGGACACACCTATATCTCTGTGCCTTGGGGCACATGCAATCCGCTCTCGTAGGTAGGCGCTCCCTCTAGAATGGTCCCCACGAGACTAGGTCCAAATTGGCCACTCATAGCTTTCATGTTTGTTTTTCATTAATTAATAGAGAAGATCTAAATCGTAAGTCGTTTGGATCTTTCAAGGAATAAATATATTAATAAAAAAATATATATATATACATTAATACTCTGACAGTTGGATGGATGATAAGCAGGCACTTAAAAAATTAGGTAGAAATTGCATACATAGAAGCGCACGAATTCAGTCAAGTCGTGACCGTGGGGCCCACCTTGATGTATGTGATGTATATCCACGCTGTACATCCGTTTTTCCAGTTCATTTTAGGACGTGGGTGCAAAACTGAAGCAGATCCAAATCTCAGGTGGACCACACCACAGGAAACAGTGGTGGTTGAACTCGTACATCAAGACCTGAGTTGGACGGTTATGGCCCACCCGACTTTCGGAACGCTGTGGTTTTTGCGTACTTCTTTCATCCTGATGAGGCACATCCAATGAATGGATTGGATGAAATATAAAAACCATCGTGGCCCCATGACACGCGTCCCATCTCATCTATTTCCAATGGTGTGGCCCACAATATATATTTCGGGATACGGTCCTGTCCTAACAACGGTTCTGATCTAACCCTCAGACTGCCACTTGTCCAAAAACAATAAAGCTCCTGCAACTCGAAAGGGAAGGATAAGACAAACATTCTAGGGTTTTTCTTTTCGCAGCCACAGCTAGGGTTGGGCCCACCGACAGGAGTGGATCACCGAACCGTGGGCCCCACTTGTACGGACTACGGTGCAGCCGCAGAGCTGCTGTGCATACCCTGTTCCACGGGATCAGATAATTCCTTATCGTTATTCGAGTTTTGGAGGGAGAGATGTCTGCTGTTATCTTAGCTGGAAAATGCTGCACGGACCCGCAGCATAATAATACAGATTTCTGCGGTTGCAAGTAGACGGTATACTTCTGACGCATTGTTGGAGCATTCCCATCCGTACTCATGCGAATTACGTGGTTCAATCCAAAATGTCCATAGAGTGGGGCCCACTTGAAATTTGTCCGTTTGTTGGATAGTAATTGGATGTTTATCATAGAAAATACTCAATGGTCTGGATTCTACGTATAAATGTCCATTACTAAGAGGTCAGGATCATCCACTCAATATTCGTTTAAACTCATTCCCAATCCACAGTTGGAAGCATCATTTCAATAGATTAGATTGCGCCACGTGGATGTAAGTTTCAGAATATCAGCTTGCATGTGTATTAATGGTCATACCCTACCAGTGTATCAAATGACTCAGGTGTAATTGTAGGAAGACATAACACTCCGGTGTTAGTTTTACACCGTTTAAAAGATGGTTGGTGTCTCATCTTCGTCATATTTGGCACTGATGTATATAGTTATCGTGACCGTCTAAATTGTGGGTCCCAATTTAAATCGACCATAAATATAATATAACACTGATCAAGCCATTTAAACCATTCAATTAATGGATCTCAGTGAAATTTCTCCCAATGTGCTCCATCCATATTTGGCCAGCTATTTGGACGGTCTGGATTGCAATACAAACATACCATGTGGATGTTCAAGTGGTGAAAAACTAACACAAGGGCCTGGCCCACCAGAAGATCATGAGAGAGCTAGAGAGAGAATCTCAATGTCTGGGTGAGTCTGACTCATGAATAGGACTCATTTGTCCTCTTTAGGACAGATTGGTCACAGATCAGATGATCATCCTTTTGCCTTCCCTCCACCTTGATTGTACCTCGTCATTGGTTCTTGAGTTGAGCTTTGATACTCTGGCGGAGTCTGATAACCATACTCAGGCGCTTAGAAACTACTTGGAAATATCATAATTTGCATATACGTAAGTCAAGATTAACTGTCCAAATTACGGATCACGTTTATGATGACCCAAAAATTATATTATTTGATTATCAAGAAATCGGACGGTTGAAAACGAAAAACATCCAATGGTCCTCTTTAGGCAAACAAGTGTTTACTAATAAGAGGCTAGGATTGTTCAGCCAATCTGATATTGGGATTTTGACTTTGGCCCACTAAGTTCCACAATTTAGTCGGTTTAATTTGACTTCATGTATGACACGTGTACAATTTAGGAGTGCCTGAGTATCAAGCATCACTCGCAGTCAGAGTATGAAATATAAAGCTTCCGTTCTTCACGCATTATTGCTGCCGTTCATGTTCTTGCTCTTGGTTTTATTGTTGCCAGCAGAAGTCACGTGGCGTTTGCATGTGATGCACGTGATAGTTGCAAAACGGGCTAGAGTCCCATGATGTGTGATCGTGACTCATCCCACCTTACATTTGGCATAATGTAAGAAGATCTTGGCCGTCCAAATAGCATGCACCGATCAGACCATCTTGATCATATGATTGTGCCCGTTGAATATGGAGCGCTGGTCTTTTCATTGAACATTTAATTATAACCATCCGTTTTATAAGCAATAAATGGATGGTTGGCATCATCCGATCGGTGTAAATTCCGGGTTTTGGTCCATCCACAACGGGATCTACTATTTGGACAGTCATGATTGACCTACACAATTGCTGGATGTTGTTGATGATAAGTTACCACCATTTAAAGACTGGTGATGAACGCACATCGGAGTGGTGATTCTGTTAACTTCCGTTGACGTGGCCAACACTCACCAGCAAATGTACTCATTGATCCAGGCCGTCCATCAGATTGATTTGGACGATCTTAACCGCACAAATATCCATTTATTGAAAGGATGGTGTACAAGTTTATACGATGACCGTACGGACTATCCAATCTGTCCGATTAATTGGACATCGCAGGCTAGTTTTGCATTGTTGAGGCCATCCAATTAATCTCGGGCTGTATAAGAGGTGGCGACCCTAATGGACGGCCTGGATCAATGAATACATTTGCTAATCAACACCGTTGAAGCTCCATGAGGGCTAAAAATAACACTGAGGATGATCATGACTATGGCCAATGAACAAGGAAAGTAAATAATAAAGATCCGTGCGCTGAGTGGACTATTCTACTGATTGGATGGTTAGGATTTCTTCTGGTGTTTTATCATACTAACTATGAGCCCTATATCACTAGGACACGTATTGGCTAGTGGTCGGTGCTCTGTGGGCTCCACATTGATGTATGTGCTTCATCCAGGCCGTTTATTCGTTTTCTCGTATCATTTTACGCTATGAGACCCAAAATGAGGTAGATCTAAATCTCAAACGGACCCATCAGAGGAGACTCTGTTGATTGAATGCTTACCATTGATCAAGCTTATATTTGTATTTTTTTTTTTTTTCCACCATACAGGTTTGTATGACCTAATCAACAGTTTTTGGATGTTAAATAAACATTACAGTGGGCCGTAGGAGGATTTTAATGGTGGACGTTCAATCACTATTGTTTTCCCATGGTGTGGTCCACATGAGATTTAGATATCCTTCATTTATGGGATCAAGCCCAAAAATGATATGGAAAAATGATGGACTGCGTAGATAAAACACATACATCATGTTGGGCCCACAGAGCACCGACCACTAGCCACCTGGTTACTAGCAGTGTCACTTGCCAAAACGCGTCCCTATCACTAGGCTACTAATGAGCGGTCCAGATCTCATCCAATGGCATCCTAAAGAACTACAAGCATCTGCTTTGGAGCACGAGTAAATGACTCAGCAGCTAGGATCGATTCGTTTGATCTGCAATTAGGGGCGAATGGACGCGGATTAGCGACTGACATGTTGAGTAGCGACTCTCGCTACTGAAGTTCTGGTATGCATTGTATCCACACCCACCAATTTGGAGATATCATTTTAGGGCATGAGACAGAGAATGAGTAAGATCAAAATCTCTACTGGGCCCTACCATAGAAAATAGTGGAGAGAGTGACGCGGACCAATAAAAATTTCTAATGGCCACAAGCCACTACGTGAAAAATGGAAAAAAAAAAAAAAAAAAAAAAAAAAAATGACAGATTTAGAGACGGTTCTGGACCGTCTCTAAAATTGCTCGGTTTAGGGACGCTTTAGAGACAGCCGTAAACCGACTCTAAACTTGTAGACGGCTCTTCACTGTCCCTGATATTGTCTTAAAAAGATTCCACAAATTATTTAAGACGGTCACTGACCGTCTTATATGCGGTCATCTGAGACGGTTAACGACCGTCAGCATTAGAGACGGTCTTTGACTATCTTATATGCAGTCATTTGAGACGGTCATTGACCGTCTTTTACTTGTAATCTGAGACTGCCAAAGACCGTCTCTACTAGAGACGGTCCTTAGCCGTCTTATATCCCGGTGAAAGACCGTCTCTAATGCTCAGGTTTACCAAAAGCCTGTGAAATTTAGAGACAGTCTAGGACCGTCTCTATGAGAGATTGTGAAAGACCGTCTCTAATGGTCAGGTCAAATATTAAGAAGCTGAAGTCGTAGTGGAAAATTAGAGACAATCCTAGACCGTCTCTATTAGAGACTGTCAAAGACCGTCTTAAAAATTAAAAAGCTCAAAAATTTTTATGAATTTCGAAAAAAAAAAATAGTTGAGAAGCTTAGAAAAATAATTAACAATGTTTAAGAAAATTTTAAATTTTGAAAAAAAAAAACTGTGATTTTATAAAAATCTAGATTTTGAAAAAAAATTAAGAACTTCGAATAATGTTAATAATTTTGAAAAAAAAAGTTGATAAAAAAATGATATTTTGAAAAAGAAAATTTAAAAAATTAAACAAATTTGTGAAAAAATTGACAAATTGTAAAAAAAAAAAACATATATTTTTAAAAAGAAAACTAGATTTTGTATTTTGACAAGAAAAATTAAAAAGTTATATAACAAAAGTGATATTTAAAAAATGATATTTTGAAAAAGAAAATTTTAAAAATTAAACAAATTTGAGAAAAAATTGACAAATTGTAAAAAAATATATATTTTAAAAAAGAAAACTAAATTTTGTATTTTGACAAGAAAAATTGAAAAGTTAGATAACAAAAGTGAGAATTTGATGATGTGTTTGTAACATCCCGGATTTTTGCCAATCTGGAATTAGACGTTCTCAGGCAATGGGTCGATCCTAACACCTTATTAACCTATCAGAACTCAATCCCAAAGTCTAAAACCGCTTTTGAACCCATTTCCTTCACAAATCTCACCCTTCACCACCTTGTTCTTTCAATTATTCCAAGTACTTTCACCCTAGTTACTATCTTAAACTAGCTAAGTATTATAGCTTAGATCACCATAAGTACAAACTACAAAGACCTAAGTACCACCTCAGACAGAAATCATACAGGACTAAATCCTTTAGAAATTAGGCAAGAATTAGCTAGTGCTAAACTAGAGTACCTGTGAAATTAGCACCAATCACTTTAAATACGATCTGCAAGACTCAAAACTTGTATAATCATTGACGCTAGGTTACCCTAAAATCTAGGATCAAACTCATTACTCGACTGCTCTCGGGAGCATGTTGAAACTTCGTATCAGGTCTGGACCGCACATCGGGAGTCTAAATAATACGAGGTTAAGGACTTAGGATCGCTACGCTGGGTTTGACAACCATATCAGAAATTAAATCCAAACAGTGTCCCACGGCTGTTCGCTTGAGTCCGGAGTGTGAGAGGGTGAGAACACTTGTTTTCTTTACAAAATAGATATCTCAAATAGTAATCTGAGACTTGTTATTTGCGGGTCAGTATTAAGCAACCTGACCGTCAGAATCTAACCCAAATACACCCTCGGATCAGGAAAAATTTCATAAACATATCCATGTACTTAGAATCTCCGATCGAGATTCACTGACCGTTGAACTGAAACTGGTCCGCCACGTGCGATCTGGAAATCCAACTGAAACAAAAACTTAACTCCACCTAGATCCGGTGTCTGTGAGCTTAAGTCCGACCTTTGGCTCAAGGGGGGCTGCCAGAAGTCCTCCGTTGAGCTGAAACTGGGTCGCTTTGGTTATAACCTAAGTATACCTTGATCATAAGTCTATTTTGGAGCATTTTTAGGCTATATAAAGACCTTAGAACCCTCTCTCTCATAGCCATACGAATTTGAGAGAAACCCTAGAGAGACAAGAGAGAAAAGAGAGAAAGTGTGAGAGAAGTGGGAGAACCTCCCTACTACTATCCCCTGCCGCTACACAAGCTGCACCACCCCATTCTCATCGATTTTCCGGCGATTCCAGCGTCATTTGTAGGTATGAAACCCTAACCCTAATCTGTTTGGGGGTTTTGATAGTTGTAGGTTATGAAATAACTAACAAAAAGCATGCTATAGGTTACCAAACTGCCGTATGCGAAAGCTTAGCGAATCCATCAACTCCGTTACGATTCTACGACAAAATGTGCGGACTTTAGATGTATACGTTATGATTTTCAACGCTTTCAATGTCAGATAATGATATATTCATGATCTGCATGTAATTGCACATGTACAAAGTGCTGTCTGTTTTCCGTTTCGATTAAAGATGAAGAATATGAAATTTTACATACTCTAGGTATTTCTAGAAAGTACCGTATACATATAAATTTTGAAAATGTGTTTGCCATGATTATTTGTTGTATGAATATATTATATATGGATAAAATACTTATTTGGCGAAAGGACTCGCCCTAATACATGTTTTGCTAATATACACTATGTATGTTGAAATAGAGTATTCTAGAAAGTACTGTATACGTATAAAATTTGGAAATGTGTTTGCCATGCTTATTTGCTGTATGAACATATTATATATGCGTAAAATACTTGTTTGGCGAAAGGACTCGCCCTAATATATGTTTTGCTAATATACATTGTATGTGAAAATAGTGTATTCTAAGTGTTTGTGAAAATGACTAAATGAGTATAGAATTCTCATTCGTGCTCGCCATGACTAATTGTCATGGATATATGATTGTTGTATTGGCGATACCCCTTTGACGAAAGGTGTAACGTCATGTCCAACCAGTACAGTATCCTGGGGCGTCTACGTAGGATTTGCCACAGGACCATCCATTTAAATCCCTCAGGGTAAGGTACCACAAGTTAATAAACCTAGGATTAGCCCATTAACATAGACCAGACAGGTCATGCTAGGACCTGGTGTGGCCCGCCAAGCCTGATGGCTGGTTACACTTAACAATAGCCCGTATGGGCCACCCAACGACCGAGGAGGGTCAGAAAAATCCGAAAGTCTAGGAAATCATAGGTCTCACTGGGCTTGTGGTCCATCGCGGACTACGGACCCAGTAGACACCCAGAACTGGGATCTGGCACTAGCCGAATGCACCCTACCAATGCCAAAATTGAAATATGGCACTTACAAATGGAATCGAGATACCTGGCGTTCCAGCCATCAGATTTCTTCCAATTTTGCAATGAAGGTTTGATATATTTTTCAATGCCCGTTCACCAAATCTGGGACCCGATCGTGGCACGGTGACCGTTGATCGCAAACTGGACCTGTGCGACCAAACTCCATATCCGATCGTTTCTAAATTTTGTATGGCCCTTCATCGAGCCATGAAGCACCTACCTTATAAATATCATGGCCGGGGGGCCACCAGAAATGCCCCACCAATTAGAATGGGCCTCCCAGGGCCATTTAAGGGTCGGAAACACTTACTCATATCATATATCCATTCATCCGTTCGTCCTCAATTTTTGCATGGGCCCTAGTCTGGCCATAAGGCACCCACATGCCGAATTTGGTGGCCAGAGGGATGTTAGGGCCACCCCAACACCAATAAGAGCCCCATAGGTCTATTTTGAAAATTGTGGAAGCTTGGGGCCAAAGGGTCCAAGTCTAGAGAATAAAGCCCTAAAGCCTTCTTTCTCATAACCCTTCTCCATCCTCCAACAACAAGCTCTCTCCCCCATAACTTCCTCCAACCTCCAACAACCAAATCTCTCTTCCTCATAACTTCCCCATTCTCCAGCAATCAAATCTCTCTCCCTCATAACTTCCACCGCCTTCCAACAACAAGCTCTCTCATAACCCCCACCACCTCTAACGACCAAGGAGTGTAAGGAGAGGGTGAAGGTAGCTAGAGTGGACCCTCAATCAAGGTAGGGCCTAAGGAAATCAATCCCACAACCTCTTACATCTTCTCCAAGAAGGATCCCTCAACCACGGCCGCTCTTTCATCCCGTTGAGTATCTAGGTAAGATCCTTCACCCATTCTTCTTGGAAATCCCTGTATTAAGAAAGTGTTGCTTGAATTTCTCACATGCAAGGGTTTTCTTTTAGGGATTCTGGCCGATCGACTTCAAAGCCCTCTTTCCTGGGACGTTTTCCCAATCCCCAACGATCCATAGGTGCGGACTATTGCTCTTAGGTGGCCTAACACCAATTTTAGTGTGGGTTTAATGATTTTGAATGCTTGGATGTCATATTTGGAATTCTAGATAAACCCTAGGGATTTTATGTTTGTCGGGATTGTTTGGATGTGCATGCTTAGCTTTCAAATTTGATGAAGATCTTGCCTTTCACATGCTATTGTGTATGGATGATAATATGCTCATGTTCATTTGATTCTTTTTCCTCATATGTGGTGCTTCATTGGGTGTATGATTATTTACACTTGTACTCATGGTTTCTCAAGATGGAGGAAGTGTTTAACTTCCTCACACAACCCACACACTCATATGCACCTTGTTTTCGTGATAATAATTTTGCTTGTTTGGTAGAAGTATTCGTCTTGTATGTATGAAATGCATGAGAATATGATATTGATGTGCTAGTTAATAACATGAGTAGTGGGCATGTTGTTGATCCCTTTCACCCTTTTGGGTTGGTCAGGAATCTGACGAGAGATGGTAGTCCCATCGGTAGGACTCCGCTAGGGCTAGACCCGTGGATTGGGCGAAGTATTCAGGTACTGTAGTTCGACTATATGGGTCCCTTGTGCCCGAGGTCACTCGTCTCACGCTCGCCTGACTCGTACGGTCTAGCCTACTGTCTGACCAACCTTATTTGTCCCTATTTGCTCACCTATGTATGGAACCTGGAACACCTTACAACCATTGGGGCCCATTGATACCTAGACTGTAACAAGTCCACAGTCTCGTGAGCCGGGCATGATGGAATGGGACACTGTGTCCGAGCTGTTGGCCTACGCTGGGGTATTGCGCCTCCCTGTAGTGACCGCGAGCGATCCCTTTCTCTCGGCACTCCTCATGTGCTTGAAGTCGGGGATGAGACCCTGATAAGATCACGGACTGTGGGGACTCGGCCTCATGCGTTGATTGGGTCTTGGCCTCGCAACCAGCTTAGGGCAGTGATACGTAGGGTGAATCAGGATCCTCAATCTGCTGGATGAATGGACTTAATTAATAACTCGGCTAACACTCGCATTGCATCACATTAGTTAGGGTGGCGACTCGGCAGTGTTGCCATATGCGATCGTTAGATGGAGTCGCGCGAGGGAGCGTTGTGGCGAGGACACGCATCATATCATCGCATTGCATGCGCATTTAATAAGAGTTGTAAGTGTTGCTGATTGACTGTTTTTCATTAAATTCATATTATAATTGATGCCTGTTATAACTTAAGATTAATAGTTCACACTAAGTTAATCACTCACTCCCACTCTGGGATAGTGTTTTAAAACACCAACCAAACTCAATCATAGGTGCAGGTGATTCAGGGCTGGAGGAGCCTGGTGAGGTGAGCTTTGAGGAGGAGGACGAGCTGTCCTACTTCTAGATGATGGATGGTTTCCCACCAGCTGGAGAGGCGGGATCAGATCGTTGAGCGTGGGCTCGGCTCTATTTATTTTGGACTCACCATTCTTTTGGCATTTTGTTGGGTGACGCTATGTGCGCCCCTTATTCTTTTGGACATGGATGTATGTATATATATATTTGATCTAATTCATTTCATTAGACTTATGTGACTGTGCTTTATGCTCCAGGTAGTTCCAAATTGCACAATTAATTTGACTAATCATAAAACCATAAAATGTATGATAAGTGACCCCAGGAACTCGGGAGTTGAGTATATACACGACCCCAAATTTCCAGGGCGTTACAAAAGGATTTGCCCTAAATCACGCCACGGCCAATATACACTATATATGTTACAATGTATGGCCCAAGTATTCGTGAAAATGACTGAATGAATATAGAACTTGGATTCATGCTTGCCATGATTATCCGTTGTGGGTGCACGGGTGTTATAATTGGGGCAACTTCCTAGTGAAAGGATTTGGCCTAATGCCTATGTGATCAACATATGTCATGTATGTTGATGTATATAGTTTAAAGTGTTTGTTGAAATGTCTGAATGAGTAGTAGTTAGTAAATTGTAATGTATAAGGGTGTTGAGATATGATTCTTAACTTCTTTAACTATGTGTATGATTTCTTTAAATATCTGTGTGATTAGGAATTGAATATGTACAAACTCATGCTTATGTTGTACTTCATAACATGTTCAACTGATTGTATGATTTTATCTATGTAATGCATATGTTTAAATTCATATTTATGATTGTATTTCATAAGTGTCGTGAAGGGTGATGGGGGAGTGGTGTAACGAGTGCGTGCAACAGCCCCGGCAGCCCTAAGCGGATGTTATCAGACTTTGATTGTATGATTTGAATCTTGATCCATTACTGCTTTAACTATCTGTAATTGAATGTGAATGGGGCTATTGTATAGTCCAAGCAATCGGCAATGAAACTGAATTCGTGGTTGAGATTCATTCACCACATGAGATGTGTTCGACGAACCCGAGTCGTACTTCAGTTGGCGATAGTGGTTGGCCACACGAAGTGCTTATACGCTTCATATCGTTCAACTTGTGGTGCGCTCGAGTTAGCCAAGCACGTCAAGTAACCCGATCTGTCTAATATATGTTCACCATGTTTGGACGTTACTGCTTGAACCTAGGGTACCAAACTTACCAGTGAAATTCCGTTAACCATGGTACCTCGATCCGCTAAGACTCATGAGCAGGGTATGGTGGTATGGGACACTGTGGTCGAGCTGTCAGCCTACGCTAGGGCCACGTGCCTCCCCGTAGTGACCAGTGAGCAACCAGACTCGTGAGCCGATTATGGTGGTATAGGACACTATATTCGTGTTGTCGGCCTACATTGATAAGGTGATGGGGGAGTGGTGTAACCTTTGTGCGTAATAGCCCTGGCAGCCCTTTGTAGTGACCTCGAGCATACTCTGAATTTAAGGTGAGGCGACGAGTTTTGCCGTAGTGTATAGAGTATGAACTAGGCATGTATCTGTATAGTGATGAATCGTTAAAGAGGTGATGAGGGAGTGGTGTAACCTTTATACGTAAGAGCCCTGGCAGCCTCTGCAGGGACCTAGAAACACATTATCGTATGAGATTAACTAGGACTGACGACCCTAGAATGGATCATGTTTGGGAATAATATAAGGGAGGTACCCTAGTTTCTCAATCCTGCTGTTTGAAATGGACTAATAACAACTCGGTAATCATGCTCATCATGCATTACATGTGCCTGGAAGATGTGGAGCACTGAGGAATGCAAGCATGCTGCGAACGTAAGATGGTGTCGCACGAGGGAGTGTGTGGTGAGGGCATCTATCATGACTGCATTCATACTTGCATTAATAAGAGTAGTAAGGAGTGTTTGATTATACTGCTTTATCATTACTACTTGACTGAATTAATAACATGTTAACCTATGCTTTATTGTTCCACTAAGTTAGCTACTTACTCCCAAGTTATGGGACGGTGTTCGGAACACCCACCAGACATTGTCTGATTGCAGATGGCGACGCTACTTTTGGGGCGGAGCCAAACTTTTGTGACGATGAGGATGCCTTCTCGTGTATGTTATTTTCTGGCGGCTTCATGTAAGCCGTGTCTTGATCGACGGGACTACAGAGATGTCTAGATGACACTACACCTTTGGTATATTTTGAAACTGTACTTGTAATTCATTAACCTGGTAACCTTATCACACTCTGGAGACTTACTATAGTTTATATATTTTTTCAGTCTTCCGCTTACAACTTAACTGTCTCTGGAGTATGATATGCTGTTTTGGCTTAATCTTCCTCATGTTCAATGTACTAATACAAACAACATTCAATCATCATTCATTTTGTTGCATAAGTGATGCGTTGGAACTCGGGAGTTGAGTTTATGCTCGACCCCCGATTTTCAGGGCGTTACAGTGTTGTATATCCTTGCCGCCCCTATGTTTCTCCAACCCATTTCTGGGCCTGGTAATAATGTAAAAATGTTTTAATTTTAAAAATTTTTGTCGGTAAAAATGTGTATATATATATATATAGTATTTATATCATATGAATGGAATTTTTTATATATATAATTAAAAAGTAATATTTAAATGATTTGTAATATCACATGAAAAAAAATATTGAAAAGTTCAGAAATTTTAACTATGTTTAAGAAAAATTTTGAGAGCAAAATAATGCTTTTGAAGAAAAAAATCGGCATTTTGAAATTTTTGAGAAAAAAAATAAAATATGAGAAATTTTTTAAGATTTTGAAAATAAAAATTCAAAATTTGTATTTTAAATATTTTTGAAATATTTTATAATAAAAATGATATTTAGTTAAAAGAGTAAAAAAAATATACATTTTGAATAAAAAATGTTAAATTTATTTGTGAAAAATAAAATTACTAAATTATTAGGCACATCCACTAATTGAACCTTTAATCGTTTTTGAACAATCTAATCAGTTCAAATTGAAGAGTAAATAACTTCATGTGTTTAAATCAAATTTCACTGAAATTGTGACCCAACTTACTGACCTCGTAAGAACCTAAGAATTGATGTTAGTAAGTTTTGTAGGCCCCATCTTGATGTGTGTTGAACATCAACACCGTGGATTTGATGTGTCCCCTTTAGGTTATGAGATATCTCAAAAATCATCGGTAAACGAAACTCAAGTGGGTCATACCATTTAAAACTATGTGAAGGCATCCTAAAAAATATAAAAGCACTTGGTGGGGCCCACATGAGTTTTGGATGCGGTTGAAACTTGGTCTAACTCCTCATCCAAGTGGGACACACATAATGAGTGGGTTGGATAGGTGAATCACATTTAGGCAGTCCTAATATATTATTATGAATGTTTTAAGGAAACCTTTCTCCACTACATTTAAGTGAGTTACTTGTTACCTTTACCAGAGTAAATTCTGTGGGGTTCACCATTATTTACTTATTTTATCTACTCCATTCGTCCATGTTAATAGATAATTTGAGGTCTAAAGAACAAAAAGGAAGCATATCCAAAGCTCAAGTGGACCACACCACAGGAAATAGTGTGATTGAACCTCTACCATTTAAAATTTCTTGGAGGCCATAGAAGTTTTGGATCAAGCAGATGTTTGTGTTTTCTATTCATTTATATATTTTTGATATCAACCTTTAACTGTTTTTGGACAATCTGATCAGTCCGAACATGAAGAGTAAATAACTTCAGATGTTTAAATCAAAATTCACTTAAATTGTTGATCGATCTTGTTTGCCCAATATCTTTCTCATATGTAGTATGATCGAGGCGAGTAACTAGTCAAATTGAGGGTAATGATCAGTAAAATAGAGTGAATGGACCAGACATGTAAAATGGGCCTATCACGATATGTGTCGAACATTAACACCGTGCATTTGATGTCTCCCCTTTAGCTTATGAGATATCTTGTCCACATTATAGGAGACCGTGTTGAATGAGCATCGACCATTAAAAACCTTTTAGGGACCATATAAAGTTTTGGATCAATCTGATATTTTTTTTCCCTTCATCCGGGCCTTTATGACCTAATCAACAGATTGGATGTCAAATAAAAAGTACAGTGGGCCTTAGGAGGGTTTTAGTGGTGGATATCCAATCACTATTGTTTTCATGTGGTGTGATCCACACCGTCAATCCATTTTTCTAGATCATTTTAGGACCCGTTTGGACGGGTGGATTGGAAGGGATTGGAAGTTAAATCCCTAGATTGGCTAGGCATGCTAAACAAACTGGGTGATCTGATCCTGGGATATATAGCAATCCCATGGATCTTAAGACAATCCATTGACAACACCATCATTACCTTTAAATCCCATCCAATCCACCCTAATCCGTTCAAATTTGCCTAGGACATGTTTAGTTCAAGGGATTAGAAGGGATGGGAAGGTTTAATCCCAGGATTGGCCGAGTGTGCCAAACAAACTTGATATAGCAATTCGGGGGATATAGCAATTCCATGGATCTTAAGACAATCTATTGACAACGCCATCATTACCTTGAAATCCATGCCATCCACCCTATAATACCTTTCAATCCCTTCCAATCCACCCATCCAAACAGACCCTTAGTGGTTGAGTCCACAATTAAAGTATATCCAAAGCTCAAGTGGACCATACCACAGGAAACAGTGGGAATAATGATTTCCACCGTTGAAATCTTCCTATGGCCTATAGTGATTTTTATTTGTCATCCAACCTGTTTAATAGATCACAAATACATGGATGAAGGGAAAAGTAAAATATCAACTTGATCCAAAACTTCAGTGGCCTCCCAAATTTTTTTAATGGTAGACTGAATGCAATCCCTAAGCATACGGACCAGATCTAAACTCCAGCCGATCCAACACTATGATGTTTGTGTTTAATCCATGTCGTCCATTTATTTTTAAAGATCATCTTATGGCATGAGACCAAAAACGAGGCATCTTCCAATCTGAAATGGACCACATTACAAGTAATAGTGTTGAATGAACGCAACCATTTAAAACATTTTGGGGGCCATAAAAGTTTTGGATAGAGATGATTTTTGTTGGATGCCAAATAAATGATACAATGGGCCTTACGAGGATTTAAATGATGGATATCCAATCACTATTGTTTTCATGTGGTGTGGTCCACCTGATATTTATATACCTCTCATTTTCTGGCCCCACCATGATGTATATTTTATATCCACACCTTCCATCCATTTGGAGAGATCATTTTAGGGCAATATCCAAAGAACGAGTTAAATCCAAAGCTCCAGTGGACCCCAGCACAAAAAACAGTGGGACAGTGACACCCACCATTAAAAAATTCTAAAGGCAACAAAGTTTTATATCATTGAATGGTGGACGTCCAATCGTCCATCATATTCTCCTTTTGTGGTCCACCTGAGACTTAATTAGGGCTTAATTTCGGGGATCTAACCTAAAATGATGTGGAGAAATGGATGGACGGCATAGATGAAACATATCCATCATGGTGGGGCCCATAGAGCCCTCCCATTTCCAAAGCTATTTTTACCATTTTTTTCCTTTAAAAAAAACTGCGAGTTTTGTAAAGAATGTAAAATGGTGGTGACTCTTTTATGAAATTAGTGGAAATCATATAGAATTATACAGACCATTCAAATAATTTGTCTAGTTATAAATATTTAATATTTATAATTTTATTATTAATATATCTTAACTATCCAGAAAATGGTCCCTCTTGCATGTACGGTTGTTATTAAGTTGTTTGTTATAAATAATGGTAAACTAACATTTTTTCGGATTTGAAACGTTTATGTGATTTAGAAGAGGAATGCTAAAATGTTCGAGCGCGTCTTCATCCTTCCATTGGCAGCGACATCTTCCATCAAGCAGCGTCTTCAACCTTCCATTGAGCGGGTCATCTTCCATTGGCAGTGTCTTCAGCCTTCCATCAAGCAACATAAGCTTCTCTTTTCCCATTCCCTCTTAGTCCTGCTTTCGTATGTTGAAGATGAAGGAGAACTATTTTTCTTGTTGGGTTTGTTCTGTTTGCTTTCTTGATATTTCTGTTGTTGGGTTTTCTTCTTCTTCTTAGTTCTCTCTTTATTTTTGGGATTTTTGAGATTATACGAGCTGATGTCGTTGGGTTTCGATGGGTGTTTGACTAATACAGGATAATCTTTCTGAGCATCTTCTGCTATGGCAGTGATTCCAATGGGTAGAAATGCAAAATGTCATTTTCTATGTATGTTGGATTGTGATTTGTAGTTGTCTGTTTGTTGGCTACTGCTAGTCCCAGCGGATGCTCATCTGTGTGGCAGAAGGAAAAAACGGAAGTTCCCATTTTTGGCTGGGAGTCAATGGGGTCCATGATAGGATTCTAATGAGAAATCCACGCCGTCCATTAAAATCACAAGAAAAAAACATTTAGAGATGGCTGGTTTTGGATCGAGTTAGGTGTGGCCCATAGGATTTTTCATTCAGTCGTCTATTCTCTGTTAGACGGTTGGAGATCATTCCAGTGGTTCTCTCTCAAAATGTCAACACCTAGTCCATGATCAGAGGGGCCTTGGAATGCGAATGGACAGTTTGGATTGTCCAAATGGACAATGGGTGGGGCCCACTGTCAAAACCCAATGGGTATCACGTACGTCACTGGACTTTTCGCATGGTTATATTTGGATGGTTTGCAAAAAATAGGTGGGGTCCACTGCAATGCCGGTCCTAGAAATCCACTCCCTCCATCAGCTCCTGTAAGTAATGTTGGCCCATGGCCTCCAGTTTGAAGTAGATCCGACTTCAGGGTGGGCCACACGCTCAACCGATGTGTGGACAACATTCACCGTTAAAATTACAATCCGCTTCACGTAGATGCCATGCATGGCACATATATTTATACATTTGCCTTTCTCTTTTGTTATAACTTCTGTCGTCCGTATCTCCGGATTGCACCGTTCAAATGAGACAAAATTTTACCAGGGCTTGTTATTTTTCATGCTCTTTTTAACGCTTAATTTTGAACCTTGATCGCTTATGGATTGCCAAGATGTGCTTTAATGGCTAACACACTCTGATCCTTTCAAGCCCCCTTTTTTTTGTTTGGTTTTGAATTGATTTTGGAGGGTTTGGTAAATTGTCTTTAAGAGAAGGTAGTTAAATGTTAGCTATATGCTGAGGGGACTCTAAAATTTTTAGAGAGAATTATCATATACATGATTTGCAGATAGAATTATGGTCCCTTGACCATCAAGGTGGGCTATAACAGATGGATGATAACAGATCACTGAAATGTGGACCCTGCCTGTCTGGGATCATGTTGGCCAAAGGAAAACCCATTTACTTCAGCATATAGCTGACATTTAACGGGCATTCTTTGTTACGACCATCTTTGATTGGAGGAATTATATGATCCTTGACCTGAGGATATGCATGCTATCTCCAATTTTCATTTGCACAAGTGGGGTCCATGGTCAATGCTCTAGACAACTGATCTGACGAACACCAAAGTTGGTGAACTGTGCCCATAATATCTCCTTGACCCACTGATTGGTAGATGGTTGGTTAAGGAAAGAAATACATGGCTTTCAACATTCAAGAGTAAAAGAAGGTCAAGATATGTGATTGTTAGGACCATCAAAGCTTAGGTGATTTTTGGGACATGTTGAGTTAAGAGGGGCTGATCATATCTAACTGTTGGATCACTAACCATGGACCTCACTCATACAAACTGCCTTGGATCAATGATCTGACACACACACACACACACACACACACACACACACACACACACACACACACACACACACACATATATATATATATATATATATATATATATATATATGTGTTCTGACCAAAAAAAAAAATTTGCAACTCCACCCAAGCCAATCTACATAAAAAATTGCTAAAATCAGGACAACTTTGTGTTAATGATTGAGTTTTCCTTTCTTGCTAAAATCAATACCGATTCAAAGCTCGATCACAACAGTTGAGCTCTAAGGCCACTATTTTGTGTGCCCGACATCCAGTCCCTAAATTAGGTATGCCTGAAACTTTATGGCATAAGACAAAAATTCATCTCCATCCACAACTGAGTTGGGCCTAAACACAAGAAATAATGCAAGAGGGGACACCAACCATAGGTTATGTGTGTGGCCTGAATGGTGTGTATATTCTATCCAATCCGATCATGAAACTAGTCTAATTAGGATGAATAGATAATAATCTAAGACCACACATTGTTAACATTGAAGCAAGGCATGGAACTTTGAAGGACTTTGTCAGCCCTCTTAAGAGGCTATGCATGCTGGCCTTCTTAGATGGTAACCCTCTTGATAAGCTATGCATGCCAATCGTCGATCATACCCAATCATTAAGTGATCAAGTCCGAAATTCACAAATACAAAAATTTGAGCTGACTATGATGGAAATGTGAAGCATTTTTTGACTCAAAATTTGAGCTTACTGTTTCTGCCATGTATAATTTTGAATGAATTGGGTCAGTTCTTCTTTTGCAAGTTGCACATTTTCTCTCATTGGTACGAAATTTCATGTAGTTCTTGTTGCAATATATGAGGAGAATGACAAACCTTCCACTTCAACTGAGTAAGTTCTCCAATATGAATATTGAAATTTCAAGTCATGTAACTGCTTATTTATTTTGAACCATGTGTAGCACTATCATGCATCTGATTATTGTTCAGATATTTTCTCATTTTCTCATTTAATGATGAAAGGAAAGTATCTTTGTAAAGAAATCCCCAAAACATGTATTTTAAACTATGATCAAGACTAGAAGTAAATCATGATTGCAATAGTGATTGCAATTGTGTTGGCTAGTAGCTGCTGATATTATCTCTCAATAGTGATTGCAATAGTGATATTATCTTTGTAAAGAAATCCCCAAAACATGTATTTTAAACTGTGATCAAGACTAGAAGCAAATCTTGATTGCAATAGTCAGTCTGATATTATCTCTAAGTAATTTTGTTGTTGGAATAGGAGCAGATTTGCATTCAGTGGAAACTTTGGTCAATGTTGATATTGAAGAACCCGGTTGGTGGGTTTGGGTCACACATGACATGGTTCTTGGTAATACAGAAGAGCGTAGTGGAATTAATGATGAGAGTTACGTGATTATTACCGAGGAGCTAGTAGTTGACGAGGTTGCCAACTTCATGGCTAGGTGCATTCTTGCAAACCCAAAATCTAAGGTATGGGAATTCTATTTTCTTTTGCTTTATCTTTTATTTGTTTGAGTATCTATCATTAATTGGTTATCATTAAATTGCAGAGCTTAACACCAGAGGAACTGTAGAAAAGTAAGTCTACACATACATTTCTTCCTATAATTGAGATGGATGGTAAGATATGGTCC
The DNA here is from genome assembly GCA_030180095.1 of Magnolia changhungtana. Classification (NCBI taxonomy): domain Eukaryota; kingdom Viridiplantae; phylum Streptophyta; class Magnoliopsida; order Magnoliales; family Magnoliaceae; genus Magnolia; species Magnolia changhungtana. Next base: position 246,517 of record JASAUF010000481.1, read on the forward strand.
AGCCATTTGCAATTGAGACGTTCTCTTATTTTTATATATCTTTTAAAAAAAGACGTATAAATAACATTATTATTCTAAGTTGTCACGAAAAAAGAAATATGGATCTAAATCTCTACCTTTCTTTGTTTTTCTTATGCTTAGCTCTTTCTTATGTGATATATCCTATTAAAAATCCCCCAAGGCACGGATCTCCCAAAATAGAAGACTACTAATGACTTGCATATGACTAATTGCAACATATGTTGTCAAAAAGCTTTTGTCACCAAGCATTTAATGGTAGGTAGTATAGATTATTTAAATATTAGTCTTGAGTCGTGTCCACTGTTGTCAAGCATGTGGAGTTTGGACACAGACTCCATGTTGGCACAACTCAATGTCTCCGTCCATAAATAACGCTTGTTTATGATTTGACCAACTTTCAAATATGTATGTCCTTTTGAACCTTCCCTGATTGCATATGTGGCTGAACCATCTCTGTATGTTACACATAATTTGTCATCCACTAGTTTCTGTAAATGATCCATGTTGTATGTAGTGACCTTCTCTTCAAATGTGATCTTTTCAGCAATTTCTAATGGTAAACTGATTTCATGAATCCCTTTATATGCATCCCTGGTAATCACACTACGAGAAGAGAACCCTGATCCCCAGCAGTTTGGTAATTTTGGAGTCCTTGGTTAGGGTTTGAAATTGTGAAAGTACGAAAGGCTTTGGAACCGACGCTTTCGGAGTCTGAACTCGTTCTTTTGAAAAATAGAAAAATGAGAATATTAGTAAATATGAATTTTCTTGTTAAGAAGAAAATGGAAGATAGATTGACAAAACAAAAAAAGAGAATTTTTTTTTCCTTCTTTTTTGCTTTAAGAGAGACAGAGAGGTGAGATTGGGGAAATTGAGGGAGAGAGTGGGGGAATGAAGTGGCCGCGTGAGATTTGAAAATGGTAAGCGTGGTTTGGTTTGAAAATAACGTTTCACATGCGTGGCGTGCATGTATATGAGAGGTGTCTACGGACGCGGATTAGCTAATGAACGCAACAGTAGCGAGTTTGATCGATATACATGATGAAACCCTACTCTCTCACAACAATGTGAGAATAACAGCACTCCAGATATGCATATCCTTTATCTTTCTTGTATGTAGTTACATGTCAAATTTCTTCGTTCTTTGTTCATTACACTCAATTCAGGTATGGTTTGCACCAATTCAAGAGACTGTACATTAAGCATTCAATATATAAGACTAGAGTGAGACTGATTAGGCATTTAAATGTGTTGCAGGATGTTATTTGAATTGCTTGTCCTAACAGGTGCACAAGTTGAGATGAATTGGACTTCTATCTTGAGAAAATGCCATGATTTCAGGTAGTTATTATTGTAATGGAAAGGTAAAAAATTAAAAGAGAGAGATAATGAATTCATGGAAAGAAATGTTCTTTATCATTAGGGCTGCTTTCGCCGGGTTAGATGCAGAAATCGTCACCAACTTCACAGAAAGACAAATAGCATCAGTGGCCACAGATTGCAACCTGGATTTAAACAAGGTTCGAGGTGCCGTCAACAATGCTAACAGAATCCTCCAGGTCAGATTGTTGATTGGACCTAATTTTATTTAAATGATCTTGATAATACATTTTATTTAAATGAGCAGACCCAGATGTGCGTCGGAGCTATCCGGATGTTGAACGGGGGTCCCTGGAAGGTGAGAACCACTATTATGACCATGATGAAGCTGTCCATTTCCTATGGACAACATTGGAGGGGCCTGATCATTTGGATAGGCCGTTTTTATGTATTTGCTTGAAATTAATGGAGCAGACCCGGATGTGCGTCGGAGCTATCCGGATGAGCGGGAGTCCCTAGAAGGTGGGAACCGCTGTTATGACCATGATGAAGCTGTCAATTTTCTATAGATAGCATTGGAAGGGCCTGACCATTTGGACAGGCCGTGTTTATATCTGTTTTTGCAGGGACCACACCCTTAACCTAAACCACACCTTAAACCTATAACCTTAACCTATTCTCAATTCCCTAAACCTATAGCTTATAACCTTAACCTAAACCTTAACCTAAACCTGTAACCTTAACCTAAACCAAAACCTATAACCTAAAACCTTAACCTATAACCTATAACCTACACCTAATCATAATCTCAACTCCTTAACCTAAACCTAAACCTAAACTTGAAAACCCAAACCTAAACCCAATCCCGAACCCAAACCCGAACACGATTTCCTAAACCTAAACATTAACCTATTCTCAATTCCCTAAACCTATAGCTTATAGCCTTAACCTAAACCTAAACCTTAACCTAAACCTATAACCTTAACCTAAACCAAAACCTATGACCCAAAACCTTAACCAATAACCTATAACCTAACCTTAACCTAAACCTAAACCTAAACCTAAACCTATAACTTAAAACCTAAACCTAAACCTAAAACCTCAATGTATTCTCAAATCCCTAAACCTAAACCTATACCTAATCCTAATCTCAACTCCCTAACCTAAACCTAAACCTAAACTTGAAAACCCAAACATAAACCCGATCCCGAACCCGAACCCGATTTCCTAAACCTAAACCTTAACCTATTCTCATTCCCTAAACCTATAGCTTATAACCTAAACCTAAACCTAAACCTAAACCTAAACCTTAACCTTAACCTTAACCTATAATCTTAACCTAAACCAAAACCTATGACCTAAAACCTTAACCTATAACCTATAACCTAAACTTATAACCTATAACCTAACCTAAACCTAAAACCTAAAACTTAAACCTTAACCTATAACCTAAAACTTAAACCTAAACCTAAAACCTAAATGTATTCTCAAATCCCTAAACCTAAACCTACGCCTAATCCTAATCTCAACTCCCTAATTCTAAACCTAAACCTAAACTTGAAAATCCAAACCTAAACCCGATCCGAACCCAGAACCCGATTTCCTAAACCTAAACATTAACCTATTCTCAATTCCCTAAACCTAAACCTTAACCTTAACCTATAACCTTAACCTAAACCAAAACCAATGACCTAAAACCTTAACCTATAACCTATAGCCTAAACTTATAACCTATAACCTAACCTTAAACCTAACCTTAACCTATAACCTAAAACTTAAACCTAAAACCTAAATGTATTCTTAAATCCCTAAACCTAAACCTACACCTAATGGTAATCTCAATGCCGAACCTAAACCTAAACTAAACCTAAACTTGAAAACCTAATCCTAAACCTGATCTCGAACCCGAACCCGAACCCGATTTCCTAAACCTAAACCTTAACCTATTCTCAATTCCCTAAACCTATAGCTTATAACCTAAACCTAAACCCAAACCTAAACCTAAACCTATAACCTATAACCTATAACCTAAACCTAAAACCTAAATGTATTCTCAAATCCCTAAACATAAACCTACACCTAATCCTAATCTCAACTCCCTAACCTAACCCTAAACCTAAACTTGAAAACCCAAACCTAAACCCAATCCCGAACCCGAACCCGAACCCGATTTCCTAAACCTAAACTGTAACATCCTGGATTTTCACTGTTTTGGATTTTCAAAAATTCTTAAAAATTTCTTTTTAATTAACTTATAATATCGCTTAATGACCATTAGCACTCAATGTTAGATTATACTGGGGTGGACCAGTCTAGTTATGATGGGACCAAGTGCGGGCCGCCAAGCCAGATGGCCTGTTTACACTTAACAACAGCCCGTGTGGGCCACCCAACGACCGAAGAGAGTCAGAAAAATCTAAAAATTTAAGAAATCATCGATCTCACTGGGCTTGTAGTCCATCGCATATTACGGACCCAGTGGACACCTAGAAGTGGGATCTGGCACTTGCCAAATGCGCCCCGCCAATGCCAGCATTAGAATCTGGAACTCACAAATAAAACTAAGACTCTGGGAGTTCCAACCGTCGGATTTCTTCTAAGTTACGGTGATGGTTCAATGTATTTTTCCACACCTGTCCACCAAATCTGGGACCCGATCGTAGATCGGTGACCGTTGATCGTAAATCGGACCTGTGCGATCAAACCCCATATCCGATCGCTCCCAAATTTTGCATGGCCCTTCATCGGGCCATGGATCACCTACCCTATAAATTTTATGGCTAGAGGGCCACCAGAAATGCCCCATCAATCAGAATGGGCCACCTAGGGCCACTTAAAGGTCGGAAACGCTTACTCAGATCATATATCTGTTCATCCGTTTGTCCTCAAATATTGCAGGGATCCTAATCGGGCCATAAGACACCTACACACCAAGTTTGGTGGCCAGAGGGGTGTTAGGGCCACCCCAACACCAATAGGGAGTCTTAGTGGTCTATTTTAGGAAATTGTAGAAACTTGGGGCCATTTGCACCGAATTTGGAATTATAAAAAGGATTTCTTTTGGGTACCCCTCTCCCCATACGAATTTTGCCCTAGAAAGGAGAAAGAGAGAAAAGAGAGAAAAGAGAGAAAAGAGAGAAAGAAGAAAGGAGGAAGAGAGGAAGAAGGAGAGTGAACCCTAGAATCGAGGTGGGGCCCAAGGAAGCCAGTCTTGCATCTCCCTAGCCCTTCTCCAAGGAAAATCCTTTCACCACAACCACAAGAATTGCTCCATTGATCATCTAGGTAAGATCCATCACCCATTTTTTCTTGAAACCCCTCATGTGGAGGGTAGATTACATGGAATGCTAACATGCAAATGGGTATTTTAGGGATTCCGCCCGATCGACCCCGAAATCCACACTCCTAGGTCATTTTTTCGAATTTCCAATGACCCGAAGGTGCAGACTATTGATCTTAAGTGGCCTAACACCATTTATAATATGGGTCTAATGATTTTGGTTACTTGGTTGTGGTATTAAAAAATCTAGAGGAATCTAGGAACGGGTGTTTGTTGAAACTACATGGATTTACATGCTTAACTCTTTGTTGATGTTGATCTTGTCCCTCATATGTTATTTTGGCTTATGATGACTTCATGTTCTTGTTTGTGATTGTTTCCCACAATGAGTTACTTCATAGTGCATAGGAATCTTGACTCTTGTGTGTGGTTGATCCCTTGAAATGTTGGAAGTGCCTAGCTTCCTCTCTAACCCACGGCACACACATACACTTGTTTCCACTAATTTATCATGCTTGTTAGGTAAATAGACTTGTATGGTGGAATGTATGCAACATGACACTAGAATGTTGGTTGATAAGCTTGATGTTGGTATGCTATATCTCATCGTCAAACCTTTGGATTGTCGGGAACTCGAGGTTAGACGGTAGTCCCATTAGTTGGACTACCCTAAGACTAACCACGTAAGTCGGACGAGTGCGTATGGGCGGCAGCAGTTCGACTACATGGGTCTAGTACCCGATGTCGTTCATCCCGTGCTCACCTGACTCGTTCGGTTTAGTCTACTTACTGAGAAATTCTGCATGTTAACCCTGTTTGCTCACATAGTATGGAACCTGAACTACCCTACAACCATTGTAGCCCATCAAAAATCCACTTACAATTGGTCCACAGCCTCGTGAGCCGAGCATGGTAGAATGGGATACTATGTTCGAGCTGTCGGCCTACGCTGGGGTACCGCGCCTCCCCGTAGTGACTGCGAGTGATCCCTTCCTTTCGGCACTCCTCATGTGCTTGGTGTCGGGGATGAGAAACCCAACGGGATCACGGACCGCGAGGTCTCGGCCTCACGCATTGATGGGGTCTTGGCCTAGCAACCAGTTCAGGGCATTGATACGTAGGGTAAATCAGAATCCTCAACCTACTGGATGAATGGACTTAACTAATAACTCGGTTAACACGATCGCATTGCATGCATTAGTTAAGGTGGTGACTCGGAAGTCGAGGTCGCTCTGAGGGAGTGTTGTCATATACGATAGTTAGATGGAGTCGCTTGAGGGAGTGTTGTGGCGAGGGCATGCATCATATTATTCCCCATATATGCATTTTAAATAAAAGTTATTAGGTATTGATGATTGTCTGCTTTTCATTAAGTTCATATTACAATTGATGCCTGTTGTAACTTGAGACCAATAGTTCACACTGAGTTAATCACTCACTCCCACTCTGGGATGGTGTTTTAAAACACCAACCAGACCCATTCATATATGCAGGTGACTCAGGGCATGAGGAGCCTGGCGAGGCGAGCTTGGACGATGAGGATAGACTCTCCTACTTGCGCTGATGGGCGGCTCTCCATCGGCTTGACGGTGAATTTGGATTCTTGAGCCGTGGGCTCACTTTACTCTTTTTTGGACATATCCTTCTTTTGTTGTTCTGTTGGGCAACGCCTTGGGCGACCCTTTATTATTTTGGACCTGTATATATGTGAGTTATCCTTCATTTCAGTAGACTGGCGTGATTGTGCTTCGTGCCTCAAGTAATTCCAAATTGCGCAGTTAAATTTGATTAATCATAAAAAAACCATAAATGCATGATAAGTGATACTCGGGAACTCGGGAGTCGAGTCTATGCACGACCCCCAATTTTCCGGAGCGTTACATAAACCTTAACCTATTCTCAATTCTCTAAACCTATAGCTTAAAGCCTAAACCTAAACCTAAACCTAAACCTAAACCTATAACCTTAACCTAAACCAATACCTATAACCTAACCTTAACCTAAACCTAAAACCTAAACCTTAACCTATAACATAAAACCTAAACCTAAACCTAAAACCTAAATGTATTATCAAATCTCTAAACCTAAACCTAAACCTACACCTAATCCTAATGTCAACTCCCTAACTTAAACCTAAACCTAAACTTGAAAACCCAAACCTAAACCCGATCCCGAACCCTAACTCGATTTCCTAAACCTAAACCTTAACCTATTCTCAATTCCCTAAACCTAAGCCTAAAACCTAAACCTAAACTTAAAACCTAAATGTATTCTCAAATTCTTAAACCTAAACCTACACCTAATCCTAATCTCAACTACCTAACCTAAACTTAAACCTAAACTTGAAAACCCAAACCTAAACCCGAACCCGAACCCGATTTCCTAAACCTAAACTTAAACCTAAATGTATTCTCAAATTCTTAAACCTAAACCTACACCTAATCCTAATCTCAACTACCTAACCTAAACTTAAACCTAAACTTGAAAACCCAAACCTAACCCGAACCCGAACCCGATTTCCTAAACCTAAACCTTAACCTATTCTCATTCCCTAAAGCTATAACCTATAACCTAACCGAACCTTAACCTAAACCTAAACCTTAACCATAACCAAAACCAAAACCAAAACCTATAACCTAAACCTTAACCTATAACCTATAACCTAAACCTAAACCTAAACCTAAACCTATAACCTAAACATAAAACCTAAACCTAAACCTATAACCTAAAACCTAAACCTAAAACCTAAAACCTAAATGTAATCTCAAATCCCTAAACCTAGACCTACACCTAATCCTAATCTCAACTTCCTAACCTAAACTTGAAAACTCAAACCTAAACCCGATCCCGAACACCGAATTCCTAAACCTAAACCCAACCTATTCTCAATTCCCTAAAGCTATAACCTATATACTATAACCTATAATCGAACCCGAACCCGAACCCGAACCCGAAATCCTAAACCTTAACCTAAACATATAACCTATAACCTATAACTTAAGCCTATACCTAAACCTAAAACCTTACTTATAACCTAAAACTATTCTCAAATCCTTAAACCTTAACCTATAACCTAACATAAACCTATACTTATAGCCTAAAACTATTCCCAAATGCCAAAACCTATAACCTTAACCTAACCTTTCCCTAAACCTATAACCTAAACTCAATTCCTAAACCTATAACCTAAACCTAAACCTATAACCTTAACTCAAATTCGCAAACCTTAACCAATAACCCAACCTAAACCTATACTTATAACCTAAAACTATTCTCAAATTCCAAAACCTATAACCTAAACCCGAACCCGAACCCGAATTCCTAAACCTTAATCCTAACATATAACCTATAACCTATAACCTAAGCCTATACCTAAACTTAAACCTATAACTTAAACCTAAACTCAAATCCTTAAACCTTAACCTAAACCTACAACCTAAACCTAAACATATAACCTTAACCTAAACCTATTCTTAAATCCCAAAACCTATAACCTAAACCTAAACCTTAACCTCTAACCTAAACCTTAACCTAAACTCAATTCCCTAAACCTTAACCTATAACCTAACCTAAACCTAAACCTATAACCTTAACCTAAACATAAACCTAAACCTAAACCTATACTTATAAAATAAACTTATTCTTATAACCTAAACCTATTATCAAATCCCAAAATATAACTTAAACCTAAACTTATAACCTAAACCTATTATCAAACCTAAACCTACACTTATAACCTATAACCTAAACCTAAACCTAAAACCCAAACGTAAACCCGATCTCGAACCCAAACCCGATTTCCTAAACCTAAACCTTAACGTATTCTCAAATCCCTAAACCTAAACCTACACCTAATCCTAATCTCAACTCCCTAACCTAAACCTAAACCTAAACTTGAAAACCCAAAACTAAACCCGATCCGAACCCAAACCCGATTTCCTAAACTTAAACCTTAACCTATTCTCAATTCCCTAAACCTAAACTTATTTATATGTATTATGTGTGGATGAATGTAATGTGGATAAGATTGTTTGTGTTTGAATGGATGTAGTTTATATTTGGATGGATTTACGTAGTTTGGGTTTAGATGGATGTGAATGTGATGAAATGTGGATAAGATTGTTTTTTTACTTATGAAGTTAAACTGATATGTATTATGCGTGGATGAATGTAATGTGGGATTGTTTGTGTTTGGATGGATTTACGTAGTTTGGGTTTAGATGGATGTGAATGTGATGAAATGTGGATAAGATTGTTTTTTTACTAATGAAGTTAGACTTATATGTATTATGCGTGGATGAATGTAATGTGGGATTGTTTGTGTTTGGATGGATTTACGTAGTTTGGGTTTAAATGGATGTGAATGTGATGAAATGTGGATAAGATTGTTTTTTTACTTATGAAGCTAAACTTATATGTATTATACGTGGATGAATGTAATGTGGGATTGTTTGTGTTTTGATGGATTTACGTAGTTTGGGTTTACATGGATGTGAATGTGAATGTGATGAAATATATCGTATATCAGGTGTATATCAGGAAGAATACTGTAACAGGTCAAATTTGAAAATATCCTTTTAAGGGTCATAAGAGACGGCCCATAGCAGTCCTTTTAAAGGACGGTCCATGACCGTCCTTTTAAAGGACGGTCTATAACCGTCCTTTGAAGGCTCATACAAGACTGCCCATGACAGTCCTTTTTAGGGACGGTCCATGACCGTCCGTTTAAAGGACGATTTATGGCCGTCCTTTGAAGGCTCATAAGAGACGGTCCATAACAGTCCTTTTTAAGGACGGTCCATGACAGTCCTTTTAAAGGACGGTCTATGGCCGTCCTTTTTGTGCTCATAAGAGACGGTCCATGACAGTCCATTTTAAGGACAGTCCATGACCATCCTTTTTTAGGACGGTCCATGACCGTCTTTTCTTCGTCAATAAGAATGACGGTTTTCAACCGTCCTTTAAGTAATAGGACACGTCAAAATTTGACTGCCTATGCGACGGTCGATGACCGTCCTTTTTGGTCATTTGAGACGGTTTTGGACCGTCCTTTTTTCGCTATTTTGGCGTAGTGAGTTTTCGATTAAGCTGAAATTTTTTTCCCTTATTTCATGTCTATCTGAACTTATAAACAAGTTGGATCTCATATAAATATTATAGTGAACCTTAGGAAGGTTTCAACGGTGGGCGTCGCTCTTCTCACTGTATTCTGTGGTGGGGTCCACTACAGATTTGGATGTCACGCCCTGACATTCGAGTACTCGAATAGGGTATTTGAGAACTGAATCTCAAGTTCGTGAATTTTAATATATTGATATTTATTACAATCTACATGATTCAATCAAATTTAATAGATATTCAACATCATCTAAAAAGAATATATTGCTGAAATGATGTTTATTAAATTCAACTCTCTTAATAGTTTTTTTTTTATACGTCGAAATTTGAAATTTAAACTAAAACTAAATAACAAAAATTGAATTGAATTTAAACTAAACCTATTTTTTTAGAAAAATAAAACTAATAATAGAGGCCCGACTGCTCGTAGTATTCCAGCTCTGCACCTGTGCATTTTTATAATAGGGTGAGCATAACACTCCAATAGGATAATTTCTTATCCAAAATTTAACATGTTCAGATTATATCAAATTTTATAAATAATGAAGTAGAATATAATACAAATAATAAAAGAACATGAATTTAAGTAATATAATTGTAAAACTATGATGCATGTGATACTTTCCATGAATTCTAATAAACAATATATATTATTTTTACAACAACCCAAGTGGATGGTTACATTACACTAACGCCCACACACCGGTACCTCGTAGTGATGGACCCATTTATACATTGGCTTGTCAGACTACTGCTCCAGTTGTACCTCTGACGTATGTCCGCGCACACAATTGTACTTATACGCCATACACAAAAGAGACTCCAAAGGATCCAGTGGGTTATAGGGTCTTTCACCTAAGTGACACAATCGCCCTACTTGCTGACTTTAGGGTCTTACATCCAAGGGACACGATCGCCTTATTTGCTTACATTACATCCAACATATTAAAATCGATGCTCAATGAATGCTAGACATGCATGTAAGATGAATCATTGTTTCGCAATCGAAAATATCAACAATATAAATTTTTATTTCTAATCAATAATTCTAAATATAATTTTGTTGAAACTTTAATAACTAAAACATTTAAATAAAATATTATTTTTACTATTATTATATTTAAAAATTACTAATTTAATAATGTATAAAAAATTTATTTTAAATTGTAACTTTAATTAAATTAGATTTTTTTTACTTAAATAATATTAAATATTAGCATAAAATATTTATTATTTTTATTCACTAAATTTTAAAATTTAAATTTTATTTTAATTATCATATAAACTTAACAAATATATATATTGTTATGATGTTAAATTAAAATTTGATAAATTTATACAAATAAAGTATTTTTACAATTTAAGAATTAATTTATATTCATTTATTATTTTTATTTACTCAATTTTAAATTTTATTTTAATTATCACATAAACTTAACATATATATATATATATATATATATATATATATATATATATATATATATATATATATATATATATATATATAGTTCTGATATTAAATTAAAATTTAATAAATTTATATAAATAAAGTATTTTTATAATTTAAGGATTTATTTATATTTATCTATTATTTTTATTCACTAAACTCTAAATTTTAAATTTTATTTTAATTATCACATAAACTTAACAAATATATATTTTTTTATATTATTTTAATATTAAATTAAAATTTAATAAATTATATAAATAAAGTATTTTTACAATTTAAGAATTAATTTATATTTAAATTTAACTTTAGATTTAAATCAATCAAATTATAATATAATTTATTAAATAAATTCCAAAGCTGATGAATTTGATTATTTTAATAACAAAATTTATTTAAATTATTAATTTTTAAAAGTTTATAATAAAAATTAGGTTTTTTTAACAAATTATACTTTTAATAATTTATTAATTAATTTAATATAATTAAAATACATATACATATACATATATATATATATATATATATTTGAATATTAAATTAAAATTTAACTACGAATCAAATCGATTTAATTCAACAATTGTTTCAAGGTATATTTTAAAATTTCAACAATTAAACTAAATAATTAAATAAATTTTAAATAAAAAGATCAATCACATAATAATTAATTTAAGCAATATTACTATTAAAATTTTAGAATAAAATAACATAACAATTAACTAAAAATGTTAAACTTCAATTAAGATTACTTACCTTAAAAAAATCTGATGATCCGGCCCTGCTCCAACTCTCTCTCTCTCTCTCTCTCTCTCTCTCTCTCTCTCTCTCTCTCTCTCTCTCTCTCTATATATATATATATATATATATATATGTATATCTACAAAGTTCTTTTTTTTTTCTTTTTTTTTTTTAAAGGAGATGGGTAACGAAATGGAAGAGTGGGGAATGTGGACAGTTTCGATTGGTGGGAGGGTTCGGTGCCCATTACCATAGGAAAAAAGAAGGAAAAAGGGAGAGAGTGGGTTGATCTGCGGCACGTCACTGGATATAATTCATTTTTTTTCTTTTTTAGATGTGATGGGTCCCACTAATGATGTTATAAATCCACTCCGTCCATCATCTTAGCCTGGCCATGAGAGGACATGAGGCAAAAAATGAGGCTGATCCAAAACTCAGGTGGGCCACACGTAAGTGGACGGTGGAGTTGGTTCCCAAAAAAAAAATGGGTTGTTACATTACATCTGACTCGTACTTTTGTCTCATGCCCTAAAATGATCTCTCCAAATGGATGGATGATGTAGATACAATACATACATCGTGGTGGGCCCCACAGAACTTGGTGACATCATTTGAGTAGCGAGTCTTGCTACTCAACCTATCAGTATCTAATCTGCGTTCGGGGCGAATCAGGGTATCCAACTTGGCCAGGCCCAACATATTTCGAGTTAACTCAAACGAGTCACACATATGAACATGCACATATATGGGGAAGACACTCATCAAAGGGACCCACACATGAGTGTCTGACCTTTTTACTCTCTTTTTTTAATGTGATCTAATTGAACCTTTTTTTTTCAAATGACTTTGACCAGCCTCATTAACAGACTAACAATCATGATGGTCCATGGCATGTTCACCCAATATCCGACCTGATGAATGGCTGAGATCTTTGGCAATTGAGTCATGGATTGAGTGTCCATGTGGAAGTGATGAATTGAATTTTAATGAGACTTTATGGTTCTGTGCACATGGAAGTTACATTTATATGTGTACATAAATAAAATGTTTTAACATGCTACACTTGTAACCCTTCAAGTCTAAGTTTCCACATGTGCCTATCTACAGAGTGTCGATTCAGTGGGTTCAGGATTGTATGGCCCACTATGATATATATATATATATATATATATATATGTGTGTGTGTGTGTGTGTGTGTGTGTGTGTGTGTGTGTGTTTTACATTCACATAAACCATCTATTTTTTCCAGCTCATTTTAGAGCATGGGTCTAAAGCAAATTCAAATCTCAAGTGGACCGCACGATGGGAAACAATGTCGATTGAAGACTGTTGAAATTTGTGGTTTTTTGAAAAAATAATTCAAATTTTCAAATATTTCTAAAATTTGGGATTTTGCCGTCAAAACGATTTTCGAGAATTTCAAATGGAAAAGTGTGGTGTCTACTTTTGTCTCACATCAGAACACACTGGAACACACGCGCGCATTCGGGCATGACATGGGCGAGGTCGAGGGCAGTATGGCAGTAGTGGCACTAGTTGGCACACTTCGCACATGCACATCGTGTCGCAGAGTGGTCGCTCCCTCACGACCTTACGCAAACCGTCGTGAGACGATGCAAGTGGTCTAGTAGGAGCCTAGGTGTGATGAATTTGAAATGAGTCAAGGCTTTATAGGCGACTGAGAACGGTTGAATCTTTAATCTGAAACAATCAGCTGTTTATGAAAACAATTAGCTAACTTGAAAGCCACAACGGTTTGAAAACGGACAGGCTATGATGATCCAACGGTCAGATCTTTCGATCCGATGACCAGAAACGGCTGAAATTAATAATCAATGGTCAGAAACGTTTTTCAAGCATTCTCAACCATTGATGGCCACATAGTAGCAGTCCACCCCCTGATGCCTATATAAACTGGACCATTCCAGTCCAAATTTCATCATCTTGAACACAAACATCTCCCTTTCCATTAGATTTTCTAGATAGCATCTCATTTTATATTACTGTTAAAACACATCCATTATTTGATTCTGTCAGACGATCTATTGCGTTGAATTGTTCCTGAGGTGGACCCATTGTGATTGTACGTCGGATCTAGACAAGGTTGTCTTATCCTGGAAGCAATACGCCTGTAACCCATTAGCAATTGATAAGGAGGCGAATCACGCTTAAAGGGCATCATATATTTTTACGTGATTCAGCCTAGTGAAACGAAATAATTGAATTTTATTTCATTTTATTTTTTATTTTTCAGCATATCTAACACATTTTTTTCCAACAATTTAAACACCTACCATTAAAAACCTCACGGGGCTTACTGAAATGTTTCTTTGCAATCCAACATGTTGATACTAGATAAATAGAAAACACAAATACCAGCTTTAAGTCAAAACTTCTATGGTTCATGAGAAGTTTTCAATAATGGTCGTTCAATCACCATTTTTATTGTGGTGGGGTTCACTTGAGTTTTGATTTTACTTTATTTTTGAGCTCATTAACTAAAATGAATTGGCAAAACAGCTAGATATCATGGTATGGTTATAAAACATATAAATCACAATAGACCCAACAGTAATAGATACACTGATGTTACTGGCTCCCATATCCATTTTTTACTATTCCAAGGGCTTAAAAAGCCTAATTTTACCGATCCATCAGTCTAGTTGGGTGCTTAAAATTTGGTATATGAGTAAAAGCCATTGTGGCATTGATGTAGAGCGGGTCACTGACAGTTTCAAGGCCAATACGGATCAGAAAAGGCCTAGTCGATGACAAAAGTGATCCGGACCATTAGACCTTAAATGAGGCATATCTCGCAATCCGGAATGAGTTATCGAGCGTAAAATATATTATTTTGGGGTAGAACGAGCTACTTTAGCCACCCAACCCGGCTATACCTAGTTGCACAAGCTGGATTTGTGAAATACCACCAGATCGATGATCGTTTCCTTATTTTAATTCCATTTTTACTATAAATAGTAAGTTTTAGTTTGATTATAACTCTTCATCGGTTGGGCTTTAGGAGTTGCGCCCAACACCAGAAGTGCTTAGAATAATTAGGAGAACAACTTGGTAAAGCCAAATAGGACACTTAGGCCGTGTTTGTTAAATCTGAAGTCTAAAGCCTGAATTTGAAATCTGAAGCTGAATCTAAAATCTGAAGCCTGAATCTGAAATCTGAAGTAAAAAAAAACTTGTTTGATAATTATGGCTGAAGTCTGAAAATTAATTACTGAATTTGAAACAATCTGTTTGTTAACAAACATTCGAAATGTCTGAAATATGTTAATTTGACACATTTGCCCCTATCTCTTGTTTAGAAATGTTTCACACCTAATGCAGATTTCCTGTGATCTCCTTTAAACCGTTCGTACAACTTAAAGCTCAATGAGCGTCAGCGTTATATAGCTACTGTTTCCTCTCGTGTGGCCCACTCGAGTCTTGGATCCACCTCATTTTTTGTCGCTTGTACTAAAATTAGCTTGCAAAATAAATGAGAGTATGTATATTTCCTAAAAACATGGTGATGGGCCCCACCTAGCATCACCTAGCATCCTTGCACATGAACTTCCTGTGAACGGCTTTTGCAGGGAATGTATGACCTAATCAACATATTGGATGTCAAATAAACAGTACAGTGGACCCTAGGAGGATTTTAATGGTGGATATCCAATCACTATTGTTTTCCTGTGGTGTGGTCCACCTAAGATTTATATCCCTCTTATGTTTGGGATAAAGACATAAAAGAAGATACGTAAAAATAGATGAATGGAATGGATGAAACACATGCATCATGGGGGTCACATAGCACAGACCACCACCTGGGATGGTGGCAAGGGAGTAGCCAATACGGTTCTGTATCCAGCTATACAGCTGGTGTAGATGGGCGCGGATTAGATATGACGAGACTCAATACTGAAGTGGCATCACCAAGTTCTGTGGACCCCACTATGTTGTATGTGTTGTATCCACAACGTCCATTCATTTGGAGATATTATTTTAATGCATGACCCGGAGAATGAGGCATATCCAAAGCTTTAGTGGACCCCACTACAAAAAACAATGGGAAGATTGATGTCCACCGTTGAAACCTTCTTAAGGTCCACCATAATGTTTTTTCAAAATCCAACCTATTCAAAACTTTAAAAAGCATTAAAGAAGGGAAAACACAAACATCAGCTTGATCGAAAACTTTTGTGGCCTTTAGAAGTTTTTAATGGTGGTGTCACTCTCTCCACTGTTTTCTATGGTGGGGTCCACTGGATCTTTGGATGTAACTCATTCTTTAGATCTTGTCCTAAAATGATCTCTCCAGATGGATGGACGGCATGGATACAAAACATACATCATGGTGGGGCCCACATAACTTGGTGACGTCACTTCAATCCCGTCCCCGCCCAGGAAGCGGATTGCGTACTGAGTAACTCAGTACGATAGGCGCATGAGTAAACTCTGTGGTCCCCATGGTCATTCATGCATTGTATCCACTCCGTCCATCTCTTTTATCACATAATTTTAAGCCTTTAACCTAAAAATTGAGCATATCCAAACCTCGAGTGTACCACACCACCAGAAACAGTGTAAATTGAAAATTTACCATTGAAATTTTTTTGGGGGCAACGGTGATGTTTTTTTACCATCCAACCTATTTATTAGGTCATGTAGACGTGGATGAAGTGAAAACACAAATATCAGCTTGATTCGAAACTTCTCCAACTCCTAAGAAGTTTTTAATGGTGGACGTTCAATCCCCACCTCGTGGTCCAGTTAATCCTTGGACCTACCTCTTTTTTTGGCTCACACTTTAAATGATATGAAAAAGTTGATGGACGGTGTGGATCAGTCACATAAATCATGGTGGGGAATAAAGAAATTTCAGAAGTTGAAAGTTGATTTTGTAGTGCGCGAACAATTTAAAGAGAAGCAATTGCCGTATTAACTTAAAAGGGGATAATTTTGGAAACAAAAAATTTTGTTTAATAACAAATTCACGGAGCGCATTCAGCGTTCACCATTAAGCCAGACTCCTATCACGGAAAGAATTCAGTGAAAAACCACTTAGCGCTTTCCTTCTTCCGTGGTAACGACACGTTAACAAACACCACTAAATACAGAATATTTTTCCAATTCCGCGTTAAGTGCAAAAATTAAGTGTTAACAAACAGGCCCTTACTATTTTTAACCGAAAACCTTGCGCACTAGTAGACATCACGACCGTCTATAAATAGTAAGTTTACTATTTATAATAAGTTATGAATTCTAAGAGTTTTAGTTGTAGTTTGATTTTGATTTCTCCCCATTGATAGTATCCTTATTTAAAGGGTTGTGAACTCGTTTATTTCATGCATCAATAAATTTTGAATTTCATAGAATTTATTTTCTATTTTTTTGTTCTTTTCCCGGTGGATTAGAAGAGTCTCTGTGAGGAGTCCAGAGAAGTTTCATGGATTCCGAACAGTTATCCCCCCTAAGAAGACATGGCGCTCGACCTCATATCCTTCCCGTCAAGCATGGAAAGAACTACTTGGGTAATTAGAGTGCATCATAGGTGAAAAAGAGTTGCTTAGATAAGTAGCTTATAACCACTCTTTTTTTTTTTAAGCTTGTTAGTACACCGTACTGTCATATCACACTTCACTGTTAGCTACCCCCGCTAGGGATCGTTACCAAGACCTCAGTGTTGAAACAAGGTATCTTTCACTCAATCTACTACTTGCTATAGATCAGGGTGTAGACTCTCGCTGAGGTGGTAGACTCTCAGGAGTTTCAACTCCCGGTCAAGGGTTCGATTATCCATAGGTAGTGAAATTTCACTAGCATGAGTGTGTGGGGGTGTGTGTTCGTGTGTTAAAAAAGGAAAAATAAATAAATAAATAAAGGTTGAGTATAACCACCATACATTAGAAAAGGACAAAAAAGAGGCCAGAGTGAGTGCCCCTATTGAGTGGGCCATTGTAAAACTGCCACATAATGGAAAGGACTATTTAGGAGTGCAGCTGCCAAGTGATAAAGGACTACCTAGATAAGCCGAGTGTAGACCTCACGTGACAGCTATCGAAAAAAGAGGACCGAGTGAGTGTTGCCACGTAGTGGGCTGATGTTGGGCTGCCACGGACGTCGGCTGCAGAGCATGTGGAATGTCATGGTCTCAAGAGTATAGAAAGTCCTGACTTTTTTGTGTTCAATCAGTTTAAAGAGTTTAAAGAGCCTGGCTTTTAGGATAATTGATTAGGTCCCTAACACTGTTGAATCCAGGTAGTGGGTGCCCCATCAACATCAATTTGGATAAGGATAGGATGAATCCATCCATGACTATGCTCTATATCCATGCCATCTAACCATTTTGCCCTACAAAATTAGGGCATGAGCCCAAAAATAAAGCGGACCAAATCACAAGTGGACAGCCCCACAAGACACAATGGTGATTAAAAGCCAATTGTTAAAAACCATTTCAAGGCCACAAATTTTTGGATTTTTTTTTTTTACACACCCACGCATTCCATAGTGGGATTTCACCCCCTATGACTTTTTGTTCTCTTGATTTCTTATAATCTTTCAACATTCTTCTATTCTATTTCAACTTTAAAGCCAATACCATATTTTTAATTTATAATTTTCAGTCTGTACATTCCAACCATCTTACTTTGAAAACCTGATGTAGTAGACTTTACTTTGACATCATATAAAGTATCTTTGCAATTGTCTCTCTTGAGGATCTCCTATATCAAAAATGCGAGTTAATGGTGTAACCGAAAATTCTATGTTCTTTTTCTTTTTTTTCTTTTTTCCTTTTTTACTTTTATCGAAAAAATCATTTTCTAGCATTTTCATTTTGTTTTCAATTTATTTTTTACAGTTTGGATGTCTAAACCTTAGTATTTCAGTAGAAATTCTTTAAATTCTCTTTGAAAGTGTATGGCCTGGAAAAATAGAGACCGTGTTTGCCACGAGCGGTAAAAAAGTGTCTAACTTCTTCCTTTTCTGTAACTGAGGTCATTATCCGAAATTCACAGTGCGGATCTATCCAAGAGTTACTTGAGTCAGGAATTCTTCAGTTTTTCCAATTTCTAAGTGATTTCACAGATTTTAGCTAATTGTGGATTTTGAAATCTTCGTTTTTTCTAGTGGGGACTTTGATTTATATGAGGGCACAGGTAGATTACATGAGGTATTACTAACAATATAAGTATAATTATTATCTTCTCTTCTCAATACATTTGCAATGTTGAGGTATGGAGGTCTTAACTATTAGTTTCATTAGATCTTAATAGACTTTGAAGTTGGGCCTTCATATGCCACCGCCTATATCAACTAAGTACCTAAGAAATCATATATTCTCTTTCCAACTTCTCTGTGAGATTCAGGCATGGAAGTCTTAGCTATAGGTTTCACCATATCTAAATAGACTTCATATTTAAGTCTTCATATGCTATCATCTGTATCACATACAATATGTTAAGTTTATGTAAAGTATACGCTCTATAACTTGTTGGGCATCTAGATCCTGTCATATTAAAAATCTAAGTAAACTCTACTTTTATATTTATCACTATATATATAGAAAGAATCATGCTTATCTGTGCACCTACGCACATGCGCACCTTTGCACACGTGTCATGGGCGTCTAATCCGAATGATCTATGTGATGTGGAATCCCATGAAACCTTAGGGGACAAATTTTCAACCTGATTTAAATTTTTGGTCGGCCATATATATATATATATATATATATATATATATATATATATATATATAGAGAGAGAGAGAGAGAGAGAGAGAGAGAGAGAGAGAGAGAGAGAGAGTTATGCTTACCTGTGCACCTATGCACGTGTGTACCTTTGCACACGTGTCATGGGCGTCTAATCCGAACAATCCATATAATGTGGAATCCCATGGGCGTCTAATCCGAGCAATCCATGTGATGTGGAATCCCATGAAACCTCAGGGGATAAATTTTCACTCTGATTTAAAATTTTGGTGAGCCATAGCAAAGAGAAATATAAATCAAGAGAGGAAACTATTTTCATTTTTCATGGCCTACCAATCAAAGTAAAAATTAGGCCTAGGTGTTTTCAGGAGGTGCTGTTTCACGTATACCGTCCAGATTTTAGAGTCAAATCATTCGCACGAGTGAACTGGTGCGGTGAGCATTGGGCATATATATAGGAAAACGCTCACCTGCGAACCAGTTCGTACGTAGTACGTACTAACTTTTTTGAGAACCCATCATACGTGATGAATCTTGCAAATCTGAACCGTCCACATGAAGCAGAACATCATGAAACCCCACAGTATAAAATTTTACTTTGATCCGAAACTTTGGTGGACCGTGAAAAATGTAAACAGTTTCTTTCCTTGATTTGAATTTCTCTTTGCTATGGACGGTATGGATAAAAGTTTTAGATAAAAGTAAAACTTGGTCCGGGGGGTTTCACTAGGTGCTGCTTCACATGAACGGTTCAGATTTGCGAGATTCATCACGTATGATGCGTTCTCAAAAACAGTTTGTACGTACGAACTGGTTCACAGGTGAGCGCTTCTCTCTATTATATATTGACCACTTCTCATATATATATATATATATATATATATATATATATATATATATATATATTGTGCACATGCCTGCTAAGGACAAGTTATCCACGGGTCCCACAGTGTATCATGCCCACGTTCAAAAGAGGATGACCAGTCGGCAACTGCATTTCCATGACCTGCCACCCGTTTTTACAGGGGAGCGGATTACGCGACACCCGGACTCACCTAGACGGTGCGGCCATTAGCATGAGGGCCACCTTGATATATGTATTATGCATCCAAACCGTCCATCTTTTTTCTTTTCAGTTCATTTTAAGGAATTATCTCAAAAATGAAGCAAGTCCAATTATCAGGTGGACCATACCATAGGAAACACTGGTTATTGACCATTAATGAGCCACTAAAGTTCTAGATCAGTCTTATCTTTGTTTTTTCCCTTCATCTAGGCTTATGTGACCTTTTCAATGGATTGGATGAAAATTAAAAACTACGGAAGCATTAGGGTGCACTCTGAGAAGCTTTTAATGGTAGGGTCTTCAATCACCATTCTTTCATAGAATATGGTCCACCTAATATTTAGATCTTCTTCATTTTTGGGATCATGCCTAACATGATACCAAAAAACGGATGGACGGCATGGATATAGAATAGATACATCAAGGTGGGCCCCACAGTAAGGGCCGCACCGTCTTGGGTCTGGCCGGGTCTCACCAAATCAGCTCCACCTTTACAGCATGCCATGGGTTGATGGTGGGACCCACCTTTGTCCAAATCCAAATAGCCCTGAGTGATTGAAATTAGGATGATCGATGGTCCAAATTCAGAGTAAAATCTATTAATTAATTTCATTTCATCAACGTAAACCTCGACCTATTCTCCATCCTCTGTGGGCCCACTATTTGCATGGTCTTGATTGACGTGCATGCATATCACGTGTACAGCTGATGAGACACCACCACTTTAAAAAATGGTAATAAACAATCACCGTACTGTGAAAAGTACAAGGAGATTTTGTCACGCGGCCGACGAAACCCGCTTTAAGAAGCAGAACGCACTCAGCTCACGTTTTCGTGCGTGGCGTACGCACGTTGTCTTCTCGAAAGGGACGAGGTTTCTAGGAGGTTCATTTCAACACACGCACCCTCTGCACGTGCGGCGCCACACGTACACACGTGCCAACATGGTGATTGTGTTGGACATGTCAGCGATGCGTATTGGGTAACAATATGCCGAAAATCAGGATGATTAACTCTCTCTAGACGGAACTTCGGAAAGCTTCTTCTCAGCCGTCCATTTCTTTTATATAGGAGTGGCCCACCAGATCAATGGACCAAATCGAACTTCCAATTTCTTCATCCAATTCATGGGATCCACCTTATGATCCGGTCAGATTTTCCTCATACTAGCCAGATTGGCACCGTACGATGCGTGTAAAAGTGCGTGTAGGCTAGCTAATATCACTATGTTAGATGCTGAGGCCCACTTACGATCTTTGCTTGGATCCGAAGGAATCCCAGCCAACGTTTGCAACACGTTATCCAAAACTGAAGCAGTTTTTACTTTTTACCCTTTCAAGCATGGGAAGGGTTGCTAGTACTTTTATTGTAAAAGTTGACAATTTTGCAAATGTGGGTCCATGGTTGAATGATCGAGACCGACCATTCATCTGGTAATAACGACTTTTTATAGGGTTGCCGGGTAAATCTAAAAGAGATTGGACGTCCTAATCCTCTAATACTTGACTTTTTTCTCCATTGAACGTAGACCATTCAATTTTTTTATTTTTTATTTTTTCAGATGCCGCATTCTGGCCTTTCAATGGTTAATGGGCCCCACAGGATTACTCCTATGAAAAGTCAGCTCATTCATCATCACCATTTGAGGTAGCCGTGTATTGAGATCACTGCGTTCTTCTGTTCGGTCACATGCCAAATGTATGGGCGCGAGTTGCCTGCGACCACAGGATCCCAACTAGGGGGGGCCCACTGAGATTTCTATGAGAAACGGGACATGGCTTCGGTGGATCCCTGACTGTGGGGCCCACCTTGATGTATATGTCTTATATCCATGCCGTCCATCCGTTTTGCCAGATCAATTTAGGGTATCAGTCCAAAAATACAGTAGATCCAAATCTCAGGTGGACCACACCATATAAAACAGTGGGATTGAAAACCCACCATTAAAATATTATTGGGGACCACAAGAATGTTTATTTTCCATCCAACCTTTTGATAAGGTCTCAAAGACATGGATGGAAAGGACCACACAAAATCCAAAGCTTTTGTGAAACCCAAGAAGTTTTTAATGGTCAACCGCCAGTTTCTTGTAGTGTGGTCCATCTGATATTTGGATCTGCTGCATTTTTAAGTGGTCGATCTGATATTTGGATCTGCTGCATTTTTAAGTGGTCGATCTGATATTTGGATCTGCTGCATTTTTGGGTTTGTATCCTAAATGATACGGTGAAATGGATGGACGGCATGGATATAAGACACAAACATCAAGGTATATATGGTGAAATGGATGGACGGCGTGGATATAAGACACAAACATCAACGTAGGCCCATGGTCACAGATCCACCCACCTCGCCTTCTGAAAAACCTAGCCGGTCCAACGGTTTCTCAAGCTGATGCTAGGCATGATCCACAAAATGAGCCAGGGAAGGAAACAGTGGAAGCGGATTTCGTACTGAGTAAACTGTGTGAGGTTTACCATGATTTACTAATTTTATCCACTCCGTCCATCTATTTTATGAGGTAATTTTAGGCTTGATCCCAAAAATGAAGCATATGAAAAGCTCAAATGGACCACACCACATGAAAGAGTGTGAATTGAACGTCTACCGTTGAAAAATTCTCGGGGACCACATAACCACAGAAGTTATGGATCAAGCTAGTAATTGTGTTTTCCTTCCATCCATTTCTGTATGATCTTATCAACCAGTTGGATGACAAATAAACATCAATGTTTATTTGGATAATTATTCCCACCGTTTTCTTCTGTGGTATGATCTACTTGATATTTGGATATGCTTCAATTTTGGGATCAACCCCTTAAATTAGCTGAAAAAATGGATATGCTTCAAAAATAGATGGATAGTCTGGATAAACCACATGCATTCATGGTGGGCCCAATTACGTTTACTCAGTACAGTATGCAATCCCATTTTGAAACAGTGGTAATGGTAAAAGGCTATATCCAAAGGAAACAATGGGGATAGAATACCCACCATTGAAATAATCCTAGGTCACCATGACATTTATATGCCATCGAAATTGTTCATAAGGTCATTCAAAAGGACACGTTTGGTTAGTGACCCTAATACTATCCAGCTTGCTGGTGTCAAAGCTATATCGGCTCCACCATGGTGTATGCGTTTTATCCACGCTGTCCATCATGTTCCCACCTTATTTTAGGTCATGATTTAAAAAAAAAAGGCAGATCCAAAACACAGGTGGACCACTCCACAAGGAAAAAACATTGCTTGAAGGCCTACTAAATAATGTTCATTTGCCGTCTAACTAGGTGATAAGGTTACAGAGACCTGAATAAATGGAAAACACAAACATCAGCTTTATCTAGAACTCATGTGGCTCTCAAAAAGTTTTCAAAGGTAACTATTCAATCCCCACTTTTTCTTATAGTATGGTCCACCAGATATTTAGATTTGTCTCATTTTGGGCTCATTTCTTAAGATGAGCCGGAAAATGGATAAAACACATACATCAAGGTGGGACCTACTCAGCTTCAATACCAGCTAGCTAGCTAGTGCAGGGGTCACTAGCCAAACTGGGTCCCATTGAAACTGGGTGAACAGAAAACACAAATATTATCATTATCCAAAACTTCTTCCTCACATAAATGTGGACATCCATCTGCACTGATTTCTGTAGTGTGGCCCATTAAAGATTTGGATCTGACTCATAGTCTGGCCCTTGTCCCAACGTGAGCTGGAGAAACTAATGAATGATATTGAATGGATTAGATTTTTCATTGAAATATTATTGAGCAAGGTGACCTTTTTTGCCTGCCAAGCAAACTGCAGACTCATCAAGGATTTCATGTGGGCAAGTGTTACTGTTAGAGATGAAATTTGATTGGATATAAGGACACGGGATTGCTAGGTGACCGAGACGCATCGTTTAGGTTATTAGGAGCTACTCGCTCATGAGGAGGTGAAATAAGATGGTGAGATGTGATTGCTACCTTGTATGCTGTCACAGTGTCACAGATGGCCCACCATCTTTTATAAAGCTTTTAGGCTGCATGCTTAGTCAGCCCATTTCAAATCTCATCAAATCATGTCACCACTGACGTGGCACTCACCGCTTCATCCATGTCAGTAGCGACCCGATGTGGTGTGAATTTGATTGTACCATGTGCCACTGTCGGTATAGCAATCAAACGTGCTTCACATCTGTCACCCTCATCTCTAACCATGATATTACCTCGCCGTATCAAATCCCACCTAGTTAATCATACTTTCAATTAGGTATCCGAACAACTTTCAACCATTCTTTTTCATGGGTTAACTCTAACACCGGCCCACCTGGGATACCAAAGGTCTATTAAAGATTTGATGTGGGACCCACTTGTGAGGTTTCTATGGTCCATTAAAGATTTGATGTGGCCCACCACACTATTTGGACACTAATGAAAGGGCATGATCGCATACATTCAATTCATGTGGGACCCACTTGTGAGGTTTATGTGAAATGCAAACAATCCATTTGATGTGGCCCACCACTACTACTGGGAATTTCTATGGTGCGTCCCCCTCCCCAATGTCTCACATTGTTCCCTTCGGTGTGGCCCACCAGAGTTATCACAAGGGAGCATCTATTAGACGGGTTGGATGGCAGTCACACATTACGGTGGGGCCCACAAGCTCTTTCATATGAAAACGAATGTCCAAGTGTAAATCATAATGTGCAACACATCCTTCGAACATGTACTGTACACATGCAACCAATCGCTAATCGCTGGCCATGAAAATAACGAAAAGAAAAGGTGGACCCTATTGTAGATGGGACATAGCCAAAAAATTCAAACAAATCAGACGGTTAAGAAAAAGAGATTTGTTTGCACCAATGGACGGCTATAAAGGTAACAGGTGGGCCACACTCGCAATCAATGATTCTGATGCAGGGATGAACATGACGAGGTCGAGCACCGTCTCTAACTGTTCTGAATCCATAGCGAAAAGAAGATAGAAATAATTATAAAATATTCAAAATAAATTTATTGGCAATTGAAATAAACAAGTTTACACCCCTTCAAATACGAATACCAAGCCTTGGAATAAGTTTAAGAATTAAATTATAACTAAAACTCTCTAAAATTCGTAACTTACTATAAACAATAAATTTACTATTTATAGTAAGTATCTTATGTGGCTTAACCACGTTATTATCCTAATTTTTTCTAAACACTTTTCATGTTGGACACAACTCTTAAAGTTCAACGGATAAAGAGTTACAAGTAAACCAAAACTTACTAAAAATAGTAAAAACAAAATTAACATAGAATTTGACTGTCGATCTAATGGAATCTCGCAAATTCTATGTGGGCAACCCCGTATAGTCGGGTTGGTTGCGTAAAGTAGCTCGTAATACCCAAAATCATATATGGTACGTTGAGTAACTTATTCCGGTTTGTGAGATATGCCTGTTTTAAGGTTCTGACGGTCTTGATGACTTTTGCCTCCGATCGGGCCTTCTCTGGTCCATCTTGGAGATGAAAGTGTCGACCATTAGTCCCCTCCACTTTAAAAAAACTCGTCCTCGAGTTATCGTCCTACTTCGGTTCATGAGACTCAATCAGGTGTGCCTTGTAACAATACCCAGATCAAAAGTTGTGATCAATTTACGGTCCACCTTCTTTTGGTCCCACCATGCTAAGAATGTATCTGCGCCACGTCCTACATCTGACCCACTTGAACAAAAAAAAAAAAAACAGTCCTTAAGTTAGTTAAGTAGCTTAGCTCATGATTATCAGATAACTTCTAACACCGATGTTTATTATACAATACATATACCCATGTTCTCCTTGACTTGACTAGTATGGATCAATTCATTCACTTGTGCTGCCTACAAGATCTTACATTCTTTCGGATAATGTGGGGAATTAGGCAGACTTGTCCCTTAGACAAGATCAATGTGATTTTGCAAATCTCGTATGGGAGGCAAGTTATTAGGGAGTTCATCGAGCATAATCACCTTGAACTTCGGGTAATTAGGTAGATTTGCTCTTAAGACAAAATCGATGTAATTTTGTACATCTCGTATAGGTGGTAATTTATTAGGGAGTTCATCAAACATAATCTCCTTGAACTCCTGCAACACTAGTTTCAAATCCTCTGGGATGTTCACAGGTTGCATATATTTTTCTTTTTCAACTATTATATCTGCATCGTCTATTTCCTCAGATTGTTTAATGAAATCATGCTTGCTTATGAGAGATTGTCCCTCCACTTTAGAAGGCTTGGGTTGATTTTTCGTTATCATAGGGACAGGGATAATTTTTTTACCATCTTTAATAAATATAAATATGTTATCCCAACCTATATGCGTAACATTAATATTATTTTGTCATGATCAGCCAAGTAACATGTGACAAGCTTCTATGTCGACTATGTCACACATTACTTCATCTTTATAATTTTACCAATGGAAAAGGATATACGACATTATTTAGTTATCTCTAATTTATTGACCTCCTCGATCTATCCAATCGTGTGCGGAGATAGGTGTCTTTCTGTTTTTAGTTGTAGCTTTTCCACTATTATCTTCGACATGAGATTCCCATTACTCCTAACATCGATGATCACATTACAGACCTTTTGGTGTACAATGCACTTCATTCAAAAGATATTGTGTCGTTGTAAATTTATCTCTACCTTTTACATGTATAACGGCTTCATCATGATAAAAGTAGTGGTCTGCGATTCACCATCATCGATTGATACTTTGCAAAAATCGGGGTTATATTGTACAACGACCACGAGTGGTTGAAAATCGCTTTGGGTTTGAGGAGAAATTAGCTCATCTGCAATACGGTCGAGGGTTGTCTGTAGCCCTTGCATGGTCAACTCTATTCTTTCTGAAAGATAATGAATCTATGAATCACTGTTCATAGGATTTCGGTCCATATCTTCGTTGTTTGCCATCGATCTGAGGGGAGTCGTCGCTCTGATACCAATTGATGCAGAAATAAACATGATGAGGTCGAGCATCGTCTTCCTCAGGGGGAATAACTGTTCCGAATCCACATAACTTCTTTGGACTCCTTACAGAAAAACCTCGAATTCACGAAGAAAAGAAAATAGAAATAGTTCTAAAATATTCAAAATAAATTTATTGATGATTAAAATAAACAAGTCTATAACCCTTTAAATAGGGTTATCAAGCCCTGAATAAGTTTAGGAATTAAAATATAACTAAAACTCTTTAAAATTCATTACTTACATGTGTCTTATGTGGCTTAACCACGTCATTATCTTATTTTTTCTAAACACTTTTTAGGTTGGACACAACTCTTAAAGCCCAATGGATATAGAGTTACAGTCAAACTAAAACCTACTAAAAATAGTAAAAACGGAATAAATAGAGAATTCGACCGTCGTTGTGATGAAAGCTCGCAAATTTGGTGTGGACAACTCGGCATAGTCGGGTTGGTCGGACCATCAATCTGATTAAATCTCGCAAAATCAGCATGGGGAATCCAGCATAACCAAGTCGATTGGCTAAAGTAACTCATCCTATTCCAAAATCATATATGGTAAGTTGAGTAACTCATTTCGGTTAATGAGATATGCCTGTTTTAATGTTTCTACTGTCTTCAGCTTCTGGCTCCAATCAGGCTTTCTCTGGCCCATGTTAGACATGAAAGTGCCCACGACCAGCTCTGCATCATATTCAAGATAGGAGGTATTGGTTTGGACATCGAGAATTACATGCAGCATTTTAAAGTTGGCATGTGTTTATTTTACTATCTGACTCTCGGATTACTGGACATATGGATATGCTTTTCATTGTTGCAACTATGCCTTGAAATAAGCTGAAAAAACTAATGGCTAGCGTTGATATACAACTAGGGGTGTACACGGGTTGGACCGAGTCGAACTGGCCTCAGCCCGTCCAGGCCCGTTCAACAGCCACACAAGGCCCGAATTCGACCGGGCCTGGTCACCGGGCCAACATCTCCAGCCCGAACCGAGCCCGGCGCGAGTTCGGGCCGAGTTCGAACCAGTTTCGAACCTGAGTTCGGGCCAGTTTCGAACCTTACAGCAAGTTAATGGGAAGGGCTTTGGCAGGTAATCCGCGTCCCATTATAAGGCCCTCGATTAACGGTTTAGATAGTTGAACTATAGACTCCACAAAAAATCTAACTAGCCAGGACACTTACGTACATTTGACAAAGCATAAAATAAAACATTTTATAAAAATTAAATACAGTCATACACGGGTCGGACCGGGCCAGGTCGGGTTGGGTTGGGGTGAGTCGGATTTCGAACCGAGTCGAACCGAACTGGGAGGTATCCGAACTCAGCCTGAACTCACTTTCGGGCCTTGAAAATTGGCCCGTCCTGACCCGAACTCAGTTTCGGGTCAGGCCGAGTCGGACTTTTTCGGCCGGGTCAGTCGAAGGAAGCAACTGGGGCTAGCCCGGTTTGTGTACACCCCTATATACAACACATACATCAAGGTGAGCTCCAAGCGATGGTACTAGGGTAAAACCTAATTCACTCCCTCCTTTTTTCGGAAACAGATTGGCTACTCACCTTGCCACCAGCCCGATGGTGGGTGGTCGGTGCTCTATGGGCCCCACCATGATGTATGCATTTCATCCATGCCATTCATCCATTTTTACAGATCATTTTAGGGCTTGATAGAAAAATGAGAGGGATATAAATATCAGGTGGACCCCACCACAGGAAAACAATAGTGATTGGATATCCATCATTAAAATCCCCCTAAAGCCCACTATACTGTTTACTTGACATCCAATCTGTTGATTAGGTCATACAGACCCAGATGAAGGGAAAGGGGAAAGATCACCTTGATCCAAAACTTTTACAGCCCTCAAAAAGTTTTTAATGGTCAATGTTCATTCAACACTGTTTCCTGTAACGTAGTCCAATTGAGATTGGGATATACCTCATTTTGTTTTCTCGTACCATAAAATGATCTATAAAAATATATGAATGACACGGACGAAACACATACATCATGGTGGGTCCCACAGAGCACCGACCACCCGCCATTGACTGGTGGCAGGGGGAGTAGTCAATCCAATTCCCCTTTTTTAAGCCCTGGTACAAACTCATGTCAGGTACCTGATAGTCGGACTGGATCTCATCCACATGAAATCGTTACCCCACATCAGTGAAAGTAATCATGTCCGTATAAAAGCCATGCAAGTGTATTCGAACAAGTCTGGTATAGTAGCAGTTCCACGCGTGAATCTCAAATCTCTTGCAGCTTTCTCTTATTACAGCTCATCTGTTTCCGGGAATATCTCTCCCGCTATCTAGTAACAATAACACGTGAGTTGACTCGTCCGAGTATCGGACATAGCCCATTAACAAACATTCTGGTGAGTCGAGTTCCGAGTTTTCAAACACTCGGATCAACGTCATCATACGTAGACGGTGTGGATTGATGATAGAATGACACAAAATAATATAATGTAACAATTAAAAAGAACATATCAATTTCCCAACAACCTCACTTTCTACTTTTGGCAAGTAAACACAAGAAAAATTGTACTAATATACAACAAAAATTAAAAAGAATAGGGTAGATTTATAAAAAGGGTGGGTGTAGATATCAATACCGATTGACATTGACGGTATGAACTGATTAAAAAAAGACATGAAATACATTGACATTGACGGTATGAATTGATTAAAAAAAGACATGAAATACATATACTATAACAATTTAAAAGAAGAGAAGATTTCAGTTACCCAACAAAACTAGAAGAGAAGATTTCAATTACCCAACAAAACTAGTTTCTACTTACGATAAATAAACACTAAAAAAGTTGCACTAATATATCACAAAAACTAAAATAATGGGGTAGATTCATAAAACGGGTGGGTGTAGATATCATAGCACCAGTTTCTGCTTTTTGGTACGTAACAGTAGAAAAGCTGTACCATTAAATCATGAAAGCTGGAAATAATATGGTGGGATTTATAAAATGGGTGGATGTACATATCAACATCATGACAGAAGATAAACATGGTGTTGATTGATTGATTCTAGAATGACATGAACTATATAAAATAATACTTTATAAGATTTTCCAACAGCACTAATTGTACTACAGCACAAAATTGGAAAGAAAAGGATGGATTTATAAAAAAATGGGTGGGAGTAGATATCAACACCTATGATATGAGAAGTAGATGGTGTGGATTGATTATAAAATGACATAAATATAAAAATATAAAAATTAATAAGAAGATAGCACTTTTCCAATAGCACTATTTCTACTTTTGGTAAGTAAACATTAGAAGAGTTGTACTACTATATCACAGCAGCTGGAAAGATGGGTTGGATTTATAAAATGTGGGTGCAGATTTCAATGTCCAATCAGATTGATTATAGAATATCATGAACAGTTTAATATAAGAATTTTAAATAAAATAAAATAAATAAAAAATAAAAAGAGCAAAAAACATAAACAAGTCACATGCAAATGCAAATTCATAGATAATATCAGATATTATATTATATAATTTTTTATTAAATTCAAAGATCAAACAAACAAAAGACAAAATATAAACTATTAAAAAAAAAAAAAAAAAAAAAAAAAGAGCAGAGAGAAGGTTCCTTACAGTTCTAGCAAAAAAGCCCCACCACCCAAATTTCAAAAATTCAAAAAACAAATACCTCGATCCCTCTCTATCTCTTCTCCTCTTCAAAACAGGACTAAACACTACAAACCCAAAAAAAATCAGCTCTTCTCCTCCCCATCTTCTCCTCCTTCCTGGCAATCCCCCAGCAAATCTCCACCGTCCTTTGGTGTCTCTAACGCCCGCTTCTCCTGCTCTTCTTCTTCCTGATCATTGCCATTGTCTCCCACAATCACCGCTCGACTTCTCCGTGGCCTCTCAGCACGGCTCTTCAATGCCTCGAGCAATTCCGCCATTGCCTTCTCTCTGTCTATCCTGTTCTTGATCAAGATCTCACTGATATCGGCAGGAGTCATCTCTGCCTTATCAATCACAGACTCCAATTCCATCATCAACCCATCATCGCAATCTGCAATGCCATCCAAACCCAAGTAATTCTTCAGCAAGATTTTCAAAGCTGGAAACGAGCAGTAGCTCATGAATATATGCATATCCATCCGGCCGCAGCGCAGCAGCGCTGGGTCGAGCTTCTCGATGTGATTCGTGGTGAAAACGAAGATCCGCTCACTGCCACAACACGACCACAACCCATCAGTGAAATTCAGCAATCCGGAGAGAGTGATTGTATTCCCCCCATCTTCCGTTCCACTGCTACCTCGCATTCCTTCCATGGCAGCTTCGTTCCTTCCTGAAGGGGGCGATTTCTTCATGCCGGATCGATTGGCTAGATTAATCGAGCAATCGATGTCTTCAATGACGATGATAGATTTAGATGTCGTCTTCATCAGAAGCTTGCGAAGCTCGGAATTCGTATGGACTTCGGTGAGCTCGAGATCGTAAATGTCATATCCGAGATAATTCGCCATTGCAGCGATCATGCTCGATTTTCCAGTGCCCGGCGGGCCGTAGAGAAGGTAGCCTCTCTTCCATGCCCGGCCTGTTTTCTGATAGAACGACTGACAGTCGGCAAACCCTCTCAAATCAGCCATGATCTCTGACTTCCTATCGGGATCCATTGCAAGCGTGTCGAATGTGCTTGGGTGCTTGAACGGGACCGATTCCCACGGCAGGCCGCGGGAATCCATCGCCCCGCCGCGGGAATTGGTATACAGCAGACGGTCCTGATTTCTCCGACGGATGTCTTCGGCTTTCTGCATGATGAATTCAAGGTAGGAATCGAGGATCAATGCCTTGTCTTTCTTCCTGATTTTGAGCGTGAATCCGCGCTTCTCTTCTGGGAGTGGTCGCCACGAGAAGGTCTGTGACTGGCGCTGCGTGACGACGTGCTCCCACCAGGCGGTGGCGCCATTGAAGGTGTCGACGAGGCGGTCGTTGTTGGAGAGACCAAAGGTGAATGCTGATGAATTGAGGGCTCGGGTGAGATTGACGCGGGATCCGGTGGTGATTGATTCTGAATTGCTAAGGTAGAGCTGGACAGCGTTGTAGAGCTCGTTGGTGTTGACGCCGTCGATCTCTGTGATGTCGAAGTAGCAGTAGGAAGAGCACCAGTGGAAGATGCGGTTGAAGAGCTTGACGGAGGCGAAACGGATCTCGGGGGGAAAGACGGCGGCGAGGAGGGTCTGGCAGAAGGCAAAGACGCCCATGAGAGAGGCTAGAGAGGTCCAGAATTCCTTCATTTTGGGAAATGGGGTTGGTTTGGATGATGGAAATATGGGGTCTTTGGTAGGAATTTGGAGGTTTTGGGGTGTTTGGGGAGATGGATTGTTGTTGGATTGGTGAAAGATTGGAGTTTTTGAGGTGTTTGGGGAGATGGGTTGTTGTTGGATTGCCGAAAGATGGGAGTTTTTGAGGTGTTTGGGGAGATGGGTTGTGGTTGGATTGTTGAAAGATTGGAGTGTTGGGGGTGTTTGCGGAGATTGGTTGGGATTGGGTTGTTGAGATTGGAGTTTTTGGGGTGTTTGAGGAGATGGGTTGGGGCTAGTTTGTGGAAAGATTGAAGCTTTTTGGGTGTTTGGGAAGATGGGTTTTCTTCTTCTGTTTCGTAGAAGTGAAGAAATGAGAGGATTCTGGAGCTTTGATGGACTCGGTTACTCTTTGCTTCTGAAAAAACTGAAGATTTTCGCAGTTGTGGAGAGACGGGTCTAGCTCTCTCTCTCCCTCTCGATTTAAAGAAGAAGTCAATACAGTGAAGGGCTTTTAAAGGTTGGATGAGATGAGTTGTATTTGGTTTATAGAGATAAATAAAAAGAAAATGGTGGTGAAAAAAAAAAAAAAAAGGAAAGAAATAAGGAAAGGATTTTGTGGTGTGTGTGGCTGTTGAATAGAATAGAGAGGCAGAAAAGTGAAAAAGAAAACGTGAAAAGGGCTTTTTGAGTTGAGAAAGAGAAAAAGGGCTGCTCTTCTTCTTCTTCTTTGCTGTTCCGGCCTCCTCTAGGTGAAAAGGAGAGAAGAACAAGAAGAAAAGATAGCCTGACAAGGGCCTTCGCTGCTTCTAGATTTATAGAAGTGTTCTCATTTTCTTTCTCACTCTGAGAGGGAGAGAGAGAGAGAGTAGGACTGATATATCAGCATCTTGGAAAGAGACATTGAATGGGGATTGAGATTTGGTTCTGCACACCTGTTAATAATCAGTAATTAGAAAAAAGCTAAAAAATGGAGTCTTAAAGAGGTGAAAAATATCCTGATAGAGATGTGTGCATGTGTTTTGCAGATGAATAACAAATATTATAAAAATTCAAAAAGATAGACAGCCACAGGTAGAAAAACTGAAATGGCCCCCACATCTATCCATCCAATTTCTGCGTATCTCCTTTTCTACACTTTCTAGCCTTCTCTGTCTATAATTTTTTAATCTTTTTTCAAATTTCAATAACTCATCAGCAAGCTTTTAATTAGACACAACACCCTATTTTTTGATAAACACATCTTGTTTTTCTACTTTTGATGATAGATAGTAATGAAATAGCCCAATCTCTTTCTTTAAACTTTCCTTGGTTCCTGCCCACTTTTGAGGCTGAAATGTTGGATTCCATTTTGGGCCCTTGAGTTGTGGAGAGGGGCCCATTGTCCCACTCAAAGGTATCTGATGAGATTGTGTTGGGCCCCATGTAAATGCATTGATGGGTTTGTTTTGATGGGGTGTGTGCATAAACGCCTGTCATCTCCTTTCTCTTGTCTCTGCTTGATAGACATCTCTTTCATCTAATACAAATCTAGTAATCTTTTATTCTTTTTTTAAGTTTATAAAAAAAAGAAAACCTATGAAGATTAGCCATAATAGTATTGATGGGCTCTTTTGTTAGTTTTGCACCATTTTAATTTATAAATGGTGGTGACTCTTCAATAATACTATGGCATAGTTACATCAATCTAGACGGTCTAAATTCCTAAACCAACCATCCACAGGCCATAACCAAAAATTTAAAAATTAAAAAAAATTCATTATCTGATTTTGTTTATTTATTTATTTTTTGTAAATTTGGACCACTAATTACTTTAACTTTAATCACCCATTTGATATCTAATAGCTTTTAATTGGATATTTAGGATTCAATGATGAAATTCATCATCCAAAATGTCCCATTTAAAAAAGTGGTGGTGACTCATCAAATTATTATAGCTGTACAACAATCCAGACCGTCCAAGAAGTGAAACCAACCATTGGTGGTGAAGAATCAAACGAATGAGATAATTTGAACCGCTCCCTATTTTTCCCTCAACTATCCATTTGACTGCCATTGATTGGATGGTTAGGATTAGATTGATGAAATTCTTCGTCCAAAGTGCACCGCTTAATAAATAGTGGTGACTCTTCAACTATACATATGTCATGATTTTTCCGCAATCCAACCATCCAAATTAAGGACAACCGTTGATGTAGTCGTATTTGGACCACTCACAATATATCTTTTGCCCATTCATTTGATAGCCATTAATTGAATGGTTATGATTGCTTGGTTAGTGTGATTTTAGACATATTCTCCATCCAAAATGGGACCCACAACTTGGACGGTCTGCACAGCTGTAAATCAGTGCCACGTGTCAGGAGGATTAAATCACCACCATTTTCAAAATGGTGTTAAACTAATAGAATTCCAATGATGAAAGAACACAAATAGCCATCCCTATTAACTGATTTTAATAAATGTGACACCTACAAAAGCCTACTGCTTACATAAATAGGAGCTTAAATAGACAAAAGAGATCAAAGAGGAGTGGGGCCCACAAGCCCATGTTAGCAAAAGTCCTTGAAAAGTAGGTATAATTACAAAAAGACCTGACCCAACCCCACACCTTTCAATGGCTCTCTATCCCATGCCTACACTCCAACCCCACGGACCACACCACTCTCATTTTCCCTTCTGATTTTTGAGGAGTTATCATACTCGGGCTGTATAAAATTGTACACGTGGCATATATCAACTCAAGCAAAACGACCAGATTCTGCAGACCATTTTCTCCGAGTTACACTCCCAAGATAAGATTGGTTGAACAATCCTAGCCTCTGATTCATGGACACTTGTTGGTGAAAACAGGACCGTTGGATATTTTTCATTTTAACCGTCCAATAAATGTCCACCAATCCGATGTTCAGATAATCAATAACGTTTAACCTTTTATTCATGATACATCTACACTAGGTAGCATAATTTGGACAGTTTAATGTAAAACTTGTATACCACCTGTCCAGTTTCTAAGTAATTTCTAAGTGCCTGAGTATCATCAATTAAAGTAGGGCAGAGTATCAAAGTTTTTTTTTTTTTTTTCACCAAAAAACTCAGAATCGTCTTTGGTTTTCAATCCCTGGCTTTCTCATCATTGTCCCCATGCAAAACCCATGCAAGCAAGTAAAGCACAGGTAGCAAGGAAAAGGGAACCTACCCCACTTCCCAAACAGAATCACCACCGTACAACAGGGACCAGCAGTAGTGGAACAGACATATGCTTGATGGGTTTTCTTGGGTGTTCATTCATTGCCAGGATTTTCTTTTTCTTTTTAATTTTTTTGAGATTGATATTCCAAGACCCTAACATTGATATTTCCAACCTCAAGGATATTTTGGTCACAGCTGTTTTTACATGGGATTGTATATTTCTAGGGCTGAGATTTCAATTTGTACATGCTGGGTCCGGGGTTCAGTGATCCGGAACGTTGATATGATGGGATTTACAGTGGATGATGGCCCATACAAATAAAATCTTTATTTTTTTTATTGGTAGGATAGGAACCGTTGCTGCACTCTCTTAACCGTATATCCTTTAACCATGTATTGAAAGGTTTATATCGTTATATCTGTGGGAATTTTTGTGTATAGACTGATCACTGCGTGGTCCACAATACCAACGGTTTGGATCACTTAATAGTTCGCCCCACTTGTACAAAATCAAACCTGAATTCTACACATCTCGACCGCAGCATTGTACGTAAACCTATAAAGTAGAAGAATTTAACCCGTGACTGTAAAACGCATGTTTTTCGTAATTATAGGGGCGTGATATTAGAATCCAAGTGGGCCCACCAGTTCGATCATCCAGACCGTTCTTCTGACGAGTCTCCCTCTGGATCTGGGGTGTCTCAACTCTCGCAGATTGGAAGATCATAGCCGTTCGATCATTTGCCTAGCAAGACAGTTAAGAGAAAAGTAGTGCCGGTCTTGTAAAAGGGGCCAGAGATTCGACGGCTGGGATCTCCAAGAAAAGAAGATCTTTTGAAGCATCCACACGGAAGTCAAGGCCTATCAAATCAAAGGCCTGGATCGCTGGAACATGGGAACCGATTTGGTACCAAAGTAAATCTACTTTATGCGGCTGTACGATCAAAAGCAAAAGAAAATGGTGAATGATTATGGAATTTACAGTAGGCTCAAGCTATGTGGGACCCACCTGTGATGTGCATGTGAATCCAAACCGTTCATCTTCTGCGCTTCCTCATAATCACCGTATATCACAGACACCACAGGGCGCAATTTACAATCATGCATAAAACGTACATATTTTCTGGGTGTGGCTCACATGAGTTTTGGAATGGCCTGAGTTTTGATGGGTCACATCATCCTGATAGGCCGCACCTGATGAATGGATTAGATGGAATATAAACAATACTGCTCTGTCTGGGAGTTTCTACCGCTCCGCAGTATGGGAGCGGATTAGGTGTGGCTCCATGTTTCCTATGATAGAGTCCACCTCACATTTGGATCTGCTTAATTTTTTACCTCATTTTTAAAAGGTCCGGAAAAATGAATGGACAGTATATATATATATATATATATATATATATATATATATATATATATATATATATATACACACATTAAGGTGGGCCCTACAACAAAGCCTGTTCCATCTTGAGCTAGGGCGGGTCCCATTTGTTCTCTTTTCGTCTGGACCACTTGATTGGCAGTATGTAGCATACATCCATGCTATCAATTCATTTTTATATATCATTTTAGGTCTGAACCCAAAAAAGAAGAAGACCCAAATCATAGATAGGACATGCTATGAGAAACAGCGGTGATAGTTCATTCCATCATTGAAAACTTCCTGGAGCTCACTATAATATTTTGGTATTGCTTATTTGCCATCGAACCTATTAATAAGGTCACACTAGGCTGGATGAAGATGAAAAACAAATGTCAACTTGAGCCAAATCTTTTGTAGTCTACAAAAAAAACTCTTAATGATCAATCACCACTGTTTTCTATGATATTGCTCACTTAAGATTTTGATCTGCTTCATTTTTTTTTCTCATGCATTTGAAACGAACTTACAAAACAAATGGAAAGCATAGATATACAATACATATATCTCCATGTTAGGTCCACAAAGTTTTAAATGTAAAATGGACTCCCTCCAT
Organism: Magnolia changhungtana; assembly: GCA_030180095.1. Taxonomy (NCBI): domain Eukaryota; kingdom Viridiplantae; phylum Streptophyta; class Magnoliopsida; order Magnoliales; family Magnoliaceae; genus Magnolia; species Magnolia changhungtana. The sequence goes on from JASAUF010000481.1 coordinate 284,661, forward strand.
CTTTTTCTATACTCAATGTTAGGTCCTTGGACCAAGAATCAGCTAAATCCACAGTTCAAATGAACTATGCCATACGATATGCAAAAGTGGGAATGGAAGGTCCACGATTGATTTTTGTGACCACTGTATGGTATGTCTTTCATCAAATCAGTTAATCAAGTCTAACTCACAAGGACAGAGAAAAATAGAAAAATTCAAGTGCACTACTATAGTGAACTTTACAATTTTAAAAACAATTTTATGTTTTGCATTAGTGTGGCCCACATGATATTTTAATCTACATCAGGTTTTTACAGTTGAAATAATGGTTATTACTCTATGGATAAAATGAATTTTACATATAAAACAGGGAAGACTCTACTATCTCCTCTTTGTTTGGCCCATATCACTAAAAAGAAAAAAAAAAAAAAAAAACAAAACTGAAGAGTACATGCTAACTACACATATTAAAAGAAGTGAAGAGAACGTTTAAGCTGGTCATCTCTTGTGTGGTAAAATCCTAATCACTCTTTGCTTTTTTTTTTTAATCAATTTACTTAATTTGAATGAGAAGTTATAGTCGATGTTATTGATAAGGATGTTCATTGATTTTCCACCTTATATGCTTTTAAAAACCTTGACTTAAGATATATAAGTGTGAAAGAGGGGTAAGAATTTCAATCTACGTATATAAATTAACCATATTTTTTTAAGGTCCACCAATATGCTCAATCTAAATATCCAAAGCTTAGTTTGATCTATTTGGACCTGGTCATATATGCCCACCTAATTTTGTATGAGACCACCAATATGCTCAATCTAAATATTCAATAATTAATCACTTTAATTAATTTAAACTAGATTATAGGAGGCCCGCCAGACTTCTACAAAGCCCATCGGTATGCTCAATCTAAACATCCAACTATCAATGTGTTGATCAATTTGAACCAAATCATATAAGGTTCATTAAATAGAAACCTCTGGAATTAATGTCTAAGACCGTGGATTTGGAAACCCCTGGATTCAAAATCCCCCTATTCTGTTAGGCACCTGGGTTGGGAATAAGCTTTAATCCATAAGTATCCATGCATGCTATATTTACAAGGGTTTGAATATAATTATTAAATTAACTTTAATATCTCTAATTAGTGAACGTATGCAATGTTTGACACAATGGTTGTAATAAACCCACTAAAATATATACTTTGCCGGAAAATGATGAAATTCCGAGTCTCAAATAGGTCACAAGTACAAGATCATGTCCGAGTGACTAACCAATGATTTCTAACTATTGATTTAAATGGACAATGTTTGAGAGCGCAGATCATTATAATAAATTAATTATAGTGATGCAGTTGATAATTTAATTATTTTGGAGTTTCATTAGTGAGCCATGTGCCCAATAGTTAATACTCTTGTGACACACATACTACACATGCAACTCTTGCATAGATTTTAAATCTAATACAAACTCTTACTTCTCACCGTGGATTTGAAATCGGCTGTATTCGAAACTCCAAGTTTATCTATGGTGCCAGATAATCAGGGGATTTGAATCCCCGCAAGTCTTGCATTTTGGATTGTAATTGCTGCATGGAAATGTACGAAGCTATTAGGATTGAAGCAGTATTTAAATAGTAGAATGACTAAATTACCCTTAGTGGTTGAAACTATCAATTTTGAGGGCTGCAGTATCTTTTTAAGAACGAAGAAATTCAACAATTTCAGCTGATGTGAAAGGTTGGGAAGTTGAAAGATTGAAACTCCTCTGGCTCCATTCGTTTCGGGGATGAAACTGCCGTATTAAACTCATTTCCAATGCCGCGTATCTTACTCACGATTGTTAATCACAATATATGGATGCAGTTGCCTCATACGTGTAACTATGCATACTTGTGCAAGATCTGAACCGTACTTCCGGCGATCCAAAATGTATAGATACGAAGATTAAAGAAACAGATATAGATGATTATCAGGTGAACCACATAGATAAAATACAAATGAATGACTAACAGAGGTTGGCCAATGGTTCAAATATATTTGCAACATATATGACCCACCTGATGATTTTATTTGCCTGATTTTCAATTTATGGAAGTAAGCAATGAGGATCGCCAAACTAGACGGTGTGATCTCCTTCACCCGTGACTTCTTACACGTGCGAGGTAGACCGCTTTCAAAGAGTCCTCGTGCGACTATTAAAGAAGATACGCTACACGCGGGCGCATGCCGATATGACACGCGTGCGACATCCGAGCTTTCCGTGACACGGCGCACAGTCTCCAGATCATCTGGCTCAAACCGCATGTCATGTCACTCTTACTTTGGGCTACCGTGCATAAAAATCATCAAGGTAGGCAAAAATCATCCAAGCCGTCCATTTGTTCTGTACAACGGCTGCATTTTAGATCTTAAAAAAGTGGCCCATTTCATCAATTTCAGACCTTGCACGTGTATACTTATTGCCACATGCACAGCCTGAAATGCACACGTGTGCGCTTGTCAAAAGTCCTAAAGTAGGTGGGCCACACCGAAAGCCGTATCTCTTTATCGGATTTGTCTGCCTTTCTTTTTAGAGTCAATGAGTTGATAACGTTGTTAGTACGTTATCTTTGGGCAAATATTAAAAATGTGAGGATATCCAGACCGTCCATTTCATGGTCACGAAGTAGATGGTTAGGATAGCCTAAACAGCATGGTTTTTTAGTCTGTCGTTCACCCACAGCACGGCCAACTATCAGGACGGACGAATAGTCGTGCATTTGTGCCACGTGTACTACAGATGAGCTGACACAACCCAGTGACGTGCAACAAACGCACAATGTAGTCTTATGTGTCGTTTACGCCATTGCGTAATGCGTACACAGAATATATTCCCTGACTTCGCTAAGCCCACACGCACATATGTATGAGTACAGATGTGCCAGTGTGACGCTTCCGTGGGACATCCAAACCGGACATTAGGTGGGCCCCACCATATTGATGACCTGTCTAAAAATCCGGGTTGGGTAGCTTATCAAGATGGACGGTTTTAAAGGGTTGCTAATAGCCAATAATCATGGTAGAACTATGCCTCTCTTGGGTAGAGCATGACGGCGTTGATGTCCTCGAATGTAGTCCCCTGCAATGGCTGGTGTTCAGTGCTCTGTGGGGCCCACCATGATGTATGTGTTTCATGCATGCCATCTATCTATTTTTATAGATCATTTTATGGTATGATACCAAAAATGAGGTGTATCCCAATATCAAGTGGAACTCGTTGTAGAAAACAATGTTGAATGAACGCCGACCATTAAAAACTTTTTGGGGTCATAAAAGTTTTGGATAAAGCTGATCTTTGTTTTTTCCCTTCATCTGGGTCTGTATGACCTAATCAACAGATTGGATGTCAAATTAACAATAGAGTGGACCTTAGGAGGATTTTAATGGTTGATATCCAATCACTATTGTTTTCCTGTGGTGTGGTCCACCTGATATTTATATCCCTCTCATTTTGGAATCAAGCCCTAAGGGCCCGTTTGGACGGAGGGATTGAAAGGGAATAGTGTGTAGTGGAAGGGATTCGCCAGTCTACTCCAAGGGTGTACAGGTGACGGTATGTTTGGCAGGGTGACGAGATAAGGCGGATGGCAGGAAATCCGATCTTCTGCTGGATTTGGCAGTCCGACCGTCTTCTCCTTTCTCTCTCTCTCTCTCTCTCTCTCTCTCTCTCTAGATTACACCTCGAGCCCAATTCCAATCCCATCCGTAGTCCATCATACGGACGGAGTGGATGGGATGGAAGAAGGGTTGAAATGGTCGGAGTAGTGGCAGGAGGTAATATTTCGCGCGCTGAAATCTGCTATATATGTTTCGTCTTCTGTAACGAAGATGACCATTATAGCCATGAACGTTGCCATCGCACTAGCAAGGTACATCTTCCTCCTTCCTCCCGGCATACAACGTTGTTGAAACTTGTATAATGCATACATGCATGTCACCCCCACCTGGTTTTGGTAGGGCCTTGGCCTTCCGAGATGCATGTCCGATTTGATAGGTTTTTGTCACGGCTTCCATTACGACTGTTTGAGCTTCAAAGACGGTGTGGGAAATTCAATACAACAGGATTTTGAAATATTACACAGGTGGTGGTTTCTGAATTTTGGGGGTTTTATGATATCTGATATCTAGTGTATTGAGGTATCCAAAATTTGGGGGTTTGTAGATTTTGCGATTTTTTTGTTAATTTAAAGTCAATATTGAAATTCACAAAGTGTGTTTAGAAATCAAAGACGCTGTGGCAGTCGATGAGTTTGATTTTCCGAAATTTATTTGGGAAATGATATCTGGATTTTGAGAGTTTTGTGAAATCTCATTAATTTCTACTATTCATAAAATATGTAAAATTCCCCCATATTCTAGATTTTCATTGTTTTTGGCTTAATCTTAAATCGATTTCGTCATCTAGGAGGACTGTTTGTGCTTCAAAGACGTTGTATTCAATTGAATGCTTTGATTTTACGAAATTAATTTGCTCACTGGTTTCTGGATAAAGGAGTTTTGTGAATAAGAGCTCCGGAAAATGATGGTTTCTAGATATTAGGGTTTTGGGGTTAATCTGAAATCATTTTTCAATCGTGGATGACTATCTGGGCTTCAAAGACGCTGTATTCATTTGATTTGTTGGATTTTCAATAATTTCTTTCCTAATGGTTTATGGATTTTGGGGGTTTTGTGAAATCTGATTTCTACTGTTCATGGCATGTTTGAATATGGGTAAAACTGGATTTTAAGGGTTTTCAGTTAATCTGAAATCTAACAGTGTTCATTTCCAATTGACCTATTGCTTTCATTTCCAACTAAAGGGTCATCTCTGACCACACTGATATTTATTTCTCATCCAACCTGTTCGTAGGATAAAAAAACCATGGATGAAGGAATCAAAAAAAATACAAACTTGATCCAAAACTGCTATGGACCCTAAGAAATTTTCAATGGTAAATGTTCAAATCATATTGTTTCCTGTTGTGTGGTCCATATGAGTGTTAGATATACTTAACTTTTAGGTTCAAGACATAAAATTATCTGGTAGAATAGATGGACAGAGTGGATACAATGCATGTATCACGGTGGACCCCATAGAGTTTCATCAGTATGCAATCCGCTTCCCGCAAAGACGAGGCATCACACGAATAAAGAAGGGCCCAATCCGTTTCTCAGCAAGCTTCAACTTCCCAAACACGACAGTAGTTGGAATGCATGGGATTACATGCAATCCCATACCCAGCCAAACAGGATCTCAACTTGCTATCCCTAGATTACCCTGACCGTCCAAATAGGCCCCTCCATTGGATGCTGGATCATGGAAAACGGTGGGATTGGAGACAATCCACTGACCAGCCATTAATACCGTTGGTTTTTGTGCAATCCATCCAAATGCGACCGAATCCCTTTCAATCCCCCCGTCCAAACGGGCCCTAAAATGATCTGTAAAAAGGATGAACGGAATAGATGAAACACATACATCATGGTGGGGCCCACAAAGCACCAACCACCATCATAAGGGCTAGTGGGAGGGGGAGTAGCCAATCCGTTTTGGCAGAAATGTGCAGGGAATAGGCTAGTAATACATGAAGTAGGCCTTTCCTCGAGCGACCTTGATTTTTCTAACCAGAATTTGAACACTTAACCTTATGCTTTGATATCTTGAAAAACGACTACTTTTTTGAAAATCTCATACGTCAATGGAGAAAATATAACAATAGGATTACATGTCCAAAACCATGTCAGATCCAAAGTTCAAGTGGGCCACACCACAAGAATTGCAAATGAAAATACCCACCGTTGACACCTTTCTAAGACCCACCTTGGTATTTATATGTTGTCCAACTCATTCATGAGACAATCTCTGTGACTAAGGGAAAATACAAATATCAGCCGCATAAGCCTTAGTTTTAAGCCCACTTTCGTTCAAATATGAATTAAAACCTTAGGTTTCAATTGTCCCATGATGTGGTCCACTTGAGCCTTGGATCTACCAATTTTTACTCTGCCCTAAGATGATTTGAAAAAATAAAAATAAATAAACAACATGAATAATGATTATAGGCCCCATAGAGCCCTTGCCTTGACTGATTTGTCCAGGCAAGATTTGACGCAAGGATGAACGTGATGAGGATAACTACTTCGAATCCATGGAGCTTCTCTGGACTCCTCATAGAGATTTCTCGAATCCACGAGGAAAGAAAGCAGAAAATAGAAATAAATTCTAAGAAATTCAAAATTGATTAATTGATTATTAAAAACTAGTTCACAACCCTTTAAATAGGGGTACCAAGCAATGGGAAAGAAATCAGAATCAAACTACAACTAAAACTCCTAGAAATCGCGACTTATTATAAATAATAAACTTACTATTTATAGATGGTCATGATGTCTACTAGTGCGCAAGGTTTTCGGCCAAAAATAGTAAGTGTCCTATTTGGCTTCACCAAACCGTTCTCCTAATTATTCTAAGCTCTTTTCACGTTGGGCGCAACTCCTAAAGCCCGACGGATGAAGAGTTATAATTAAACTAAAACTTACTATTTATAGTAAAAACGAAATTAAAACAGGAAAACGACCGTCGATCCAGAGGTTTTTCGCAATTCTTGGCTGCGCAACCTGGCATAGCCGGGTTGGTTGGCTAAAGTAGCTCGTTCTACCCCAAAATCATATATTTTACGTCAGCTAACTCATTTCGGATTGTGAGATACGCCTGATCTAAGGTCCGACAGTCGAATCACTTCTGTCGTCGACTGGGCCTTTTCTGGTCCATCTTGGCCATGAAACTGCCCGCGACCTGCTCTACGTCAAGATTATTCATTATCTCCTTTTTAATATTTATATGCAATCCAATTCATTAATACAGTAATCCCTAAATACAAATATCAGTCTCATCCATGACATCGTGGGCCATAAGAAGATTTTAATGGCGGGCATTCAATATTCACTCTTAGTTTTGGGTCCACATTTTTTTTAATATGAATTGAAACTTTAGATTTCAATGATTAGTGTTATTATCACTGTTGCTTTTTGTCATGTGGTTCACTTGAGCCTTGGATTTACCTAATTTTACTCATACCCTAAAATTATTTACAAAATAATAATAATAATAATAAGAATAATGAGAATAAAACCCATACATCACGATGGGCCCATTGAGCCCTTGCCTAGACTGATTTCATCTAGGTAAGGCCAGTCACCATTTGCTTTTAATATTTACATGCAATCCCACTCATTAATAATAGTCCATACAAGGACTAAGGAAAACTACAAATATCATCCTCATCCAAGACATGTCATAAGAAGACTTTAAATGGCCGCCTTCAAACGTCACTCTTACCTTTAGGCTCGTGTTAGTTCTACTAAAAAATGATTATATATATATATATATATATATATATATATAAAATATAAGAGTGACGTTTGAAGGTGGCCATTTAAAGTCTTCTTATGACGTGTCTTGGATGAGGATGATATTTGTAGTTTTCCTTAGTCCTTGTATGGACTATTATTAATGAGTGGGATTGCATGTAAATATTAAAAGCAAATGGTGACTGGCCTTACCTAGATGAAATCAGTCTAGGCAAGGGCTCAATGGGCCCATCGTGATGTATGAGCCCAAAGGTAAGAGTGACGTTTGAAGGTGGCCATTTAAAGTCTTCTTATGACGTGTCTTGGATGAGGATGATATATATATATATATATATATATATATGGAAAAGGTTCTATGCAGTCGAGCTCATGGGAACTTCTCGTGAGGTCGAGTAGTGTGGGCCTCACCGTGATGCGTGTCAAACATCTACCCCATCAGTCAGATGCACCATTCCATGGTGGGCATGGGATTAAAAATCAAGTCAATCCGTGACTTTATGGGCCACACCACATAAAAAAGTTGAGAGAGGTTACCCCCATTAAAACATTCATAATCATTTGTTGGGCCCACCGAGATGTGGTTCACAAATCCAACACATCCATTATGTGTGTCCCACCTAGAGGAGAGGTCAGACCAAGTTTCAGACGCATCCAAATTTTAGGTGGGCCCTCGTAAGTGCTTTTATATGTTTTAGGCATGTCTTCACATGATTTTAGATGGTATAGCCCACATGAGTTCCGTATACTACTGATTTTTGTTATATCCAATAATTTAAAGGGGACCCATCAAATGCACGGTGTTGATGTTGGACACGCATCATGGTGGGGCCCACACATCTCGACCTCATGGGAAGTTCCCATGAGCTCAACGGCACAGAACCTTTTCCCATATATATATGGAGTCCTTGCTTGGACTGATTTTCGTCTAAGCAAGGCCAGTCACTATCTCCTTTCAATATTTATATGCAATCCAACTCACTGATAAGACGCCAAAATTAAGAAAAAACATAAATATCAACCACATCCATGACATTGTGGGCCATAAGAAGATTCAAATGGTGGGCGTTTCATCTTTTATGCTCACGTTCGTTCAAATATGAGCTATCAAAACTGATGGTGAGTCACTTGGCCTTTTTGGAGCTGAGTCGTGACTTGACTGAGCCCGCTCAAGTCACTACATTCTCATCTCAGACACTGTGATGGCATGATGCCAAACTGAATTAGACTCGAAATAATTCCTAGTTGACTCAGACGAGTCGAATCAGACTCGAACATGTGATTGACCCACCTCAAGGTTGTCCCACCATAGATGTACCATGCCCCAAAACGCTTGTGGTGCGTTTGGTTACACCAGGTATCATGAAATTTCATGATAAATTGCATGATATTTGGTGCAAAATGTTATGAAATTGCATGATATTTGGTACAACCAAACACACTCAACTACCAAAGTTGGGACACCCTTTTCATATTTCTCTTTTCACTCGATCCATAGGCCACAAATCCAAAGTTCAAGATTGTCACGTCAAGAAGATTTTGGAGCACTTTGGCACTTCAAACTAATGGTCTAGATTTGCCCATAATCAGAACTGAAAATCATGCACGATTTCTCAAAAAAGTTATGCCTTTTATAGGCGAACGGCACTTTTTAAAGGTTTATTTGATACTCTGGCAAAGTAGTACGGTTGATACACAGGCACTCTATGTTGTACACGTGGCACACAATTCATCAAGTTGAACCTGATAAACTGAGGAATGAACAGTAGCCACTTTACAGTCCTAAAATCCAAATGGTCATACAATCCTAACTAAAATAGACCCTTGGATAAGAGTAGAAACTAGAAACGACCGCGAAGTAGGAAGCTATCACATGGTGGGACGCGGCTTCGGTGGATCCCTAACTGTGGGGCCCACTTTGATTTTTGTACCTTGCATTCACACCGTCCATCCGTTTTGACAGCTCATTTTAGGGCATAAGCCCAAAACTGAAGTAAATTCAATTCTCTGGTAGACCACATTACAGGAAACAGTGGTGATTGAATCCCTATCATTGAAAAATTCTTGGAGGCTACAGAAATGTTTATTTCCCATCCAACCTTTTTATAAGGTCACAAAGACCTAGATGAAGATCTCACACAAATATAAGCTTGATCCAAAACTTTTGTGGCCCACAATAAGTTTTTAATGGTCAATCACCACTGTTTCCTGTGGTATGCTCCAAATGAGATTTTTATCTCCTAATTTTTTGAATTATCCCCTAAAATGAGATGTAAAAACGGTTGGGCGGCGTGGATGTAAGGAACATACATCACAGTCAGGGATCCTACCCACATCGGTGGATCCGAAGCCACGCGCATGGTACAAGGCTACTGTGGGGCCCAAGCCAACTGTACATCAGATCCACTCGGTCCATTAGATGTGAAGTTCGATTATGGGTCTTGAGTAAAAAAAATAAGCCAGAACGGAAACTCAGGTGGACCACACGGTAAGGAAAAGCTGGGAGGGGCTGCCCCCACTAATAAAACCTTTTCCATTTGGGTTGTACATCAAGCCGAGTCGAGTTGAGGTGGGCCAAGCTTGGCTTGACTCATCTATGATTTCCTCAAGCTCAAATTCAGCTTCGAGCTTGGCTTGACTCATCTGTGGTTTTCTCGAGCTTGAATTCAGCTTCGAGCTTGGCTTATTTGTCAAACCTTTTGAGTCAAGCTCAAGGCGAACCTATAGACCGAGTTGAGGAGAGCTTATCTTGAGTCGAGTCGAGCTGCTCCCAACCCGACCAAACTTGTACCCAACTCAACTCAGCAACCCGACCCAACCCACACCCGATTCAACTCAGCCACCCAACTCGTGTGTGTGTGTGTGTGTGTGTGTGTGTGTGTGTGTGTGTGTGTGTGTGTATATATATATATATATATATATATATATATATATATATATATATATATATGGGAAAAGGTACTATGCGCTCGAGCGTAAAGCAGTCGTCCGTGTGGTCGAGCTGATGTGGGCCCCACCGTGATGCCGTTCGAAAATCTACCCCCTCAGTCAGATGTACCATTCCAGAGGAGGCCCACATGGTTGAAAACCAAGTCAATCCGTGACTTTTGTGGGCCACACCACGTACAGAAGTTGAGAGGGGCCGTGCACCATTGAAACATTCAAAACCATTTGTGGGGACCTTTCGAGACGTGTTTTGATGATCAACACCGTCCATCATGTGTGTCCCACTTGGATGTAATTTTAGACTAAGTTTCAGGTGGTATCCACAACTCAGGTGGGGCCCACCAAGTGTTTTTACATATTTTTGCGTGTATACTTATGTTTTCCAATGGTATGGCCCACCTGAGTTACGTGGACGGTTGATTTTGGGCTGTGTGGGCACACCCTAGGCTCGTGCATCTGGTGGACGGTGTGGATCTTCGAAAGGCATCACGGTGGGGCCCACATAGCTCGACCTCATGGACGACTGCTTTACGCTCGAGCGCATAGTACCTTTTCCATATATATGTGTGTGTGTGTGGGGGGGGGGGGGGGGGGGGAGGTTGTGGAGCTCATGGGAACTTCCCCTAAGGTCAAGCTATGTGGGCCCCACCGTGATGCGTGTCCAACATCAACACCGTGCATTTGATGGGTCCCCTTTAAATTATTAGATATAACAAAAATCAGCCGTCTACGGAACTCAGGTGGGCCATACCATCTAAAATCATGGAAGACATGCCTAAAACATATAAAAGCACTTACGAGGACGCACCTAAAATTTGGATGCGTCTGAAACTTGGTCTGACCCCTCCTCCAAGTGGGACACACATAATAGATGGCCTAGATCTGTGAACCACATCTCGGTGGGCCCAACAAATGATTATGAATGTTTTAATGGAGGGTAACCCCTCTCAACTTTTGTATGTGGTGTGTCCCACACAAGCCATGGATTAATTTGATTTTTAATCCCTAGGCTCACCATGGAATGGTGCATCTAACTGAAGGGGTAGATGTTGGACACGCATCACGGTGGAGCCTAGACAGCTCAACTTCATGAAAGTTCCCATGAGCTCGACCACATAGAGCCTTTTCCATATATATGTATTCAAGTAGAGTCGAGTCAAGACATATTATGATCGAGACTTTATTTATTTATTTTGTCAGCTTTTTAGTACACCGACGTTCAGTTCACACTTCACTATTAGCCACCCTCACTAGGGAATTGTCACTAGGACCTCAGTGTTGAAACGAGGTATCTTTCACTTAGAGTCTACCGCCTGAGCTATGGATCTGGATGTTATTGTGATGGAGACTTATTTTTTAACAGAGTTGAGTTATATGAAGCTTGGCTCGTGTCAAATTTTCGTTCAAGCCAAATCAAGTCCAGTTACATCGAGTCGAGCCGACCTGAGGGAGCTTTTCGAGCTAACTTGGCTCGTGTACGCCCCTAATTTCCAACCACTAGATGGTTTGACCCGAATATCTGATGGATGTCATGTGGAGAATAATTAAAGAGGCTGGTTTGGTGCATGCCGGTGCACCAAATCAAGTACTCCATCAGGTTCAATTGATACGTGTGGTGGGACCTGCAAGCCTTGATCTCGGGACTCACCTGATCCATTCCTTGATCCATTTTCATGAGCGTCCGTTTCAATGGATGGCACCCATGTCAACATTGGCAGACGCTGATTTTCGCAAGAAGTTCCTGGTCAGGGAAGGTAGGTGGGGCCCACCGTGATTTTTGTGAAAAATCTATCCCGTCCATCAGTTTTTTCATGTCATTTTAAAACATGAGGACAAAAGTCAGGTGAATCCTAAACCTAAGTGAGCTACACGATAGGAAACAGTTGGGACTGAAAGACCACCATTGAAATATTCGTATGGCCACGAAAAATTTTGTAACAGGCTAAGTTTTTTTTTTACGCGTTTGCACTGGGATGACGTTATAAACAGATTGGATGGCATGTAAACATCAAGACGGAGGCAAGGTTTCCATATAGAGGCATTTCATTCCTTAGTTCTCCCTCGTATGGCCACCTTGAGTTTTGGATCCACGGCCTCATACCTTTAAATGATTTGGAAAAATGGATGGACGGTGGTAGATTTTTCACAAAAATCACGGTAACTTCACGTAACTTTCCCATGCAGGAACTTTTGTGAAAGGTTTTTAGGAAATCCTTGCTTGGCTATGTGCATGCACATGAATAGTAATCCTCATCCATTCCGCCAGCTCATTTTAGGGCATGAGCCCAAAAATGTTGCAGATCTGAAGCTGATCAAGTGGACCACATCATAAGAAATGTTGGGAATTGAACACCTAACATTGAAAACTTCTTGACGGTGTAAAAGTTTTGGATCAAGCTGATATTTGTGGATACCGTTGATACATGCCAATGCCATCTCATGAATGAGTTGGATGATAGATACACATCTCTGTAACCCTACAAAGGTTTCAAATTTGAGCAGTGGATACCATTAACCCCTATTTCCGTGGTGTGGTCCACTTGATGACCTCTCAATTTTCTTCATATTTTGGCACTCGGTAACCTAAAGATTTTACGGTAACCCTCCTGAATTTCATGCATTTGGACTTTGCTTTTAAGGCACAAAGGTATTTTCCTCTCAAACAAGCACTTTAAAAGTAATTAATAGCTACTTACCCCTATTACAAATGTAATTGAAAAACTAAAACATTCCTTAAAATTCATTCTTAGGAGTAGGGTTGTACATAGAGCTTACTCGAGTCGAGGTGGGCCAACCTTAGGTGGACTTGTCCATGCTCTCCTCGAGCTCGAGTTCAAGCTCGCCCTCGAGCTTAACATCGGTGCTTGGCTTGTTTGCCAAATCTTTTGAGGCGACCTCGAGGCAAGCTAGTGAATCGAGTTGAGATGAGCTTACCTCGAGTCGAAGTGAGCCTGCTTTCAACTCAACCCAGTCCCACCCGACCAAACCCAGCTCTAACCCAACTTTCAAATCAGATATTCAAAATCCCATAGCTCAATTTTAGAATTTAGAGTTTTTCTATTTTAAAACAATTACATAAAACAATCAAAGAGTAGATTTTAGATAGAGATATTGTCACGCCTCGAATTCCAGGTTCATGAGTTTTAATATATTGATATTTATTACAATCCACATGATTCAATCAAATTTAATAGATATTCAACGTCATTTAAAAAGGAAATACTGTTGAAATGTTTATTAAATTCAACTCTCTTTATAGTTATTTTTTTTCTACATCAAAATTTAAAATTTAAACTAAACTTAAATAACAAAAATTGAATTGAATTTAAACTAAACCTAATTTTTTAGAAAAATAAAACTAATAATAGAGGCCAGTCTGCTCATAATATTCTAGCTCTGCACCTATGCATTTTTGTAGTAGGGTGAGCGTAACATCCCAGTAGGGTCATTTCTTACCCAAAATTTAACATGTTCAGATTATATCAGATTTTTATAAACAATGAGGAAAAATAAAAAACAAATAATAAAAGAACATGAATTTAAGCAATATAATTATAAAATTGTAACGCATGTGATACTTTTCATGAATTCTTATAAACAATATATATCATTCCATACAACACTGTACCTAAGTGGATGGCCACGTTGGAAAAACGCTCACATACCAGTACCTCGTGGTGATGGACCCATTTATACATTAGTTGGTCAGACTACTACTCCAGTTGTACCTCTGACGTATGTTCACGTATACAATTGTACTTATACACCGTACACAAAAGAGACTCCAAAGGATCCAGTGAATTTTAGGGTCTTTCACCCAAGGGACACAATCGGCCTACTTACTAGCTTTAGAGTCTTACACCCAAGGGACACAATTACTCTATTTGCTTACATTACATCCAACATATAAAAAGTGATGCTCAATGAATACTAGACATGTATGTAAGATGAATCATTGTTTCGCAATCAAAAATATCAACAATATAAATTTTTATTTCTAATTAATAATTCTAGATATAATTTTGTTGAAACTTTAATAACTAAAATATTTACATAAAATATTTTTTTTACTATTATTAAATTTAGAAATTATTGATTTAATAATGTACAAGAAATTTAAATTCTAACTTTAATTAAATCAGAATTTTTTTTACTTAAATAATATTAAATATTAGCATAAAATATTTATTATTTATATTCACTAAATTCTAAAATTTAAAATTTATTTTAATTATCACATAAACTTAACAAATATATATATATATAGGGAAAAGGTACTATGCGCTCGACCTCACGATAAGCTCCCGTGAGGTCGAGCTGTGTGGGCCCCTCCATGATGCGTGTCGACCATCAACACCATGCATTTGATGGGTCCCCTTTAAATTATGGGATATCTAAAAAATCAACCGTATACGGAACTCAAGTGGGCCATACCATCTAAAAACATGTGAAGACATGCCAAAAACATATAAAAGCACTTGGTGGGGCCCACCGAGTTTTGAATGTCTGTTGAAACTTCGTCGAACCCTCATCTAAGTGGGACACACATAATGGATGGGCTAGATTTGCAAACCACATCTCGGTGGGCCCAAAAATGATTTTGAATGTTTTAATGGTGTACGGCCCCTCTCCACTTCGTATGTGGTGTGGCCACACAAGTCATGGATTGACTTAATTTTTGAGACCTAGGCCCATGATGAATGGTGCATCGATCGATGGGGTAGATGTTCGAAACGCATCACGGTGGGGCCCACACAACTCGACCTCATGGGACGGTCCCATCAACTCGAGCGCATAGTACCTTTTCCCATATATATATATATATATATATATATATATATATATATATATATATATATATATATATATTACAATTTAAGGATTTATTTTATTTATTTATTATTTTTATTCACTAAATTCTAAAATTTAAATTTTATTTTAATTATCACATAAACCTAACAAATATTTCTTTTATATAGTTATGATATTAAATTAAAATTTAATAAATTATACAAATAAAGTATTTTTACAATTTAAGAATTAATTATATTTATTATTATTTTATTCACTAAATTCTAAAATTTAAATTTTATTTTAATTACCACATAAACTTAACAAATATATATTTTTTTTTTATTGTTCTGACATTAAATTAAATTTTAATAAATTATACAAATAAAGTATTTTTACAATTTAAGAATTAATTTATATTTAAATTTAACTTTAGATTTAAATCAATCAAATTATAATCTAATTTATTAAATAAATTCCAAAGCTGATGAATTTGATTATTTTAATAACAAAATTTATTTAAATTATTAATTTCTAAAAGTTTAGAATTAAAATTAGATTTTTTTTAATCAAATTATACTTTCAATAATTTATTAATTAATCTTATATATATATATATATATATATAGAGAGAGAGAGAGAGAGTAATGGTCTCCTGCGAACCATCCCGCAGGCTACCTTGGTGCAGTCCAATTCCCACCGCAGGCTACCAAGTTCTGTGGACCCCACTATGATATATGTGTTGTATCTACAACGTCCATCCATTTGGAGATATTATTTTAAGCCATGAGCCAGAGAACGAGGTAGATCCAAAGTTTTAGTGGACCCCACCATAGAAAACAGTGGGAAGATTGATGCCCACCGTTGAAACCTTTCTAAGGCCCTGTAAGACCCGTACCCTAGTCCGTACAGTTTCGTAGGCTTCCGCGATCCTACCGGTCGAATTCCGGCAATCCTCGACTCATATCCGACGTTGCGTGCGATCTTAAGCCGAGTCCCGCATGCCGAAGGCGGCTCGATCCGAAACTCATACCTTGGCGATCGCGCCGTCGCCGCGGTTCCAATGCCGCGACTTGCGCACCGAACTGATACCTAGGTGGGAAGATGCCAGTCAGCGTTCGGTTCGAAGAAACGCCGCATGTTGCGAATCTCGAGGGAATCTCTACGAGATGTCCCATCAATCAAGTCAAGTACACCACCATACCTCCATGCCACCTCACCCAACAACAAGTACAAGTGGCCTCTCTCCCTTTTCCCACAAGTCAAACTCTCCCTCCCCTCACCATACCACCTTTTACAATTTTCAAACTAAGCCATACCATTTCTTACAACATTTCAAGCTCTCCCATGCCACCCCATCTTCCTTACATCATCATCCCATCCATATCTCATTCTCTCCCTCCCTCATTTTTCTCAAATCTCTCCAAGCAACCAAAGAAAGAAAAAAATCCATACGTTCCAAGCTCTCTCTCCCTCTCCAAGTGTGGCCTACTTTCCCCTACTCTCACATCTCCCATCTCAACCGTTGGATCATCATCAACCACCATTAAAAGTGGAGGCTAGGAGCTAAGGAAGCTAGGGGAGCAAGAAGAAGGAAGATAGGTGGGTGATCATCCATCATTTCAATTTTTAAGGGCCCACTTGTTGTGGGACCCACTTGATGTATGTGTTGTGACTATGGAGGGCCCATAGTGGCGGGGACCCTCCCCTCTATCATCGTGTCTCTCTCTCTCTCTCTCTCTCTCTCTCTCTAGAATGTAGTGGGCCCCACCGAATTGTGTTAATCCTGCCCCATCCATCGGATGGTGTGGCCCACCGCATTTTAGGAGAGATCTGTATTGGATTTACATTATATATATATATATATATATATTATTTATATATATATATATATATATATAATTATGGTGGGCCACTTGTCGTGGGACCCACCACAGTGCATGTGTTGTATGTATACCGTCCAGCGTCCCTGGACGCTGGACGGGTTTAACGTGAAGTACTGCATGTATTAAAAAAAAAAGATTTTTGCTTTTAGAGTGGGCCATCCATATAGGCTCCACCTTGATGTTCGTGCATGATCCAAACCATCCATCCCAATCTTGGCGTCATTTTAGGCGTTGAGCCAAGGTTTTAAAGTCATCCGATCACCGGGTGGGTCATACCATCTAAAAACATGTAAAGACATCCCAGAACATATAAAAGTACTTGGTGGGACCCACCTGAAGTTTGGATGCAGTCGAAACCCGGTATGGACGGCCATAAATGTGGTACACACATAATGGGTGGGATGGATTGTGAATCACATCTCAGTGGGCGCCAAAACAAAAAAAATAAAAAAGCAGCAGCAGCGCTGCTGCTCTGACAGCGCTGGCCGCTGGCGGACGGGTGGCTGGGCCTCACGGCTCCAGCTGTGGGCCCCCACCGTGATGCGTTTCCTTCATCCACACCGTCCATTGTGGGGCCCCCTTCTAAAAATGGGCCCGTTCCAAAAATCAGCCCTATACGGATCTCAGGTGTGCCATACCATCCAAATCATGTGAAGACATGCCTAAACCATACAAAATCACTTGGTGGGGCCTACCTGATTTTCTGATGCGGCTGAAATTTGGTCTGGACCCTCAGACAGGTGGGACACAGCTAGTGTATGGGTTGGATTTGTGAACCACCTCACGGTGGGACCCTACTAATGCGACCCACTCAAAAGGTCGGTTGGCAAAAACAAAAAAAAACATTATGGTGGGCCTGGCCGCGTGACCCACTGAACAGGTCGTTGGCAAATAAACATTCCGGTGGGCTCCCTGGCCGTGGGCCCAGGTCACGTGTGACCTTATAAGCGGGTTTGATGGCGAATAAATATCACGCCCCTTGACCTTATGAATGGGTTGGATTTCAAATAAACATTTTGGTGGGCCTTTTGCCACATGGCCTTATCAACAGGTGGATGGAAGATAAATATTATGGTGGGCTTCATATGTGGCCCACTTGGATGCATATGGGCCCATGTACTTAGGCCCATCTTGATGTATTTTTTTAGGGCCCATTATTAAGGCCCTCTTGGATATTTATGGGCCCATGTATTTAGGCCCATCTTGGCACGTATATGGGCCCAATATTGAAGCCCACTTTGATGTATATGAGGCCCATATGATTAGGCCCTCCTTGTTATATTTAAGATCTATGTTAGGTGACTAATGTGATGTATGCAAGCCCTTGGGTGATGGCCCATTGCAATGTACCTAAGGCCCATTGGTGGGGCTCATTGAGGTGGCCCACTTGATGATTATAAGGCCTATGAGATACGGCCCATTTGATGTATTTAGGGCCAGTGGGATGTACCTAAGGCATATTGCAATGTGTGATTCCACCAGGATTTACTTAATGGTATTTGAGGTGAGCCGAGCCTTGGGGACAATGTTGGTTTGACGTCCATATTGTACGAGTAATGATGGTTCGATGTCCACATTATAACTCTCCCTGAGGCCACTGATAGGCCCGTATCTGTTTCATGTAGGCCCATCTTCATTGAGAGAATAGTTTATTGCTTTATAACATATTTAGCACAGCCCCATGATTCATGATCATACGCATCATATGTATGCTTGAGATGAGGAGTGTCTGATCATAGCATGTGCCTTTGGGCAGACTGGTTACGGCCCCCCCTGATAGGCGGAGTTGCCCTACATGAGTGCGTGCTTCACGCAGGATGGTTGCATGATTGGTAGTGTGGTTCATGCATTTGCATCTGTATGATTGAGATATGCCCTAGCGACATCAGGGCCATAGCCTCCACAGATATATCGTGGTTGGCTGGTTGGATACCGGAAAAATCTTGTTCCAAGCAATTGGGGCGCCATAGATGTCCCTGGGTGAGAGTCCCTGAACCCGATGGTACCAGAGGATGACTCCAACGTCGAGACCGAGTGGATATACGAGCGCACGAGGGCCGAATACCATGAGGCCGCGTCTCCCACTGTGTCGTGGTCGGTTGGAAAGGAGTGGTGGCCTTACTCGCCCGAGAACAGGGGGCATTACTAGGCTGAGTTTGACCAGCTCGGAAATGGGTTCGCTATCGACGTGCCGCATAGGTATTGGCAGGACTATTGGCCGGGGCGGATAGTGAGGTTTCTTACGCTCACTTGGACTGTGCTGCTTGGAGAGAGACAGTGCCATTTGGAGTGTATTGAACCCCGGTGATTATCCATACTGAGAACTGTACTGAGTTGATACTCTAGTGAGGAGTTGCATTGGTATAAGGATTGACATGCTTGTCTTACATATTGCATCGCATGGCCTTGGTATGGCCGATAGCATTCACATCTTGTACTGCATAGCCTTGGTACGGCTAGTTGCATTTCGTACTCATCAGCATGATTTCGCATTACTCCGGCATTACATTCTGAGCACGTTCGCACACACTTACACCGCCCTCTAAGCTTTCTATAAGCTTATGCACGATTGATGCGTGCAGGTGACGCCAGGACGCAGTTATAGTCTCGCCGCAGTTGGAGCGTGCCGCCGAGCTTTTGGAGTTTTTGTTATTTGCACTACCTTGTATTTCCCTTTCTACGCACTGTATTCAAAGTTTTTGTTCATAGTGGATTTTGTGATGGTGTTCTTGTGGTTATTGTTCGTGGGTTATGCTTGGTTATGCCCATTACGAATCAAATGGATTATTAGAAATCCTCCTTGTAGCATCCCAGGATCTAACCTGGCGTATGGGCGCCGGGAGCCGAGAATGGGGTTCTGACGGAGGTGTCAGCCGGATTCGGCGATCGGGAATTTTGTGAGCCCGGCCTCCGAGTTCGGGGCGTGACAGAAGTTGGTATCAGAGCATAACTTGGGAATAACCGAGAACGGCATCACATGTTTGCTATGAGTTGAAGGCGGTTAGGTTCCAAGTGCGAAACCTCCCGTTTGACTTCCCTAATGCGCGATTCTCGAAATTTATTGGCGCCTTATCTTTTCCATAGGACATGCCGCCCAGGAGAGCGACCCAAGCGCGCCCCGATCCACCACCTGAGGCTCCAGCCTTACCACCCGCGCCTCCCGTTCCACCCCGAGAGATTCACCGCCCTCCGCCCGAGGATGACTTTTCTTCGCCCGATGCCCGGTGCGGATCCGACCGTGCCTCGTGAGTGCCTCTCGATGCACAGCAGATGTTACTGGCCGTGATACCGCACTTGTAAGGCGGCGACGCCCGATTGTTTCGGCTCGTGCGGAGCAGAGCGCGCGAGTGCCCTTCTCCGCGAGTTCGGGGACGGATGGATCCTCCACGATTTCGGGCGAGCCGATCCGACAAAGACGGTGAGAGATGGCGCTCCGATGTGGAGAAGATTTTGATATTATGTCATGTACGACCGAGCGGCCGAGTCTGATTGGCTATATTCCTTCTCCAGGGTGAGGCAGAGCACTGGTGGACCTCTGTTACCCGTGTCGCAGACGATCATGTCTGGACATGGGAGGATTTTGTCAGCCGATTCGAGGAGCAGTACTTCCCTGACCACATTCGTCGTCAGAGGGCTCGAGAGTTCGAGACTCTAGTACAGGGAGATATGTCTGTGGCGCAGTACGCAGCTCGCTTCGTGGCGTTGTCACGGTATGCGCCATATATGGTTGATGATGAGGGGCGGAAAGCCCGCCGTTTTGAGAGCGGCTTACGTTACGGTCTTCGAGGCCGTGTTATTGGGCACGAGCTCCCGACCTTTCAGGCGGTAGTACGGAGGGCCCAGATCTACGAGACTGAGTGGGCTGACTCTCAGAGTGGTAGAGATCAGAGGAGGCGGGAAGAGACCACCCCGATTCCGGTGGCTCTCGAAAGATCGACGACCACGGTAGGTATAGGGATCATCCACCCGCCTAGAGTACCAAGAGTACCGGTGACACCGGCGGCACCGGCGGTGTCGGCGACACCTCTCGCGCCACCCCGAAAGTTGTTTCTGTGGACGTGTTTTGGATGTGGTGGTTCCGGACACCGCATATCCGAGTGCCCCGTCCTCATCTACAAGATATCAGAGGGCCGCAGCTAGTCTCGGGGCCGGCGCGACCACAAAGAAATAGAAATTTCTTCGGCACGGCCGGCCCCATCGGCCGGCGACCTCACCACCTCGGCCACGAGGCCCGGCGAAGCAGCAGAGACAAGAAGATAGGGCCGCCGCGAGAGGGCGAAGAAGCACGAGGGGACCTCGAGAGGGGACAGCACCCTCCCCGCCCGGCTCGAGCCGTGTTCTATGCGACTCAAGAGACCATGCAGACTTCCGGAGGAGTCATAGAGGGTATACTTCCAGTCTCTTCATGCATCGCCCGAGTATTGTTTGATTCCGGCGCTTCGCACTCATTCATGTCTGAGGGTTTTTGCCGATCGACTGGATTGCTGACCCAGTCTACTAGCGAGGGATTGACCGTATCGACGCCATTGGGGAAGACTACAGTGTTGGGCCGTTCCTGTTCGTCTTGCCCTGTTCTGGTCGGTGATATCTTTTTGCCCGCTGACTTGTTGGTGTTACCGATGACAGATTTCGACGTTATCTTGGGCATGGATTGGCTTGCCGAGTACCACGCCATCATGGACTGTTCCGCGAGGATAGTCACGTTCTGTATACCCGGCTTGCCGCAGTTTCAGTTTGTTGCCGAGCCCCGAGGGGAGTCGTTGTCATGCTTGATGTTCTGCGTTGATGTGGAGCCCGTTGTCGATTGTATCGATCATATTCCGATTGTCCGCGACTTTCCCAACGTGTTTCAGGAGATTCCGGGATTGCCGCCTCGACGCCATATTGAGTTCGGGATTGATCTTGTGCCTGGTACCGCGCCTATCTCGAAGGCCCCGTACCGTATGGCACCGATGGAGCTGCATGAGTTGCTGCCGGCAGTTAGACGAGTTGCGAGAGCTTGGATTTATTCGTCCGAGCAGTTCGCCTTGGGGAGCACCGGTACTCTTCGTCAGGAAGAAGGATGGCTCGTTGAGGCTTTGCATCGACTACCGCGAGCTCAACCGAGTCACGATTAAGAACAAGTATCCACTCCCGAGGATAGATGATTTATTTGATCAGCTGCAGGGTGCACAATTTTTTTCGAAGATTGACCTGCGTTCTGGTTATCATCAGATTCGTGTCCGAGAGGAGGACATCCCGAAGAAACTGACTTTCGGGACGCGTTATGGTCATTTTGAGTTTGGTCATGTCCTTCGGACCGACCAATGCACCCGCGGTCTTCATGCGATTGATGAACGAGGTCTTAGTCCATATCTCGATCGTTTGTTGTGGTCTTCATCGACGACATTCGATTTATTCGAGGACCCGTGAGGATCATATGCGCATTTGGAGATCGCTTTGCAGACCCTCCGTGCCCACCAGTTGTATGCGAAGCTGGAAAAGTGCGAGTTCTGGCAGGAGGAGGTGAAGTTCCTCGGTCACGTGGTGACGAGGGAGGGTGTCGCAGTGGACCCCTCGAAGGTTGAGGCAGTGCGTCAGTGGAACCAGCCCACGACTGCGTCCGAGATCCGCAGTTTCCTTGGTTTGGCGGGCTATTATCGGCGTTTTATTGAGGGCTTCTCCCGTATTGCTGCCCCGATGACCAGGTTGACTCGGAAGGGCGCAGATTTTGTTTGGACTGATGCATGCGAGCGAGCATTTATGGAGTTGAAGGACCGTCTGACGTCCGCTCCTGTCCTCACTCTTCCCTCTGGGAGTGATGGATTTGTTGTATTTACCGATGCCTCACGTATTGGTTGAGTCTGTGTCGTCCCGATGCAAGACGGGGCAGCCCTGTAGCCTTCGCGTCTCGTCAGCTCAAGGTCCATGAGCTGAACTACCCTACGCATGATCTGGAGCTGGCAGCAGTCGTCTTCGCACTGAAGGTGTGGAGACACTATCTCTATGGGGTCAGGTTCGAGCTCTTCTCTGACCACAAGAGCTTGAAGTATCTATTCTCTCAGTCCGAGCTGAACATGAGACAGAGACGCTGGATGGAGCTTCTGAAAGACTATGATTTTGACCTCCAGTACCACCCAGGCAAGGCAAACGTGGTGGCGGATGCCCTCAGCCGTCAGCCACGAGGACTGGTGGCACACTTGATGATTCAGGAGTGGAGGATGCTCGAGGATATCGCAGAGTATGACTTTGATTTTGGTCTGCAGTCTTCTATCGTTCAGCTATCGAGCCTGTCGATTCAACCCTCTCTTGTCGCAAGGGTGATCGAGGCTCAGCAAACAGATGAGTCGTTACAGGATTACCGAGCAGAGGCAACATCTGAGAGTCAGACAGATTGGAAGATGGGTGCTGATGGTGGACTTCGCTTCAGAGGCCGATTATGTGTCCCGGATATTCCAGAGTTGCGCAGAGATCTTATGACCGAGGTACATCGATCGCGGTTTTCTATCCACCCTGGCTCGACGAAGATGTATCGTGATATGAGGAGACAGTATTTCTGGGCGGGGATGAAGCGCCAGATTGCCAGTTTTGTGGCCGAGTGTGACACATGCCAGCGTGTCAAGGCCGATCATCAGAGACCTCCTGGTCTATTGCAGCCGTTGAGCGTCCCGATGTGGAAGTGGGAGCATGTGTCGACAGATTTTATTATGGGTTTACCGAGGACTCAGCGCGGTCATGACGCCATTTGGGTTGTTGTGGATCGTCTGACGAAGTCGGCACATTTTCTCGCGATGCGTGCGACCTTGTCTATGGACCGGCTTGCGAGGTTATTTATCGAGGAGATTGTGAGACTGTATGGCGTTCCAGTCTCGATCGTTTTTGACCGAGATTCGAGGTTTACGTCTCGGCTTTGGGGAGCTTCAGAGAGAGCGATGGGGACCGATTTGCGGCTCCGTGCGCGTATCATTCGCAGACCGATGGCCAGGCACCGAGAGGGTCAACCGGATCCTTGAGGATATGCTTCGGGAACCGCGCGATTGACTTTCGGTGGTAGCCGGGATGAGCATCGCGATTGGCCGAGTTCGCGTACAATAACAACTATCGGCGACCATTGGCATGGCTCCTTTTGAGGCACCGTATGGCGACCGTGCGAGATCTCCGAGTTGTTGGACCGAGGTTGGAGAGCGGCGTCTCTAGGTCCCGAGCTTGTGCAGGAGACTTCGAGGCTATTGATATCATCGGCGAGAGGATGCGCACGCCTCGTAGAGTCTGCGAGAAGAGTTTTGGCGATCACCGACGTCGTCCCTTGGAGTTTGATGTAGGGACCATGTGTATGTCAAGGTCTCGCCCATGAAGGGTGTAGTTCGATTTAGAGCGAAGGGCAAGCTTGCCCCGAGATTTATTAGACCTTTCGAGATCACCGGGCGCGTTGGTCTTGTGGCCGTGGCCTATCGGCTTGCCTTGCCACCACGCTGTCCTGCGGCGTCCACAACGTTTTCCACGTCTCATGTTGAGGAAGTGTGGGTCGACGTGGTTCTGTTATTGATTGGCAGCCATTGGAGGTTCGTGAGGATGCTTCTTACATTGAGCAGCCAGTTCGTATCCTTGATCGAAAGGAGCAGGTCCTTCGGACCAAGGTCATTCCCTTGGTGAAGGTTCAGTGGGGTCACCATTCTGCTGATGAGGCATCTTGGGAGCGCGAGGCTGAGATTCGGGAGCGCTATCCCCATCTTTTCGATGATTGACCATATATTGTATCTTGTATACTGTCTTCGATTTTCTATGACGATGTCTTGTTCCTCTTCTATCATGAGTTATGTTCTCTTGCGATGATTGGGTAAATTTCGAGGACGAAATTTTTATTTGGAGGGGAGAGTTGTAAGACCCGTACCCTAGTCCGTACAGAGGCTTCCGCGATCCTACCGGTCGAATTCCGGCAATCCTCGACTCATATCCGACGTTGCGTGCGATCTTAAGCCGAGTCCTACCTGCCGAAGGCGGCTCGATCCGAAACTCATACCTTGGCGATCGCGCCGTCGCCACGGTTCCAATGCCGCGACTTGCGCACCGAACTGATACCTAGGTGGGAAGATGCCAGTCAGCGTTCGGTTCGAAGAAACGCCGCACGTTGGGAATCTCGAGGGAATCTCTACGAGATGTCCCATCAATCAAGTCAAGTACACCACCATACCTCCATGCCACCTCACCCAACAACAAGTACAAGTGGCCTCTCTCCCTTTTCCCACAAGTCAAACTCTCCCTCCCCTCACCATACCACCTTTTACAATTTTCAAACTAAGCCATACCATTTCTTACAACATTTCAAGCTCTCCCATGCCACCCCATCTTCCTTACATCATCATCCCATCCATATCTCATTCTCTCCCTCTCTCATTTTTCTCAAATCTCTCCAAGCAACCAAAGAAAGAAAAAAATCCATACGTTCCAAGCTCTCTCTCCCTCTCCAAGTGTGGCCCACTTTCCCCTACTCTCACATCTCCCATCTCAACCGTTGGATCATCATCAACCACCATTAAAAGTGGAGGCTAGGAGCTAAGGAAGCTAGGAGAGCAAGAAGAAGGAAGATAGGTGGGTGATCATCCATCATTTCAATTTTTAAGGGCCCACTTGTTGTGGGACCCACTTGATGTATGTGTTGTGACTATGGAGGGCCCATAGTGGCGGGGACCCTCCCCTTTATCATCGTCTCTCTCTCTCTCTCTCTCTCTCTCTCTCTCTCTAGAATGTAGTGGGCCCCACCGAATTATGTTAATCCTACCCCATCCATCGGATGGTGTGGCCCACCGCATTTTAGGAGAGATCTGTATTGGATTTACATTATATATATATATATATATATATTATATTATATTATATATATATATATATATAATTATGGTGGGCCGCTTGTCGTGGGACCCACCACAGTGCATGTGTTGTATGTATACCGTCCAGCGTCCCTGGACGCTGGACGGGTTTAACGTGAAGTACTGCATGTATTAAAAAAAAAAAGATTTTTGCTTTTAGAGTGGGCCATCCATATAGGCTCCACCTTGATGTTCGTGCATGATCCAAACCATCCATCCCAATCTTGGCGTCATTTTAGGCGTTGAGCCAAGGTTTTAAAGTCATCCGATCACCGGGTGGGTCATACCATCTAAAAACATGTAAAGACATCCCAGAACATATAAAAGTACTTGGTGGGACCCACCTGAAGTTTGGATGCAGTCGAAACCCGGTATGGACGGCCATAAATGTGGTACACATATAATGGATGGGATGGATTGTGAATCACATCTCAGTGGGCCCCAAAACAAAAAAAAAAAAAAAAAAAACAGCAGCAGCGCTGCTGCGCTGACAGCGCTGGCCGCTGGCGGACGGGTGGCTGGGCCTCACGGCTCCAGCTGTGGGCCCCCACTGTGATGCGTTTCGTTCATCCACACCGTCCATTGTGGGGCCCCCTTCTAAAAATGGGCCCGTTCCAAAAATCAGCCCTATACAGATCTCAGGTGGGCCATACCATCCAAATCATGTGAAGACATGCCTAAACCATATAAAATCACTTGGTGGGGCCTACCTGATTTTCTGATGCGGCTGAAACTTGGTCTGGACCCTCAGACAGGTGGGACACACCTAGTGTATGGGTTGGATTTGTGAACCACCTCACGGTGGGACCCTGCTAATGTGACCCACTCAACAGGTCGGTTGGCAAAAAAAAAAAACATTATGGTGGGCCTGGCCGCGTGACCCACTGAACAGGTCGTTGGCAAATAAACATTTCGGTGGGCTCCCTGGCCGTGGGCCCAGGTCACGTGTGACCTTATAAGCGGGTTTGATGGCGAATAAATATCACGGCCCCTTGACCTTATGAATGGGTTGGATTTCAAATAAACATTTTGGTGGGCCTTTTGCCACATGGCCTTATCAACAGGTGGATGGAAGATAAATATTATGGTGGGCTTCATATGTGGCCCACTTGGATGCATATGGGCCCATGTACTTAGGCCCATCTTGATGTATTTTTTTAGGGCCCATTATTAAGGCCCTCTTGGATATTTATGGGCCCATGTATTTAGGCCCATCTTGGCACGTATATGGGCCCAATATTGAAGCCCACTTTGATGTATATGAGGCCCATATGATTAGGCCCTCCTTGTTATATTTAAGATCTATGTTAGGTGACTAATGTGATGTATGCAAGCCCTTGGGTGATGGCCCATTGCAATGTACCTAAGGCCCATTGGTGGGGCTCATTGAGGTGGCCCACTTGATGATTATAAGGCCTATGAGATACGGCCCATTTGATGTATTTAGGGCCAGTGGGATGTACCTAAGGCATATTGCAATGTGTGATTCCACCAGGATTTACTTAATGGTATTTGAGGTGGTGAGCCGAGCCTTAGGGACAATGTTGGTTTGACGTCCATATTGTACGAGTAATGATGGTTCGATGTCCACATTATAACTCTCCCCGAGGCCACCGATAGGCCCGTATCATCATTTCATGTAGGCCCATCTTCATTGAGAGAATAGTTTATTGCTTTATAACATATTTAGCATGACCCCATGATTCATGATCATACGCATCATATGTATGCTTGAGATGAGGAGTGTCTGATCATAGCATGTGCCTTTGGGCAGACTGGTTACGGCCCCCCCTGATAGGCGGAGTTGCCCTACATGAGTGCGTGCTTCACGCAGGATGGTTGCATGATTGGTAGTGTGGTTCATGCATTTGCATCTGTATGATTGAGATATGCCCTAGCGACATCAGGGCCATAGCCTCCACAGATATATCGTGGTTGGCTGGTTGGATACCGGAAAAATCTTGTTCCAAGCAATTGGGGCGCCATAGATGTCCCTGGGTGAGAGTCCCTGAACCCGATGGTACCAGAGGATGACTCCAACGTCGAGACCGAGTGGATATACGAGCGCACGAGGGCCGAATACCATGAGGCCGCGTCTCCCACTGTGTCGTGGTCGGTTGGAAAGGAGTGGTGGCCTTACTCGCCCGAGAGCAGGGGGCATTACTAGGCTGAGTTTGACCAGCTCGGAAATGGGTTCGCTATCGACGTGCCGCATAGGTATTGGCTGACTATTGGCCAGGCGGATAGTGAGGTTTCTTACGCTCACTTGGACTGTGCTGCTTGGAGAGAGACAGTGCCATTTGGAGTGTACTGAACCCCGGTGATTATCCATACTGAGAACTGTACTGAGTTGATACTCTAGTGAGGAGTTGCATTGGTATAAGGATTGACATGCTTGTCTTACATATTGCATCGCATGGCCTTGGTATGGCCGATAGCATTCACATCTTGTACTGCATAGCCTTGGTACGGCTAGTTGCATTTCGTACTCATCAGCATGATTTCGCATTACTCCGGCATTACATTCTGAGCACGTTCGCACACACTTACACCGCCCTCTAAGCTTTCTATAAGCTTATGCACGATTGATGCGTGCGGTGTGACGCCAGACGATTGCCTTGATTATAGTCTCGCCGTAGTTGGAGCGTGCCGTAGAGCTTTTGGAGTTTTTGTTATTTGCACTACCTTGTATTTCCCTTTCTACGCACTGTATTCAAAGTTTTTGTTCATAGTGGATTTTGTGATGGTGTTCTTGTGGTTATTGTTCGTGGGTTATGCTTGGTTATGCTCATTACGAATCAAATGGATTATTAGAAATCCTCCTTGTAGCATCCCAGGATCGGAACCTGGCGTATGGGCGCTGGGAGCCGAGAATGGGGTTCTACGGAGGCTGTCGGCGCCGGATTCGGCGATCGGGAATTTTGTGAGCCCGGTCTCCGAGTTCGGGGCGTGACAGGCCCACCATGATTTTTTTTCAAAATCCAACCTGTTCAAAAGTTAACAAAGACATTAAAGAAGGGAAAATACGAATATAAGCTTGATCGAAAACTTTTGTGGCCTTTAGAATTTTTTAATGGTGGCGTCACTCTCGCCACTGTTTTCTGTGGTGGGGTCCACTGGAGCTTTGGATGTGACTCATTCTTTAGATATTACCCTAAAATGATCTCTCCAGATGGATGGACTGTGTGGATACAAAACATATATCATGGTGGGGCCACAAATTTGGTGACATCACTTTTCACCCTGTCAATAGCCAATCCCCGCCCAGGTCTCTTCTGGGGAAGCGGACTGCGTACTGAGTAAACTCTGTGGGGCCCTCCGTGATTTATATATTCCATCCACTCCTCGCATCCATTTTAAAAGATAATTTTAAGGCTTAAGCCCAAAAATGAAGTATATCCAAAGCTCGAGTGGGCCACACCACAGGAAACAGTGTGAATTGAATGTCAAGCGTTGAAATTTTTCTTGGGGTCCACAAGTTTTAGATCAATCCAATATTTGTGTTTTCCTTTAATCCATATCTGTGTGATCTCACGAACAGGTTGGATGACAAATAAACATCACTATAGACCCTAAAAAGGTTTCAACGGTAGAAATTATTATTCCCAATGTTTCCAGTTCTATAGTCCACTTGAGCATTGGAAATTATTCAATTGTTGTCTCAATCATTAAAATGCGCTTGAAAAACGGATGGACGGTGTGGATAGACCACATCCATTCACACAGGGCCCAACAGAGTTTACTCAGAACGCAATCTGATTTCCTCTTTGCGTTGGGAATTGGACCGCACCAAGGTAGCCTGCGGGATGGTTCACAATATGGGAAAGGTACTATGCGCTCGAGCTCACGATAAGCTCTCATGAGGTCGAGCTGTGTGGGCCCCACCGTGATGCGTGTCGACCATCAACACCATGCATTTGATGGGTCCCCTTTAAATTATGGGATATCCTAAAAATCAGCCATATACTGAACCCAGGTGGGCCATACCATCTAAAAACATGTGAAGACATGCCAAAAACATATAAAAGCACTTGGTGGTGAGTTTTGAATGCTACTGAAACTTAATCTGAACCCTCATCCAAGTGGGACACACATAATGGATGGGCTGGATTTGTAAACCACATCTCGGTGGGCCCAAAAAAATGATTATGAATGTTTTAATGGTGCATGCCCCTCTCAACTTCTCGTATGTGGTGTGGCCCACACAAGTCACGGATTGACTTGATTTTTGAGACCTAGGCCTACGATGGAATGGTGCATCGATCGATGGGGTAGATGTTCGAAACGCATCATGGTGGGGTTTCTGAGCTCGACCTCATGGGACGTTCCCATCAGCTCGAGCACATAGTACCTTTTCCTATATATATATATATATATATATATATATATATAATTGGAATATTAAATTAAAATTTAACTATGAATCAAACCAATTTAATTCAACAATTGTTTAAAGGTATATTTCAAAATTTCAACAATTAAACTAAATAATTAAATAAATTTCAAATAAAAAGATTAATCACATAATAATTAATTTAAGCAATATTATTATTAAAATTTTGGAATAAAATAACATAACAATTAACTGAAAATGTTAAACTTCAAGTTAAGATTACCTACCTTAAAAAATCTGATGATCCGCCCTGCTCCACACACACACACACACTCTCTCTCTCTCTCTCTCTCTCTCTCTCTCTCTCTCTCTCTTGATCTACAGAGTTCTCTCTCTCTTTTTTATTTGATTGTTTCTTTGTTTTCTTTTTCTCTCTCTCTTTTTTTAAAGGAGGTAAGTAAAGAAATAGAAGAGTGGGAAATGTGGACAATTTCGATTGGTGAAGCATGTCACGTCACTGGAGATAATTCATTCTTTTTTTCTTTTCTTTTTTAAAATTTTTATTTTTAGATATGGTGGGTCCTACTAATGATGATATAAATCTACTTCGTCTATCATCTTAGCCTGGCCATGAGAGGACATGAGACCAAAAATGAGGCTGATCCAAAACTCAAGTGGGCCACACGGAAGTGGACGGTGGGGTTGGTTCCCACAAAAAAATGGGTTGTTACAGATATATTGTTGTAGAGAGAGAGAGAGAGAGAGAGAGAGAGATTTTGATAGTGGAGCTCGAGCAAGAGAGGGTTGGGTGCGGCGGGTTAGGTAAGAAAGGGACATGTAGGATAGGATATATATATATATATATATATATATATATATATATATATATATATATATATATATATAAGAGAGAACTGTGTGGGCCCCATCGTGATGTGTGTTGAACATTAACATTGTGCATTTGATGGGTCCCCTTTAAATTATGAGATATCTAAAAAATCAGTCGTATACAGAACTCAGGTGGGCCATACCATCTAAAATCATGTGAAGACATGCCTAAAATGTATAAAAGCACTTGGTGGGGCCCTGAAATTTGGATGCATATGAAACTTGGTCTGACCCCTCATCCAAGTGGGACACACATAATGGATGGGCTAGATTTGTGAACCACATCTCGGTGGGCCTAACAAATGATTATGAATGTTTTAATGGAAGGGTAAACCCTCTTAACTTTTGTATGTAGTGTGGCCCACACGAGTCAAAGTTGACTTGAATTTTAAGCCCGAGGCCCGCCATGGAATGGTGCATCTGACTGATGGTGTAAATGTTCAACACGCATCACGGTGGGGCCCACGCAACTCAACCTCATGGGAAGTTCCCATGAGCTCCACCGCATAGAACTTTTTCCCATATATATATATATAGGGAAAAGGTGCGATGCGCTCGAGCTGACAATAAGCTCCCGTGAGGTCGAGCTGTGTGGGCCCCACCGTAATGTGATTCGACCATCAACACTGTGCATTTGATGGGTCCCCTTTAAATTATGGGATGATCCAAAAATCAGCTGTATACGGAACTCAGGTGGGCCATACCATCTAAAATTATGTGAAGACATCGTTAAAACATATAAAAGCACTTGGTGGGGCCCACCTGAGTTTTGCATGCACCTGAAACTTGGTCTGAACCCTCATTCAAGTGGGACACACATAATGGATGGGTTAGATTTTCAAACCACATCTCGGTGGGCCCTCAAAAATGGTTATGAATGTTTTAATGGTGCACGGCCCCTCTCCACTTTTGTATGTGGTGTGGTCCACACAAGTCACGGATTGACTTGATTTTTGAGACCTAGGCCGACGATGGAATGGTGCATCTGACTGATGGGGTAGATGTTCGAAACGCATCACGGTGGGGCCCACAAAGCTCGACCTCATGGGGCGTTAAAATCAGCTCGAGCGCATTGTACCTTTTCCCATATATATATATATATATATATATATATATATATATATATATATATATATATATATATATGGAAAACGCTCACTGGAACCGGTTCAGATGCAGTACGATACGAACTTTTTTTGATGACCCATCATACGTGATGAATCTCGCAAATCGAACGGTTCACATAAAGCGAGAACCTCATGAAACCCCATAGTATGAATTTTTACTTTGATCCGAAACTTTGGTGGACCGTGAAAAATGTAAATGACTTCTTTCCTTGATTTGAATTTCTCTTTGCTATGGACGGTATGGATAAAAGTTTTAGATAAAAGTTAAACTTGGTCTGGGGGGTTTCACTAGTCTTCGCTTCACATGAACGGTTCAGATTTTGGATCAACATCACGTATGATGGGTTCTCAAAAAGTTCGTACGTAGTGCGCATTTAACCTGTTCATAGTATATATATATATATATATATATATATATATATATATATATATATATATATATATATATATATATATAGCTTCAAGCTCTACTCGACCTCAGCTCATTTTCAAAACGACTTAGATTATATGAAGCTTGGCTCGCACGTGGATGGTCCACATTGAAGGTGGGGCTCACACGGTAGACAATCCACATAAAAGGTGGGCCCCATGTGATGGATGACCCTGTATTAATGTGGGCTCACATATGGATTGTCCACATCAAAGGACGACCCATAATGATAAAAAGCACACATCCAAACCGAGCTGGTTTGATGGACGGCCCACATCATGGATGGCCCATATTGAGGTGGTCCCACATGATGGGCAGTCCACATAAAAGGTCGGCCCTAATGATGAGTAGCCCATATTCAAGGCGGGCACTGCATGACGGACAACCCACATCAGAGGTGAGGCCCACATGAAGGACGGTCTACATTAAAGGTGGGCTCCACATGATGGGCAGTGAATATTGAAGGTGGGCCCCACATGATGGACAATAACATTGACGATGGGCCCTACTTGATGGATGACCAACATCAAAAGTAGGCCCTACATAATGAATAAACCACATCCAAAGAGGATCTCGAATGATGGATAGCCCACATCAAAGGTGGGACCCATACAACGATTGGTCCACATCAAAGGTTGGGGCCATATGATGGATGGTGGATATGAGGGGGATCAAACAAACTTGAGGGATAATTGCTTATGATGGTGGAAACCAAATATGCTTTTCCATTTTTTGATTAATAAGTATGTTCGTTACCAAATATACTTATCTACTTATCAACTGAATAAATAGATATCAAGATAAGATACTTATGGCATAAGTAGCTCACCAAAGTAACTTATGATACAAACACCCCCTCAGCGTATCTCCATGATATTTTCAAAATCTCAGAGATGTCTGTCACACATAGAGGTGGGCATGGAGCCGAGTCGAGTCCAGGTGGGCCAAGCTCGGCTCAGCTTTCCATGCTATACTTGAGTTCGAGCTTAGCCTCGATCTCAACATTGAAGCTTTGGCTCTTGTTTGCCAAAATTGTCGAGTCGAGTTTGAGTCGAGCTATTGGTTCGAGTCGAGTCAAGTTTACCTCGAGTCGAGCTCGAGCTTGTTGAGTGAGAGAGTAATAGATTTTGTTCTTAATCTTCCTCTATTAATGAAAAGTTCAAAAATCTTAGGAGAATCAAAGCAAAACCCGATGAAAAAACCAAACAAAGTTTCGAATTGGATGAGGAAACTTGTAAGAACCGATCTATTCTTGATTTTCTTCCACCAACAGAAATCCAAGTACTAAAAAAGAAACAGAGCAGAACACAGATCAAAAATCGAAGTAAAGAGCTCTAACCAATCAAATCATTGGATTTCCTTGAAGCTTTAACAAATATGAGAAGAACCCATCTCGGATTTCTTGGATTTCTCGCTCAAGAAGTAGATCTCAAGAGATTGAAATCATACTATTGTAGAGCTGAAATGAAAACTGGTGGTGGTGGTCTGGGCAGGCATGCGGCTAGCAGCGGGTAGAAAAAGAGAAGAAAGGGAAAGCGAAAGGGAAAGGGGGTGCGTCCGGTCGAGTAGAGACTCTAAGGTTTGTTTTCTTTTCTTTTCTTCTTCTTTAAAAAAAAAAAAAAAAAGTTAAAACTTAAAACTTATATTAATATAATATATATAATATTTATTAATCGAGCCGAGTCGAGCTCGAGTTCGAGCTTCGAGTCAAGTTGAAATGCCCCTTGGTCGAACTCAACTTGAGCTTCAAATAATTAGCTTGACTCGGCCCGAATCGGCCATTCAAGCCGGAGTCAATCCGAGCTGACTCGAGCCGAGTCGAGCGAGTTTTTCGAGCTAGCTCGGCTCGTGAACAGCCCTAGTCACACATGGTTGTAAGTAACAGAACTTACTCTAATAGTCACGTGTAAATATAACAGGCGTTTAGAGGCCTGTTTGGGTGGAACTTCTACCATATTAATGGCCACATGCAATGAGTTCAGTGAGGTTTTTGGCTTCATAGCTAGCTTTGAATAGTGGAATTAATCCATAATTAATGTTGAATCAATGGCCATGAGGCCCTCTTGATCCTGGCCATTCATGATATATATATATATATATATATATATATATATATATATATATATATATATATATATATATATATATATATATATTAATCTTATCAGAATTTCCAAAAATCATGAAATTAGTGCTCTTTTGTTGTTTCATGATTTACGTAAATTCCAGCAAGGACATAAATCTCAAAAATCACGAAATAATTTGATCAACTGCACTTGGATGAATCCAAACACAATCACTTTGGCAAGTGGTGGCCCACAAAATACCTTGTTCCAGCAATCACAAGCGTTCAAAACAGCTCACAGCACTTGGGTATGTGCTTTCCACCGCTGATTAGTGGTGTCAAGCACTCAAGCTGGATGGGTTGGGCCAGATCGAGCTATCCAAGCCCAACTGAAAATTAAAACCAGCCTGGGCCTATTACAGGCCATCCCATGACTATTATTGTCCATCTGAACCCGAGCTCAGCCACTTGCCTTTGTGCAAGATCTGGGCCGTTCATTAAGTGTGACCTATCATACATGTGTATGACAAAAACGCCCTTGAAATCCTAAATGGGTGATGCTGGACTGATGGGTTCATAAACAAAACCCAAGGCCAACCCATTTATTAAACGGGCTTAGGCTTGACCTTTGGTCCCAGAATTCCAGCACATTCCAGCCCAAGCCAGCCCAAAGCAAGCAAGTGGGCCCCAAGAGCACAGCGGGCTAATACGGCATTACCGCTCCATCGCGCACTTTTCTTCTGCTAGCTATCAATTGGCTAGACAGTAATTTCTACAGTGTGGGCCACTTGATGAGTAGATGGGGGCTGATTTTTGCATAAGGTGACCCCATAGTGGGTGGACCGTTAATTATGGTCCAACAGATTAGACTATAGATTCGATTATAAATTGACTTAAAATCCAACAAAGTCACGCTGGGGAAAGATGATCAGAGCCCATGCCCGAGCTGGCATGGGCCGTCTTGTTATATGGTCTGAGCATTTCTCAAGCAGACCAATCACAGGCTCAATTCATGATGGGATCTTACTGGGGCAGGGCTTGAAGATGCTTCAGCCCCAACTGGCCCAGTTCAAAGCTAGCCAGGTCTTCTTACCCATGTTCGGTCAATTAATCTCAGAAACTATTACAGCTTTCCCTATATATCATCTAACCAAATAAACAAAAAGGATGCACCTTTTGGGTTCCCCTAGCGAGCCAGGCGGTTCACCGAATGGGTCTCCCTAGCGAGCCAGGGGGGTCTACCAAATGGGTCCTCCTGGCGAGCGGGTCCAGCGAAGATTCATCTTTTTCTCAACAATTAGCCATCCCTTAACATATCATTTCACATTAAGTCAGCTCACAGACCATGTTAAAAACCAAAGGGAAGATATGCAGCTCATGTCACAAGAAAATGCAATGCTGCTTCCTCCTACAATACGCAGGTTACAAAAGAGCAATGAGTGGAACCGTTTATCTGGTGGGCCATTACCTGGATAGGCCATTCCCCAAAGTTCAGTATGTAGGGCTGTGGCAGACATCCGATCGGTTTGACTAGTGGTCCGTATTCAACAACCATTGACTGATGACTCGTCTCAATTGGATGCGACTCATCCGAATCAACTCGAACTCAGTTGATTCTGAACTTAGCCAAGTCTCAACTCAACTCAGGACGGAACAAGTGGGTCTGAGTTTTTTTTTTTTTTTTTTAAAAGCTCACAACTGGATGGTCAGAATTGCATCACTTTTCAGCCTATAGGCCATCCATGGGATGGTCCACCAGATCAACAGTCCTAAGTACTCAATATATTTGCCACACGCATAACACAAGGAGAAGGCAAGCCTTCTACAACTGTTTCAGGGAGTTCCTGCAATACAATTCCCCTGAAGTGCCCACCGTGTTGTCCGTGTGAAATCCATGCCATCTATCGATGAAAGTCGAAAAATGAACCAGATCCAACACTTAAGTGGGCCACACCACAAATAAAAATAAAAATAAATAAATAAATGGTTATGAACACCCACCACTGAAACCTTATTGGGCCATAGAAGTTTTTGTGCAGGCCGATATTTGTGTTTTCCCTTCTTCCTGGTGGGAAATCACATCTTATGAACAGGTTGGATGGCATATAAACATCACGGTAAGCACAAGGAAGGTTTCAATGGTCAGCATTTCCCTCCCCGCTGTTTCCTGCAGTGTGGCCCATTTGGGTCTTGTACCTTCTTCATTTTTGGTCTATCATCCTAGCATGGGCTAATGAAACTGATGGACGGAATGGAATTTACATGAACATCGCAGTGGGCTCCACAGGGCTTTGTATTGCAGGAAACTAGCTAGATACCCATGAGAAAGGACCTTCATAAACAAATACAAATCATTGGATATATTAAACAAGTCTATACAATTGTAAACCAATGCAAACTAATGAGATAGAATCTCAAACAAAAATAAGATTTTGAAAAAAAAAAGATTCAAAATTGTTAAAAAGAATAATAAATAAATAAATAAATTACCTTTGGAGAAGAGGTGGAGAATGAGAAAAATGCCCATTTCCGTATTCGACCTTTAAGGGTTGACTGCTTTCTGGGAAAGATCATCAATGCATTAATCAATGGCGATGATCAGAAGGGCGACAGAGATATACATGAGGAAGACTGGGTAGAGCGCGAGAGCTTTTCTTCTCGGTGCGACAGCAGCGCTCATGAAGGGGTATGCAGCCCATGAGCTCCATGCAAATGTTACCGCCACCACGATTATCTTGAGTATGACATTGTCTTTAAGCATGCAGAGCAGCGCTCCCATGTCGAGAGGGAATAGGCAGTAACCCAGAAGGCTGAGACTCTGGAAGAAGATTATCTGCCCACCCTAAAATCAAACAACCATGGACTGTCTCAATCATGTGTCATGCATCTGTTGTACACCATTTTGAGGGAGGAATTATGTGATCCTTGATTGGAGTTTGTAGTCATTGTCTGGTGGTCCAGATCATTGATCTGATAGGCCCTAAATTTGGGGTGCAACTCGGGTGGGTTGGGTTGGGTTGGGTTGGGTTGGGTTGGGTTGGGTCGGGTCGGGTTTGAGGGTCGACCCAACCTCAAAGAGGACCCAACCCAAAGTCCTCTATGCTCGACTCAACCAAACCCACCTCAACCCAACCCAAATACATGTGATTATTCCCAACCGACCTAACCCCAGACCAACCCAAATTCAAATCATGGTGTTTTCCAACCTGAACTGAACCCAAAGACCTTGACAACCCAACCCAACGTGACCCAAACTCGGGTTGGGCCAATCAGGTTTTGATTGACTCGAATCCAAGTTGCAGCCATAGCCCTAATCATTCTATTAGTAGCAGGCAAATATAAAATTAGAAATAGAAAGACAGGAGCCAACCACACTCAACTGAGAATGGGCCAGAGATTGGACAGCTAGTATTTTCAGAGGTTTTTGGGGTGTGTTTCATCCATGGTGGTTCTCCTCAGATCAATGGTATTGATCCTAAACCATGGACCCACTAGCACAAACAGAAAACCGGGAACACGATGCATATCCTATATAATTCCACTTTGCAAGGAATGGAAGCAGTCTAGGGCTAAAAGATGCTTACCAAGAGCACCACATTCAATGTGAGAACTACAGCACCAGCAGCAAGGACAGCAAATGCCACAGCGAAAACCTCCGACTGCCAAGATTTGGAAAAAATAAAAATAAAAATCAGATATAAAGTTTCTGTCAAAATGCATGTCTATGGCACAGTGTCATGAACAATCCAAACATCCATTTCAGAACACAAAAATAACATTTCCAAAATTTAGATTCCCATCAGAAGTCCCTGGAAGTCGGATTGATTCTGATATTTCTGCAAAATCAGTCCACCTTCCACTTGGGCAAATCAGGAAGGGGGGAAATGCATAAGGTTCGCTCCTGCTTTCCCGTTTTCTCCACTCCAAATCCCAAGTGAGATGGCCATAAAGGCTACCCTTGTGGCCGTTGCAATACGGGCCATAATGACCATTAGGACCTCTGATAGTGCACACACACACACACACACACTTAAGGAAAAAATGTATAGGCCCCATATCAGTCCATTATGGTCCTGTATCAGCCCATTACGTGCCCGTAACGGCTGTTACAGGGCTTTTTTTTTCCAATTCAGGCATTAGTACTACTGTTACATAACTGTTTTTTAATAACTTGCCAGATGGTGAACCGATAAAATTCAAACATTTACAGTTGAGCTTTTCCAGAGATGAGATGCATGGTGTAGATGTCCCAAATCCTAATGGCTTTTTATGACTGATCTAGTACAATTGCTTTATACAGTTTATTTAGAGAGATACAAGAGTTCTTTGTACTATATCTGATTAAGATTCTCATCAGGGAGGAATCATAGGGTCCTATGCATCAGGAAACATGTAGTTTGCTTACAATCAGGATTCCTTACATATGGGTCCCAAGGTGTGTGTGGGTCTCACCATGATGTAAGACCCACATTCCGTCCATCATGTGAACCTCCTCAAGTTCTCCAAGGAGCCCAAAAATCATGCTGATCCAAGATTCAAGTGATCCTCACCATGTACAATCATGCCCAAAACCTATATGATTGTGTGGTGTGGCTGACCTAAGTTCTGGTATAGCCCGGTTTTGGGGGGTGCTTATTCATCCTAGTGCCATGCACCTTTTGAATGGATTGGATGTCATATAAAAAGCAGGGTGCCCCCACATGCAAACCGAAAGTTTTTAATGGTGCCATCCCCATTCGTACTGTTCCTTGTGTGGATTCACCATTCTTTTTTATCAGCCTACTTTTTGGGATATGGGATGAACTTAAAGGGGCGCGCCTTATGACAGATTGGATGTGGGCCCTACATCAAAGCGAACCCAGATACTGCAATGTACAATAGGCTTATCCTAGAAATAACAGGCCTATAATACTATTATATAAAATTATTGAAGCGACAGATTGATAAAATAAAGCCTAGTGTTATATCATACAGATGCATTTGTGGAAAATGGTCTATAAGTCTCAACATTCCAAATGTATATCGGAACATAGTCAATGATCAAAGTGTAGGAACACAATTTCAGCTCACCCAAATTAACTATCTTGATTACAAATGACACACAAACTAGATCATGTGATCCAGATTGAAAATTGTAAGGTGGTCAACGATCCAGTTAACATTGGTGGGGCCCATGGTTCGGTAGCCCAAACCATTGACCTGATGGTACTCAACCTGGATGAAGTATGCAACCCCCAGATTACAAGACCCCAACCCCTCAATAGATGGATGAGGTTTAAAAAAGATACAGTAACAGTCCACATTTAATGTAAAAAGAAGGCCCAAGTAATGAAGGGTCGGGATCTTCAACGTAGCAGATTTCCAAGGCATGCAATGAAGGCCATCAGATCAGAAGTATGGACCACCAAATCATGGGCCTACACATAAGAAATACTATATATTAGCAAATTATATTCACTGATCAGCAGCGTGCCATCGTCCCTCATCAGAACCACCAGTGTTTTCTTCATAGATTCATGAGAAACAAGGGACACATGAAAAGATACAGACAATCAGCAGTAATACTAGGCTATCGAAAATGTGCTCGACCTGACATAGAAACATCTATAAACCAATGCGGGACTCCAAGAAACACCTGACCAATGGGAAAATTTTGTACAACCAATTAGAACAGAGAAAATGGAAAACTAAAAATAGGAATCCAGCCCACCATCATCAGAAGCTGGGAGACATGCATACACCGACTCTCCTAGCACGCATCATGAACAAACTTCAGAATCTTGCCCATAAAGGCTTAGTGCACTGTGCACCAACTTTCAGATACCAGAACTGAACTTATTCAATAAAGAGGGATGGCAATATGTATATGAGGAACCACACCAGGCTTGTTGTGCCTCGAAAAGAATAATTTTGCTAATCACACACACACACACGCACACGCACGCACCCACCCAACTACACATGCCCACACGCACTTTCTCCAGCATCATGGGCAATATTCTCAAACATGAATCAATTGTAGAATAGAGAGTTGGTCCCATGTAAATCATATCATTAATGAAGGCCCCATGGCTTTAATAGGAAGTTCTTGAAAGTTAAGAAATTCGAAATAATAGTCTCGATATCCAGCAGGTTGGGTTGACTCGAAGACTTTATTCTACTTGACTCGATATTTAATAATTAAATTAGGAATCATATTACTATAATTATAGATTCTTAGAAATGGTACGAGTATAAAAATAGCCAAGTTAAATCATTACAGCTGCAGTTAGCCTGCTGGTAGACACTGTTTCCTTGACTACTTGAGGTCATGAGCACACTAGCAAGGTTCATAGTGACTTGGCTCGATTTCTGGCCAATTCAAGTTGAGCCAGCCACAAGTTGAGCCACCGAGTTTTAGAACAATGCTTGAAAGATGCATTACCTACTTCAAGAATGTTTGAGATGAAGAACTAAACACCCTCTCCAAATGAATTGAGATTAGACTGTTCTTGCCTTCCGTGCATCTATGGCTAGCTGCACAAGCAATTATGCAGATCGAGGGACTCAAAAAGGTCTCAAGTACCAGCTCAAGTAACAAGACTATTCCTGCCAAAACATCTCTCTAGCATTTTCAAAACACTCAATGCAACTAAGGAGGGAAAATGAAGACCAAATGCAAAAGCTTACAACCCAAACGTGCAAGTTCCTAAAACAACATTTAGGAGGCACCTAAAGAACTGTTAAAGTCAGGAGTGCTTAAGGTTGGCAATGAGATAGAGATATTGGAAATGGAAGGGACACGAAGAGCAGAGAGCACTAAAAAAAGATGAATGATGAGGGTTAAGAGTATATGAGGTTGGGTAACCAGGAAGGTGTTCCTAAAAAGCCAGATCTAGAAAAAAAAAAAAAATCATCATTATCCACCATCGTTGATAAGATCTTCCCTAGAGAAACTTCATTTTATAGTATAATTTTTCATTTTCATCTCCTCTACCAAATCTAAGCTTTTGGTAGAATGGTAGCTAAGCTACAAACCTAGCATCATCTCACATGCTGAAAATCGTCTGTGATGTTAGTGGGTACACTTTGGGCCCATAGTCCAATGATCCAGACCATTGATATCATGACCCATGCATCCAGACCATCATACACTTCGGTCCCCAAGTCCATTGATCCATACCGTTGATATTATGATCCATCCATCTAGACCGTTGTACACATGGGGCCCATAGTCCACTAATGCAGACCACTGATATTGTGAGATGAGTTTACACTGATCCAAACTATTAATACTGCCAAACAAGTGTCCAGTAATCTGGACCGCACAAGGCCAACACAAAAATAACCTATAAAAATGTTTCCCTCAAACTCAAGAATTCTTCATTTCCAAACCCATTACTACCACCCCATATCCATTTGACCAAGACATCCAGTTTCCATCAGATATCCGCAATGATTCCTGAACAAGAACTAGGAATTTCAGCAAGCCCAAAACACCGACAGCAACAGGATTTCACATGAAAAGAAATTTGTTGTAAAGGAATCCATCATTATGCAATTGAACAACTATGACCACTTGAGCAACATTGCAGACCAATCAAAACCAGACTACAAACAAGGTAACGGCTAGGTTCGATTGGTGATCAAGTGCCAAAGGTTGCCGGCCATCAGAACAAAGAAACAAGAATGTGGCAATCATGGTTATCGTTAGCATGCTAGAACCCATCAACTTGAAGAAGAAAGTAAGAGGTCTTCATCTTCTTCTACTACGAGAACAATAACATAGCCCTTTGATACTCCACTTTCGGCTGCCAACAGCTCATTTGAACTTCCTCCATGAGAAGAGATAGCACCATTCATCTTTCATGTACTTAACGGTGCACCATATGTGTAAACGAGAAAGATGCATGAACAACAACCATGTCGGCCATTGGTTTGGGCCAATGAAAGTGCCAACAAGGCAATGGGTTTCTTACAGGTATTAGGAAATTAAAGAAAACTATATGTTGACACTGGAAAAAAAAAAAAAACGCTTTTCCAAAATATGTTGCAGTTGGACAGAGCAGAAGGGTTGATTTCGAGTTAAGGGATGATAGATTAAACAATCTTCGATCAGTGCATTTTATAACCCATTGGAAAGCTTATTCAATTCTCTTTCATACAAAATTTGAGTTTACTCCGATCCGATTAGTATCAAGAGAGATCCGGTCTAATTACTAAAACTGTTGAAGCTGATCAAGGGAGCAATGTGGGTCACGCACTAAGAGCTTTAGGGTGATATTTTGTGGGTTAAATGGCATTCAATGGTCATGATTTATAGCTAGATGAAAAGATCATCCAATTATTTTTTCAACGAGAGATATGCATGTTTTTCCAGGACTGTGCAGTGATTCCTGCAAATAACGTTTTAATTGAAGATAGGCCATTTGATTTACCAATCAGAAGACGATGCCATGTAGCACTCTCTCTCCTGAGATTACTCAAATCCCATAGCAGATCATAGCAGATCATGACATTCGTCAATAGCCAACCAAAAGGTCCTTCAAATAGCAAACTGTCATAATCTTCTACAACAGATCAACCTGCTCTTCAACCAATCATCTTCAACTTACCTTCAACAGCTGAGCTTCAACTGATCTTCAATCCATCTTCATCTACTTCTCTTCATCTTCATCTGCTTTTCTTCTTCAATTGCTATTAGATTGTTGATCATTCAAAGGTTGTTGGTCATGATTAAGATGCAGGTTGCTGATCACAATCCAGTTCAGATCGCTGGTCATTCACTTCAGATTGCTGCCCATCCAGTGCAGATTGCAGCTCACTTCAGATCATTGGTCATCCAGTGCAGATTGCAGCTCACTTCAGATGCAGATTGGAGCAGATTTCTATGGCAGGTTACAGCAGATTTCCATAGTTGATTAAAGCTCAATTGCATAGCTAATTGCAGCTCATTCCCATGTCGGATTGTTGATTACTATCCATTAACACCTGCTATCAACGGCTAGATTGCTGGACAATTTTAATAGCTGATTTCTGTACATATGTTGCAGCTGTACATGTGTTGTAGCTGTCCATGTAGCTATCCCTATTGCTGTCCTTGTAGCTGCCCA
The DNA here is from genome assembly GCA_030180095.1 of Magnolia changhungtana. Taxonomy (NCBI): domain Eukaryota; kingdom Viridiplantae; phylum Streptophyta; class Magnoliopsida; order Magnoliales; family Magnoliaceae; genus Magnolia; species Magnolia changhungtana. The sequence continues at coordinate 328,436 of JASAUF010000481.1, forward strand.
GATAGATATACTATCATAGTTGCTACTATACTAACTATAGCTGCTGCTATACTATCATAGTTGCTACTATACTAACTATAGCTGCTGCTATACTATCATAGTTGTTACAATATTAGTTGCTGCAATGCTATTCATTGTATTATATCAATTGCTAACTATTATAATATATCAATTGCTAGTCCATTGTGTTGTATTAATTGATACTCTCTGCATGATATCCTCCATATGATATAATCCATATGCTACTCTCTATAGGATGCTTTCCCCATGATGCCCTGCACATGATATCTCTATATTATTTTGTTGTCTCTACTATGTATAGCTACTCTCTCTCTCACTCTATTGCATAGCTAGTCTATTATATTGAAAATCATGCAAGCAGCTTGAAGATCATGACAGCAACTTGAAGATCATGATGGCTGAATGTGGATCGTCGCAGAAGATGAACAATCGATCGTCAATCGTTGGAGAAGATTGTAGCCGGTCATAGATCGTTGAAGATGATCAGTCGTAGCTTGAAGGAGCTGATTATGATCAACAATTGAAGAAGCAGATGATGATCGACAGTTGAAGGAATGATGATCTGCAATTAGCAATTGAAGAAGTAGATGAGCCGCAATTAACTATTAGTAATCTCAAATCCGAGATCTTCTATCTCAGATCTGAGATAAAAATAGAGAAAGTGAGGCAGGGAAAATGAGAGAAACAGATAGAAAAGGGAATGAAATGAGACTCCCCTATCAAATGAGATGATTCTACTTTTATAAGCAACCAAGGAGACAATTATGCCACACGACTCACCCTGATTGGTCAACTTAATCCAAAATAACAGTTATACCCCACTCAAGGAGTTGGGGTAATTGTTGTATCCCACTCACTGGAGTGCCACATGGTGATGTGGAATTCGTTAAGATCGAATGAACCATCTTCAACTACAATGTCATTTACAGGCTGCACTACGCAGTCGCAGGAAAACATCCATATCTCCCTCAAATGTTGATTTGTTTGAAATGTTCTTAGGCTCGTTGAAAAGATAATTGAATGAGCTTCCATCTAGCTATAAATCATGACCATTGAATATCATTTGACCAACCAAACACAGCCCTAAAGCTCACAGTGGCATAGCCCATACTATTCCTTTAATCAACTTCGCACAGTTACAGTAATCAGATCGGATCTCTCGATACTAATCATATTGGAGTAAACTCAATTTTGTATGAAAGAGAACAGGCAAGCTTTCCGACAAGCTCTAAAACATGCTAATCAAAGATCATTTAGTCCATTATCCCCTGACTCGAAATCAACCCCTTTGCGCTATCCAATTACAACATATCTTGGTAAAGAGATTTTCCAAATGTGGTGGTGTCAACAATATCCTATTAGGCAGTCTGCACGTGAACGAAACGAGGAGAAATGAGTTTTTGCATCTTTGCGCTTACTACATGGTCCACACCATCAAGGCATTTCGTCATTTTCAAAAAGAAGTATGGTTGTTAGGCTATTTGAACATAAAGTCATAAAATCATATGCTTCCCATAAAACGTGAGCATTAATATGGGCAGTTTGGTTTAATTATGCCATAAACAAGAGGCAGTACATAAGATCCCTATATTCTTTTATCAGCAATAAAATAAAGAACATATGTCATTAATAATCCTGATGCAAATTGACGACAAGTTAGATATTGGCTGTTCAACTGGACGGAAATGTTCAAGAAATTTCCCAAGAATCACAACAAGTTATTCTAAAAAATTACAGGAAATGTGACAATCAGTAATTGAATGCCGAACAAGATGCAGGTCTTACCTTTTTCACCGATGCCGACCACGACAGGATAAGACCGAGGAAGACGATGAAGAAAAATGGCCCCCAAAGGTCCCAATCCCTCAAAGCTTTCCCAGGGTCTTCACGATTTGGGTTTGGGAAAACCACCAGTTTCAAATTGCTGACGATTCGGGACATGTCTCTCTTCACGGTATCCCACACAGGCTCAGTTAGAGTGTCGGCAGGCGAGCCAAACCCGCTGGCCACAATATTCTGCCGAGGATCAGCAGGTTGAGGAGGCGGGACAGGTATGGATGTAGGCTTCTGAAATGCAGACGGAATGTTCGATGATGCCATGAAGGGCGACGTTGAAACGGGAATGGAAGCCCGAGGCGGGCTCGGGGGTCTGGCAGGCGAAACCGTCATTGGCCCAAATCGGACACTGGCATGTATGAGGTTCTCAATCTCATCAACATCAGATTGGGAAGTAGAGTGGAGGGGGGTTGTATTGTTTTGGGACATTGCTGTTTTGATGGGTGAGAATTGGATTTCCCAAAACCAACAAAACCAACTAACTCTTTCAGAGACGAAATCAAAATCGGCATAATCTCATAAAACATGTAAATCTAAGAACATGAAGTAAGCAAGATATCGGATTCTGAATTTGATGAAAATTCAACAAAAATCAAATGTCAGATGAAACAAGTATCAGGAAAAAAAGAAAAAGCACGAAAGAAAGAGTGGTAACAACAACCTTAAGGGCATGTTTGGAAACATGAATTCCAATTTTTGAGTTCTTGTTTAGACAGCCAGTGGAAGTATCATATTCCTTTCATACAAGTTACCTAATTTCTTATACCAAGATGCAAATTATTGTTACCTTAAGGGATCAGCGAAATGATTGCTTGCTAGAATCAATATCCAAACAACCCAAATTGTCACAGCAAAGGAAAAACACTTTTTTATTGTTTGGCATGGAATCCATGTTTCCGAACATGGCCAAAATGATAATGAAAATAGTCTAACCATGTAGTCATGTTAGGGATGCTGATCTTACTTGTGTGGAACAGGGCACACATGTATGAGACCAGGTCTGCTCATAAGGTGGACCCCACCATGTGCATGACCATGTCTAGTCGGAAAATCTTAACCACTAGATTGAGGAAAAATGATGAGTGGTTAGGAAGAAGCAGACTAACTAATGCAGGGGCATTTTCACACCAGGCTTGAGTGGGGTTGCCTGTGGGATGCAAGAGCACACTCGGGGTGGGCAGCCCGTGTGAGGTAGGTGGCTCGTGTGCGGCAGGCCCCACCCGTGTGAAGCGGCCCCACCCGTGGGAAGCAGGTGGCTCGTGTGAAGCAAAACCCAAGGGTCCATAATCAATGCTCGAATCCAGACATAAGGAGTATTGATCTCACTCATGTAAAAGGGCACACATGTATGACACCCTGATCCACTCCCCAGGTGGGCCCCACTGAGTAAGTAACCTGACTTGAGGAAAAAGATGAACAGTTAAGTGGGACCGGAATCATCTACAACACTTAACATGTTTTATATGCCAATCCACTCTGTCCATCAGGTGGGAACCATTATTTGAACTATACATGCAAAAGATCAGCCTGATTAAAAAACTCTGATGGGCCACACCAATGGGAACAATGTAAAACTGCTCCTAAAACCTCTAAGTTCACACGGTGGGGCCCGCCGGATATTTGGATCAGGCTGGTTTTGGTAATTTCACTGAATCATGGTGAGTTACACCTGATTAATGGGTTTGATGGGAGATGCACACCATGGTAGTCCCACGCACAAACCTATGGTTGGCATCCCATCCCCCATTGCTCCATGGTGTGGCCCACCCGAATTGTGGATCTTGCTGATTTTTTTTGCCTAGGTCCTAGAATTGAGGATAGAACCTGATGGACGGAGTGGATTTTACATATACACATGGTGGGACCCACGAGCTAGATTGTAAAGATTCCAGGTCGATTAAACATAAGCGAATCAACCGTCGGTCTACATTCGAAGCTCGAATCCATACATCGGGATTGTCCACACGACCTGATCTTCATAGACACAGTCCCATCTACGGTGGGGCCCGTCTAGTGAACGGCTCAGATCTCACATAAGCGTACCGCAATCGAAGTGCACGGTTGAGATCAGCATTCCCGTAATTCAAAAACCAGATTGTAAATTCAATAGAAAATTATCAAAAATAAAAACGGATCGCAGAAAATCACCGTAAAATTAAAGAAAAATCGGAAAAATCGACCTGATGAAGGAGAGAAAAGATCTCAACCGTTGGAAAAATGAGAAAACCAGGTGTCGTTTTCCATGAAAATGGCGTCAATGACGTGTCAAATGGGAAATGAGGAGAATGACATGCGAAGATCTGAGCAGGAAATCGGAAATGAGGAGAGGAGGAAGAGACAGTACCAGAAAGTAGTCGGATTGTTTTCTGTCCGTCGCGATGGACGGATTTCCTCTTCCTGTGATTTTCTTTACAGAGAAGAGAATGGCAGGGAAGACGAGGAACTTCCGTGTATTGAGGGGGGAGTTAGTTGATACTCCGCCTAAGTACGACGCTTGATACGCAGCAACTAGAAATTGCACACGTGGCATACATTCACTCAAATTAAACGGACTATATGTGGGCCCCACTGTCTCTATAAGATTGGTTGAGTAATCGTAACTTCTGATTTGTGGACACTTGTTTGTTGAAACGGAACCACTGGACAATTTCCATTTTTAATCCGTCCGTTAAATGACCAGCAAAAGCAATCCGACCGTCAAATACTCAAATCATCTTAATTTTTGTTTCTTGATAGAGTCTTTTTGAATTATTTGTATGTCACGTATGCAAGTTCTAACTAACTAATCTCTAAAACTGCCTGCGTATCATCCGTCCACTCTGGCGGAGTAACATCCAGATCGTTGATTTTATGCACCATACTTCAGATGGGGCATGGTCAAAAATCTCCACATTTGATCAATGGCCCAGATAGACCATTAAAAGAAAAGGCAGCCGTTCGGATAAGGCCAACGGTTTGATGTCTCAGCTGCAAGGCGTGTGAGGATCGACAGGAATGCTGAAAGTGGGCCGGCTGGTCGGAGCTGACCCAGGATCACTTGATTGGGCTGGCCCAGGACCAGGCCCAGGTGAATGTTCTCAATCCATCAATTCATCAGGTGGGCCACATTAGCTTGCAAGATGAATGTGTTGCCAAACCATTGATCTGAACGGAATACTTTGTTGGGTGGCACATATGTATAGTCATAGACCAGACCCAACCTGATTTAAACGGCTACTGAGCATTGTTTTTCTAACGGATCCAAAATGGCAGACGGAACTTGATGTAGAGCTGGTCACGGATAATTTCATGGCCAAGATGAACCAGAAAAGGCACTATTAGAGATGGAGATGATCTAGACCATCAAAACATAAAACTGATGTATCTCGCAAATAGGTATAAGCTATCGGACATACGTATGTGATTTTGGAGTAGGACGAGCTACTCTAGCCACCTAACCATGCCATCCCGCTGAATTTGTGAAATACCATCATATCGACAGTCGACTTCCTATTTTAATTTCACATTTATTATTTATATTAAGTTTTAGTTTGAGTTTAACACTTCATTAGTTGGGCTTTAGGAGTAGCGTCGAATTTAGAATAGTTAGGGTAACATCATGGTTCAGCCAAACAGTACACTTACTATTTTTAGCCGAAAACCATGCCCACCATTGAGAATCATGATCATCTATAAATATTTACTATTTATAGTAAATCACAATTTTCAATAAATTTACTATTTATAGTAAATTGCAATTTCTAAAAGTTTTAATGCCTAAACTTCTCCTAAGGTTTGTAGGTTTGTAGCCTTATTTAAAGACCTGTAATATCATTTTTCATTATCAATAAAATTATTTCAAATATTTTAGGATTATTTTTATTTTCTTTTTCCCTTGAATTTGAGGTTTCCTACCAGGAGTCTATAAATAAGTTCTTCGAAACAGTTATACCCCGAGGAAGACTCTGCTCAACCTCATCTCCTTCTCTGCGTCAGAACTGGACCTGGTCTAAGAAATTGGATCCAGACCTTTTAATATTGGATCAGGCCCAGTGGATACTCTGAACCCTGGTGGCTATTGATAACCCTACCAGAAGTTCAGCTGGGTACTTGACTAAAGGGCTGGGCTGGGCTTTCACCTAGATCAAATGGACCGAATGTGGCTCTAGTCATTTCAGACCCGAGTTTATAGGCCTGGCTCAAAAGACTAGGCTCATGGGAGCCATATCTGGATAAAATATTGTTCCAAACTCATCCTTAATCTGTGGAATCGTTGCCGTGTGGTCCATCTATGATGAACGACGATGAACGGTCTAAATCACCAAAGGATCGGACCCACCTATACAGTTGTTGGACCAAAGAAAAGGTGCCTTCTGTTCATCTAAAAGTCACAAATCCATAAACCAAAAACTGAAAGGTAGGCAACGTTTTTCGGCACACCCTATCAATGGTGGGCCCATTAGATCAACGGTCTGATCAATAAACCATGACCAGGAGTTAACGCAGGGTTGTTCTGACTAATGTAGCCAATTATTCAACGGTCTAGATCATTAATCTGCTGCACCTCATGATGGATGGACCATATCCCAGCACTCTCCACCGTAGGAAAATCCAACCCTTGGATTTGTTGCCTCCAAGTAAACGGTCCATATTCAAATAGAAAATCTTCCCATGTCCATCTACGGAGGATGCAACATATCAATGGTTGGATTACCGATCCGTGGGCATCACTTTATAGCACTCGCTCACTCACACCGAATCATTCATTGTTACTGATTTGAAACCATTTGATCAAAAGAATAAGAAGAACATAACCCTATAATCAACGGATATGATACATTTTAGATGGTTTGAGCTGATCAGTGACGTTGAAATACTGCAAGGTCCGGATCCACTTTCCCTGATCTTTAAGTCGATGGACGGCGATCGTATCCGCCACGAACTCATGCGAGCATGCATCCCTACTAACGTTGAGTGGATAGTCGTACATCGCAGGCTTCGCATTGTACCGGTTCTTCCCACGTCCACCTTCCTGTAGCCATTCTCCAACGACTTTATCTTCATGGCCCACCGAATGATTCTTGGCAATCTCGGACGATCCTATCCATTCAATCAAATCCCATGAGAGAACATACCCCATACCCGACATGTAATGCCCGATCGGGTCCATTTCACGACATGGGATTACAAAACCATAGTACATATCTTGCCTTGGCAATGGGATTAGCGATTCTACCAACGGATCTAACCTAAAATAAATATCGTCGTCGGCTTTCATTACGTAATCGTACGGATAATCATGACCGTCGATCTTGTCGAGTATGTTGGGTAGGCTAGATAGGTAAGTGTAGGTTTTGCCGGCGTTCATGTTCTCGGTGCAATTGAGGATGATGATGTCGTTGTGGTGCATGATCTCGAGTGCAACGAGGACCGTTTGATCTTCTTTGGTGAGGTTGCAAAATACGAACTTTAGGTCTACTTGGGCATTTTTGGGGGATTGGATGCCGTAGACGAGGCGGAGGAGGTTGCGGCGTTCGTAGTGGTCGGGTCGGGTTAGGACTCCGATGAGAAGACGGAGAGTGGAGTGTGGAGGGGATTGGAAATGGATGGAGGTATTGGATTGGGTGATGTTGGATAGATTATGGAATTGGATCTTGTTTGTGGATGAAAAGATGCAAAGGAGAGTTATGAATAGGAATGGAGAGAGTGCAAGAGCGGTTTTTCGGGAAGAAGGTGATGGTTCGGAGAGTGTCCTCATCTTCATTGTAGGGACTGGATGTGGGTCTTGAGAGATTTTAATGGTGATAAGGGTCTTGAGAGAGAGAGAGAGATGAATGCATGGTGTTTGGTATTGGAAATTTGGAATACAAAGCATTCTATGTTCTGTGAGGCCTACCGTAACCTACGGTTACCAGGAATCCATGCAAACCCTAAGTGATGTGGGGCCCACCATGATTTTTATGTTATATCCACTCCATCTATCGGGTTCTCCAGTCTGTGATGGGATGAGACACAGAAAATTGAAGCAGATTCGAAACTCAAGTGGGCCACACGGTAGGAAACAGTGGGGATGGCAAACACCCACGGTTGAAACCTTTATGGGGCCACCGTGATGTTTATATTCCATCCAACTCGTTCATAAGGTGTTTCTCACCGGGATTAAGAGGAAAAAATATATATCATCCTGATATAAAACTTCTGTGGCCCCCGACAGTATTTCAATGTTGAACTTTCAATACACTTTTTTTCACGTAGTGTATCCCATTTGAGTTTTTATCTGCCTGATTTTTAAATTTTGGTCGAAAATGGACTGGAAAAACTGATAGACGGAGTAGATATAACCTATACATTCTTATGGGTCCCACAGAGCTTAGGGGGGAATTCCTGTAGTCCCGAGTTATAGGGAAGTCCCGTCCTACTTTCAGGTACTAACGCAATGCTACGAATCTCGTGTGCTTTCTGGTCGTTCATTATTTTTTTATTTTTTTTTTTTTTTTCTTAGTTCGGTGGAGACGCTTTTTAGTCGTCTATTTTGACTTATCTTTGATAATGGGTTTGGCGAAGGTTGTATTATTATTTTTGAATTTTGGACAAGTTGTTGGTGGATTATCAGCTTTACACGTGGCACAACGTATGGCATTCAGGACCGTTGAGATCGTGAGGCCCATTGATGGATGGAGAATGTAGCCAGAAAATCACAATGATTGGACATCCTAACCATCGATGGGTAGTTATAAAATGGACGGGACATCCTCACCATGGATGGGTGGTTACAAAATGGACGGTCAACATAAAGTGGTCAGCAATCAAAATTCAACGGGTAAAACCAGAAGGTTGAAATTGCAAAATCAGTGTGATTTTTGCAAAACAAAATCAAGCTACTATTTCAACGGTTCATATTACGATAACTACTGGTTAGATGTCAATTAATCGAATAGTTAGAGCAATATTTCCACAAATAGCCATTACTATATGAATCATTTGAAGTGGGCCTATCATCTGAAGTGGGATGCCACTATGTGTGAGTACTTAATGATGTACAAAATCTTATTCACCTTTCAAGGATATCTTTTGCCTCACCTCATTTGAAGACACGTCACCTAATAAAAGTATAATGATGCAAAGCCATATACACATCTACTAATTAAACACACTGATGAATGACACGTAGCCCTAATTTGTGTGGCACGTGTAATCGAGCCAGCATGTTGAGAAGGCTATAAAAAGGCCCACCGAAATAGGAATCTTATCATAAATCTAGATATGCTTAACAAGGCTGTCTCACACATTCCAAAATGAGATCGAGAGATGATCGATGATCTCGCAAAGATTATGAAAGTTTGAGAAGTAGATTCTTCTGAGAGTGAATGGGAACCAAGGATACTGCGATGGATCTGGACCCCAATTAGACTAATCTCATAAAATTCACGGATCCTTACAATCACACTGGTAAGAGATCTAAAAATGACTTCTAATCTGCGAAGACCTTTGTGGCTAGGTTGAGATAATCAAAGAACAATTGTGCACCGTGATCACCAAGGATCCTAAACCAACAAGGAAATCCAACGAGAATTTGCCTCTTCATAGCCTATATAAGGAGCATGTGACAAAGAACTCCACATCCACACCAAATGCAATTTCTCATACACAATGCAGCGTTGCTTATCTTAAATTAGTTCCTTCACTTCTATATAGCCACACTATAGAATATTTGAAGTTTAGATTAGCTTAAATTGCTATTGTCTAGAGTCATCGCTACAGTATGCTTGGTATAATAAATATTCATGACCTACCGTTATCGGATTCCCGATCAACTGAGTTCTTACTTAAAAGATCGCAGCTCAGTCACATCCTACTGATCATCTACCTTAATTATTTATCCACATAGGTGATCACAGGTATTTATTTTTCATTTATTTCTCTACTTGTTATCTTTAACTGCTGCTTGTATTGATCTTCAAATACATATTAATAAAACCTTCAAATACATATTAATAAAATCGTTATTTTTTAGCCTTCAATTTTTAATCTATCCATTGTTTTTCTATTGAAAAATATATAATTCATTATCATTGGTGAAAGAAAAGTCCTTAAAGCAAGGAAAAAACAATCCATTCAAAATGATTAACCCACATCCTTCTAAAATAGTCCCATCACTATAACTGTCGGTCGCTAAGAAGGCAATTAAGCCATTGAATTCAGTCTTAATCGGTATAGCTCAACACAAGAGGCACCAACATTCAATTGAACTCGAGTTAAAGACTCTGACACACCCATACTTCCCTAATCACACTCATTTAACCTAATACAAGCCTTTATTAACAGGTGTGGCTTCATGTTTGATTGAATTGCGCAAACAGAACCATGATCATTCTGATTGTGTGGGGAATTTATGATAGTCCATGCAAATAGACATCAAAAAAATATTGTATGCAGGATTTTATTAAAAATTTTCAAAATGTCACTCTAATTTTACATATTTTTAGAAAATCAATTCCATCCATATTTTTAGCCACACCCCATCATAATGCTCAGTTTGAATATCCTTGTGCTCACAAAACCTCGAAAAATCACATTCATACGTATAAATTCAAACATAGAAAAATCTCAATATAATTCAAATAACCTAATCTTCTAGTTCTAGAAAAGTCTTTTAATACTAATGTAAAGAATGCCATCATTGTATGGAATTTCTTGTTTGTCGGGATGGACCAAAGTGGTTGACTTCCATCACAGCCGTCCGTGTGTCCATACTGCAAATGGTTGTGGTATTACACTGTACGTTAACTGTAGCTTGGGCAGCACTACTTCAACCCTTTCACCTACTAAAGGTTCTTTTTGGTCAACTTGCTGATGAATTAGGCAAGCTTGCACCAACACAGCATTTGAAAAATTATAATAATAAAGGTGATAGAGTGATAGTTTAATACTGTTTTTTCGACCATTGTAAATATTTGCCGTACATCTAGCATTTGTGGACATCAAACCAGATAGTCCATATGTTTGTTGATGGAACATAATCAAAATATCACACTGATTGAATGATCCCATCCATCCAAATTGTTGGCCATCAAATGGACGGCTGAAAGTGAAACGATAAGTAGGTACAAGTCCAACTGAGGAAAATAGATGGTTATCCATCAATAAGGTAGCCTTCTTTTTTATATCCATCCGTTTGCAAGCCATGAAAAGAACGGTTAGATTCTCTCATAAAAGTGAGTACTTAAGAGTATATGCATCAATGATCTCAACCATCCATTTTATAGGCGATTGATCGAATATTAAAATCATATTTCTGTTCCCATAAGTTTTTCAACAGGTGGGCCATAGTTTTTTATTTTCTTTCATTCCTCGACCGTGCCACATGTACAAAAGAGATAGATTGTTAAGGGTATAAAAAGAACTGTCCCCTTGTTTTGTAATAAGGAACAGCCTGATTTTTAGGTCAGAAGATCTAAACTTGTTGACCCACTTGTTGGAAATCTCCTCACATGCACGTGTGCCATACTTCACACGTGTTTGCATGTGGATGGGAGGACTCCACAGTCACCTGAATCTACAAACACCATTCGAGTATACCAACATCAATAGAATCTCAATGTTATTGATTTCAAAGCATCTGATTAAAAAATAAAATAAAAGACTATCATTATTCTTTGATGAATTCATGAACCAATGGTCCACATTCAATGGGCAAAATATCTGCCAATCGAGAAAGATTATCAACCGTGCATTAAGGGATATGGTACATTTTTGATGGTTTAAGCCGATCCGTGACGTTGAAATATTGCAAGGTCCGGATCCATTTCGCTTGATCCTTGAGCCGATGGACGGCGATCGTGTCGGGAATGAACTCATGCGAGCACGGGTCCACGGCGACATCGGCCGGGTAATTGTACATGGCCGGCTTGTTATTGTACCTGTTCTTAGCCCGACCACCTTTGTGTAGCCACTCACCGACCATCCGGTCCTCCATCCCAACCGTTTGATTCTTAGGTATGTCCGATGATCGGATCCATTCGACTAGATCCCACGAAAGCGTGTATCCCATACCCGACATGTAGTGCCCGAAAGGGTTCATTTCACGACATGGGATCACAAAACCATGATACATGTCCTCTCTTGGCAATGGCATCAGTGAATCCACCAATCGATCCAACCTTAAGTAGATGTCATCGTCGGCCTTCATCACGTAGTCGTAGGGACGATCAGAGCCGTCTATTTGATCCAGTATGTCCGGTAAGCTAGAGAAGTATGTATATGTCTTACCATTGTTCATGTTCTCAGTGCAATTGAGGATGATTATATCGTTGTAGCGCATGATCTCAAGTGCTACAAGGACCATCTGATCCTCATTGGTGAGGTTGCAAAACACAAACTTCACGTCCACCTGCACGTTCGCCGGAGATTGTATGCCGTAGACGAGGCGGAGCAGGTCTCGACGTCGGTACTTGTCAGGCAGTGTCAGGATTCCGATGAGTAGCCGGAAAGCGGGCCTTGGAGTTCCAGCTGGGGAGAGATGAGAGCTGTAGGTGACGTTGAGAAAGGAGGAAGGTCGGTTGAGGTCCACTAGATTTTGAAGGTGGATCTCGTTTATGGACATCATGAAGAAGTGGACGATGGCGACCAGTAGGAAAGAGGACAGCACGAACATGGCCCGATTGAAAGAAATCGACAATTGGATGGGGGCCGGCTTCATGGATGGTGATAGAACTGGTGAAAGGATGATGAGAGGGTTGGAGTCTAACAATAAGAAGAAAATGGCGATTAGATGGAGTCATGTGGCAAACCACGTTCTAACCTTCACGTAAAGCAATGCTTTTGTAGTAGCCCATTGTGACCTGATAAAGAGAATTTTCCACATGCAATGTTTGTATGTTAACTATCACATACAATGCTTTATTTCCCAGCAATGGTTGCTTTTGTAGAACATTTAAGCCGTTGAGAATGTGGGCTACACCATAGAGATCAACTGGGGATAAAATCTTACTAATCCAACCATCAGTTTGCCGACACCTGGATTTGGATCAATTCGTCGGCTGTACATTGATTTCAACGGTGAACTGATGAGTGGAATAACCTGATTTTCACCACCATCTGATCTTTATCGTGCGGCCCACCTTTTACACGGATCTGATGTTATGGAAACGTGATACGTTGGCTGGAAAAAAATTGCTTGTATGTGAAATTTCCCACAAGGAGTCGTGTGTGAGCATATTCCTTTGGAAAAGGTGGACGGTTTGCTTGCATTCTTACCAAATGGGGTGAAATTCCGTTTATGCCCATGAGATGATGGAAATATTATAATTTTTTGAGTCTTAGACGAGGGCATTTTAGTCATTTTAGGTTCTCCGTATGCCAAAATTGCGTCCCTTTGCATGTGACCGTTGATAGAGAAAGGGATATTTAACTTTGAGAAATGATCAAGCGTCCTAGTTACGTTGGGACACTTGGACGGTCCAATCATGTCCATTAGCTCGAGCACAGATTCGATGGACGACCGTGAAAAAATCAAAGTGACCCAATGCTCTTGCCCAGTTATTATCTGATCACTGATCTATAAAAAAGGGTGGCCTAAATCATTTATGTAAAAATATGTCCAAAACCAACATTTGAGCCATCTATTTGTTGGATCCAAGCATGGATTTTATGGTTATAAATAAAGAATCATTTTCATGTGGCAATCCTAACCATTAGATCCACAACTATGGCGGGGAGGACATGACGTCGAGCACCATCTTCCTCAAGAGGATAACTATTCCGAATCCACGGAACTTCTCTACACTCCTCACAGAGACTTCTCGAATCCACGAGGAAAGAAAGCATAAAATAGAGATAAATTCTGATAAATCGAAATTGATTAATGAATGAATAAAAACGAATTCGCAACCCTTTAAATAGGGGTACCAAGCAATGGGAAAGAAATCAGAATCAAACTACAACTAAAACTCCTAGAATTAGCGACTTACTATAAATAGTAAACTTACTATTTATAGACGGTCGTGGGGTCTACTAGTGCGCAAGCCCGGTGGATGAAGAGTTATAATCAAACTAAAACTTACTATTTATAGTAAAAACGAAATTAAAACAGGGAAACGACCGTTGATTCAAGGGTTTTTCGCAATTTCGGGCGTCGCAACCCGGTATAGCAGGGTTGGGTTGGCTAAAGTAGCTCGTTCTACCCCAAAATCATATATTTTACGTCAGATAACTCATTCTGGATTGCAAGATACGCCTGATCTAAGGTCCGACGGTCCGGATCACTTCTGTCGTCGACGAGGCCTTTTCTAATCTATCTTGGCCATGAAACTGTCCATGACCCACTCTACATCATGGCAGCGGATTACTATATAATTATATGTAATAACAGTAGTAAATGGATAAGCTTGCCCATACCGTTTGGACGGGCGGATTCAGGCGTATTAAGACGGATTCGGTGGGATTAGATTGTCAAATCCACTGCCGTCTGTATGCCAGGCTGTTTGGACGGCAAAGTATTGTGCTGGATTGTGAAGATCACTCCATTTAGACGGATCAGATGAGGGATTCCCAAATCCCGCGCTGGATATTCTCACTGCTGCCAATCCCGCTCACCGTAATCTACATCTTCTGTAAACCCATTCTCATACTACTCAAAGAGTCTTCGAAAATCGTTGTTGTAGCTATTGTCTTTGTCTACGGCCTTATTCCGTAGATCTTCGCATACGCCCTCAACTTCCCAATACAGAAGTTTCTACAGGTGCAGAGCATTGTCGCTCCCAGCTCTCACATATCGGCCCCAGCGCTTACATATCGACTGGCATGCTCATGGTGCATTTGTTCCTGAGTTGGATTGTGATCTACAAGATCGGCCTTAGGTTGCTTGGAGAGTCGCTCGTGCTGAGCCTTTCTTGGTGGATCATCATTGGTGCTCAGTTCATTTATATCGTGAAAAGCGAGTGGTGTAAGTTCACATGGGCAGGTTTTTCGTTGCAGGCCTTCTCCGGGTTGCCAGACTTCTTCAAGCTTTCTTTGGCATCGGCGGTGACTAGAAAAGTACCCGCACACAGAGATATTCTCGTGACCCTATTATCGCAAGAAAGGTAATTGTAAGTCCGTTCTATTGCAAAATACCATCTGTTTCTTACTGTTTAATCTCAGCCCTTCATTCATTATCACACCCCTCTCCCTAGAAACAGTCGTGTGAAGGCGAGAAGAAGAAGAAAGAAGAGAATCCTGGAATGAATGGGATTGAAGCCTAATCCCATGCCTGTCCAAACAGGATGGAATGTTGCAAACCGTGGGTTACCCTGACTGTCCAAACAAGCACCGCTATTGGGCATGGGATGAAGGAAGTCGATGGGATTAGGGACAATCCACTGACGAGCCTTCAAGAGCCTTGGGATGTGTGCAATCCATCCAAAGTCATGACAATCCCTTTCAATCCACCCGTCCAAACGGGCCCTAAAAGGGTTTCAATGGTAGACGTTCAATTCCCCACTGTCTTTTACAATGTGGTCCACTTGATAGTTAGATCTATCTTATTTTTAGTCTTAAGCCTCAATATAATCTAGCCAAATAGATGGACGGTTTGGATATAACACAGACCTCATGATGGGACCCACAAAAGTAGCATAGTAAAAAAAAACACAGACTGCCGTGGCATTGCCACCCAGGACAGTCTGCTACGGTTATAATTCGTAGCCATAGTGTATCGAAAATTGCAAGATTTTTGAGGCAAACTCGTTGGACAGTTCTAGACTTTTCTGATAACATTAAAAGACCTTCGATATAATCAAAAAAGGTCCAGAACTGTCCAGCGGGTTTGCCTCAAAAATCCTGCAATTTTCGATACATATCGAAGAGTATCGAAGGTGATTTTACCTATAGCTACGGATTATAACTGTAGCCATTACTGTAGTTTGTGCTAAAAAAATTTTATTTTTTTATTTTTTTTACATGGAGAACTTTATTCTACCTACAATATTCTCTAATACATATTTACATAAATATGTATATATAAGCATATAAAAAAAATTTTCATTTCTTTCTTTATTCATTTAACAAGAATATCTTCTAAATCAAAATTAGTTACTTGACATACCCTATATGATTTTGGGGTAGGAGATGTTACTTTAGCCAACCAACCTAGTTATTTTTCAAGATTCCATCAGGTCGATGGTCAAAAATCCATTTCATTCACTTCGCAGTCAATTTCATTCATTTCATTTACTTCGCGATCAATTTCATGCATTTCACAGTCAATCCCGAAGATTCCCCTTCACTTTACAGTTAGGACATTATAATTCCTTTTTGTATTTGGATGAACCTATGCCATTTAAGTTATATGTCTGTAAGGTGGATGAGTCACTATCACTTTAAAGATGGGCAGTGAACTATCCCAGAAGGGTAAAGGGAAAAGGGACGGATAGGGTTTTGAAATATATATATATATATATATATATATATATATATATATATATATATATATATATAGTGAAAGGTACTATGCGCCGAGCTCACGATAAGCTCCCATGAGGTCGAGTGTGGGGCCCCACCGTGATGCGTGTCAACCATCAACACCGTGCATTTGATGGGTCCCCTTTAAATTATGGGATATCCCAAAAATCAGCCGTATACGGAACTCAGGTGGGCCATACCATCTAAAATCATGTGAATACATGCTAAAAACATATAAAAAAAGCCACCTGAAATTTTGGTGTCTGAACCCTCATCCAAGTGGGACACACGTAATGGATGGGCTGGATTTGCAAACCACATCTCGGTGGGCCCAAAAAATGATTATGAATGTTTTAATGGTGCACGACCCCTCTTAACTTCTGTATATGGTGTGGCCCACGCAAGTAACGTATTGACTTGATTTTTTAGACCTAGGCCCATGATAGAATGGTGCATCTGACTGATGGGGTAGATGTTCGAAACGCATCACGGTAGGGCCCACACAGCTCGAGTGCATAGTACCTTTTCCCATATATATATATATATATATATATATATATATATATATATATATAGGAAAACGCTCACCTGCAAACTAGTTCGTACGTACTACGTATAAACTTTTTTGAGAACCCATCATACGTGATGGGGATCCAAAATCTGAACCATTCATGTGAAGCAGCACATCGTGAAACCCCCTGGGCCCAAGTTTTACTTTGATATAAAACTTTGATGGGAAATGAAAAATGAAAACAGTTTTCTCTCTTGATTTTCATTTCTCTTTGCTATGGCCCAATAGAATTTTAGATCGGGGTGAAACTTTGTCACATGGGGTTTCATGGGATTCCGAATCACATAGACTATTCAGATTAGACATCCATGGCACGTGTGCAAAGGTGCACACGTGCGTAGGTGCTGTGAGGGAGCATCTCTCTCTCTCTCTCTCTCTCTCTCTCTCTCTCTCTCTCTCTCTCTCTCTCTCTCTCTCTCTCTCTCTCTATATATATATATATATATATATATATATATATACAAGAAAAAGGTACAATGCGCTCAAGCTGACGATAAGCTCCCGTGAGGTCGAGTTGTGCGGGCCCCACCGTGATGTGTTTCGACCATCAACACCGTGCATTTGATGGGTACCCTTTAAATTATGGGATATCCCAAAAATCAACCGTATACGGAACTCAGGTGGGCCATACCATCTAAAATTATGTGAAGACACCGTTAAAACATATAAAAGCACTTGGTGGGGCCCACCTAAGTTTTTCATGCGCCTGAAACTTGGTCTGAATCCTCATTCAAGTGGGACACACATAATGGATGGGCTGGATTTGCAAAATACATCTCGGTGGGCCCTCAAAAATGGTTATGAATGTTTTAATGGTGTACGGCCCCTCCCCACTTCTGTATGTAGTGTGGCCCAACAAGTTACGGATTGACTTGATTTTTGAGACCTAGGCTCACGATGGAATGGTGCATCTGACTGATGGGGTAGATGTTCGAAAATGCATCACGGTGGGACCCACACAGCTCGACCTCAAGGGGCGTTAAAATCAGCTCGAGCGCATTGTACCTTTTTCTATATATATATATATATATATATATATATATATATATATATATATATATATATATATATATATATATAAGGTCGAGTCAGGTCGAACTGAGACCTATCCGAACTCGGCCTGAACTCAATTTCAGGCTAAAGAAAATGGCCCGTTCCGACCCGAACTCAGTTCCAGGTCGGGCCGAGTCGAGCGAGTTAACCAGGCTAGGCCGTTCATGTACAACCCTAATCATACCAATATCGTCCTCATCCAAAACTTTTGTGGCTTATAATAATTTTTTAATGGTTAATCACCCTATTTTTTTATGGTGTGATTCACCTGAGATTTGTATTTACTTCATTTTAATACCGTCAATTTAAAGTTAGTTGTCGAAATGATAGACAATGTGAATGTAAGGCACTTACATCAATGGATGTACAGCCAATTTTAAGCGGCTAGAATGTCGGCTTTCTCTTCTTTTTTTAATCATTTTCTTAAACATAGGTTTATTTCAACATGCATTGGTCTACCTTGCGTCGGAATAAAATCATACATTTTTTTCCTTTACACATGCACTCGCACACACACACTCAACCACATTTTCCTTTACACATGCACCCACACCCACAAACTCAACCACAATAAGATTACATGCACTTGCACCCATGCACTCTACCATAATATAATTTCACTACAACGGTACTTGAATGCATGAACTTTTGCCGAAACTCATGTGAGCATCGAGACTCAAAAGAGTTTTTATTGTCTGGTGTACCACGCGGCTATATAGCTGGTATAGATACGTGTCTCGCCAAGACGAGCACGGATGCGCCCCGAGCTCCAAGTTGTACGAACGGTTCAAATGAGATCAAAGTTACATGGCCCCAAAATGATGTATTTATTATATCCATATTGTTCATCCATTTTTCAAAATCATTTTAGATCATTAGACAAAAAATGAATCATATCCAAAGCTCAAATGGCCCACACCAAAAATAGCAGCGAGGATAATGAATTTCACTGTTAAAAAATTCATAAGGCCCGCCATAATGTTTATTTTTCATTCAATCTGTTAATAAGGTTAAAAATATATGGATGAAGAGGAAAAACAAATTTTATATCGATCTTAAACTTCCGCGACCCCAAACCCCAAAAAGATTTCAATGATAGACATTCAATCTCCCATTGTTTTTTGCAGCGTGGTCTACTTGATCCTTATATCTGTCTTATTTTTCAGCTCAAGCCTTAAGACAAGCTCGCCAAATGGATATACAGTTTAAATATAATACATACCTCATGGTTTGACCTGCAGAACTTGCTGACATCAATACGATAGCTACGTCTGTGATACACCAGCCAATCCCTTTCCTTTTTGTTTAAGAGCTTGTATTTTGGTTAATTATATAGGTGTCAAACACCCACCTTTTAAAAGCTATGAGATCAATAAAAATTTTGGATTAAGTTGATATTTTTGTTTTCCTTTATCCAGGCCTATATAACTTTATGGACAAGTTGCATGGCAAATAAATATTATGGTGGCCCCCTAGAAAGGTTGCAACGGTGGGTGACACAATCAACCTTATTTTTTGGCTCAGGCCTAAAAATTTTTATTTTTTTTTATAAAGAAAAGGGCATCATGGATGAAATCCAGAAGTCACATAGTCCTCGTCAGATTATTGTTCAGGTAGGGCAGGAGTCCAACTTTTGACAAAGGGCAGAATATAAGAGGTTTGGAATTTCTAGTACACCTATCTTTTTTGTGATGTTTATAAAATGACGGACGGAGTGGATTTGCCACGATCATTTCTGTGGGCCCCACACAGCTTCCCACCATGAACTTCTGCAATTCTATCCCTTCTGTTCGTCTTTTATTCCTTCAAAGTCAAATGAATGCTATTTCGGCCGTATGTTGAAAGGTAGGCATTTATTTAGGATTAGCAAAGGCTAAAAGCATAAGGCCTTATTTAAAATTCCTATAAAAGACAAGTCCTCATAACACAATAACTCAATGAATAAAGTAGAGACGGTACGGTGCTATGCTGGTGAGCCACTTACCTCTATTCTCACAATCCCCCAAGCCCGCCGTGTTCTTTGTATTATATTATATCCACTCCATCCATCCATTTTTTAACCTCATTTTAGTACATAATCCCAAACAGGATGGAGATCCAAGACTCAACTGGGCCACACTACATAAACCGTGGGGATTAAACAACTGCACCTGAAACCTTCTTAAGGGCCACAGAGGTTTTGGATCATGCTAATATCTGTTTTTTTCCCTTCATTCCGAGGAAATGACCTTGTGAAAAAGGTGGATGGCATATAAACAACACGGGGGCCACAACGGTTTCAAAGCCGGGCATTTAAATCCACTCTTTTTCTTGTCGTGTGGCCGTTTTGAGCTTTATATCTCACTCATATTTATAATATCACACTAAAATGAGCGGTTGAAATTGATAGACGGAGTGGATATGATAAAAACATAACATTGGGCCCCACAGAGCGAGTCCTGCAACCCCAGGCCAGGGGCAAGATGTATCCATACAGACCCGATTGGGCTTGCAGTTTGTACGACTGGGTCCCATGATCCAAACTCTTGATAGTATGGTCCCACTGGGGAAGCATCCTAACCCTTCAACAGATTGCCAAAAAAATGGACAGCTTAGAAAGAAACTATCGCAACGGTTCAAGTTCAACAAAAAAGATTCAGAATATTCTTTTGCTAGAATCCTCCAAACCTGATGATATTTCGTATATTGTCTAACCACGGTGAGACCCATCGTATCAATGGTTTCGATCTCTGCACCAGTGGCCCACTTATGCAATACATCAAACTAGAAAGAAAGATCATATAAAATTCCTTAAATCTACAAACATCCCAGCTTTGAAATGCTCACTTCAACTTTCAACGGTTGTAATTAAAGCTGTTTTGTTAGGTATTCCCACACTCAGGAAATTAGAATACACCAACTACAGATTCCCACTTGCAACAAAAGAACAGAAAAGGTTAATCAAACTTTGATTAAGGGACGCCATACATTAAGCCAACCTTAACCTACAACGCTGATGTATGGGGCCCACCCTTATCTATGCATGAAATCCAATCCGTCCATCATGTGTGTCCCCATATTCTCCTCGCCACCCAAAAAAATCAGGCTCATGCCAAACTCAGGTGGACCACACCACACAGGAAACGGTCAGGATGAGCTCGCAACCATTAAAAACCTTCCTGATTGTGTATGGGCCCCACTAGTTTTGTGCATACCATCTTCTGCACCACTATGATGAGTGGACCCTAAAAAATGGGGCTACCCACATCACATGATTTTAGAGGTTTTTAGAATGATTGTACATGATGGACAGATCGGAGATCATACAAAACATCACGGTGGGCCCCACACAGCAGATTATTAGTTACAAACCTTTGTAGTGAATCCGGACTTATATAAAAATGATTAATCAAGCTCTAATCAAGGAATATGATACATTTTCGAGGGTTTAAGCTGATCAGTTACGTTGAAATATTTCAAGGTCCGGATCCATTTCTCTTGATTTTTAAGCCAATGGACCGCGACCGTATCCGGCACGAACTCATGCGCGCATCGGTCCGAATCAGATGGATAGTTATACATAGCTGGCTTAGCATTATACCTGTTCTTCCCACGGTCACCTTTCCGTAGCCACTCTCCGACTAGCTTATCCTCCGTTCCGGCCATGTGATTCTTCGCCACATCCGATGATCGGATCCACTCCACCAAATCCCAAGACAACGCATACCCCATACCCGACATGTAACGCCCGATCGGGTTCATTTCCCGACACGGAATAACAAAACCATAGTACATATCTTCTCTTGGCAGCGAAATCAGGTTGTCCACTAATCTATCTAACCTAAAATAAACATCATCATCGGCTTTCATAACATAATCATATGGACGATCTTCACCATCCGTTCGATCTAATATCTCCGGCAAGCTAGAGAAGTACGTATACGTCTTACCGTTGTTCATGTTCTCTGTACAATTGAGTATGATGATATCGTTGTAGCGCATGATTTCAAGTGCTACGAGTACCTTTTGATCTTCCTTTGTGAGGCTACAGAACACGAATTTCACATCCACCTGCGCGTTGGATGGAGATTGTACGCCGTAGACGAGCCGGAGCAGGTCGCGGCGCCTGTAGAGATCTGCCTTTGTCATGATTCCGATGAGGAGTCGAAGAGTGGGATGCGGGCGGGATTCTCCCTTTCTAAAGATGAACGAAGATCGACCGATGTCTACTAGATTTTGAAGTTGGATTTCGTTCATGGATGAGAGGACGCAGACGATCGTGACTAGTAGGAATGAGGAGAGGATGAGGGTGGCTCGCTTGAAAGAAAATGAACGGTCGACCGTCGCTGATTGCTTCATAGCTGGTGATAGAACTTGTGAAAGGATTGTGAAGATAAGAGGGATATTAATCAGAAGGTGGGGGATTTATGGTCACTTTCGTTGCTTTTTATTAGTCCACGTTGACGTGGAAAATATGAGGTATTGCTTTGATTTTTCGTAGATGGGGTTTAAAATTCCATTTCTACCCATGGAGAATTTAGAAAAAACATCGACTTTGTTGTCTCATGCAAGGGTGTTTTAGTTATTTTAATAATGAGGGTTACATCATTAACATGACCTGCACTGATTCTTCATTTCTTTGTATTGTATATGGAAAAGGAAGCGGATTAAATTTCATACAACATCTATTTGAAAGAGCCCGTGCTAGATCCGTGATCTGTGGGGCCTAACTTGATTTCTGTGGGAAATCCACTCCGTTCATATGTAGATACACCGTATGATAACCGTACATAACAAAAATCAGATTATCTAAAACTCGTGAGGGCCATAGAGCCGGAACAATGTAAAGTACGACTACAACCTCCAAATCACGTGGTGTTGCCCACCTGAGTTTTGGATAAGGCTTATGTTGGGTATATCTTCATCCTTGTTGGTTTTTTCACGTGATGAAGGGGTTCGATGGTCCGAGAAGGTTCCTTTGGTAGGCAGTCCCATCTCAAATTTTCCCTGTGGTGTGGCCCACCTCAGTTTTGAATTGATCCTACTTATTGTGATTAGGTACTAATATGTGGTGTATAAATCGATGGACGGAATGGATGCAACACAAACATTACGGTGGGCCCACATAGCTCGATTGTTGCACGGTTTTTTCTACAACAGGTGTTGTAGAGGATTCTGGTCCGTGGAAAAGTCGTTGCCGGGCCATGTGGGTAAGGTAATTGGGTAATTGATTGCGGGCGTTTCAAAAACGTTTGGTGACGCATAAGATTCTATGACCGTGTGACAGAAGCTAAGTGATCAAGGCCGTTGATCTGATGGATCTCACCATGGATGGGGGACACAGAAGATCCATTCCTTCAATCGTTGGACTGTTTACTTTGTTGAATCCAAACCGCTATTGTCTTTCTCCTGACCCTCCTATCAAACTATAGCCAGTGATAAAATGTTTTAATATACTCACGACGAAAATTTTCTATTGGTCCCCGATCTGTGATATCAGCTATTAAATCAACGGTTTAGATCATCAGTTACGGGACCCAAAAGCTCGCATCCTGTTTATCATAAAACGTCAGCAACCGTACGTTTTTTATGAGCAGGACCTTATAAAAAAATGGGCGGCGGATTTAGCATTACTTCGTTTAATAATCAACGGTCCTCCGTCAACTTTAGATTAGGTTTTTATGCACTCGGAATCGAGTTGTTCTTCGTGGACCCGCGCATCGGCCAGATGAGGTGCGAACACGTGTGGATGCAGAACGTGTGTAATATATCAGATCATCTCAACATGTGGGCCCATTGCGAGTCTAACCCAAAATATGGCAGGTCAGTTGGGTAATGTGGGTATGAAAAATGGATGGTGAGTAAGTGATGGCCATTGATCCAAATTCAACCTACATGG
The DNA here is from genome assembly GCA_030180095.1 of Magnolia changhungtana. Taxonomy (NCBI): domain Eukaryota; kingdom Viridiplantae; phylum Streptophyta; class Magnoliopsida; order Magnoliales; family Magnoliaceae; genus Magnolia; species Magnolia changhungtana. The sequence goes on from JASAUF010000481.1 coordinate 352,213, forward strand.
TATGACCCTATCCGATCTGTGGACCAGATTGGTTTTTAGGACAGTGTATGACCACCGTGAGGCCTGCGAACCGCTGGATCTTCACATGTGAACCAAGCTGACACGTGCGGATGAGCGATTGTGTCCACTCGTGTAGATTCGCGCGAGGATGTGGTACTCAGCTTTTCCCTTTTTTTTTTCTTTTTTTTTTGTCGGATAGACCTCGACTTTGAAGGACGCGGATTGGGTCCGACCGCACCAGGGCGACGCGGATGGGCGCGGGTTGGGTACTACCTCACGAGAACCTACCAAGAGACGGACGGCCTTGTCAGGGTTCCGTGAGGCCTACAGTAATGTATATATTTTATCCACGCCATTCATTTATTTTTCACAGATTATTTTAAGACATTAGTCTAAAAAGAAGGTAGATTGAACCCTCAAGTGGACCACACCATAAGCAGCAGTGGTGATTGAAAGTTTACCGTTGAAGTTTTGAATCAAGCTGATATTTATGTTTTCTCTTCATCCTGAAGGGTTTTGATGGCATATAAAAATCACAATGGCCCTAAAAAAGGTTCATGTGGTGTGCCCCACTTAAGCCTAATTTGGATCCACTTATTTCTGGACTTTGCAATCTGAGTTAACTCTTTTCGGCTTACTGATTTATGTATTTTATCAGCTCTACTCAGCCATTTTACCAGATAATTTTAGTACTTGAGTTAAAAAATGAAGCATATCCAAACTGCAAAGTGGACTACACCACGAGAAATAGTGAGAATAATGATGTCCACCCTTGAAACATTTCTATAGCTATGTTATGTTTACTTGCATCCAACCTATTTATAAGGTCAATTTCAGTTTAATCCAGAACTTTAGTGGATCCCACGAAGCTTTCAACCAAAAGGCATTTCATCCCCACTATTTCCTATGGTATAGTGTACTTTAGCCTTGGAGATGCTTTAGGGCGGGTTTGGTTTGTGAAATTGAATGGTATTGAATTGTATTAGATGAGATTAACATCATGATTGTACAATGATTGTATGTTCAGAAATACCATGGAATTGTAGCCATCAAATCCCAAGTTTGGGATAAAAATTTTGCTGCTAGGAAACATAAGATTAAGCAAAATCATGTTTGGCAGACCATGGAATTGTAAACAATGGACCAAACGGATATCATTCACTTGTCCACATATATAACCATAATGTCACTTGTAAACGGTGTACATGGATGGATGGCATGGATACACGCATGCATCACTATGGGGCCCACATGTGTATTGGATTTCAAAATCCATGAAAATCCTGCACGGACCGGATGCAATTCCATGAGACTAAATGTAATTCTATTCCACCTAATCTCAACCTTTCTCGTTATCTCCAAACGTTGGATGGAGTTTCACCTAAATATATGCAATTCAATCCCACCTAATCCCATCTAATACCCAGCGCCAAACGCCCCTTAATGGGCTGGTGCCTTAAAATTAGCTAACAAAAGAGACGTAGATGGATAAAACATATACATTAAGGTGGGCCCCACAAAGTATTGGAATATTTGGTTGAATTAAATAGACTATTAAAATCGAGAACCAAAAAAGAAAATAAAATATTTGAGAAAGATGACTTATTGAATTGAGTCGAGGCGTGACTGAGTCACTCAGTTTGAAATCGAATTTGCTCCCCTTGGACAGCTTCCCAAGTGCAACAGGTTTCCAGAGCAATCGACCTCCAGGATACAACGACTATGACCCGGTCCCAGTGATGCACTCACTATACACGAGCTCGAACCACTTGCAGTTTAATCCGAAAGTGCTGAGCTGACTCAACAATGAACTTAGTAAAATTCATAAAATAATAACAGAGAGAGTTTTATTAAGAGAGATTGAATTTTCGTATTTACAAACATAAATCAGAAGTCTTCATATAGACTCCGAAGTGGTGCATAAGCAACCTTTACAAAGGGTTAGGTCCGTTGGGTTTAAACCGAGTACCCATACACACACACCCACACGAGTACACTCACACTGCACCAGCATCCACGCCCAGCCCAGCCCGTCCCTTCACGTCGCGACACGGACACGGATGTGAACTCAGACTTGGCTCGACGTGCGCGTGCGTGTGTGGTCAATGGTATAGATTAGAGCTATTGGCATACCCCCTCCCCCCCAAGGACCAAATTCACATGCCCCCTGAAAGGGGCTCAAGTCCAAAGCAAAAACTATCTTATATACAAGATAGTTTTCTTTGTCAAATCCGATGTGGGAAAAAACCCACAACTCAAAAGTACCAAAACTTTTCAAATATGGAGGGAAACCAAAAATTTGAAAATTAAATTTTTAATATTTATTTTTTTAAAAAAAATACAACAATCACCCACATGTATTAAAATAAAACTCTTTCGGATTAAAGCGTAATAGTTGTGTAATGGTGCCGGTGTCACCATAGACTTGAACTGACATTAGAGTAAACAAGACAGGTTTACAGGAATTAGGTGACACCATAGTCTTGAACCTGAATCCTTTTAATGTAGATCGCAAGTACATGTCACTCACACAACTCTTCCTCTGCAAATAATTCGGCGGTTCAGTGCGTTTTGGTCATACACCATTACCTAGATTTCATGAGTACTCTAGAGAATTCACCTAGATTCTCATAGAAAGCGGCATCCACCTCCACACCCATATAGGTGAATTCCATCAAGTATGTGCAACAACTGTATACACCGCCAAATATATGGTTATGGATCCATTAAGAGTTCTAAAAATTCATCCTTCTGCGTTGTTGCTCGCACTGTATACCATAAAATGGGCTCATATAACTCACTGCAATCGTCTATCTCATGTCTTGTTGTTTACCCATTGAACCTATCTAATGGGATCTCCACTTATGTAGGTTGGGTTGCTGACACTAACAGCTCATATATTAGGCTCAGCCTCATTCCCTTCGATGTATCATTAACTAACCTTTTAGATAGTCATTTGGTCAGAGGATCTACCAGATTCTTTTCTGACCTCACAAAGTCAGTAGATATGACTCCATCACGTAATATGTGTTTCACTATGTTGTGTTTGAGTCTAATATGTCTGCTTTTTTCATTATATATTTTACTCTTTACTTTTGTTATAGCTGCTTGGCAGTCAAAATGAATAGACACGGTCAATACAGGCTTTGGCCACATTGGTATTTCAGCTAAGAAATTTCTAAGTCACTCGGCTTTTGATCCAACCTTTTTTAAGGCAATAAACTCGGATTCCATGATCGACCGAGCGATACATGTCTGTTTGGTAGATTTCCAAGAGATTGCTCCTCCACCAAAAGTGAAGACATATCCGCTAGTGGATTTTATCTTATCTGAATCACTGATCCAATTTGCATCACTGTATCCTTCCAATACAGGGGGATAATCATTATAATGTAAACCATAGTGATGTAAAGCGGGTCGTGGACAGTTTCATGGCCAAGATGGATTAGAAAAGGCCCAATCAACGACAGAAGTGATCCAGATCATCAGACCTTAAATCGGGCATATCTCATAATCCGGAATGAGTTACCTGACGTAAAATTTTGGGGTAGAACGAGCTACTTTAGCCAACCAACCTAGCTACGCGTGGTTACGATGCCCAAAATTGTGAAAAACCCCTGGATCAACAGTCGTTTCCCTATTTTAATTTCATTTTTACTATAAATAGTAAGTTTTAGTTTAATTATAACTCTTCATCCGTTGGGCTTTAGGAGTTGCGCCCAACGTGAAAAGAGCTTAGAATAATTAAGAGAACGGTTTGGTGAAGCCAAATAGGACACTTACTATTTTTAGCCGAAAACCTTGTGCACTAGTAGACATCACGACCGTCTATAAATAGTAAGTTTACTATTTATAGTAAGTCGCAATTTCTAGGAGCTTTAGTTGTAGTTTGATTCTGATTTCTTTCTCATTGATTGGTACCCCTATTTAAAGGGTTGTGAACTCATTTTTATTCATTCATTAATCAATTTCGAATTTATTAGAATTTATTTCTATTTTATACTTTCTTTTATCGTGGATTCGAGAAGTCTCTGTGAGGAGTCCGGAGAAGTTCCGTGGATTCGGAATACTTATCCTCTTGAGGAAGACAGTGCTCGACCTCACGTCCTCCCCTGCGTCACATAAGCCATACTGTCTTTTAGATATCTCAAAATCCTAGACAAGGCATTCCAATACTCTTTTCTAGGGTTACGTGTATAGCTACTTAGCCTTCATACTGTAAAAGCTATGTCTGGTCTAGTACAGTTTGTTAGATACATGAGGCTACCAATTATTCTACAATACTCCAATTGAGACACACTGCTTTCTGTATTCTTCATGAGAATCACACTATAATCATAAGGAGTATTGATGAATAAACAATCAAAATGGTTAAACTTTCTTAATATCTTCTCAATGTAATGAGATTGTGATAATATAATAACACTATCTTTTCTGGTTACTTAAATACCCAAGATTACACTAGCCTCTCCTAAGTCTTTCATGTCGATGACAAAAATTTCTTAGTTACATTAACTAATTTAATATTAGTTTCAAAAATAAGCATGTCATCAACGTAAAGGCATATAATAACATAATCATTTTCAGAAATTTTACTATATACACATCTATCTACATCATTTATATGATAACCATTTGATTTTAAAACACCATCAAATTTTTCATGTCATTGTTTAAGAGCTTGTTTTAAACCAGATAGTAATTTAATTAGTCTACATACTTTATTTTCTTTACCTGATATCTTATAACCATCAAGTTGCTCCATATATATTTCTTCTTCTAAGTCTCCATTTAGGAAAGTCGTCTTAACATCCATCTGTTGTACCACCAGTTTATATATGGAGGCTATCACTATTAAGACCTTGACAGTTGTAATTTTAGTTACAGGGGAATTTATATCAAAGTAATTTATTTCTTCCTTTTGTTTAAAGCCTTTCGCTACCAACCTAGCCTTAAACTTATCAATAATTCCGTTTGGTTTTAGTTTCTTTCTAAACACCCATTTACTGCCTATTGGTTTGTTTCTAAGTGGTAGATATACAAGTTTCCAAGTGTTATTAGATATTATAGATTCCAACTCATCATTTATTGCTTCATTCCAAAAGGTTGCATCTGAAGAGTTAATTGCTTCTGTATACATTGTAAGATCATCTTCTACTAAGAAGGTGAAAAAACCATCTCCTAGGTTAGTTTCTCTTCTAACCCTAGTACTTTTTCTTTGTTGTATCTCTTGTACTACTTTCTCATAAGTATTATTACTAGTAAACGTGATTTCTGATTCATTGACTTCCTCTATTCCTACAGATTTAAATTTCATAGGGAATACGTTCTCAAAGAATTCTGCATCCCTAGCTTCTATAATTGTATTAGGATCTAGAATATTATCCTTAGTTTTTAAAACTAGAAACTTGTAGGCTGCACTGTTTTGTGCATACCTTATAAATACACAGTCAGTCGTTTTAGGACCTAACTTTCTTTTCTTAGTTTCAGGTAATCCCACTTTAGCAAGACACCCCCACACTTTAATATATTTATAATTAAGAACATGATTTTTCTAAAGTTCATAAGGTGTTTGTTCAAAAGATTTAGAAAAAAATTTATTTAGAATATAACAAGCAGACAGAATTGCTTCTCCCCACATATTTAAGGGTAATCCTGAACTGTTTAACATGACATTCATCATCTTTTTTAGAATTCTATTCTTACCTTTTGCTATTTCATTCTGTTCTACTGTATAAGGAGTTATAATTTCGTGAACTATTTCACTTTTTTCACATAATTCTCTAAATTGAAAAGATTTATATTCACCACCTCTATTTGTTCTAAGTTTTTTAATTTTTATATTTAACTAATTTTCAACTTAAATTTTATATTTAAAAAAAACATCTAAAGCAATTCATCTTTGTTTCTTAACAGATAGACTCTAGTGAACCTAGAGTAGTCATCTACAAAATTTATGTAATATATTTTTCCACCTCTAGACATGTGATTTCTAAAATCACCTAAGTCACTGTGTATCATTTCTAATAGAACAGATGATCTTTTTATTCGTTTAAAGGGTTTTTTATTGAATTTTGATTCTACACATGTTTCACATTTATCGAATTCTTCATTAGATATATTAGGTAATGAACCTAATCTTTTTATTTTCTTTAAAGATACTATATTCACATGACCTAATCTGTTGTGCCATATATAAAAGGATTCAACGATATAAACAGAACTAGATATCTTCTTATTATTATCATTGGATACATTTATAAGGAATAAACCATCACTACAGTATTCCTTATCAACAAAATTTCCATTCTTAATCATTGCAAGCTTATCTGAATTAAATACTAACTTGACAGCAACCTTATTGAGGAGTGAACCAAAGACCAAGTTTTTCCTAATGTCGGACACATATAGGACATTATTCAACATCAGAATATTTCCAGAAGTGAGTTTCAGAAGTACTTTTTGTTTCCCTACAACTAGATATGTTCTAGCATTATCCATGAATACCTGTTCATCATCTCCTGATACTTGGTAGGAGGTAAATATGCTACGATCCTTGCACACGTGCCTAGTTGCACCAGTGTCTAGTACCCACTCCAAGTTGTTTATAAGAAAGACTTCTGACACCACAGCTACTATCATGTCAGACTCATTACTTGTTTCTGTAAGATTAGCTTGCGGCTTATCTTTGTTTTTCTAAAGTCTGCATGTTTTAATGTGATGCTCAGGCTTTCCACAGTTGTAGAAATTTCCTTTTTTCTTGAATTGATTATTTGCATTCTTCTTTTTGAGTCTGCATTCATTTGCGTAATGTCCAGGTTTACCACAATTATGACAGTTGCCATTTTTCTTATTATTTGTCCGACTTGATTCCACAATATTCGCATTTGAATCTATCTCATTTCCATTTTCTTTTTGGTCCCTGATTCTATTGGTCTTCTCTATTCATATGTGTACGATAATGGTTTCAAAAGAAATACTATTCTTTTTATGTTTCATTCTATTCTTTTATTCTTTCTAAGAGGGTGGTAACTTTTCTATTAGCGCTTCTGACAAAAACACTTCATCTAACTTAATTCCTTCTGTCAACAGTTCATGAACTAGATTTTGAAAATCATGAATCTGATTTGTGACAGGTTTATCGTCTGTCATTTCATAATGAAGGAAATTAGCAATTGCATGTTTCTTAGCACCTGCATTTTTCAATATGTACTTCTTTTTCAAAGCAGTCCATATGTCTTTAGCAGATTCATAAGAAGCATACACGTCATATAGTTCGTTGGACAAAGAATTTAGAATATAGTTTTTACAATTATTTTCACCTGCTACTTCGGTTTGATTTGCTGGATCTATAGTAAATGATTCAGATAGTATGTATGAAACTTTAAGAGTGGTCAATGCGAACATCAGTTTCTGTTTCCACCGTTTAAAGTATTGTCTAACGAATGGTTCAATTTTGGCCAACTCAGCAGGAATTTACTGTTATTGTAGCCATAGTATATGTAATTCAATAATTCGATTTCAAGATTGTTGGAATATTTAGTTGAATTAAATAAACTATTAAAATCGAGAACAAAAAAAAAAAGAATAAAATATTTGAGAAAGATGACATTGAATTGAGTCGAGGCGTGACTGAGTGACTCGGTTTGAAATCGAATTTGCTCCCCTTGGACAGCGTCCCAAGTGCAACAGGTTTCCAGAGCAATCGACCTCCAGGATACAACGACTATGACCCGGTCACGGCGGTGCACTCAATGTACACGGGCTCGTAAAACAATATCATAGAGAGTTTTATTCAGAGAGATTGAATTTTCGTATTTACAAACATAAATCAGAAGTCTTTATATAAACTCCGAATTGGTGCATAAGCACCCTTTACAAAGGGTTAGGTTCGTTGGGTTTAAACCTAACCGGTGCGATTAACCGGAACGGATGAATATCTCTGGTTTAAAACGAAAAGGCACAAGTGCGAGTACACTCTCGCAAATAAAGTCCCGCGAGTACCCATACACACACACACCCACGCGAGTACACTCACATCGCACTCGCACCGGCACACGGACTCGGGAAGACGCACGTGTGTGGTCAATGGCATAGATTAGACCTATTGGCATAGCCCCCATATGAACAAATTCATATGCCCCTAAAAGGGGCTCAAGCCTAAGGTAAAAAGAATATCTTATATACAAAATATTTTTCTTTATCAAATCCGATGTGAGACAAAACCCACAACTCAAAAGCACCAAAACTTTTCAAATGTGGAAGGAAATCAAAATTTTGAAAACTATATTTTTAATATTTATTTTAAAACAAAATACAACACAAAGTTCAATCACAAGGGATATCCATTTTGTTCGGGTTACACCATGCAATCCGCTACCATTGCATGGGTAACATGTGATGAGCTACCCCAGCAACGAAAACTCGCACTGAAAGTTCAAAAAATGGAAGGCTTATGTGAGCTACGCCAGCCATGTGAATCATTTCCATGCACGCATCGCACCCAGTTTTACGTATGAGAAAAGCTTTAATTTTGATACTCATGCGTGGTACGATCGATGATACACAGGCGCTTAGAACAAACATAGAAATTACCTTCATGGCATAGAAGCTAAATCAAGCCATCCAAATTATGGGTCGATGTATAACAAACCAAAAATTATGCTTATCTGATCATCTGGCCATTGGATTGGTGGAAATTTTTATTGGACGGCTAAAAATGAGAAACATCTATTGGTTCTATTTTAACGAATTTGGAGGTAGGATTGCTCAACCAATCAGGTCTTGGGATTGTGACTTGGCCACCGTGGATTTTACAATTTTATTGATTTAATTTGTGTTAATGTATGCCACGTGTATAATTTTTGAGTGCCTGTGTATCGACCATCATGTGTCGCCAGAGCAACTTTGTATATCAATCTGCAAACATGAGATCTAATGTTGTTATCATCTAATCACATGCATTTCCATCCGTAATATCTTTGAAAAGAAGAAAGTGTGTGTAAGTGTCCTTGATTAGAGCTTTGCAAAGTGCTACCTGGCACACAAGAGCACGATCCAATCCATCCATCAGGTTTGTCCGACTTTGGGTCCTTACTCTTGCTCGGGTGGTAGACTTTCAGTAGTTTCCACTCCCATCAAGGGTTCGAGTACCCATAGGTGGTGAAATTCCACCAGCGTGAGTGTGTGGGGGTGTGTGTGCGTGCATAAAGAAAAAAAAAAAAAGAAAAAGAAAAAAAGGGGGTTTGTCCGACTTGCACATGTTTTGTCAAAAATACGTATGGTCCACTCAATATGTGGTCCCGAGATGGGTTGGAAGACTTTGGCGTTTTTTAAAAGCAGTACTACACTTTTTTTGCTAATTGTGGCCCACCTTACCAATGGATCAAACTGATTCTTGGACCGAGGAATCAATATAGGGGTGCCATTCTGATGGGTGGATTGGATTTGGGACTTATTATGTCATGCTGGCACATGTGTGGCATGTACATGAGCTGTGCTTCAACACGGCCCTTACCGTAGGGCCCACCTTGATATATGTATTATGTTATCCATTCCGTCCATCCATTTTTCCAGTTCACTTTAGTGCACTATTTCAAAAATGAAGTAGATCCAATTATCAGGTGGACCATACCATAAGAAACAGTGGTAATTGACCATTAATGGGCCACAAAAGTTTTGGATCAAGTTGATATATATATATACCTTTAGTAAGGCTTATGCGACCTTATCAATAGATTGGATGGAAAATAAACACCATGGAAAAATTAAGATGCTCCCTAAGAATTTTCTAATAATAGGATGATCAATCACCACTACTTCTTATGATATGGTCCACCTGATACTTGGATCTGCTTCATTTTTGGAATCATAATACATACATCAAGGCAGGCCCACAACAGGGGCTGCACTGTCCTGGGTCTCACCTAATCCGCTCTCTATTTAGTTATTATGTGTTTTCGTTTAAAGCAAACATCTTACCTAGGTCTAACCAAACGTAAATTGTGCATTTCTTATTACTTATGTGGCGGAATGTCTTTTATATTAAATTAAGGAGGAGAAATGGCAACTGCACCGGATAATTGACACGTGCAATGCACGTAAAGAGAGAGAGGAAGTACAAGGTAAATGAGGAAAAGATGCTTTGCAAGACGTAACCTGATATGATACATTGTAATGACGGCAAATAAATAAAATAATGAAAATAAGATTACCATCTTACTCAATTAATCAAAACCTTAAATTTATAATTTAATTTTTAAATCCAACCAAAAAAAAATTTGCATTTTGTATTCTTGATTAATCAATTTAAAACGCTCAACATTTATATGAAATACTCAAATTCTAATAGAAGTTCTAATTTAATTAGAACCTAAATTATCTAAAATAGTAAATTTTGCTAAAAATATAAATGTCTAAATTTATTGTACTATTGAATTTCCAGCATAAGCAACTTCTAAAATAGTTGAAAATATTAAAACTCTAAAAATAAAGAGGTATGATGAGATTAAAAAATAATAAAAATAATATTTTTTTTCTAAAATCATATTTTTGAATAAGAATAGTGCATTTTCTCATAAAATTGATGGACGTGGCCCACTATAACAGTTGGTTGACTCCAAATGGACTGATCTATATACCGTGCATGTCGTACTATATGGACGTGGCCCACTATCACAGTTGGTTTACTCCAAATGGCCTGCTACATAAAGATCTATATACGGTGCAAATGTCCTACTATACCCGGATCAAAAGTTACACCTGACTTCGGATTCAGACTTTGAACAACTATCTCCTTTCTCCATATATATATATATATATATATATATATATATATATATATATATATATATATATAGAGAGAGAGAGAGAGAGAGAAACATATATATATATATATATAGAGAGAGAGAGAGAGAGAAATTTAGGACTGTGGACCCCACCTTTTAGACAAGCTGTTTTTATGAAAGAAGACAAACCTTCTTTTGCAACTTAGACCTGCACGTGCAGATTACAAATTTCAGGATGAAAATACCCCTCCTTTTCACTGTTGTTTTTCTTCTCCATTTCAATTGTTTCCTTTTCCTTTCCCTTTCCACTGCTACTTCATTGTCGTTGCTTTCACCCTTTTTCTTCGCCCGGTTAGAAAGACAAAAAAATCCTTTTGTGGGCCCCCCTCATCAACATTTGTCTTCTTCTGAAAATGGTCGGTCCAGCGAAGAAAGCACACAGCACAGGTATATTTTAAACTCAGTTGGGCCCAAATTGAATGTATGGGTATAGGAAACGGATTGCCTACTCCAGTCATTGGCTGGTGGTAGGGGGAGTAGCTAATCCGTTTCCTGTAGTATATCCACGCCGTCCATCCATTTTTTCATCTAATTTAAGGGGTTGAGCCCCAAATTGAAGCATATCAAAATATCAAGTGAATCATACCACGGGAAACAGTGGGCATAATGATTTTCTAGTTTGTCCCGCTGATTTCATGTTTCCCCCACTCAATTTCATGTTTGTCCCGCTAATTTTATAGTTTCCCTCGCTCGATTTCATGTTTGCCCCGCTCAATTTCATGCTTACCCCGCTCATTTCCGTGTTTGCCCCGCTTAATTTCATGTTTCCCCCGCTCAATTTCACTTTTGCCCTACTCAATTTCATCCCTGCCCTGCTCATTTCCTAGTTTGCCCTGCTCAATTTCATGCTTGCCCCGCTCAATTTCATGGTTACCCCTCTCATTTCCTAGTTTGCCCCTCTCAATTTCATGCTTGCCCCGCTCAATTTCATGCTTGCCCCCCTCATTTGCTAGTTTTCCCCGCTCAATTTCATGTTTACCCTGCTTTTTCATGCTTGCCCCGGTCAATTTCTAGTTTGCCCAACTCAATTTCATGTTTCCGCTTAATTTCATGTTTACCCCGTTGATTCTCTAGTTTGCCCCCACTCAATTTCATGTTTGCCCCCGCTCAAAACCTAAACCTAAAACCTAAATGTATTCTTAAATCTCTAAACCTAAACCTTAACTTATTCTCAATTCCCTAAACCCTAACCTATAATCTAACTTAAACCTAAACCTATATTGTACACTTGTAACCTAAAACCTAAATGTATTCTCAAATCCCTAAACCTAAACCTTAACCTATTCTTAATTCCCTAAACTTTAACCTATAACCTAACTTAAACCTAAACCTATAACCTACACTTATAACCAAAAACTTAAATGTATTCTCAAATCCCTAAACCTAAACCTACACCTAATCCTAATATCAACTCCTTAACCTAAACCTAAACTTGAAAACCCAAACTTAAACCCGGTCACGAACCCAATTTCCTAAACCTAAACCTTAACCTATTCTCAATTCCCCAACCCTTAACCCATAACCTAACTTAAACCCAAACCTATAATCTACACTGATAACCTAAACCTATAACTTACACTTAGATGGGCCCACATTGAATGTATGTAGTATATCCACGTCGTCCATCTAATTTTAGCGGTTGAGCCCCAAATTGAAGCATATCAAAATATCAAGGGAATCATACCACGGGAAATAGTGGGCATAATGATTTTCTAGTTTGCCCCCCTGTTTTCATGTTTCCCTCACTGATTTTATAGTTTTTCCCGCTGATTTCATGTTTCCCCCGCTCAATTTCATATTTCTCTCGCTGATTTTCTAGTTTGTCCCGCTCAATTTCATGTTTCCCCCGCTCAATTTCATGTTTGCCCTGCTGAATTTCGTATTTACCTCGTTCAATTTCATGCTTGCCCCGCTCAATTTCATGCTTACCCCGCTCAATTTCATGTTTGCCCTGCTGAATTTCGTGTTTACCTCGTTCAATTTCATGCTTGCCCCGCTCAATTTTATGCTTACCCCGCTCATTTCCTAGTTTGCTCCGCTCAATTTCATGCTTGTCCCGCTCATTTCCTAATTTGTTCCGCTCAATTTCATGCCTGCCCTGCTCAATTTCTAGTTTGCCCCACTTAATTTCATGTTTCCCCCGCTCAATTTCATGTTTGCCCCGCTGATTCTCTAGTTTGCCCCCACTCAATTTCATGTTTGCCCCTGTTCAAAACCTAAACCTAAACCTAAAACCTAAATGTATTCTCAAATCCCTAAACCTAAACCTTAACTTATTCTCAATTCCCTAAACCTTAACCTATAATCTAACTTAAACCTAAACCTATATTATACACTTGTAACCTAAAACCTAAATGTATTCTCAAATCCCTAAACTTAAACCTTAACCTATTCTCAATTCCCTAAACCTTAACCTATAACCTAACTTAAACCTAAACCTATAACCTACACTTATAACATAAAACCTAAACCTATAACCTAAGTGTATTCTCAAATCCGTAAACCTAAACCTACACCTAATCCTAATCTCAACTCCTTAACCTAAACCTAAACTTGAAAACCCAAACTTAAACCCGATCACGAACTCGATTTCCTAAACCTAAACCTTAACCTATTCTCAATTCCTAACCCTTAACCCATAATCTAACTTAAACCTAAACATATAACCTAAACCTATAACCTACACTTATAACATACACGTAGATGGGCCCACATTGAATGTATATAGTATATCCACGTCGTCCATCTAATTTTAACGGTTGAGCCCCAAATTGAAGCATATCAAAATATCAAGTGAATCATACCACAGGAAACAGTGAGCATAATGATTTTCTAGTTTGCCCCCGTTGATTTCATGTTTCCCCCGCTCAATTTCATGTTTGCCCCGCTGATTCTATAGTTTACCCCGTTGATTTCATGTGTCCCCCGCTCAATTTCATGTTTGCCCCGTTGATTTTCCAGTTTGTCGTGCTCAATTTCATGCTTGCCCCGCTCAATTTCCTGTTTCCCCCGCTCAATTTCATGTTTGCCCTGCTGAATTTCGTGTTTACCCCACTGAATTTCATGCTTACCCCGCTCAATTTCATGCTTGCCCCGCTCATTTCCTAGTTTGCCCTGCTCAATTTCATGCTTGCCCCGCTCATTTCCTAGTTTGCCACGCTCAATTTCATGCCTGCCCCGTTCAATTTCTAGTTTACCCTAGTCAATTTCATGTTTCCCCCGCTCAATTTCATGTTTGCCTCGCTGATTCTCTAGTTTGCCCTTACTCAATTTCATGTTTGCCCCCGCTCAAAACCTAAACCTAAACCTAAACCTAAATGTATTCTCAAATCCCTAAACCTAAACCTTAACGTATTCTCAATTCTCTAAACCTTAACTTGTAATCTAACTTAAACCTAAACCTATATTGTACACTTGTAACCTAAAACCTAAATGTATTCTCAAATCCCTAAACCTAAACTTTTAACCTATTCTCAATTCCCTAAACCTTAACCTATAACCTAACATAAACGTAAACCTCAATTTCATGTTTGCCCTAGTTGATTACATGTACTTATTCGATTTAATACAAATCCAACCCATTTCATGAAGAAATTGTAACCAATCATTAACCTTTCTTCTCAACCCCTTCTCGAGGTTTGGGCATGGAGATCTTAGTTTTGGGTTTCACTGTATCTAGATAGACTTCAGATCTAGGCCTTCACATGTTATTGCCCATATCAATTGAGCATACAATATTCTAGGTTTACGAAAGACGTATACTTTGTGACTTGTCAGGTATCCGGATCCTATCACATCATAAATTTGAGTAAATTTTAGTTCTATATATATCACCACACATAAGTATGCATATCCATCGTTTGACTCATGCAACCATTAGACGATCCAACCCAAACGCCTAATGGGAACCTCGAGGCAAAGTTTTCTTGAGCATTTACAGCTTGAGTGTTTACACTTTCACCCCATCACTATACTAATAAAGGTATACTTTTTTTTCTCTTTGGTCTAGCTTATCTTATATATATATATATATATATATATATATATATATATATATATATATATATATAAAATTTATCTAGCTTATATATCTTAATAGACGGTATATGAGAGTAAGGATTACTAAAAAAATTCTCAAACTTGAGTAATCGAATGTCTGATTACTTTGTACTAACAACTAGACTTGTTCAACATATTAGAGCCCTTTTTTAAAGAGTCCAGTTCATATGCTCTGCCACACCATTCTGATCTGGCATACGCTTCACAATGTTGTGCCTGACTATTCCCTCATTTTTTAATATTGATTAAATTCTCTTAAGGTAAATTTTTTTGCCATTAAATTCTCTTAAGGTAAATATTGATTAAATTCTCTGATCTGGCATACGCTTCACAATTTTTTTGTCATTCTGATCTGGCATACACTTCACAATGTTGTGACCAATTAATCAACCAAAAAAATTACAAACAGATTAACACAAACTTCAATAGCTTTTAGCATTCCGGTCGGATCTGCGGTTCCCATAAAATAATAGCACTCACTGGCATGAAGCCTTCCTCCCTTGAGACTTTTCAATTCTTCTCTCATTAGCACTGACAAGTGAGCTTTCAAATACGGTTCATCAAGAGGAATTCCACGGAGAATCATTCTCAACGCAAAAAAAAAAATCATCCATGTCTCCGTGATTCAATGCAGCTGCAGTTGTAAGGACTAGTAATTAGTGGAATTTATCATAGATAGTGTCAAAAATATTTTCTTAAAGAACAAATTGCCCAAATAACATTTTTTAGGTAATTTAGTTGGAACAAGTGGATGACAACATGTTCAATTTCCTGTTTGCCCCGCTCAAACAAGTGGATGACAACATGTTGAAGTAATATGGAAAAAAGTATGATGATTAGTAAATCAGTTGTTTTTGTCATTCCTTTGAATTTCAGATGTTCCAATTGTGCAACTATACAGTTCCTTGTTTGATATTTATTTGTCAACACATCAACAAACAATATCTTCAATAGGATGTATCAACGATACAAGGAGGCACTAATTTTGAGTAAGGAGGTGGACCCAAATTTACAAATGTCATGTGAGACTTAACCATGGATAAACTTTCAACTAGCATCAAGTTCAGCTTTGGTGTTGTAGAAAGTCACATGATCTACTACTTCTCACCTCTTGTGATGAGTGCAATCATACAATTGATGAACTGATCTTCTATTGAGCTGTGTACTTCGTATCTTCTGCAAATGTGGTTAACTGCTCAATGTGTGTTTAATGTAGTTAACTGCTTAATCTGTGCAACGTTCTTCAATTTTCTTTTCTGGTTGCTGGTCTCTCTTGCAGGAATACTTGGTTCCTCAAGAATACGTACAAACAATTAGACAGTCCATGCTAAATTGATGCCCGGTTTCTTCTTACAAACATGAGAAGTTCAATTCAAAATTTTCATGTGGTGTGGTCCATTTGAACATTGGATCCGTTTAGTTTTTTGGGGTCAAGCCATGAAATTATCTGTTAGGTTTGCCCTGCTGATTTTTCAGTTTGCCTCACTGAATTTCATGTTTTCCCCGCTCAATTTCATGTTTGCCTCGCTGATTTCTTAGTTTGCCCCGCTCATTTTCTAGTTTGCCCTACTCAATTTCATGTTTTCCCCGGTCAATTTCATTTTGCCCCGCTGATTTTCTAGTTTGCCTTGCTGAATTTCATGTTTGCCCTGCTCAATTTCCAATTTGCCCTACTCAATTTCCAGGTTGTCCCGCTGAATTTCATACTTACCCTGCTCAATTTCCAGGCAATATGCTTGAGTTGTCGCCGACATTCCCGGTTCATGATTGGTTGAATTCCCTGAGTAATAACCTTAAAATTTGATGTTTGGCTAGTTCAATTGTATTTCAAGTTCATTGAAATTCATGTTAGGCTAGTTCAATTACATTTCAATTATGTGTTAGGCTAGTTCAATTGCATTTCAAATTCATTGAAATTCATGTTACCCTCACTAAATTTTCATTTTTATATATATATATATATATATAAAACCGCTCAATTTCATGTTTACCCCGCTGAATTTTCAGTTTGCCCTGCTCAATTTCTAGTTTGCCCCGCTGAATTTCATGTTTGCCCCGCTCATTTTCCAGTTTACTCCGCTGAATTTCATGTTTGCCCCGCTCAATTTCATATTTGCCCTGCTGAAATTCAAGTTTGCCCCCGCTTAATTTCATGTTTGCCCTGCTCAATTTCCAGTTTGCCCCACTCAATTTCTAGTTTGCCTCGCTGAGTAGCGAGCGTAATCGGATTGCGTACTAAGTTAGTCAGTACGCTCCCATCGTACTGAGTAAACTCAGTTGGGCCTACATTGAATGTATGTAGTATATCCACGTCGTCCATCCGTTTTTCCATCTAATTTAAACGGTTGAGCCCCAAATTGAAGCATATCAAAAGATCAAGTGGATCATACCACAGGAAATAGTGGGCATAATGATTTCCACCGTTGAAACCATATTAGGCCCAACAGTGATGTTTGTTTGTTATCAAACATGTTCATCCATTTTTTAAAAGAATTTTGCAATGGAATTGCATGGAATGTGTTGTTTGGAATTGGATTGAGTCCACTATCTAAATCAGTCCTATATGCATGCATAATTTCATTTTGAAATTACATTGATTCACGAGGTGTAGTGGGTTTTTACTTTACATCGTATCCTACACTATTGCTATTGAAATGATGTCTTGGGTTTGTTACAATTTTAAAAATAAATCGTGGGCTTTTTCTCTTTCATGGCAAGTGATAGGTCTTAGGTGGCCATGATTGCTGGCTATGAAAAAGATGGACTTTTCCAGAATCTCAAGAATAGCATTGTGTGATCACCATATACAATCAAAACCACATGCCCGTATCTGTATCTATATGTACATATGCATATCTATATATTTCTATAAGTATGTATGTTTGTATATGTGTAAAAATTTACAAATGCATCATCATCACCATTATTATCTTAGTCTTCTCCTAAGAATTTGGGTTGGCTTTTAGGAAGTACATGGCAGAGGTTTCTACATGGAGCACTCTTTTTTACCAACTCCAACCATGTGAACTACCAAAGCAACCAGAGCAACATTTATCACATTGGGCATTTATTGAAGCCAGGCAGATGGAAGTTAGAAACTGAGCTAGACTTCAGATTACATGGGTTATATTATAAAATATATTATATTGTAATTCAAATATTGGTTTGATTGCATTCTCATCACTGCACCATCTTATTTTGGAATAGAACAAGAATCCTGTTAATACTTGCTCCTTTCACAATTTGAGCCTTCTCATGTTGTAGGAAGATGTTGCCCATGAAGCTTAGACGGGCAAAACATTGCCTTTTAAGGTTACATTCTCTATGGTGCCCTAATGCTTTGTTTATTTATTTATTTCTTTTTTAAATTTTGTTTTGTTTTATTTATTTATTTATTTTTGCATCAGGTGTGAAGAAGAAAGTTGATAAAGTAATAGTACTTGTGGGGAAAAGCGAGGAGAAAATGACCGCAGACCTATGGCTACGGATTATAACCGTAGCCATAGATTATTGATAATATCGACCATAATTCGATAATATCGAAGATGAATGCCAAATTGTCCAGCAACAAAACTCAAAAAATGAATTAATTATCGATATTATCGAGATATGGTCGATAGTATCGAGCATAAGTCATCGATAATATCGAGACATGATCAATAGTATTGATAATTAATGTTGAGTAATTACGATAGACTTATAGCTACGGATTATAACCGTAGCAATAGGTACCGTAGCCGATCTGGCATCAACCACAATAGGAAAAAAAAATTCAGTCTTTTACGACTACAGTTATCGCTACGGCTATAATCCGTAGCTATATCTGTATCGAAAATTGCAGGAATTTTTAGGCAAACTCGCTGGACAGTTCTAGACCTTTTTCGAGTATATCGAAAGACCTTCGATACATAGCAAAGGACAAATCGAAAAAGCATGGGCTGTGGTTATGGCTACGGTTATAATCCGTAGCCGCCATAGATCTCAGACCTTTTTTTTTTCCTGTTGTAATCCCCACAGCTTTTTGTGGGTCCTTTTATGAGGTATGTGTTATATCCAAACCGTCCATCTATTTGGAGAACTCATATTAAGGCTTGAGACGAAAAATAGGATAGATCTAACTATCAAGTGGACCACACTGTAAAGGGTAGTGGGGAATTGAACGTCTACCATTGAAACCCTTTTAGGGGTTACAGAAGTTTTGGATCATTATGAAATTTGTTTTTCCTCTTCATCCAGGTCTTTGTGACCCTATGAATGAACTTAGACGGGGAGGATTTCTCACAAACATCATAGTGGGCCCCCAAAAAGTTTTTAATGGTCAACGCTCATTCAACACTGTTTCCTGTAATGTGGTACACTTGAGATATGGATATACCTCATTTTTGGTCTCATACCATAAAATGATCTGGAAAAATATATGAACGGCATGGATGAAAATCATACATCATGGTGGGGCCCACAGACCACCAACCATCCACAATTGGCCAGTGGTAGGGGGAGTACCCAATCCGTTTCCGTGAAAGGAGGGGTATTTTCGTCCTGAAATTCGGTCTCCGCATGTGGAGGTCTAAGTTGCAAAAGAAAGTTTGTATTCTTTCATAAAAATAGCTGGATAAAAGGTGGGGTCCACAGTCCCAAATTTCTCATATATATATATATATATATATATATATATATAGAGAGAGAGAGAGAGAGAGAGAGAGAGAGAGAGAGAGAGAGAGTCATGCTCACCTACGCACGTGCACACCTTTGCACACGTGTCATGGGCATCTAATCTGAACGATTCATATGATGCAAAATCCCATTAAACCCAAAAGGATAAATTTGCATCCTGATCTAAAATTCTGGTGGGCCATAGCAAAGAGAAATACAAATCAAGGGAGGAAACTGTTTTCATTTTTCATGGCCCACCAAAATTTTGGATCAAAGTAAAAATTGGGCCAACGAGGTTTCATGAGGTGCTGCTTCACGTGGACCGTTCAGATTTTAGAGTCACATCACGCATGATGAGTTCTCAAAAAAGTTCGCATGAGTTCCATGTAAGCTGGTGCACAGCTGAGCATTCAGCTATATATATATATATATATATATATATATATATATATATATATATATATATATATATATATATATATATATATATATATATATAATGTTACTATGATATCAACCTCATGGGAACTTCCAATGAGGTTAAGTTGTGTGGGCCCTACCGTGATGTGTGTCGAACATCTAACCCATTAGCCAGATGCACCATTCCATGGTGGGCCATAGGGTTAAAAATCAAGTCAATCCATGACTTGGTTGGGCCGCACCACACAATTGTTTAGAGGGATTACCCTCTCACTAAAACATTCATAATCATTTATTAGGCCCACTAAGATGTGGTTCAAAAATTCAGCCCATCTATTGTGTATGTCCCACTTGGATGAGGGGTCAGACCAAGTTTCAGCCGCATCCAAAACTTAGGTGGGCCCGCCAAGTGCTTTTATATATTTTAGGCATGTTTTCACATGGTTTTAGATGATATGGCCCACCTAAGTTCCTTATACAGCTGATTTTTAGAATATCCCATAACCTAAAGGGAACCCATCAAAAGTGATGTTCAATACACATCACAATGGGGCCCACATAGCTCGACCTTATGGGAACTATAGTACCATTTCCCATATATGTGGGAAATGGTTTTATGCGGTCGACCCAATTCATGGATTGACATGAGGTCGACCTCATGGGAGCTTCACATCCACAATGACGTGTGTCAGACATCCACACCATCAGTTAGATGCACCATTCCATGGTGGCCCATAGGCTTACAATCATGTCAATATGTGACTTAAGTGGGCCCCACAACAAGCAACAGTTAAGAGTGTATGCAAGCCCATTGAAACCTTCCCGATTGCATATAGGACCAAGCGAAATGTAGTTTAGACATCCAGCCGATCCATTGCCTATGTCCCACTTGGATGGGGCTCACACCAAATTTTAGGCCATTTCAAAACTCAGGTGGGCCCATCAAGTACTTTTAAGTGTTTTAGGTATATATTTTTTTTTCATGGTTTCAAATGGTGTAGACCACTTAAGTTTTGGATATGTCAGATTTTTGGCGCATCCCATAAATTAGAGGGGACCTACCAAATGCACGACGTCGATGCTCATCATACATCACGATGGCGTCCACAGAGCTTGACCTTATGGGAAGCTCCCCTGAGGTCTCACAGTACCATTTGTCTACCTCTTCGATCATGAGTTCAAGCCCTGTGGGCCGCACTGTGATGTGTGTCATACATCCACGTCGTGCATTTGATGGGTCCCTCTATGTTATGGGATATTCCAAAAATTAGCTGTATACGGAACTCAAGTGGGTCACACCATCTAAAATCGTGTGAAAACATGCCTTAGACATGTAAAAACATTTATATAAATACATGAGTAATTTTAAACTTTTAATATATAATTATATAATGAGTTAGTTAAAATATTAACAATATTTAGAAAAAAAAAAAAAAACTTGCAATTATATTGTTCAATATATATATCCAAATTCTTAGCTGTGCACCGGTTCGCGAGGAACTTGCGCGAACTATTTTGAGAACTCATTGTACATGATGTGACTCCAAAATCTGAACGGTCCACGTGAAAGCATCTCTTGAAACTCTTTGGGCCTAATTTTTACTTTGATCCAAAACTTTGGTGGGACATGAAAAATTAAAACAGTTTCCTTTTTTGATTTGCATTTCTCTTTTCTATGGCTCATCAAAATTTTAGATCAAGGTGAAAATTTGCCCCTTGGAGTTTCATGGGATTCCGCATCACATGGACAGTTCGGATTAAACACACATGATACATGTACAAAAGTGTGCAAGTGCATAAGTGTGCAGGTGAGCATGACTCTCTCTCTCTCTCTCTCTCTCTCTCTCTCCCATCCTTTTTTCCAGCTCATGAGAGGGCATGAGCCCAAAAATGAGGCAGATACAAAACTCAAGTGTATCTCCCTTATTTTTGGGCTCGTACATGATATGGGAAAACAGATGGACATAGTGGATTTTCATAAACATCACGGTGGGTGCCACCTAACTTCCCGGTCGCAGGAAATTCCCGTGAAAGGCTTTCTCAAGCAATCCATATCACAGGTACCTGCATCTCTGGCAGTGGGCTGGACTCGACCCATGCCTCTTCAGCTAGCGGTGAGTAGGGTTGTAGATGGGTTGAGTTGGGTCAAGGGGAACTCGACTCAATTCATTTAAAATTTGGGCTAAAATTTTCAACCAAGACTTGATCTACATGGGGAGAGATGTGGTGAGGTTGATCACCGTCTTTCTCAGATAATAACTACTCTGAACTCACAGAGCTCTATGGATTCCTCACAAAGCTCTCTCGAGTCCATTAAGGATAAAAATAAAAATAATTTCTAATAATTCGAAATAAAATTGATTGATGATTTAAAAAATAAAATTACAATCCTTTAGTTTTAGACTCAAACTCTCTAAAAACCTGACTTACTATAAATAGTAAAGTTACTATTTATAGACGGTCACCATTCCGGCTAGACTTCATAGTTTTCGGCTAAAAATAGTAAGTGTCCAATTTAGCCCAACCATGTTATTCTCCAAACTTTTCTAAGCCCTTTTCATGTTGTGTATGACTCCTACCATTCAAAGGATCAAAAGTTATACGCCAAGTAAAACTTATAATTTATAGTAAAAACGAAAATAAAAGGGACTTTCGACCGTCGATCCGGTGGAATCTCGCAAATCCGAAGTGGGCAACCCGGCATCACAGGGTTGGTTGGCTAAAGTAGTTTCTCCTACCTAAAAATCATATATGATATGTTGAAAAACTCATCCCGATTTGCAAGATATGACTGTTTTAAGGTTTTGACAGTCTGGATCATTTCCACCTCCAATCTGATCTTCTCCTGTCCATCTTTGTCATGAAAGTGTCTGCAACCGCTCTACATCATAATCTATTATAAATTCAGATTGAGTTAGGGTTCATGTGAAGCCAAAAATAAATTCGAGTGGAGTTTGGGTCAATTAGAGGATAAGATTAGCCGACACATTAATTTAGTGGGTCGGGTTTGGTTCCTCTGGGACACCCAACCATTCATCACACGTTGGTTCTGGGTTCCATCTGGGCCGGGTCTGGGTCTGGTTTAAGTCAAGTAAAGATGACTCAATTTGACCCATTTACTGATATGGGTTTGGACCTTGACCCACTTTGTGGTTCTAAATTTTGGACCCAAACCCACTAGTTTTCAGGTCGGGTCTAATGACCCATTGGGTTGACCTGACCCATTTGCACCGCTTGTGGAGAGCCCAAGCTGTCACAGACCTAGACATTGTCATGTGGGCCAGGCCTGGGCAAGCATCAGGTCCAATAAGGTTGGCCATTCAGAACCAGCCTATTTCGGTTGTGAATTTCTTGTCTCTTGGCCCATTGGTTCCTCAGGGCCCACTGAACGGAAATCTCATCCGTTGGTTGGCTGATAGACAGCACTAACCATTAATTACTCCCTTATGAATTCATTTTCAATCTAACCGTCCAATTGCAAACCACGATCCATGTGTATAGGATTGTCCACTTCATCTAGTAATTTGTCAACTGTGAGCCATCCATTTGTAGGATTCATCAAATGGACGGTTGGGATCCACCACCTTACTCCTTCCCGATTGGAGATCTCAAACGTTCTCTTATGGTGGTAATGTGCAACATACACACGCACCATCCATGTGTGCCAACGTGGCAGCTGTCGAGCACTTGTAAATAGGACTGCTAGTGGGCGGGGATGGTTTATAGGCCCAAGATCTGGGCCCATTCCTAAAATTTAAGCCCGTTTATATTAATCAGGCTGCATCTGAGTGGATCAAAGAGCCTGTCAGCCTAGCCAAGCCCATTTATGATTTCAAAGGCATTTTTGTCATATATCATGCATGATGGGGCACACCAGATGAATGGCCCAGATCTTGCATGCTGTCAAGCTTGTTTGTTTTGGCCCGACCCGAATCCGGGCCGGGGATTTATTATGCGGGCTGGGTTTGGATAGACCATGCCAGGTCCAGCCTTTTGATTGCCCTATTGAGGGGTGTACATCGAGTCGAACCAAGTCAAGCTGGCCTCAGCTCGACTCGGCTTGAACACTGGTTGACCTCAGCTTGGCTCGGTCCTCGAGCCTGACTGGTCAGCTCGGCTCGGTTCGGCCAGTAGCTTGGACTAACTTGGGCTGAGTTCGAGCCAAGATCGAGCCGAGTTCGCCATTGAGGCATTTCCACAAACACTTAGACTGCAACTTCAAAAACCCGCTGTTTTACAAATAGAGGCAATAGTTTTATAGGTGTTTTATCAAACACCTTCCTAAGTAACATAAAAACAAAAAATAAATAAAATAAATAAATAAAAAGAGAAAAAAGATATTTGTTTAATGTACATACCTTGCTTGCCACCTGCCACATCTCGTTGAGTCATTTTATTATACAGTTGGTGAGCAACATCAATGGCAAAGTAACCGTGTCACCAAACTGGTTCGATCCGAGTTCGATTCGAGTTCGATTCAATCCGAGTCGAGTAGCTGGGGCTTGCTCAAACTCATTTTCAAGCTAAAAAAAATTAGCTCGACTCGGCTTGAACTTAGCTTCAAACCAAGTTGAATCGAGCTTTTTCGAGTCGAGCGAGCTAACCGAGCTAGCTTGGTTCGTATACACCCCTACTTATGGGTAGGTGGACCCGCACGTGCAACTGATGGGGCCCATTAAAAATGCCTTTAGGTTAGATACATTCTTGAGCCTGGAATTAGTGTAAATGGGACCTGTAGAAGAATCATTTAGACCGTTGATCTGATTATTCCTCATGTGAATGAGGAACCTTCTGATCGCCGTCCATCAAACAGGTTTTCAATGAGAAAATACATCAGAATTCCACATTCAATGGGGAAATGCCCAAAGACTGGATGGGAATCCACCATCCACATTGGAGCCTTTAGATCAACGGTTTGGATCACCAATCAACGGTTTGGAGCCCTGCCAAGGGACGGACAGTGGGATACCAAGGTGTGTGCACTTAGGACCATGTTAACAGTACATTTGGGTTCTGTGGGGCCCACTATAATGTTTCCAACATCCACCCCGTCCATTGGTTTCACCTCCTCGTGTTCACTGCACAACCCAAAAATAAGGCAAATCCAAAATTAAAATGTGCCACACCATGGGGCAGTGTAGGATCATGCCTGAAATCTTTAAAATCATGTGGTGTGGCCAATTTCAATCTTGGGATGGCCTGATATTTTGTCTGTCCCTTCATCCCAATGAGACACATTAGATGAGTGGATTGGATGGCATGTACAAAGTACACTATGCATCCGAAAAAATGAGAAGTTTCTACGGTCCACATTCCCCTCTTAGTTGTCCCCATTATCCCCTGCATATGACCCACTTAGTCCTAGATCAGGCTGATTTTTGGGCTTTCGGATTAACATTGTCGTTGTAACATATGGACAGGTTAGATGGGAGGTTTGCGTCATTGCATCAAGGTGGACCTTTAGTCATATGTATGGGAGCTTTCCATACATTCGACCCAATTGGATTATTGCTATTCGCACACACATGTATAATTCTCACTGTTGAATGAGGCTTGCTAAGCCCACTTTCATAAGGGGGCCCATCCACATGCTAGTTGGATGAGACTAACCGCTTGCCTATATTAAATCTGAAGTTAAGATTAGGAGACTTAATGGGTACCTAGAATAGATTGAATTCACAGCCATGAATATAATTTTAGACTCGAACTTACAGGCAGGGTTGCAACTAACTCACTACTCAGGCAGGTTGGGTTGGGTTGGGCCGGGTTGGGTCGGGTCGGGTTGAAGGGTTAAGCTAAGCTCAACTCCACCACAAGAGGACCCAATCCACAACCTGGATTGATTTGATTTCCAACCAAATATATAAAACATAAGCCCATCCTTAAAACTGGTCCAACCTGGCTGACCCGAGCTGGCCCAATTTATGATCAAGTTGGAGTTTTCCAATTCTAGTCGGAGTCGTGGACCTGCACTCAGGTTCGGTTGGCTGGTTTTGAGTTGACTCCAACTCGAGTTAAGCTCTATGAATAGGATCTTACTCTTACATGAGTAGAAGACTTAATAGGAGTTTTAAAACCAAGTCAAGGATTCCAGTACCCATAAGTGATGAAACCCTAATATGGTGTAAGTGCGTGGGGGTGTGTGTGAGTGTGGAAAAGAAGAAGAAGAAAGAATAAGATCTGAACCTATTCTCCTTAGAAATGTCCGGTGTTTGTCGCGACAAGCCATTCAAGTCATGCTACCTTGCATGGCTCTAGACCATGTTGCATTGGACAAGTGTTATTTGTCAAATCTCCTTCAACATTGGATAAGTCTTAAATCATGAGACCAAACATCACAATTTTCCAAGCCCTCTCCTAGATAGCCTGCAGATGGTCAGTAATGGGCAAATAAGGAGGGCTTTCTTTCACCTGTACTAGGTCCCTTCCCGCCAACAATGTAGCCCCATGATGCCTAGATTTGATACACTCGAATTTTGGGCTTATCACAAAATAGACGGGACATCTACTGACTTTAATGACATTTGTTCCAACATGTTTGGGATTAAATTCCCTTTACCTCTAGTTATAAGAATTATTGTCATTTTTATGTGGTCACTAAAAAGTATTAGTTGTACATGTTAGATGCAGGGCTAATTATAAAAATAAAAAATTTTATAATTTAAAATAATATTTTTATTTTTCATCATAACTATACATTTAACAAGCACATTCATCCTCTTATATTAAAATGTGAGTACATTCATCCTCTTATAATTAAACGTGAGTGTGAGTTAACAAATTAGGCTACTTAATGCTGAGTACCCTATTGGAGGGGCAACTGGAATGAGGTCTGCCATTATAATCTTCTTGGGTTCCACTAAAGTTTTGAATCAAGATGAAATTTGATTAGTTCATTTTCATGCTAGCTGTACCCACCTTATAAAATGGGTTGGTTGTTTTCCATGGTGGGCTTTAGGGAGGTTTTAATAGTGGGTATTCCATTTCAACTTTAGTCTCAATGGAGGGAGTGGTAGAACTTCAAATGAGAAGAGGGATGTTGATGCAGGGATGAACGTGATAAAGTCGATTACGGTCCTCCTCAAGACGATAACTACTCTGAATCATGGAGCTTCTTTGAACTCCTCATAGAGACTTTTGAATGTGTGAGGAAAAAAAACAGAAAATAGAAATAAATTTTAATAAATTCAAAATTAATTTAATAAATTCTAAAAAACGAGTTCACAACTCTTTAAATAGGGAAACCATGGACAGAAATCAAAAGCAAAGTAGAACCAAAACTCCTAAAATTCGTGACTTACTACAAATAGTAAAAATTGCACCATAAAGAAACAATGAGGAATAAACCTTTAATACCTAAGTATTAAATGTTTTAAACCATGCTAAAATGACCTTACAAACGGTATAGATAGCCGAGGGAGGTTTCAATGGTCGGTATTCCCGGTTCACCGTTTTCCGGTAATGTAATGTGGCTCACTTGAGTTTTGGATTTATTTAACAGGATCTACCAAAACGGATGGACGGGTGGATATCTTACACAGGGACAAAAGGTTTTCTCAGGCAATTCGTCCCAATCACATTAACTCGGCTTTCAACCCTAACTGTGAGGCCCACGGTGAGTATGTACCTTCATCCATGCCGTCCATCCATTTTGACAGGTCATTTTAGGGCATGATCCAAAAAAATTTAAGTACATCCAAATCTTAGATGGACTACGTCGCAGGAAACAGTAGTGATGAATGCCCACTATGAAAAGTTTCTTGGGCCACCAGATCGTTGCAGTAAACCTGTTCATAAGGTTACAAAGATATGGATGAAGGGGGGCACAAAAATATCAGCTTGATCAAAACCTAGGTCATAAGAAGTTTTTAATGGTCAATCACCTCTGTTTGCTATGGTACGGTCCACCTTATACTCATATCTACTTATTTTTTAGGATCATGCCCTAAATTGATCTTTCAAAAGGTATGTGCAGCGTGGATGCAAGACACATACATCACGGTGGGCCCCACAGGAAGGGATCCACCCAAGCCGCATCCCATTCATACACATGAGCCACGTGTACGGTAGCTGTGTGGTCCTGCGCTTACCCTTGTGTTTTTTTTCCTGTTCTCCTCGGGTTTCTGTTTTTGTGTGTTTTCTAATATTCAGAATCCGCAAACTCTCTTTTCCACCAATCAAAAGCCAGCTCTTTCCATCCAACGGTCCACAGCAAAAACAACGTCCTCACACGGATCGCTACTCCATCCAACGTTCCACACACCACGCCCTTCCGTATAAAAACACCACAACTCCGAAATCCCCCTACACAGAAATCTTCAAATCTCCATCTCCAGAAAGCCAGAGAGCCAGAAAGGAAAGAAAATGTCAGGAAGAGGGAAAGGAGGGAAGGGATTGGGAAAGGGAGGAGCGAAGAGGCACAGGAAAGTGCTGAGAGACAACATCCAAGGAATTACGAAGCCTGCCATCCGTCGTCTCGCTCGTCGTGGTGGTGTCAAGAGAATCAGCGGTCTGATCTACGAGGAGACGAGAGGTGTCCTCAAGATCTTCCTTGAGAATGTCATCCGTGATGCTGTCACCTACACCGAGCACGCTCGCCGGAAGACCGTCACTGCCATGGATGTCGTCTACGCCCTCAAGCGCCAGGGCAGGACCCTGTATGGCTTTGGTGGTTAGGGTTAGGGCTCCCGTGCTTCTTCTGATTTAGGGATTGTAGGCATTCTGTAGGGGTATTTTGGTATTTTTCTCATTTCTTTTCTCTTTGGGTTTCAGTTAGGGTTAGCGATTTGATGTAATTGGAGATGATGATACGTGAATGGAGAAAATTTCATTTTCCTAAATTTCTGTTCTCTCTTTTTTTTTTTTTTGGTGAAATCGGTTATATTCTAACGTGCGCTTCTTGAGTGACTAAAATGCGCGGGGTGCGCATCATGTATGGCAACCTCGCGTACGGAGTTAACTATCCGGAGCAGATCCAACACGAATAGTACAGTCGCGAATATGGTTTCAGATGAAGTATCTGGCGGTTGAATTGAGGGATTGGTTTACATTTGTGTTGGATTGACGGTCAGGATCATCTAGATTTGTGGACATACGTGCCTATGGGCCACTGGGTTTCAAGCTGATATCGGTTTGATTGAATCAAACCACCTACAGGCCGTTGATAAAGCAGAATGATGAGATTTGTGGCTAGGATCTTCCTATTTGAGACATTACTGGGTCGGCAACTGATCGCGTGGTATCACACAGTTTTCGTGATAATCTACTCCGTTCAACAGCTTTCCAATCTCACGATGGGATGAGAGCTAAAGAAATTAAGGTGGGCCACGTGAGACGAAACAGTGAGAATGGAAAACCAACCAAGGAAACCGCCCTTGATGGGACTCTGGGTGTTTCAGTTCTCACCGTTTCCTATCGTGTGGCCTGCCTGAGTTTTTCATTTTTGAGCTCCCATTCAATTTTGATGTTGCGAAACTGATGGACGGTGTGGATTTCTCGTGGAGGCCACGGTGGCCCCACGGCTTCTGCTTTGGGCACAACAAATGTCATCCTCCTACCATTTGGATGGTTCGGATTGTGGTGAACAAATACCTATTACGTTACCCGTTGGACGGGCAGCTGTGACTGGTACACGTACCACTGATTCCGATGTATACTGTCTAAAATCACAATGATCAAGCAATCTGAACCATTCAATCAACAGCTATCAAAATTGATAGTTAAATATAAATAGCGAGTGGCCCGAGTTTGATGAGAAAAGTCAGGCAGTTATTATTATATTTTCGTTGCAATTTTTTCGTTCCCGCTCTCCATTCAAGGTTGGATCAGCGACTTCTGGAATTGCACCCGATTATTCCAAGCGTCCAAAAGTCGTACCATTACTTATACGTCTTACCCATCATGTTTATCCGTTTTACTAGCTTATTTCAAGGCATGAGCCCAAAATCAAACCAAAAATAAGCTCAAGTGGACCACACTACAGGATATTGAATTGAACACCTACCATTGAAGTCTTCATTGGACTACACTACATGAGATTGAATTGAACGCCTACCATTGAAGTCTTAATGGGCCACAAAGGTTTTGCATCGTGTATGTGTTTTCCTTTCAAGATAAAGTGTTTTGGGTTTACCCAGAATGTAATTCAATTTCCAAGGCATCGTTTATTGAGAAGGTGGGTGGGATTCTTAACCATGTGCCCATTGTGATATATTTTATATGCTGTTCCTCTAATTTGAAAACTCGTTTTAGGGTACTATTATCCAAAAAATGAAGCAGAATTAGATTGTGAGTGAGTCATATTACGTGAAACAGTAGAATTTGACTATTAAATTTTTTAATTGGCCACAAAAGTTTTAGCTTAAGCTGATACTTGCGTTATCTCTTAATCCATATCTTCGTGACTTTGATCTCTTAATCCATATCTTCGTGACTTTATTGACAAGTTGGATGGGTATGTAATGCACATACATTACGATGGGCCTCACCATTACGGATCCATCAGGGGTTGTAAATGGGTCAGTGGACCTGACCTAGACCCAACCGTTTGTTGAATATAACGGGTTTGAATTTTTATTTTTTATTTTTAATAAAAGAAGACCCAATTGCTAAATGAGTCTTGAACTAATTTCCTTTATATTAAGGTTAATTCGAACTTGTTTGATAAATTGGTGGGCATAGTAGTATATGTTGTAAGTAACCCATCGAAATTCGAATCAGTCCTTACATACATTTATAAGTAATAAATAATACGGAGACGACAATTCCATTTGGCTAAGAATATGGAGCACCATGAAATTTGAATTGATTCGTAAAAGCTGGTAGGATTATTTATATTTTTATTATTATGAGAATTTACTAAATTTAATCATTATTATTATTTGATAATTTTATTATTAATTGACATTGATTAATATTGATATAAAATTAAGGTGGCCCAAACTTGCTGAACGTGACCAGATCCATTAATAAGTTAGTGTGATGTCCCTTAACTAGATTTGTTAGACATGATCTATTTATAAATGAGTTTAGGTGGGTCTTCCTCTCTCAAGCTGAAATCTATTGATCCAGTTAGAAATGGGTCTGATGTGGTTGAATCAGACCCGACTTAGATATGACCCTTTAGTGAAAGAATTTGGGTTTAGAATCCATTTAGTAAAATAGCGGGTTTGGTCCTGGCTAAACCGGCCGAAACTAATCATTTTACAGCCCTACGTCCAATGAAGCCGACCGCGTCCGATTCGTAATTACTCCCGAAAAGGTCAGGGTATTCTGGTAATTTAAGCACGCGATCCGCAGTCTCCAGTTCCCATTCCTTTCCTCCCTTCCTCTCTGGCCGAAGGAATGCCTCTCCTGCATCAACAGAAAGTCCGTAGAAGTGATCTCTTCCTCTCTCGATCTTTCTCAAATCAAATAATTTCAAATCAGATTTTACGATCCAAACGCGACAGATCCCATCTTATCGCGATCCTAAACAAAACCCTCTTCAAACCCCTCCTCCATGACTGCCCCAAAACCCTAACAGATCCTTCAATACCAGCCACCCAAGATAGAAGAAGAGAATGGCGTGTTTGGCTCTCTCTCTCCAACCCACCAATGGACCCGACATCCTCCTCCAGGCCCGAGAATGGTTCCCCCCAGCGCGCGCCCTCTCCGCCCTCTCCTCTTTCCGTCAGACGCGTCTATCGTTCTCTTCCGGTAAGAACCCGAACCCGATCTCATTGGACGCGGACCCCACGTCATCCCACGGCGACGATCCCCTTGCCGCTTCCAGCGGCCAGCTCGTCATTGGCCTCGAATCCAAGTACCGCGTCGTCTACCATCTTGTGAATTCCATCTACGTCCTTGCAATCACCACCGCTGATCTCTCCAACGTCTTCGAATGCATCGAGACCGTCAATCAGGCCGTGTCCGTCGTTGTTGCCGCCCGCGACGTGACCCCTGAGAAGCTCCACCGCAAGTACGCTGGGATCTTCATGGCGCTCGATATCGTCCTCCGTGGCGTCAGCAGCATTCGTCTCGCCACTATCCTCTCGTCCATCCACGGCGAGGGAATTGCCAAGATGGTCCATTCCGCAATCGACGCTGAGAACCCTGTCCGTGGGGCCGAGGCCTGGCCTGCTGTGGAGGGGTTGTCTACTGAGCACGAGGCCAATGTGGAGCTCTTCTCGAGCGCGAGCTTTGAGCTGCCACCAGAGACGCTGGCAGCCGGGGATGAGATTGCAGCCATGCTCGTCTCCGCCCCACCAGACCAACAGGACCAGCCGCAGCAGAAACAGGAAGAATCCGCCCCGGAGGCAGAGAAAGACCCAACAAGCCAGAAGAACTTGTGGGTGGTTTCAAGAAGAGCAAGGACGGGCCTGCGGTGCGGTCTGATGTTGCAATGGCACTGGCAGGCCTCGAGGTCACGACACTCCCGCCAGCCGCGGCGATCCAGTCAACGTTCATTGGGGTGGAGGGTTTTGAAGGGGAGTATGGCGGGATTGAGTTCAGCAATGAGGAGGCGATGCTGTCGGAAACTTTTGAAGGGCTTGACAATGCCTTTGGCAGAGGCCTGGATGCTTCGGAGTTTGTGGGGATAGCGTAGCCTGTGAAGTCACAGGGGCTAAGTGGGCTAGAGCTGCTTCAATTGGATCAACCTGCCCCGACAACAGCTGTATCCACTGGTGGTGCAGCTGACGCCCTCAAAAATCTTCTAGTAAAGAAAACACCCAAAATGAAGGGTCCGGAAATGTACATTGCCGAAGAGATCGGTGTACAATTCCAGGAATCCCTACTTGCCAGAGTTGGATTACAAGGCCTACTTGCCAGAGTTGGATTACAAGGCATTGTGCATTTTAAAACGCTGTCACTGACGGAATCAGGCGGGAAAGAGACTGAATTCTCTTTCCAAATCGATGGTCCGGCTGGGGTCAAGAGGGTTGTGATGCAGGGCTCTCGGATCAGCAGCCTCGAAAATGGGCTGTTTCACATACGGACTGCACCTGTTGAGGAGCCAGTGCCGATCTTGAAGTACAGCTTGCAGCCTCATTTCACCCCAATTCCTTTGCGGGTCCGAATGGTTCAGCGTCACAGCGGGACACTGCTTTCTGTGATGGTACAGTATGCATCAAATCCTGAGTTGATGACACCATTGCACGATGTGACGTATGTTTTGAAGCTGCCCGTGACCCTACATTGCTTAAGGTGTCACCGAAGGCAGTTTCGAATCGGGCGGAGAGGAAATTGAGATGGCATGTTCAGGATATTCCTCTGAAGGCCCCGTCTGGACATCTAAGAGCACGGCTGCCCATCGATCCTAGTGAGCTGGAGTCAGAGGAAGAGATTGACGTTGTTGGTTTTGTGAAGTTCTCGGTGCAAGGAGCTACCATGCTTTCTGGGATTTCTCTAAGGCCAGTTTCCGATGACCCAGACTTCTACCAAGTGAATCACAGGTACACGAGTGGGATTTATATGTGCAACTGACCTGAGTTAAATGGCTGTCTTCTGGTCCCCATCTTGTTCTCTCATCATTTGTGGTTTTCAGAGAGTGGCGCGATCATGTTTGTAATATTTTTGAACTGGGTTTGATTTATTCTTATCCAGTTTGTGCTTACATAGAAACATTTTTTTGTTCTTTGCTGATGTTTCTTTAGTTAGCCCATTCAATAAATAGTACGTTTTGTGTTATTTCTACAGTGTCTAATTTGTTTGACTGTGTAATGGAAAATTCAAAGCTTTGAAATCTAATGTGAAGGTGCAAATTGTGGTATGTACAGATTTTTTTAGTGGGATTTGTTTTGAAATTTTAATTGTTTTCATATGAATGTATGAAGACATCTTGATTTGGAATTACTGGTACAAATGACGTTTCTGTAGATGATACTTTTGTGGATTTAATTTTAGCTATTAGTTTATAAGAAAATGATGGTATTACAAAAGATACTATTAAAGTATGGGGGCAAGAAAATTATTATTATTATTATTATTATTATTTTCCTGATAATCTGAAGGAAAAGAAGAAGCAAGACATAGTAAGGTGAAGAACCAATATAGAGATATTGTCGACCACATGGAGTCCTTAGTTCTATCACCATTAAAGTAGTGGTGATTTTGATATCTTCTCTTTTTGGTATAGTGGAAAGGAGCTTGGTAGAACTGAGGAGCCATTTTAAGATGGCCAGGTTACCTGAAGCTTTTAGTTGTTTCAGAATGCAATTGTTACAAGGGAGGAGTTAGTGAGAAGATTCTAGATTCTACATGGTGGCAATTTCAATGACTTTTCGTGGAAGGGAGATTGGTAGAACTGAAGAGCCATTTTATGTGTGTATGCTCTGATGAGAAAAGGATATCCCAATGATTAAACCTTGACATAGTTTTCTTTGAACCCTTTTGATTCTTTGTTCATTCTCCAAACATATAGAGTTACGTGTTCCAACCACCATATGCCTCCTACATTGTTTAGATTGGATGGTTTCCCTTTATTTTGAGAAGGGAAGATCCAATTTTGCTTCTCTTTGGGAGATTTCTTTTAGCATGTCTAGGGTCATTTTAGCGCATTGGGAATCGTGAAAATATGCATGTCGAGACTGAATTGTGCTTCATCCCTCCTTGCATCTACAAAAGACTCACTATGTTGAACTAGGAATCCAACGAATCTAAGTGGAGCTACAAAAAACCTCCACTCACACTTCCTTTTTTAGCCTAGGTAGCCATATTTTTTTGATGGAGTGAAATTTTATTAAAGAAAAGGAAAGAAAGACTATCAATAGAGACAACCTTTTATAAGAGATGACCTGGATACAGTCTTTGGCAAGAGAATCTGCAATTGAGTTCCCATACGTAGGAGTAACACGAAAAAAAGTTGACCCAACAAAGTCCAAAGCCTTAATCTCAGTAACAGTAGGTTGTCTCTTCCTAGAAAGTAGAAGCCGTACATGAAGCAGATGCTCAGTTGACAACACTTCTCAAATCTCCTTCCGCTTCTACGGGATGGCCCATAAAGAATTATTGCACCATCTGAAGGTCACACAAATAGTTATCAACTCGGCATGGTTAGAATCTCATTCACCCAGAATTCTAATGCCTTGTGCTTGTCTTGAACCACTCCACCAATGCCTAACTGATCGGGGTTACCAATTGAGCATTGACACCCATATTTCCAATGTTTTGTTAATAGGCGGTGGGAAGCACATGCTTTTGGGAGTTTTCGAGCTGGTTGCAAGCACGTTGTGATCCTAGATCCATATTATTTTTGTTGATGCTGCTCCATGGGATGTACACATCATCTAACCTACCCAAGTGCTCCAAAAGCCAAATTATTTTGTTATCCAGGGTATGCTGACTTAGTTTAGTAGTAGGATAAAAAATTATATTATGGCAGGAACATTTAATGCAAAAGTGCAACTATTACACCTTTTTATTTACAAATTTCTCTCATTTTCTTGTCCTTAAAAAAATAAAAATAAAAAATCCTCTCCTTCTCTTGTCCTTTAGCAATTAAACCATAATATTAGAAATGTAGCAATTTATGGATTTCTTTTATGAACAATTTTGATATCTTCATCACTTAGATAAAGTGAGTGCAAAAGATGTGATGATTACTCCTTGGTACTAAACTTTTGTACAATGGTAATTTTGTTTCATATTCGTACCAAAGAAAGCTTTAGGGCATGTTTGATAACAGCAAAATTTTAATCCTAGGACCTAGACAACTTGTCTAGGTCAGGCTTTGTCCAGTCTTGTTTGCCTACGTTACGTTGTCTTGCAATTATTCTGATGTTTTTTTAAGGGTGACGATGAATTTTATTGAGAAAACACTCAGGTGGTGCAAAAACTACAACTGAAGGAGAAGAAAATTACCATCTTCAAAGATTATATACAAGAAGCCCATTCCACAACAAGAAGTTTAGCTTTGGAGAACATCTCTCCCACTTTGGAGGATTTATTGCGGAAGCACCTCCCCTCCTGTTCCTTTTACCCCAACTTGCCCATAATGAGGCTAGCAAAACCATCTCCAAAATTCCAAATAGCTCTTACATTTCTCCCTAATCCCACTTCGTGCATGAGTAGGAATAACTCCCCAACCGAATTTAACATAACCTAGGACATTTCAAAGAGTCTGAAGAAGCAACTCCAAACCTATCCAACGAACGGACAATGGATGAAGAGATGGTCTATAGATTCAGTGTCTGCCTTGCACATCGTGTATACATTGGGCAACATCATTGATCTCCTTTGAAGGTTGTTGATGGCAAATATTTTCCTTCTTCCAATGAGCCATCCGAAAGCTGCTACCTTAAGGGGAGCCCCATAATGCCAAACGTTGGCCAAGCACACATTGGAGCCATCCTCGTTCGAAGAGCAAAAGAAATCATAGAAGAACCGAACTGGGAAGCTTCCCGGTTTTTCCTTTAACGAAATCAATTTGTCTTTATCTTCACTCACGAACATGCATAAGTGAAGGCAATCGAGTAGCCTTACAAAAGAGAAGCTTTCCGATTTATCCTTTAACCAGATCATTTTGTCTCTATCTTCACTCACCATCATGCATAGGTGAAGGCAATTGAGAAACCTTACAAACTCCTTTGTCCAA
The DNA here is from genome assembly GCA_030180095.1 of Magnolia changhungtana. Lineage (NCBI taxonomy): Eukaryota > Viridiplantae > Streptophyta > Magnoliopsida > Magnoliales > Magnoliaceae > Magnolia > Magnolia changhungtana. The sequence goes on from JASAUF010000481.1 coordinate 388,765, forward strand.
CATGTTTCTCCGGCACGGTGGGGACCAAACAACATTATTTCCAAAATAAGAGCAACAATTTGAGACCAGAATATTCCTTCCTACGAAGAGTCGAGCGACTATAGGGAATGCTAGTTGGAGAGATTTTCCCGATCCACACATCCTCTTGTTAACCCGATTTTGGGATCAGCACGTGGAACGTGTGGTGTTTGGTTCGAGGCCTTTCACAATGGTTCACGAAACATTTGCCAACATGCAAGAGGTAGGAGGCAAGCAAACCATGGGCTATTTTATTTCTATGGATGCATGTACATTCTAGGTATGGTACAAACGTCACCCTTAATTATTCCAGAGGAAAAACCATTGATTCTAAAGCAAAGCTCAATGGGCTGTCATGAGATGCATGGTGTTATACTCATGCTATGTAATGATAGCCTTAGCTGTCAAAGGTACCTATTTAGCCTTTTGGCGCTGAGGATCACTAGCTTGGGGCCTCAATATGCTCTCTATGCGGAGTGGGTAGCGACAGACACAATTTGAAAGATGAGTGATCAATCAGTGAGTGATGTCTAGTCTTGATATGCTTATGAATGTCAGCTTGTATCTCTAGTATGGCTAAAGTGATGTTGGCATCATAGGCTCATCACGTAATAGTACAAGTCAGCATGGTGGGCAGGGAGCTTCCTTGCTTTGTTAGACTGGCTAAACTTGTGGCCGTACGATAGGGAGTCGGGGCTCATAGACCATAGAGTTATAGCTTTCCTCGACAATCAACTTTTCTCAGCTCATCGTACGAGTAGGCATACGTGTGAGGAATGATGATATGATTGACATGCGTGTGTCGAATGATCACAAACCTTCAAGGTTCCCCGTTGTATCAACCTCGGCGAAGGGGATAAAGGGGTCAGCTAGGGCGATTAGAGGGCCTTGATGTCTTTGAGGACGAGGCCAAGCTATCTCATCTTTGGGCAGCTCAAGGCCTATGAATGAGATGAGATACAATACAATGTGCATAGATGCGGTTGTGTATGAGGTGGCATGATATGCATGATGCTACATGAGCATGGCTTGTAAAGCCATAAAGGGGAGTTGCAATCATTTTACTAAGGGAGTTACAATCATTTTACCGAGGTCGTTCCGTGGAGTGTATGAAAATGAGAATTAAGTGAAATGATGACGTGACATGCCACATAGCAAGCATATACAAGTTGGCGACAACTGTAATTCAGCTGTCCTCTAATTCTTGGGAGTCAATTAGAGCACCCCATGTGGCAGGGGCTCTTCTCACTCCTCTATAAATAAGAGAACATTTTTCCCATTTATAACACAATTTAAAAGAAGAGACTTGCCTCTAAATTCTTCTCTCACTCATTTTCTCATCATTTTCAAACCAAGGTTAGATCTAAAGATCGTTGAGATCTTAGATCTGGAAGTGGACAGCCAATGATCGGTGGCCGAAAGAAATTAGCGGCTGAGATCTGGTCAGTAGGTGGGCCTAAGTCTACACGCAAAACAGACTGTGATCTGTGTCGTAAATAGGCTATTAGACAAGCTGATAGGTCTTAATCTGGACCATGAAGCATGTCTTAATATGGGCCGTATGTTGGACATGAAGTGGGCTACTTGCCGAGCATGGGATGGGATTGCGCATAGGTTGAGATCTAGGCCGTGAACGGGCCTCGATCTGGGCCACAAGTTGTAAATGGGCCAGCAAGATGGCCAGTAGCTTGGGCCACAAGTGGGCTACAAACAGGGCCTGAACCGAGTCCTGATTTGGACTGTGAAATGGTGTTAGGTCCGGACCATGAATGGTGCGAATCTGGACTGTGGGATGTTTTGAATCTAGGTCATGACCAGATGGGCTGAAGACTGATCAAATGGACCGTGGTTTATCAGATGGGTCCACAACACTCATGAAGTGAGAGATAGACTATTGTGATTTAATGTGTGAAGGAGATTCACACATAACAGCGAATCTCAAGTTGCTATCATAAGTAACCAGATCACATCTGTTGGTGTAAAAGGGAGAACTACTTCCTGTAATGTGGATAGCTACCACGATCTTGGGTGAATGAGTAACTCATAGGCAATTGCTGGTTCCCAGAATCCCAGATACAATGAACGATGGAGGGTGAAGGGTTGATCACTGCCCTTCTGGTTTCAGCGCCAACAAGAGAGAAATGGTGTGATGACTGCCCTTGCTTACTGCTGATCATGGATGGCGGGTAACTTTTGGATGGTTCGGATTATCGGAGACAGATCCTTTTGGCTGCTCGAGAAGCCAAGTGTAGTAGATCATAGAAATGGATTCCTTCCATGGCCGATTGGTGGATACGACTCCAAATCTAGGTTTGATCTTCTGTACGTCTCATCTGATGGAGGAATTTGATTTAGATCAATGATAAACGGATTTCCAGATCTGGCTCTGTAGCTTCGACCTGAGAGATGAAGAACAAGAGAAAGTTGGAAGAACATCTATTGAATATAAAGATTACAGAAATTCGAAGATCATTCCAATAGATCTGATTGATGTGATCAAATTGTAGTTGGTCCGATGAACTCATATCTGGTTCAATTAGATTGTAACAGATGCCATTGAGCTGTTGCTGATTCAATCAGATCTCAGTAGATCTAAGCAGGTCTCTACTGATTTTATCAAATTGAAGCTGATTCGATCAAATCTTAGTGAGCTTGATCGGATCATAGCTGATTCAGAAGAAGAAACAAGAGAAAGGAAGAAGAAAATCTGTAGTTGGAGAAGAAGATCGAAATCTGAAAGAATGAGAAATTGGAGCTCCATTACTGATCTTGATCTCTGTAAATCACTGATCTTCTTGCATGAATTGCTGATATGATCTTATCGCAGATCTGATGATAGCTTATGTGCTGATCTTATCTTTATGGCTCTATGCTTGACGTTGATAGCTGTCCACGACCAGATCCAAGATTGCTAGACGCAGATCGCGACCGCTGATTTCTTTTAGCTACTGATCACTAGCTATATGATCTCAGATGTGACCTTGGTTTGATAAGGAGAAAAGGAGAAGAGAAAAAGAGGGAAATAGAAGAATTTGGAGGGAAGTCTCATTCTTTTAAATTGTATTGCAAATGGGGGGAAGGCTCCCCTATTTATAGAGGAGGGGGAGGAGTTCCTACCACATGACGTGTTCCAATTGGCTCTCAAGAATTAAAAGACAACTGGATTGCAACCGTCGCTAGCTGGAGATGCTTGACATATGATATACCACATCATCACTTCACTTAATTCCCGTTTTTACACTCTACATGGAGTGACTTTGGTAAAACACATAACTCCCTTGTCAACGGTCGGATCGGGGTGATCTTATATTCATTGGAAAGCTCACTCAAAGAGCTACGATACATGCTTGGAATTAGGCCGATCGGATGTCGTCTGGCCCACCAAATGGGACCTGTGATATGGCTAAGGCATCCTCACTCGCAGCTGCCTGATCAGCAATATATCTTTGTGGTAATCAGGGCAGATCTCCAAACAAATTTTAGGTAAAAGTAGACTTGATAATCTTTCCAAGGGCTCAAAAATCGCCTTAATCAGACATTGTTTAACCCTTGATCCATTGTCTCAAACACGGGTCATGTGCGCTTTGCAATTTTCAGTAACTTATAAAGTGTAACTTTGTGTGTGTGTGTGTGTGTGTGTGTGTGTGTGTGTGTGTTAACAGATGCCCCCACTCGAGCCCAGCAGACGACTGACATGCAACCCACCTGAGGTGGAGATGATGTAAAATTCACAGTAGGGGCCGCCATCAAGTCCATGAGCTTGGTGGATCTCTATGTCTTCTCAAAACATATCCCCATTTTAGAATTTGTGTCACAATCTGAGTCAAAAGTATTCGGTGGCAGGACAGAGGCGTTTCACACGCAATGTTAGTAGCTTGGGACTTGGTGCCCACTTATTCACTCAAAGTGCCGGCGCACTTAACCAATCCAAAATCCATAATTTGTCTTCCTTCCACAAAAGCCCCTTGCGATGGAGATATAACTTCCTCAATGACCGCGTGGAATCTAAATGCCAGCATCTTAGCCTATACCTTGCACAGACCACCTAAGAGACTTATGGGTATAAAGTTTTGAAGACTTTTGGCACCTTTTTTTTTTTGGATTCAGCTATCAGGAGAATGCGAATGTTGCCTCTCGATCGGGAGGATGCAAATGTGTCTCATTTTGAGATCCTATTGTGGAAAGAATGTAAAGAGAATTGCTAAAAGGAAGAAATCCTATGTCTTTGGGTGAGGATCACGTGATTAAATCTGCCCTCTCAAATCTTCCTCTTTACTATCCATCTCTTTTTAAAATACCAGCGAGCGTTGCAAGGAAGATTGAGAAAATTAAAAGATTTTTCTTATGGGAGGGAAGAGAAGATGGCCATAAGTTTCTTGTTAATTGGGAATATGTTCAAAAGCCAAAGGGGACGGGTGGTGTCAGTGGGGAGAAAATCTGGGCTCTTCTTATGATATGGCTGTGGAGAGATGTCATCTTTGGTAAGTATGGTAGTTTGGGTGAGGGGAAGTGGTTCTCTGTTTTGCTATTTAGAAATACATGCTCTAATGTGTTGAGGGCAATAAGCATCATTAGGAGGAGAGCTGGCCATTAAGGTTGGTCAATACCAAACAAAGTTGGGTGCTTGTTTGAGGAAGGAACTTGCTTTGTTGTGGGCTAGGGAAATAGGATCCAATTTTGGAAGGATATTTGGCTTGGGGATACTTGGTCAGAAACCTCTTTCCTCTTGCTTTTCTCTGTAGCTACGAACAAAGAGGTCATGGCTGCGTATTGCTGCGAGATCTTGGGAGGAGCCACATTGTGGAATGTAGTTCGTTGAAGAGATTTAAACCAAGATCAATTGCGGGGTTTTGGCATCTTTATGACTTCACTTCAGGATGTAACCATTGATCCCTCGAGTGAGGATAGGAAGTCTTGGAAGAGGGCCATGGTGGGTTGCTTCTCTTCGAAATCTCACTTGTTTAAGATGTGTGAGGTGGTTTTACACCTTAGAGGTCTTTTAATGCTTGCACACAAAAGATAGAGATCTAAAGGGATCTTTCAAATCCAGACTAACAAATTTTAGATCTAACGTATATCCTTAAAATGATGCCTAAATTTCAAATCCATAAAGGTAAACTAACATGATTCTAAATCTCAAAAGATCTTCCCAAATAAAAACCTACTAAATACTAATGACTTAATGACACATAAGATCTTATTAAAGATTCCCCTGGATACAATTCGCCCAAAATAACCAACCTATCTTGAGATGGGCCGTTTTACATCCAATCCCACAACCAAAGTGGGTCCATTTGATGGTGATGGATGGGCCGGAAGCATCGATGAAACTTTCTAGATGGTCCTTAGTGCACGAGGACAAGTATTGTTGCCCTTACCCGTTCCTTCTATAGAAGCTTCTTGGCCCAGTGAATCACTTAACTGATTTCATGTGCCATTCATTTGCTTCATCATCACTTCTATTATTTGTCGCAAGAGTATTCATGGTTCTTATCTCCATCCCTCTCAGGAATATAGCTATGCCCACTACTTGTGCATATAACTGTAGATTTGCCCATTGATTGTCATGGGTCCCTGACCTGAACTGAAGATTGCATGAGTAAGAACACGTGAAGTTTTGGAATTGTCTGTTAATCAGTCATAGATCATCGAACTGGCTTGGCGATTGTGTGCAAAATGCTGATCTTGTAATATGGGTAGATATAGCCATTAAAGTAACAACGGATCAATGGATCTGGTTCATAGATCACGTGGAAACCATGATTAGTGATACGGGCAGATCTGACTGTTACTAGTATTCTGGTCTTTACAATACCTGAGGAAAAGAATAACTAAAGGAAAGCATCAGTAATCATGAAGGGAGAAAAAAGGGGCAATGTGTGATCATGCGGATACGTGTGCTCATAGGGGGGGTCCAAATGTGCGGAACTTGTGATTGGGTGGGACCTGCCCTAGATCTATTGTGTCACACATTTGGTTGCATTGGGATGCGCAACATTCCCATGGAAAGGTTGGGCTGGGAGGTAATTTTGGTAGTTTGGGACAATCACTTCTGACAGTGGGATCAGTGAATTTGCTGTTTCAATCTCTCTTGTGAAACAAAGATGATGATTTAAGTGGCTGGGTAGATCTGTTTGTGGTCTGTGCTGAAAAACAATAGCAAGACCGTTTGGGATGAATTGGACAAGTTTAAAGCTCAGTGGGATCTCTTCTAGTGCATTGCATGGATTTGGACACAATCATATTCTTGTGCGTAAATTTCAATACAAGGTATGCGTGTACATTCTAGCATTATATTATTTTCTGGATTCCATTAATTGGGATTAACTTCCCTATGGAATGGGCATTATTCGCTCGGTGCAATAACCAAGTAGTCCCAGCTATGTGCAGATTTGATAGGTTCTTCATTTCTTCATATTGGGAATTGCGTCAACATTCACTAAGTGCCCTTCCCACCAAACTTCATAGTTCTCTAATACTCAAGATTGCAGAAGTGCTCCTGAGGCCCTTGCGCATTCAAATTCCTAGGTTTACAATATGGTGGAGAAGTGTGGGACAGAATTTAGGTTCTGATGGTTGGTCTGTTTCAAAATTATAAACAAAGCTTTAAGAGCCTGAAGAGAAGACTCTTAACTGGGTACTCTTAGGAAGGTAGAAGAAAATGATGATCTGATTCTTGATCAAATTGAGGAAACTCAGCTCCCTGACTAAGGGATAAAGGTCCCACAAATGCCTTCTTCTTCTTCTTTTTTTGCTATTCAAAAAAAAAAAAAAAAACGGGAAGAAAAATTAGAGTATCAGCGAATAATGTTGAAAGAAAATTTCATAAAACAGTTGTTGAACGGGTGTATGTGTCCTCAAAATTCTGTATACTGTCCCTTTTTTTTAAAAAAGATTGAGAATGATTTGTTCAACCTTGCGGGTTAAATTTTTTTATTTTATTTATTTTTTATTTTATTTTATTTATTTATTTTTTAAAGCAACGAAGAATGCATTAAAAAGAAATGAGGAAATACAAAAGGGGCTGCTGAGATTGCAGCAACAGAAAAAACGAACAAAAGGAGACTAAAAACCTAAAAAGAGAAAATCAAAACTATTAAGAGAAGGAACAACAGAGGCCCATTCGATAAGCAACTGCTTGGCTCTCGACTCAACCGATTGAGGCGTGACCTGCACATTGTTGAAACATCTGTCATTGCGTTCCCTCCAAACTGCCCACCAGATTGCCATAATTGCCATTTTCTAGACCTTGGATTTCGCTTTGCCCATCTTGAAACCATGCCAATACGCAAGGAGGGAGGACGCTGACGCAGGCATGCATCCACTAACGCTAAATCTATCGAAAAACTCTGAGCGGATGAGAGAAACAAAAGGACAGTGCACAAGAAGATGGTCAACCGATTCCTCACTGTCCATACAGCAAAGGCACATGTTGGCAAGATGCATTCCCCTCTTCTTAAGATTATCGATAGTTAAAATTCTATTCCTAGAGGCCAGCCAAGTGAAACAGATAAATTTTGGAGGGCGCATAGACCAAATCAGAAGGGGGGGGGGGAGGAGAGAGGAGGATTTGTCCTTGGTCTAGATTAGATGATCCAGATCAGTGATGGAAGGGGAGACGCTGGATAAGCAGTCCAGAAGATCGGCAAAGTGGGAGACCTCCCAATCATGAAGATTGAGGATTTGTCCTTGGTCTAGATTAGATGATCCAGATCAGTGATGGAAGGGGAGACGCTGGATAAGCAGTCCAGAAGATCGGCAAAGTGGGAGACCTCCCAATCATGAAGATTTCTACGGCAACTGATGTCCCAGACTACGCCATTTTCGGTCCGAGAGAAGAAACTTTTGATCGGCTTGTCCTTCAAAGTGGCTAGGCGATAAATGGAGGAAAAACTCTCTTTCAAACACCTATCTCCAATCCAATGGTCTTCCCAAAATTGAATAGCCGCACCATCGCCCAATTGGAAAGAGATATTTTCCAACACCGGATTTTTACAACGAAGGATACCTTTCCAAATACGTGAAGCTCTGTAGGCAGAAGAGTCCCTAGTCCACCATCCTCCCTTCGAGGTCCCATATTTCCCTTTTATGACACGGTTCCACAAAGCTTCCGGTTCAGATCCCAGTCTCCAGGTCCACTTTCCAAGGAGGGCCATGTTCATAATCTTCAGGTTTTTGACACTAGCACCTCCCTCTCTAAAGTGGGTACAAACCTCCTGCCGATCAAGGAGATGAAATTTGGGTGATTATCCTTTAGGTCCACGTAAAATCTCTCCTCGGTTTGCAAATGCAAGGGACGGCGGAAAAGGGACATGAAGTAGATAGGAATATTCGATAAAGTGCTTTAATGAGCGTGAGCCTCCCCTAAAGACAAATAATGACATTTCCATGTAGCCGAATTTTTGAAATTTCTCCACCACCTGTCCCACATGGAGAGGGGAGGAGAGCCTGCCGGTAGACCCACAAAGGAAGTGAAAGTGGTGGAGAAGAAGATACGAGCGAAAGAAGAAAGGTCTTGGTCAGCAATGTGGGTCCCAAAGATTTTTGATTTTGCCATGTTAATGCGCAGACCTTACGGGTTAATTTTGGCTAGATTAGATGATCCAGATCAGTGTTGGAAGGGGAGACGCTGGATAAGCAGTCTAGAAGATCGGCAAAGTGGGAGACCTCCCAATCATGAAGATTTCTACGGCAACTGATGTCCCAGACTACGCCATTTTCGGTCCGAGAGAAGAAACTTTTGATTGGCTTGTCCTTCAAAGTGGCTAGGCGATAAATGGAGGAAAAACTCTCTTTCAAACACCTATCTCCAATCCAATGGTCTTCCCAAAATTGAATAGCCGCACCATCGCCCAATTGGAAAGAGATATTTTCCAACACCGGATTTTTACAACGAAGGATACCTTTCCAAATACGTGAAGCTCTGTAGGCAGAAGAGTCCCTAGTCCACCATCCTCCCTTCGAGGTCCCATATTTCCCTTTTATGACACGGTTCCAAAAAGCTTCCGGTTCAGATCCCAGTCTCCAGGTCCACTTTCCAAGGAGGGCCATGTTCATAATCTTCAAGTTTTTGACTCTAGCACCTCCCTCTCTAAAGTGGGTACAAACCTCCTGCCGATCAAGGAGATGAAATTTGGACTGATTATCCTTGCCGGTCCACAGAAAATCTCTCCTCAGTTTGTCAATACGACGCCGAACAGCAAGGGGACAGCGGAAAAGGGACATGAAGTAGATAGGAATATTCGATAAAGCTGCTTTAATGAGCGTGAGCCTCCCCCCTAAAGACAAATAATGACATTTCCATGTAGCCAGAGATTTTTGAAATTTCTCCACCACCCTGTCCCACATGGAGAGGGGAGGAGAGCCGATGACCAGCGGTAGACCCACAAAGGAAGTCGGCAGAGCAGTGGTGGAGCAGCCGAAGATACGAGCGAAAGAAGAAAGGTCTTGGTCAGCAATGTGGGTCCCAAAGATTTTTGATTTTGCCATGTTAATGCGCAGACCTTAGGGGTTAATTTTGGCTGTTTCCATTCAGTTAAACAGTTCATTTAAATGGAAGAGCATGGTCTTTTCACTGCAAATATGGCCTGGGGCCTTTGTATTTCCTAGCTCTGTACGTTGGATCTCTGTATTTCCTCGCTTTGTACGTTGGATCCCTGGATCCTTTTCATTTTTAATAAATGCTCTCTTATCTGTTAAATAATAATTAGATTTGAAGAATTGCTTGGAGACAAACAATTAGTAATGAGACAATTAGATTTGAAGAATTGCTTGGAGGCGCTAGTTGAAGTCCTAGGGGTTAAAAGGAGATAGGAATGCCACCTTTTACCATTGGATTGCCAATGCCAGGAGAACAAAATCTCTCTAGGGTGAAAATTGGAGAAGCAATCATGTGAAACCAGAAAGTGATTAAAAAAAATATCCGCAAGGAGAAGGTGATCCTGCATCTTCTTGATAATTTACAGTTAGAAAAAATTTCACTGGATCGAGCAGATTAGTTTGGATGAGTTTGTGGAGGAAAAAGAAATGTAGTGATGAATCTTGGGAAAGACAAGGTGCCAAGTACCTATGGGTTTTCTTGTGTTATTCCAGTGTTTGTTAGGAGAGTTAAAGACAACATTTTTAGAAGTGCGCAATTAATTCCACGGGAGGACGGGGTTGAACTTGTCTCCTGTGCATGTGGAATTTCGGGTGATGGTTATCTTGGACTTCTTCAGGATTGATCCTTGGTGGTAAATAGTCAATGCCCCAACTGAAAATAACTGCCGTTTGGTGATGCTCCTTTTAGATGGTGGAAACTGAATTAATCTTGTTAATATGGGAGAGTGGGATTGTGGGAGTGGTTAGAGGCGGAAATGGGTTGATTGCTTTCTCTTTCACAGGAAATGTGGGTGAGGGTGGCGCAAGTAGAGCTGAGGCTGTTGCTTTGAGAGAAGGGCTTCACCCTTTGGCTTCAAAATCTTTCTAGTCCGCTGATAGAGACCCTCGGGTTGTGCCTGGGCCTAGGTTTTGTCAAATCTTCTATTGAGGTGCCGATTACTAAATGTGCTGGGGTCGGGCTGTCCTGATCTGTCTCGCCAAGGGCCTTGAAGGGGATGCTGAGTCATGGTGCTTGGTCTTGTGTTTGTTGAAAAATCTAGTGACTTTACATGGTTACAGAAAGAAGTATAATCAGGAATGACAAATTGCATTGGCTGGAGCTAGCAAACAATGTTTGCTTTAGATGGAATTGATGAATAATGGTGGCCCATTTCTTCATGGAAATGCCTTGATCAACCCTCGAGGAATCAGGTGGAGTGGAGGATTCTATCAGCGGCTGGAGAGATCTTGTTTGAGGTGGTTTAGGCAGACGTGTCGAATTCAGCTTGTAATTTTTTACATGTTGGCCTTTCCTATTGGCGTGGTTTTAGCAGTTGGCAATAAGTCCACCATGTGTGGTATGATGCTGGAAATTGAGAAGAGCTACTGTTATCAGATGAGGAAGTCGTGTGGGCCATACATAGATTGGTGACCGTCGAAGGTGAAGCCTGATCCACCAAGTGTGCCACCTTTTCTTCACCTATAAGAACTTGTGCCGTGCCACGTCAAATGCAGAGGGGGAAAGCTATGTTTGTTGACAGTTAAAACCGCTCCCGAGTCACGCTTTTGAAATTGATGTCGGTGAGTAACGGTCATGTATTTGTGTGTTTGATCTTGATGAGATGATTAGAAAATGTTGCTTACTCTGCTGTTTTTTTTGTCTTGGAAGTAGCCATTGGAAGGAACTGGACCACTGGAGCAGGCCCGGCCGGTATCAAGGACATGAGGAGCACTCAAACAAAGCAACGCATTAGAAGACGGCTTCGGAGCCGATTGTGGGGTGAAGATACTCCGACATCTGCAGGGTGGCGGTGGGTAATGATCATGGGCCCCTCCTGCTGTTGTGTCAGGGAAAAAGGGTTCCATCAGGTGTTTGTTAGATCTACTGGGAAACATCTGAACCACTGAGCTGACATTCCTTGCAGGTATTACACCAATTCATGTGTTCTTACTAATCACTGCAAAAGAGACTCTCTCCAGCCAGCACCTTTTGAGTATTACAAAATGGATAGGCACAGAGAGGTCTCACCAACGGTCCACTTTGTGGTTATTACGGTTGGTGGCAGCGGTCAACCAACCTATCCATGGCAGGTTATAAGATGACTGGTCCAGATCTTGTACCCGTCCTGAGTATCAGGACTGCTAATAGGAAGGAAATGGAAGTGATTTCATGAACACGGGTCCCTCGAGTAGCCATATAAAAAAATGGGAACTTCTGTTTGAACGGTCCATGTGATGCAGCTCCCAAGAAACCCCAGGCCCAACTTTTATCCTTATCCAAAACTTTGGTGGGCATGGCAAAAGATAGACAAATCAAGGGAGGAAACTGTCTCCATTTTCCGTGGCTTACCAAAGTTTTGGATTAGGGTAAATGTCAGGTTCAGATCTTGCACTCATATCATGTGAGATGAGTTCTCAAAAAGCTGTCACGAGTTTTATATTATATATATATATATACACATATATATTATATATATATATATATATATATATATATATATATAGACACACACACAGAGTAGTGGTCTCCTGCAAACCATCCAGCAGGATACCTTGATGTGGTCCAATTCCCGGGATGGGAATTTGGAATTTCGTTCCTGCCCAAGGATGGTGGGTGGGACCCACAGCTATGTTTGTGAGAAATCCACTCCGTCCATCCATTATGTGAGCTCATTTCATGGAATGGAACAGAAAATCAGGACACTATTTGAGGTTGTAAAAGCCATTCACTTTACGTGAAAGCCGTCTACAACTACACAGTCGTGAAAGCCATTCACGGAAGGGGTGGTCCACCTCCGGTGGGTCCCATTATTATGCATTAAAAAAATCTACTCTAAATATCAAGTAAATGCCTTACTTTTAGGCCCATGATTGAAAAACCAAACCCAACCATGATTCAAATGGACCATAAGAATGGAAATAGAATGAGGATGACACTTACCCTCCAAATTGTTTAACTAGTTATGGGCCACATGTATCATGGATGGGCCTGATTTTTAAGTCGCTGACCTGAATTTGTGTCATCTAATGGTTTGGTTGGATAACAAATAAACATTACGATGGGCCCTAGGAAGTTTTTAATGGTGGGTGTTCAACCACCGGTGTTTCCTGTGGTGTGGTCCACTTGAGATGTGGATGTGGTTCATTTTTGGGTCAATGCCCTAAAATGAGTGGACAATATGGATGGACGGAGTGGATATATAACACATACATCAAGATGGTCCGGATCACAACCTAACTAAACCTGGTGTTTCAAAGGATCACATATTTTCCTTGGAATGGCTCACTTGAATTAAAGATTGTGTAGATTTTTGGGCCTTACAGTTAAAACAGGGTGACTCACATGATGATCGGGGTGGATTTCACCAAAACATTACGGTCAGCCCCACTTCAGCTAACCCCACCTTAAGACCGTAGATAAGGTTTGCGGACTAGTGTGCAGTAGACCATGACTCATATCTACTTGTTATCTTAGCCATACGGCTAAATTTCCAACAGTTACCTAATGGTCATAATAGATTTCAAGTACGCATCACTATAGGGCCCACCCTATCTAAGTTACCAAGATGATAGGGAGGTGGAGCGCACAAAGGGGCTTGAGTAGCCAAACTGGCTACGCAAGTGACGTCACCAAGTTCTATGGACGATGTATGTGTTGTCTCCACAGCGTCCATCCATTTGCAGATATTGTTTTAAGCGATGAACCAGAGAATGAGGCAGATCCAAAGCTTTAGTAGACCCACCACAAAAATCTGCGGGAAGATTGATGCCCACCGTTGAAACCTTTCTAAGGCCCACTATAATGTTTTATCGAAATCTAACCTGTTCAAAAGTTAACAAAGACATTAAAGAAGGGAAAATACAAATATAAGCTTGATCAAAAACTTTTGTGGCCTTTAGAAGTTTTTAACGGTGGCATCACTCTCTCAACTATTTTCTGTGGTGGGTTCCACTGGAGCTTTGGATGTGACTCATTCTTTGTATATTACCCTAAAATGATCTCTCCATATGGATGGACGGCGTTGATATAAAACATATATCATGGTGGGGCCACAGAATTTGGTGACGTCACTTCAGTAGCAGTCTCGCTATCAGTAGCCGTTCCGCGGAGAAATTTACCACTGTAGACAAATACCTTTTATCCAGCGGTTTTTACGAAGGAATACAAACTTAAGTTACCAACTTAGGCTAGCACGTGTGGACAGCGAATTTGAGGACGAAAATATCCCTGCTTTCTAAGAAAGCCGGTCAATGGCTACGAATTTGGTTGCCCTCTATGGCTACGGATTATAACCGTACGTAGTCAGATCTACCGTAGCCGATCTGACAGCCGACCCCAACAGTGGGACAGGACATTGAATTGGGGTCGACCAGGTCAGTGGGACAGTGAATTGGGATCGACCGGGTCAATGGGATGTGGCTTTAGCCAGAGGAGTGATGGTCTCCCTGCTCTTGTAATTGAGAACTTGCTCCCCACTACTTGATGTATCCTTTATCCTTTGGAAAAACAACTTGTTTTTACTTCTTTAGAAAAAAAACAAAGATTTTTTTTTTTTTTAGGTTTAAACTTTTTATTTTAAATGAGATAGTGAGAATGCTAAACAGAGGTAGTTAGCATAATTTAAAGATTGTTCATTTAAAAAGGTTTTTGTATGCCTCTAGGTTTGTCTAGGATGACATGATGCTAGTACCTATGACAAGAACATTGAGGAATGGCCATAAAGTGGTGGAGCCAATGACAATCTAAGATCCATGGGACTAGAATGTTTCAGTGACATTTCCTTAGGCAGGGTTGCTTAGGCAATGGCATCAACCCCTTGTTGACTCTAGTCCTTATGCATGAGAATGCATGTGTGTGAGTCGAGTATTTGTGGTGAGGGTGTAATCATTGCAAAGATAGTACCAATCTTAGATGAAGTTGCCATCTCATTTAAAGGTGATGAGGGTGTAATCATTGCAAAGATAGTGAGCTTCCTATTTTTCCCTCTTACATTGGAGGTTTTTTTTGTAACTACATTCAACTCTTCTAGGATTTTTCTCCTTGTTCCTGTTAGAAAAGCATGTTCATGTTCCAGTAGTAATGGATGCTGCTTGCTGGTGCAATTATTACAGTTTGGTGATTCCTGCTTCAATTATGAACTGAACATATACTGGTTTGACACTGTTGTGTTGATTTGGAACAAGATGGATGTGAGAGCAAATTAACAGTTGAAATACTTGTTATCTATGCTGCATGTTTTTGTTTACCATCTACTGTCATTGGAATTATCTTGAGGTGTCCCAGGTCTAGTAGTGCAGCCTTCCGTCTTTCCAAAACTCAGGCAGAACCATACTGACCCATCTCTCCGTCTTTCCCGAAAATGGCATACCTTGCTCAGTTCCAACTACTGTGATAGAATCCCTTTTTTCAATCCCATGGTTAATGATTAGTTGTATGTCTAGCCATCGCTGATTAATGTCAAATATAATTTTTATAGTTAATGATGGAAGTTTGCATAATTCATGGACGATAACCGTAGCCATAGGTATTTCACTACGGATTTTATCCGTAGCCGACTCTTTTTCTGGTGGTGGAGTCAGGGTTGACAGTGTTGGGACCCGGTCGACCGGGTCAGTGGACAGACAGTCGGGGTCGACTTGGTCAGTGGACAGGGAGGCAAGGTCGGGATCAGTGACCCAGTCCTTTTACAATAAAATATTATATAGGCTTGGGCCCAATTTGTAATGTTCAATGACAAATTACCCAGTCCTTTTATAATGATATTATCTTCTCCCTTCTCTCTCTATGCTTGCTACTCATCATCAGTCCCTAAGAACGGTACAATGTAGCCGTCAACATGGTATCAGAGAAGTTGTTGGCCAAGCCTTGTTTGAGCTTAATGGTTGATCCAGACTCGTTTTTGCAAGATGGTTAATCCAGTTGTTCATATCGCTTAATTTGCATTAGTGCCTATTTGCCTGAAGTTATTCATTGTCTCGTCACTTCTACTACTCGCCTGCCTACTCGCCTCTCATCACAGCCCGTGCTACCCATCTCAATTGTTGCATTTCTACTCGCAAGGCAAACTACAATTTGAGAGAGGGAACCTATGAATTGAGCGAGGCAATGTAGAAATTCAGCGAGACAACCTAGGAATTGAGCGAGGGAAGTTAGGAATTGAGCGAACGAACCTAGAAATTCAGCGAGGGAACCTATAAATTGAGCAAGGGAACCTAGGAATTGAGCGAGGCAACTTAGAAATTGAGCGAGGCAAGGTGGGAATTGAGCGAGGCAACGTAGAAATTCAGCGAGGCAACATACGAATTGAGCGAGGGAAGCTAGGAATTGAGCAAGGCAACGTAGAAATTCAGCGAGGCAACATAGAAATTCAGTAAAGCAACATACGAATTGAGCGAAGGAAGCTAGGAATTGAGCGAGGGAACCTACAAATTCAGTAAGGCAAGCATGAAATTCAGTGGGACAAAAATGAAATTGAACAGGGTAAGAATGAAATTCAGCGGGACAAACATGAAATTGAGCGAGGCAAACGTGAAATTCAGCGGGGTAAACTAGGAATTGAGCCAGGGAAGCTAGAAATTGAGTGAGGGAAGCTAGGAATTGAGCGAGGCAACATAGAAATTCAACGAGGCGTCCTAGGAATTAAGCGAGGGAAGCTAGAAATTGAGCTTGAAAACCTAGAAATTCAGCAACGCAACTTAGGATTTGAGGGAGGAAAGCTATAAATTGAGCGAGGGAACTTAGAAATTGAGCGAGGCAACGTAGAAATTCAGCGAGGAAACTTAGGAATTAAGCAAGGGAAGCTAAAAATTGAGCGCGGGAAGCTAGAAATTCAGCGAGGGAACCTATAAATTGAATGAGGCAACCTAAGAATTGAGCGAGGGAAGCTAAAAATTGAGTGAGGCAACCTAGAAATTCAGCGAGAGAACCTAGGAATTAAGCGAGGCAACGTAGAAATTCAGCGAGACAACCTAGGAATTGAGCAAGGGAAGCTAGAAATTGAGTAAGGGAATCTAGAAATTCAGCAAGGCAACATAGAAATTCAATGAGGCAACCTAGGAATTGAGCGAGGGAAGCTAGAAATTGAGGGAACCTAGAAATTCAGCGAGCCAACGTAGAAATTCAGTAAGGCAACCAACGGATTGAGCGCTAGCAACAAGCAACGGCTTTGAAGTTGCATCGGCTTTGAAGTTGCAGCCATTTTCTTACTGCCTTCACTTGCTCCTCCGTTTGCTGGGCTTTTCGCCGTTGCTTGCGGAATAGGGAATCTTTCTTTTTTTAAAGAAAATATACCCTTAGTTAAATCGTCAACAAAGATGAGAATGACTTTTGTTGAGAGACTATCTATCCTCTCATAGATAGAGGATTAATAGATAGAAGAGAGAAGATCTCTATATCTTTTCTCATAGATATAATATAGAAGAGAGATCCCTCTCATTTTTGATCAGGAGAGAGATCTCTCTTCTCCGAGGGCTTTGGATTCAACGATTTTTAAGAGCAAGACAGAGAAAAGAAGCATTAAGATAATACCTTTCATCCTAATCTCATCTACTGAAAAAGGGCCCCCTCTTGATCACCTAAAGAGATTTTTAGGTAGAATTAGCATATTTATGACTGTGAGGATTGAGCTGCCAAATGAGATTATCATCATTCCTCAGCTGGGGTTCTGGAAGATAAGATTTATGTAGTACATAAAAAAGTCTTTTGAATTGAGCGAGCCAACCTAGAAATTGAGCGAGGGAAGCTAGAAATTGAGCAAGGCAGTCTAGAAATTGAGCGAGGCAATGTAGAAATTCAGCAAGACAACTTAGAAATTGAGCAAGGGAAACATGAATTTGAGCGAGGCAAACTTGAAATTGAGTAAGGCTAACATGAATTGGAATGAACTTTAAATGTAATTGAACTAGCCTAACAATTTGCTCTTAGGTGAATTTAACCGAGCAGTTAATGAACTTGACCGAGCTTTACATGAAATTCTCTTCAGTGAATTTGACCGAGCAATTAATGAAATTGACCGAGCAGTTCATAAAATTTTCCGTTACATTACATGAATCCGTGGAAGTTCCCCATCATATTTCTATGATATCTCTGTCAAATTTATGAATTGCTCAGGGAATTTCACCAATCATGAACCGAGAAGTAGGTCAAACGGACCAAAACCTCTCGCAAATCGGATTTATAGTTTACTCAGTACGCTCTTATAGTACTGAGTTAACTGAGTTGGGCACACCCAGATCCATAGCTCAATTGGCAGACTGAGTGGAGATACCTCGTTTCAACTTAGGTCTTGGTATCGATCCCTAGCGGGGGTAGCCAACATGGAGTGTGTGTATTGACATGGGTGTGTGCTAACAAGCTAACCACCCCCCCCCCCCAAAAAAAAAAAAAAAAAAAAAAAATTTAATAAAAAAAAAATAAATAAATAAACTGAGTTGGGCCCCCCTTGATTGTATGTGGACTATCTACAGCGTTCATCCGTTTTTCCATCTAAAGTAAGGGTTTCAGTCCAAAATGGTGGCATATCAAAATATCAAGTGAATCATACCACAGGAAACAATGGTTCCACTGTAGAAACCTTGTTATGCCCCCACAATGATATTTTATTTCTAATCCATCATGTTCATAGGATGATTTTTGCATGGATGAACCGAAACCAAGATGCGAGCTTCATCCAGTAGTTCAATGGCCCACAAAAAATTTACACCGTTTAGGTAAATATACTGCATTATACCTGTGGTGCGTGCTTTCTTCCATGGAGGGACCATTTAAAAAAAAAACAAGAGAATGCTAATTAATAGAGAGGGTGGGATCCAGCTAGAGGATGGTGCGATCCAAGCAACGGAAGTAGTGCAAGATTTTCGTCCTTTTTTTTTTCGAAAATGGAGCGAGGGGAGGGAGAGGAAATGCAACATCAGTGAAAAGGAGCAGTTTTGTCCTCAAATCCGTTGTCCACACGTGTTAGTCTAAGTTGGTAAATTAAGTTTGTATTGCTTCATAAAAACGGCGAGAGAAAATTGGTTTTGTTTACAGCGGTCATTTTCTCCGTTCCGCGCCCTATAAAGGTATCCCGTGGGGACGCGGATTTCCTGCAGGTTTCTACGCAAGGATGGTGGGTGAGACCCACTGCTATGTTTGTGAGAAATCCACTCCATCCATTTGTTTTTAGATCTCATTTAATGACATAAAACAAAAAATCAGGAGGATTTAAAACTCAAGTGGGTCGAGGAAACAGTGGATTTTCAGCGAGCACTGTTGAAACATACTACTGGCCATAAAAGTATTTTATCAGCCTAAATTTACTATCTTTTTGCTTCATCTACGTGGGAATAACATTATAAGCGGATTGGATTACATATAAACATCAAGGTGGAGCCCAAAAAGGTTTTAACAGTAGAAATTTCTTTCCTTTTCCATCTAGTGAGACCCACTTGAGCTTTTAATTCTCCTATTTTTTGCAAAAGTAATGTAATGAGCTCACAAAATGGATGGACGGAGTGGATTTCTGACAAACATAGTGGTGGGTCCCACCCACCATCTCATGTGAAAGGCTTTATAAAAAAATCCACATCCCTCTCGAATAGAGAATTTAGACCGCACCAAGGTATGCTGCCGATGGTTCGCGGGAGACCATTACTCTCTCTGTCTATATATATATATATATATATATATATATATATATATATATATATATATATATATATATATATATATGAAAAGGTTCTATGCGGTTGAGGTCATGGGTCAAGCTGTGTGGGCCTCACCATAATGCGTGTCGAACATCTACCCCATTAGTTGGGTGCACCATTCCATGATGGACCTAGATCTTAAAAATCAAGTCAATCCGTGACTTTTGTGGGCCACACCACATACATACCCTCCATTAAAAATTCATAATCATTTGTTGGGCCCACTGAAAACTAGCTCACAAATCCAGCCCATACATTATGTGTGTCCCACTTGGATGAGAGGTCAGACCAAGTTTCAGACGTATCAAAATTTCAGGTGGGCCCCACCAAGTGCTTTTATATATTTTAGGATGTCTTCACATGATTTTAGATGGTATGACCCACCTGAGTTCTATATACGGGTGATTTTTGGGATATCCCATAATTTAAAGGGGACCCATCAAATGCACGGTGTTAATGTTCAACATATATCACGGTGGGGCCCACACAGCTTGAACTCATGGGAAGTTCCCATGAGCTGGACCGCATAGAACGTGTGTATATATATATGTGTGTGTGTGTGTGTGTGTGTGTGTGTGTGTGTGTGGGGCATGCACACTTGTATACATGGCATGTTTGTTACTGGATTGTAATGTCCAGAAGGTGGGGCCCACTGTAGGTGGGTCATAACCTCAAGATCAGATTGATCGAGGATTAATAAGCTGTGATTAGACCTATTAGCTGGGTGGTCCTGGGTTATGGTTTGGTTTGGGTTTGGACATATTAGCTTGGCCTGTGAACCGAGCTTACGTTCACATCTATACCCTGATCCAATATTGCGGCTACGCTCAGGCTCAGGTCATTTTAACCTGAACTGTCCAGGGCTTCATCTAGACATCCATCCCTTCCAATCGCCTAATAGACCATTGGATTTCATTTATTTTTTTTTTGGTGGGTGTGGCCCACTCGATCAACGGAGGGGTTTAATAAATTTTCAGGCCCGGTAGGGTCTGGTGCAACCAATTTTTTGGGCTCAGCCTTGGGTATAACCTAATCGAAGATTGGTCTTGGGCCTTATAGAGTCGGACCGTCCAATGCCCGGCTTAAATCGGCCCATTTCCATACCTATGCCCAAATTCGGTGGATCCGTGAGTCCCACCTCCCGAAATTTCGTATAGTGCCATCTTCACAGGCGTGGCCCGTGCAATTGCTGGTTTGGCACGTGTGTGACGTGTATGAGTGCGTGTGGAGGAGGGCGCACGTATGGCGGCAAACTCCGTATATATCTTCTTGGAATTGAATTTTTATTCTTCAAACCCTTCGCTGTGAGATGTTAGCATCGATCCGTTCCCCCCCACTCTTATGCTTTCTACTGCACGTTAAAAACCCTTCTAAATCTTCGGTTTTTCCTTCTCTTCTCACTCTCGTTTCCTTATCCAATCTCTGCCCTTCATCACGAACCCACCTTGCAGACAACGCCATCATCTTCCATTCCCGCAATCTGCATCGCTCATCGAGCTTGCCTCCTAGAATTTCCACATCTCAGAGAGATGTCAGCCTTGACCAGAACATTGCTCGGTCGAATTGGATGATCGACCAACTCAGCCGAGAAGGGAAGATCTCCGACGCCCGACGCTTGTTTGATGAAATGCCCGAAAGAGATGTTGTCACGTGGACGGCTCTGATTTCTGGGTACATCAAATGTGGCTCGATAAAAGAGGCTCGCCGGCTGTTTGATGAAAGTGCAGCGAAGAAGAACGTTGTTACGTGGACAGCATTGCTTGCTGGGTACTTCCGTTTTAAGCAGATTGAGGATGCCGAGAGGTTGTTTGCAGAAATGCCTCAAAGAAATGTCATTTCTTGGAACACAATGCTTTCTGGGTATGCGAAGAATGGGTGTGTTGATTCTGCTTATGATTTGTTTGAGAAAATGCCTGAAAGAAATGTGGTTTCTTGGAATACGATCATTACAGCTTTGGGCCAAGAAGGGAGAATTGAGGAAGCACGGCGGCTTTTTTATCAGATGCCGGTGAGAGATGTGATTTCTTGGACAGCAATGGTTGCTGGTCTTTCCCAGAATGGTAGGATTGATGAAGCTCGCAACCTTTTTGATCAGATGCCTGAGAGAAATGTGGTGTCTTGGAATGCAATGATCGCGGGTTATGCACAGAATCTGAGGCTGGATGAAGCTCTCTATCTCTTTGAGAGGATGCCTGAAAGGGACCTTCCGTCATGGAATGCGATGATTACGGGGTTTATCCAAAATGGGGATTTGAGACGTGCTCGGAAATTATTCAATGAAATGCGGGAAAGAAATGTGGTTACTTGGACTTCTTTGATCACAGGCTATGTGCAAGATGGGCAGAGCGAGGAGGCCATGAAGATCTTCTCACGAATGCTGAACGATGGAATTAAACCCAACCAAGGAACTTTTGTAAGTGTTTTGAGTGCCTGTAGCAGTTTGGCTGGTTTCGGCGAAGGAAAGCAAATTCATCAGATCATAAACAAAACCATCTTTCAGTTCAACACCTTTGTTGAATCGGCTCTCATAAGCATGTATGCAAAATGTGGTGAGATCAGCATTGCCAGAGAGATGTTTGATCGTTCAAACCAAAAGGACTTGGTATCTTGGAATGGGATGATCTCTGCATATGCCCACCACGGTTACGGCAGAGAAGCGATCTGTTTGTTTGATGAGATGAGGGGAAATGGATTCAAACCCGATGATGTCACCTATGTCGGGGTGCTATCCGCATGTAGCCACTCAGGCCTAGTTGATGAAGGGATGGAGTATTTCAATGAATTGATGAGAAACCCATCAATCGAAGTGAGAGAAGACCATTATGCATGCTTGGTTGATCTATGTGGACGGGCTGGACGACTTGAGGAGGCTGTGGAATTCATCGGCCGACTGAAGAATAAACCATCCGCGTGCGTGTGGGGGGCACTTCTAGGTGGGTGTAGTGTCCATGGGAATGTGAGGATAGGGAAACATGCAGCTAAACAGCTCTTGGAGGTGGAGCCCACCAATGCTGGGACATACTTGTTATTATCTAATATATATGCATCAGCTGGTAGATGGAAAGAGGCAGCTAAGGTGAGATTGAAGATGAAAGATCAAGGATTGAAAAAGCAGCCTGGGTGTAGTTGGATTGAAGTAGGTAATAGGGTCCATGTGTTTGTGGTTGGTGATAAGTCTCATGGCCAAGCTAAGGAGATCTATTACTTGCTTCAAGATCTTCATCAGAAGATGAAGAAGGCAGGGTATGTTCCTAAGAAGGATTATAGAGTTAATCATGATTTTTAGTAATTTAATCGGTATTCCGTCGTGATAGAGTTCCTTGAATTTGTTTATGGGTGCAACTTCAAGCGGAATGTGCACACAGAGAATTGTATGTGCTGTGGTAGGATATGTGCACAATGTCTCCTGGTGTGTGCATTGCACACTGAATTCCTGCCTTTTATTTATTTAGCTAAGCACTCGGAAGTGAAAGGTATTCTATAACAGTAGCGGTGGCCGTAACAACCATCACTTGTACCCTTGTGATATGAGCCATAATAGCCATTACGGTCTTTTTATTATTATTGAAGCTCTCCTTGAAAAACCATTGCACGATGTGACGTTTGTTTTGAAGTTGCCTGCGGACCCTAGATTGCTTAAGGTGTCACCGAAGGCAGTTTTGAAGTTGTTGGGTTTGTGAAGTTCTCGGTGCAAGGAGCCACCACGCTTTCTGGGATTTCTCTAAGGCCAGTTTCCGATGACAAGCCAGACTTCTACCAAGTGAATCACAGGTACACGAGTGAGATTTATATGTGCAACTGACCTGAGTTAAATGGCTGTCTTCTGGTCCCCATCTTGTTCTCTCATCATTTGTGGTTTTCGGAGAGTGGTGCGATCATGTTTGTAATATTTTTGAACTGGGTTTGATTTATTCTTATCCAGTTTGTGCTTACATAGAAACATTTTTTTGTTCTTTGCCGATGTTTCTTTAGTTAGCCCATTCAATAAATAGTACGTTTTGTGTTATTTCATACAGTGTCTAATTTGTTTGACCGTGTAATGGAAAATTCAAAGCTTTGAAATCTAATGTGAAGTGCAAATTGTGGTATGTACAGATTTTTTTAGTGGGATTTGTTTTGAAATTTTAATTGTTTTCATATGAATGTATGAAGACATCTTGATTTGGAATTACTGGTACAAATGACGTTTCTGTAGATGATACTTTCGTGGATTTAATTTTAGCTATTAGTTTATAAGAAAATGATGGTATTACAAAAGATACTGTTAAAGTACGGGGGCAAGAAAATTATTATTATTATTATTATTTTCCTGATAATCTGAAGGAAAAGAAGAAACAAGACATAGTAAGGTGAAGAACCAATATAGAGATATTGTTGACCACGCGGAGTCCTTAGTTCTATCACCATTAAAGTAGTGGTGATTTTGATATCTTCTCTTTTTGGTATAGTGGAAAGGAGCTTGGTAGAACTGAGGAGCCATTTTAAGATGGCCAGGTTACCTGAAGCTTTTAGTTGTTTCAGAATGCAATTGTGACAAGGGAGGAGTTAGTGAGAAGATTCTAGATTCTACATGGTGGCAATTTCAATGACTTTTCGTGGAAGGGAGATTGGTAGAACTGAAGAGCCATTTTATGTGTGTATGCTCTGATGAGAAAAGGACATCCCAATGATTAAACCTTGACATAGTTTTCTTTGAACCCTTTTGATTCTTTGTTCATTCTCCAAACATATAGAGTTACGTGTTCCAACCACCATATGCCTCCCACATTGTTTAGATTGGATGGTTTCCCTTTATTTTGAGAAGGGAAGATCCAATTTTGTTTGCTTCTCTTTGGGAGATTTCTTTTAGCATGTCTAGGGTCATTTTAGCACATTGGGAATCGTGAAAATATGCATGTCGAGACTGAATTGTGCTTCATCCCTCCTTGCATCTACAAAAGATTCGCTATATTGAACTAGGAATCCAACGGGTCTATGTGGAGCTACAAAAAACCTCCACTCACACTTCCTTTTTCAGCCTAGGTAGCCATATTTTTTTGATAGAGTGAAATTTTATTAAAGAAAAGGAAAGAAAGACTATCGATAGAGACAACCTTTTATAAGAGATGACCTGGATACAGTCTTTGACAAGAGAATCTGCAATTGAGTTCCCATATGTAGGAGTAACACGAAAAAAAGTTGACCCAACAAAGTCCAAAGCCTTAATCTCAGTAACAGTAGGTCGTCTCTTCCTAGAAAGTAGAAGCCGTACATGCAGCAGATGCTCAGTTGACAACACTCCTCAAATCTCCTTCCACTTCTATGGGATGGCCCATAAAGAATTATTGCACCATCTGAAGGTCACAAAAATAGTTATCAACTCGGCACGGTTAGAATCTCATTCACCAACCGGAATTCTAATGCCTTGTGCTTGTCTTGAACCACTCCACCAACGCCTAACTGCTCGGGGTTACCAATTGAGCATTGGCACCCATATTTCCAATGTTTTGTTAGTAGGTGGTGGGAAGCACATGCTTTTGGGAGTTTTCGAGCTGGTTGCAAGCACGTTGTGATCCTAGATCCATATTATTTTTGTTGATGCTGCTCCATGGGATGTGCACATCATCTAACCTACCTAAGTGCTCCAAAAGCCAAATTATTTTGTTATCCAGGGTATGCTGACTTAGGTTAGTAGTAGGATAAAAAAATATATTATGGCAGGAACATTTAATGGAAAAGTGCAACTATTACACCTTTTTATTTACAAATTTCTCTCATTTTCTTGTCCTTCAAAAAAAAAAAAAAAATCCTCTCCTTTTCTTGTCCTTTAGCAATTAAACCATAATATTAAAAACGTAGCAATTTATGGATTTCTTTTATGAACAATTTTGATATCTTCATCACTTAAATAAAGTGAGGGCAAAAGATGTGATGATTACTCCTTGGTACTAAACTTTTGTACAATAGTAATTTTGTTTCATATTCGTACCAAAGAAAGCTTTAGGGCATGTTTGATAACAGCAAAATTTTAATCCTAGGACCTAGACAACTTGTCTAGGTCAGGCTTTGTCCAGTCTTGTTTGCCTACATCACGTTGTCTTGCAATTATTCTGATGTTTTTCTAAGGGTGACGATGAATTTTATTGAGAAAACACTCAGGTGGTGCAAACTACAACTGAAGGAGAAGAAAATTACCATCTTCAAAGATTATATACAAGAAGCCCATTACACAACAAGAAGTTTAGCTTTGGAGAACATCTCTCCCACTTTGGAGGAGTTATTGCGGAAGCACCTCCCCTCCCATTCCTTTTACCCCAACTTGCCCATAATCAGGCTAGCAAAGCCAATCTCCAAAATTCCAAATAGCTCTTACCTTTCTCCTTAATCCCACTTCGTGCTTGAGCAGGAATAACTCCCCAACCGAATTTAACATAACCTAGGACATTTCAAAGAGTTTGAAGAATCAACTCCAAACCTATCCAACGAACGGACAATGGATGAAGAGATGGTCTATAGGTTCAGTGTCTGCCTTGCACATCGTCTATACATTGGGCAACACCATTGATCCCCTTTGAAGGTTGTTGATGGCAAGTATTTTCCTTCTTCCAATGAGCCATCCGAAAGCTGCAACCTTAAGGGGAGCCCCACAATGCCAAACGTTGGCCAAGCACACATTGGAGCCATCCTCGTTTGAAGAGCAAAAGAAATCATAGAAGAACCGAACCGGGAAGCTTCCCGGTTTTTCCTTTAACGAAATCCATTTGTCTTTATCTTCACTCACCAACATGCATAGTGAAGGCAATCGAGAAGCCTCACAAAAGAGAAGCTTTCCGATTTATCCTTTAACCAGATCATTTTGTCTCTATCTTCATTCACCATCATGCATAGGTGAAGGCAATTGGGAAACCTTACAAACTCCTTTGTCCAACATGTTCCTCCGGCACGGTGGGGACCAAACAACATTATTTCCAAAATAAGAGCAACCATTTGACACCAGAATATTCCTTCCTACGAAGAGTTGAGCGACTATAGGGAATGCTAGTTGGAGAGATTTTCCTGATCCACACATCCTCTTGTTAACCCGATTTTGGGATCAGCACGTGGAACGTGTGGTCTTTGGTTTGAGGCCTTTCACAATGGTTCACGAAACATTCACCAACATGCAAGAGGTAGGAGGCAAGCAAACCATGGGCTATTTTATTTCTATGGATGCATGTACATTCTAGGTATGGTACAAACGTCACCCTTAATTATTCCAGAGGAAAAACCATTGATTCTAAAGCAAAGCTCAATGGGCTGTCATGAGATGCATGGTGTTATACTCATGCTATGTAATGATAGCCTTAGCTGTCAAAGGTACCTATTTAGCCTTTTGGCGCTTAGGATCACTAGCTTGGGGCCTCAATATGCTCTCTATGCGGAGTGGGTGGCAATAGGCACAATTTGAAAGATGAGTGATCGATCAGTGAGTGATGTCTAGTCTTGATATACTTATGAATGTCAGCTTGTGTCTCTAGTATGGCTAAAGTGATGTTGGCATCATAGGCTCATCACGTAATAGTACAAGTCAGCATGGTGGGCAGGGAGCTTCCTTGCTTTGGTAGACTGGTTAAACTTGTGGCCGTACGACAGGGAGTCGGGGCTCATAGGCCATAGAGTTATAGCTTTCCTCGACAATCAACCTTTCTCAGCTCATCATACGAGTAGGCATACGTGTGAGGAATGATGATATGATTGACATGCGTGTGTCGAATGATCACAAACCTTCAAGGTTCCCCGTTGTATCAACCTCGGCGAAGGGGATAAAGGGGTTAGCTAGGTCGATTAGAGGGCGTTGATGTCTTTGAGGACGAGGCCAAGCTATCTCATCTTTGGGCAGCTCGAGGCCTATGAATGAGATGAGATACAATCCAATGTGCATAGATGAAGCTGTGTATGAGGTGGCATGATATGCATGATGATACATGAGCATGGCTTGTAAAGCCATAAAGGGTAGTTGCAATCATTTTACTGAGGGAGTTACAAACATTTTACCGAGGTTGTTCCGTGGAGTGTATGAAAACGAGAATTAAGTGAAGTGATGACGTGGCATGCTACATAGCAAGCATATCCAAGCTGGCGACAACTGTAATTCAGCTATCCTCTATTTCTTGGGAGTTAATTAGAGCGCCCCACGTGGCAGGGGCTCCTCTCACTCCTCTATAAATAGGGGAACCTTTCCCAATTTACCACACAATTTAAAAGAAGATATTTGCCTCTAAATTCTTCTCTCCCTCCTTTTCTCATCATTCTCAAACCAAGGTTAGATCTAAAGATCGTCCAGATCTTAGATCTGGAAGTGGACAACCAATGATCCATGGCCAAAATAAATTAGCGGCTGAGATCTGGTCAGTAGGTGGGCCTAAGTCTACACACAAAACAGACTGTGATCTGTGTCGTAAGTAGGCTATTAGACAAGCTGATAGGTCTTAACCTGGACCATGAAGCATGTCTTGAGATGGGCCATATGTTGGATGTGAAGTGGGCTACTTGCCGAGCATTGGATGGGATTGCGCATAGGCTGAGATCTAGGCTGTGAACAGGCCTGAATTTGGGCCACAAGTTGTAAATGGGCCAGCAAGATGGCCAGTAGCTTGGGCCACAAGTGGGCTACAAACAGGGCCTGAACCGAGTCCCGATTTGGACTGTGAAATGGTGTTAGGTCCAGACCATGAATGGTGCGAATCTGGACTGTGGGATGTTTTGAATCTTGGTCATGACCAGATGGGCTGAAGATTGATCAAATGGACCGTGGTTTATCAGATGGGTCCACAACACTCATGAAGTGAGAGATAGACTATTGTGATTTAATGTGTGATGGAGATTCACACATAACAGCGAATCTCAAGTTGCTATCATAAGTAACCAGATCGCATCTGTTGGTGTAAAAGGGAGAACTACTTCCTATAATGTGGATAGCTACCATGATCTTGGGTGAATGAGTAACTCATAGGCAATTGCTGGTTCCCAGAATCCCAGATACAATGAACGATGGAGGGTGAAGGGTTGATCACTGCCCTTCTGGTTTCAGCGCCAACAAGAGAGAAATGGGTGTGATGATGACGGGTAACTTTTGGATGGTTCGGATTATCGGAGACAGATCCTTTCGGCTGCTGGAGAAGCCAAGTGCAGTAGATCATAGAAATGGATTCCTTCCGTGGCCGATTGGTGGATTCGACTCCAAATTGAGGTTTGATCTTCGGGACGTCTCATCTGATGGAGGAATTTGATTTAGATCAATGATAAACGGATTTCCAGATCTGGCTTTGTAGCTTCTGACCTGAGAGATGAAGAACAAGAGAAAGTTGGAAGAACATCTAATTGAATATAAAGATTACAGAAATTCGAAGATCGTTCCAATAGATCTGATCGATATGATCAAATTGTAGTTGGTCCGATGAACTCACATCTGGTTCAATTAGATTGTAACAGATGCCATTGATCTGTTGCTGATTCAATCAGATCTCGGTAGATCTAAGCAGGTCTCTACTGATTTTATCAAATCGAAGCTGATTCAATCAAATCTTAGTAAGCTTGATCGGATCATAGCTACTGCTGATTTCTTTTAGCTACTGATCACTAGCTATATGATATCAGATGTGACCTGTGCTTGATGAGGAGAAAAAGAGGGAGAGAAGAATTTGGAGGGAAGTCTCATTCTTTTAAATTGTATTGCAAATGGGGGGAAGGCTCTCCTATTTATAGAGGAGGGGGAGGAGTTTCTGCCACATGACGTGTTCCAATTGACTCTCAAGAATTAAAGGACAACTGGATTGCAATCATCGCCAGCTTGGAGATGCTTGACATATGATATACCGCATCATCACTTCACTTAATTCCCGTTTTTACACTCTACATGGAGTGACTTTGGTAAAACACATAACTCCCTTGTCAACGGTCGGATCGGGGCGATCTTGTACTCATTGGAAAGCTAACTCAAAGAGCTACGATACATGCTTGGAATTAAGCCGATCGGATGTCGTCTGGCCCACCAAATGGGACCTGTGATATGGCTTAGGCGTCTTCACTCGCAGCTGCCTGATCAGCAATATATCTTTGTGGTAATCAGGGCAGATCTCCATTGTTACAAGTCGGATTGACGTGAAACAAATTTTGGGTAAAAGTAGACTTGATAATCTTTCCAAGGGCTCAAAAATCGCCTTAATCAGACATTGTTTGACCCTTGATCTGTTGTCTCAAACACAGGCCATGTGCGCTTTGCAATTTTCAGTAACTTATAAAGTGTAACATTTTTGTGTGTGTGTGTGTGTGTGTGTGTGTTAACAGATGCTCCCACTCGAGCCCAGCAGACGACTGACATGCAACCCACCTGAGGTGGAGATGATGTAAAATTCACAGTAGAGGCCGCCATCAAGTCCCAGAGCTTGGTGGATCTCTGTGTCTTCTCAAAACATATCCCCATTTTATAATTTGCGTCACAATCCGAGTCAAAAGTATTCGGTGGTAGGATAGAGGGGTTTCACACGCAGTGTTAGTAGCTTGGGACTTGGTGCCAACTTATTCACTCAAAGTGCTGGCGCACTTAACCTATCCAAAATCCATAATTTGTCTTCCTTCCACAAAAGCCTCTTGCGATGGACATATAACTTCCCCAATGACCGCGTGGAATCTAAATGCTAGCATCTTAGCCTATACCTTGCACAGACCACCTAAGAGACTTATGGGTATAAAGTTTCAAAGACTTTTGACACCTTTTTTTTTGGATTCAGCTATCGGGAGAATGCAAATGTTGCCTCTCGATCGGGAGGATGCGAATGTGTCTCATTTTGAGATCCTATTGTGGAAAGAATGTAAAGAGAATTGCTAAAAGGAAGAAATCCTATGTCTTTGGGTGAGGATCACGTGATTAAATCCGCCCTCTCAAATCTTCCTCTTTACTACCCATCTCTTTTTAAAATGCCAGCGAGCATTGCAAGGAAGATTGAGAAAATTCAAAGGGTTTTCTTATGGGATGGAAGAGAAGACGGACATAAGTTTCTTGTTAATTGGGAATATGTTCAAAAGCCAACGGGGTAGGGTGGTGTCAGTGGGGAGAAAATCTGGGCTCTTCTTATGATATGGCTGTGGAGAGATGTCATCTTTGGTAAGTATGGTAGTTCGGGTGAGGGGAAGTGGTTCTCTGTTTTGCTGTTTAGGAATACATGCTCTAATGTGTGGAGGGCAATAAGCATCATTAGGAGGAGAGCTGGCCATTAAGGTTGGTCAATACCAAACAAAGTTGGGTGCTTGTTTGAGGAAGGAACTTGCTTTGTTGTGGGCTAGGGAAATAGGATCCAATTTTGGAAGGATATTTGGCTTGGGGATACTTGGTCAGAAACCTCTTTCCCCTTGCTTTTCTCTGTAGCTACGAACAAAGAGGTCATGGTTGCGTATTGCTGCGAGATCTTGGGAGGAGCCACATTGTGGAATGTTGTTCGTTGAAGAGATTTAAACCAAGATCAATTGCGGGGTTTTGGCATCTTTATGACTTCACTTTAGGATGTAACCATTGATCCCTCAAGTGAGGATAGGAAGTCTTGGAAGAGGGCCGTGGTGGTTGCTTCTCTTCGAAATCTCACTTGTTTAAGATGTGTGAGGTGGTTTTACATCTTAGAGGTCTTATAATGCTTGCACACAAAAGAAAGAGATCTAAAGGGATCTTTCAAATCCAGACTTTAACCAATTTTAGATCTAAAGTATATCCTTAAAATGATGCCTAAATTTCAAATCCATAAAGGTAAATAACAACTACTAACATGATTCTAAATCTCAAAAGATCTTCCCAAAATAAAAACCTACTAAATACTAATGACTTAATGACACATAAGATCTTGTTAAAGATTCCCCTGGATACAATTCTCCCAAAATAACCAACCTATCTTGAGATGGGTCGTTTTACATCAATCCCACAACCAAAGTGGGTCCATTTGATGGTGATGGATGGGCCAGAAGCATCGATGAAACTTTCTAGATGGTCCTTAAGTGCACGAGGACTAGTATTGTTGCCCTTACCCTTTCCTTCTATAGAAGCTTCTTAGCCCGGTGACTTACTTTTCATGTGCCATTCATTTGCTTCATCATCACTTCTATTATTTGTCGCAAGAGTATTCATGGTTCTTATCTCCATCCCTCTCAGGACTATAGCTATGCCCACTACTTGTGCATATAACTGTAGATTTGCCCATTGATTGTCATGGGTCCCCGACCTGAACTGAAGATTGCGTGAGTAAGAACACGCGAAGTTTT
Source organism: Magnolia changhungtana (assembly GCA_030180095.1). NCBI lineage: Eukaryota > Viridiplantae > Streptophyta > Magnoliopsida > Magnoliales > Magnoliaceae > Magnolia > Magnolia changhungtana. Next base: position 420,310 of record JASAUF010000481.1, read on the forward strand.
GGAATCGAACTGGCTTGGTGATTGTGTGCAAAATGCTGATCTTGTAATATGGGTAGATATGGCCATTAAAGTAACAACGGATCAATGGATCTGGTTCATAGATCACGTGGAAACCATGATTCGTGATACGGGCAGACCTGACTGTTACTAGTATTCTGGTCTTTACAATACCTGAGGAAAAGAATAACTAAAGGAAAGCATCTGTAATCATGAAGGGAGAAAAAAGGGGCCATGTGTGATCATGCGGATACGTGTGCTCATTGGGGGGGTCCAAATGTGCAGAACTTGTGATTGGGTGGGACCCTTTCTAGATCTATTGTGTGTCACACATTTGGTTGCATTGGGATGCGCAACATTCCCATGGAAAGGTTTGGCTGGGGGGAATTTTGGGAGTTTGGGACAATCACTTCTGACAGTGGGATCAGTGAATTTGCTGTTTCAATCTCTCTTGTGAAACAAAGACGATGATTTAAGTGGCTGGGTAGATCTGTTTGTGGTCTGTGCTGAAAAACAATAGCAAGGCCGTTTGGGATGAATTGGACAAGTTTAAAGCTCGGTGGCATCTCTTCTAGTGCATTGCGTGGATTTGGACACAATCATATTCTTGTGCATAAATTTCAATACAAGGTATGCGTGTACATTCTAGCATTATATTATTTTCTGGATTCCATTAATTGGGATTAACTTCCCAATGGAATGGGCGTTATTTGCTTGGTGCAATAACCAAGTAGTCCCAGCTATGTGCAGATTTGATAGGTTCTTCATTTCTTCATATTGGGAATTGCGTCAACATTCACTAAGTGCCCTTCCCAAACTTCGTAGTTCTCTAATAGTCAGAGTGCAGAAGTGCTCCTGAGGCCCTTGCGCATTCAAATTCCTAGGTTTACAATATGGTGGAGAAGTGTGGGACAGAATTTAGGTTCTGATGGTTGGTCTGTGTCAAAATTATGAAGAAAGCTTTAAGAGCCTGAAGAGAAGACTCTTAACTGGGTACTCTTAGGAAGGTAGAAGAAAGCAATGATCTGATTTTTTATCAAATTGAGGAAACTCAGCTGCCTGACTAAGGGATAAAGGTCCCACAAATGTCTTCTTCTTCTTCTTTTTTTACTATTCAAAAAAAAAAAAAAAAAAAAAATGGGAAGAAAAAAAAGAGTATCAGAATATAATGTTGAAAGAGAATTTCATAAAACAGTTGTTGAACAGGTGTCTGTGTCCTCAAAATTCTGTATACTGTCCCTTTTTTTAAAAAAAGATTGGGAATGATTTGTTCAACCTTACGGATTAATTTTGGCTGTTTCCATTCAGTTAAACAGCTCATTTAAATGGAAGAGCATGGTCTATTCACTGCAAATATGGCCTGGGGCCTTTGTATTTCCTAGCTCTGTACGTTGGATCTCTGTATTTCCTAGCTTTGTACGTTGGATCCCTGGATCCTTTTCATTTTTAATAAATGCTCTCTTATCTGTTAAATAATAATTAGATTTGAAGAATTGCTTGGAGACAAGCAATTAGTAATGAGACAATTAGATTTGAAGAATTGCTTGGAGGCAATAGTTGAAGTCCTTGGGGTTAAAAGGAGATAGGAATGCCACCTTTTACCATTGGATTGCCAATGCCAGGAGAACAAAATCTCTCTAGGGTGAAAATTGGAGAAGCAATCATGTAAAACCAGAGAGATTTAAAAAAATATCCACAAGGAGAAGGTGATCCTGCATCTTCTTGATAATTTACAGTTAGAAAAAATTTCACTGGATTGAGCAGATTAGTTTGGATGAGTTTGTGGAGGAAAAGGAAATGTAGTGATGAATCTTGGGAAAGACAAGGTGCCGAGTACCTATGGGTTTTCTTGTGTTATTCCAGTGTTTGTTAGGAGAGTTAAAGACAACATTTTTAGAAGCGTGCAATTAATTCCACTGGAGGATGGGGTTGAACTTGTCTCCTGTGCATGTGGAATTTCGGGTGATGGTTATCTTGGACTTCTTCAGGATTGATCCTCGGTGGTAAATAGTCAATGCCCCAACTGAAAATAACTGCTGTTTGGTGATGCTCCTTTTAGATGGTGGAAACTGAATTAATCTTGTTAATATGGGAGAGTGGGATTGTGGGAGTGGTTAGAGGCGGAAATGGGTTGATTGCTCTCTCGTTCTCGGGAAATGTGGGTGAGGGTGGCACAAGTAGAGCTGAGGCTGTTGCTTTGAGAGAAGGGCTTCACCCTTTGGCTTCAAAATCTTTCTGGTCCGCTGATAGAGACCCTAGGGTTGTGCCTGGGCCTAGGTTTTGTCAAATCTTCTATTGAGGTGCCGATTACTAAATGTGCTGGGGTTGGGCTGTCCTGATCTGGCTCGTCAAGGGCCTTGAAGGGGATGCTGAGTCATGGTACTTGGTCTTGTGTTTGTTGAAAAATCTCATGACTTTACATGGTTACAGAAGGAAGTATAATCAGGAATGACAAACTGCATTGGCTGGAGCTAACAAACAGTGTTTGCTTTAGATGGAATTGATGAATAATGGTGGCCCATTTCTTCATGGAAATGCCTTGATCAACCCTCGAGGAATCAGGTGGAGTGGAGGATTCTATCAGCGGCTGGAGAGAGCTTGTTTGAAGTGCTATAGGCAGACATCTGTGTTGAATTCAGCTTGTAATGCTTCACCTGTTGGCTTTTCCTATCAGTGTGGTTTTAGCAGTCGGCAATAAGTCCACCGTGTGTGGTACGATGCTGGAAATCGAGCTACCTTTCAGGAGCTAAATGAAAGAAAAGACCTGCTCTTATCAGATGATGAAGTGTTGTGGGCCATACGCAGATTGGTGACCGTCAAAGGTGAAGCCTGATACACCGAGTGTGCCACCTTTTCTTCATCTATAAGAACTTGTGCCGTGCCACATCAAATGCAGAGGGGGAAAGCTTATCTCTGTTGACAGTTAAAACTGCTCCCGAGTCGTGCTTTTGAAATGGATGTCGGTGAGTAACGGTCAGGTATTTTGTGTGTTTGATCTTGATGAGATGATTAGAAAATGTTGTTTACTCTGCCTTTTTGTTTTTTTTTCTGGTCTTGAAGTAGCCATTGGAAGGAACTGGACCACTGGAGCAGGCACGGTGGGTATCGAGGACATGGGGAGCACTCAAACAAATGCATTGATCTTGATGAGATGATTAGAAAATGTTGTTTACTCTGCTGTTTTTTTTTTTTTTTTTTTTTTTTTTTTTTTTTTTTTTTTTTGGTCTTGGAAGTAGCCATTGGAAGGAACTAGACCACTGGAGCAGGCCCAGCGGGTATCGAGGACATGAGGAGCACTCAAACAAAAGCAATGCATTAGAAGACGGCTAATGCAGGAGCATTTTCACACTGTGCTCGAGTGGGGTCGCTTGTGGGATGCAGGGGCACACTCGGGGTGGGTGCGGCCCACGGAGGAGGTCTCGTGTTCGAGACTCCTCACCAGGGGTGATTAATGCACATTTCACACCGGGCTCGAGTAGGGTAGCCTGTGGGATGCGGGGACACACTCGGGATGGGTGGCCCATGTGATTTGGGGCCCACGAAGGGGATTCGGCCGATGTCCAAACCCATGAGATGTGGGGCCTGGGCTATGAGATAAAGGGATTAATTCGCCATACTCTAACAGTTCGAACTTTTAGAGCAAGTGGTTAATTGTCCTGCATCAGATTGGTATCAGAGCGGGAGGTCTCGGGTTCGAGACTCCTCACCGGGGGTGATTAATGCAGGATCATTTTCACATTGGGCTCGAGTGGGGTCGCTTGTGGGATGCAGGGGCACACTCGGGGTGGGTGCGGCCCACGGAGGAGGTCTCGTATTCGAGACTCCTCACCAGGGGTGATTAATGCGCATTTCACATCGGGCTCGAGTGGGGTAGCCTGTGGGATGCGGGGACACACTCGGGGTGGGTGGCCCATGTGATTTGGGGCCCATGAAGGGGATTCGGCCGAGGTTCAAACCCATGAGATGTGGGGCCTGGGCTATGAGATAAAGGGATTAATTCGCCATAATCTAACAGTTCGAGCTTTTAGAGCAAGTGGTTAATTGTCCTGCATCAACGGCTTCGGAGCGGATCGTGGGGTGAAGATACTCCGACATCTGCAAGGTGGTAGGTAATGATCATGGGCCCCACCTGTTGTTGTGTCAGGGAAACAGGGTTCCAGAGGGTGTTTGTTAGCTCTACTGGGAAACATCTGAACCACGAAGCTAACATTCCTTGGAAGGATTATACCAATTCATGTGTTCTTACTAATCACTGCAAAAGAGACTTTCTCCAGTCAGCACCTTTGAGGATTACAAAATGGATAGGCACAGAAAGAGGTCCTACCAACGGTTCATTTTGTGGTCATTACGGTCGGCAGCAGCGATCAACCAACCCATGGCAAGTTATAAGATGACTGGTCCAGAACTTGTACTTGTGCTGAGTATCAAGACTGCTAGTAGGAAGGAAATGGAAGTGACTTCGTGAGCACAGGTACCAGGAGTACCCATATTAAAAATGGCCACTTCTGTTGATGGTCGTGTATATATCTATCTGATCCGTCCAATTTTTTTTATACCACATTGCAGTTGGCACATGGGCCGAATTGCAGCCGTTAAATAGTCATTGGACAATCCTAGTTAGAGTCAGCATGGGAACTATACAACTATGAATCGTGTGTTGTATGAGCTCTCAAACCGACGGTTCAAAGGGACCTGGCGGTTTCATGGGTGCTGCATGTGATCACATGGACAGTTAAGATTTTGCACTTATACTAGGGGAGACAAGTTTTGAAAAAGTTCTCATGGGTTCCCGTGAGAACCGATGCTCTCTCTCTCTCTCTCTCTATTTATATATATAGAGGAATGCACGTGGGCCCAAAATCCACCCCATGAAACCCAGGGCCTAACTTTTACCCTATCGAAAACTTTGGTGAGCTAGGGCAAAAGAGAGACAAATTGAAGGAGGAAACTGTTTTCTTTTTCCATGGCCCACCAAAGTTTTGGATCATAGTGAATGTCCGGCCCTGCGGGTTTCATGGGGTACTGCAACACATGGACGGTTCAGATTTTGGTCCCACATCATGTGTGATGAGTTCTGAAAAAGTTTTCATGAATTATCAATTATCGTGAGAACTCGTGCGCAGGTGAGCATATATATATTGGAAATGCTCACCTGCGCACCAATTTGCACGGAACTAGTGCGAACTTTTTTGAGAACCCATCACATGTGATGTGGATCCAAAATCTGAACCGTCCATGTGAAGCAGCACCTCATGAAACCTCCCGGGCCCAAGTTTTACTTTGATCCAAAACTTTGGTGGGCCATGAAAAATGAAAACAGTTTCCTCCCTTGATTTGCGTTTCTCTTTGCTATGGCCCACCAGAATTTTAGATCAGGGTGAAAATTTGTCCCTTGGAGTTTCATGGAATTCCACATCACACGGACCGTTCAGATTAGACACACATGACACGTGCGCAAAGGTGCACACGTGAGCATGACTCTCTCTCTCTCTCTCTCTCTCTCTCTCTCTCTCTCTATATATATATATATAGGGAAAATGTTCTATACGCTTGACCTTACCATTGCATTCCGTAAGGTTGAGCGCAGTCAGATTGCTGGTCGTCGGATGGAGGCGGTTTGCATCCAACGGCTGATGTTTTAACGTCACTTGAAATTGGGAAACCGGTGATACCAGTTTCATTGTGGCCGAGAGTGTACACGGCCGTTTAAAAGGGTGTTTTTCCCTAGCCGTCCAGCCCTCTTTCTCTCCCTAAACTTCTACCAGCAGCCGTCTCCCTCAATCCCTGCCACCAGACGCCCTGTGCAGCCTCTCTCTCTCTCTCTCAATGCAACCCTGGCTGTGCAGCCCTCTCTCTCCCTTCTTCAATCCCTCCTTCAAGGAAGCAACCATAGCATGGGTCCAGATCTGGATCTGGATTCAATGGTTCTCGGTCGGGATTAGGACATGGTTCAGGATCAAGAAGCGGTTATAGGTCAGGCTATGGTAAGGGTTCAGGATCTAGCTCAGGGTACGGATATGGGCCTGGGTCTGGATCTGGATGCGGATCCGGTCGTTTTTTTTTTTTTTTTTTTTTTTTTGTGTGTGAAGATTATGATTTTCAGTGTTGGATTGGTAACATTGTGCAAGTAGCATTTGAGCAACGTAATCATATTTTTTTTGTTGGTTTTTATGTTTTTTTTTTTTGTTTTTTGAAATGGATATTTATGTTCTCAAATAGTTGAATTGTGTTTAGTGTCTTAATGGCCAGATTGGAAATTTTGATGGAATCTAGAGTTTCAACAACATCTTAGTAATTCCTGTTGGTATGATGTTAACTTCTGTTACTGTTGTTGTTATTGTTTTGTTTTTAATTGAAACAGAATAGTTATTGCTATAAAAATGGATTTTATTTATTATTATTATTTTATTTATTTATTATTATTTATTATTATTATTTTTTTTTGTGTTTTTCTTTATGCTTCAAATGATTAACTGGTACCTTGGTTTTTTGGCAGTCATATCTTTCTATATCAGGTTAGAAAAGGTGATGGAATCTGGCTTCTGTATTAATTGTGCTATTCAATCCTAAGCTTGTATTAATTGTGCTTCTGTATTAATTGTGCTGCAGTGGGGTAGGTCCCATCCATGATAGGGTGGGACACTCAATTCTTCCATCCTCATGTTGTTCTCCTCGTGTCATTTTCCTCCAAAATCGTAAGCTTGTATCCTTCCTATAATAAAAACCCCTAGGGGAATTGTTCTTAGTCTGTGATCTGTGTTAATTGTGCTACTCAATCCAATCAGACTAATCGTGCTAGAGTTTTGTCAGTATGACTTCAGATCTTTCCAAAAAAAAAAAAGTTTTGTCAGTATGAACCTGGTGATGGTCCTGTGGAATGTGATGTTCAACTGAGGCTTTCTGTTCTGTTTTCAGGGTTTTACATATCCAGTTCAAACTCATTTCTGGAAGTTACTGGTTATAGGTTGACTATATACAATCAGATTGATGATTATGGGAAAGAAGAGAAGTGGAGAATGCAGAAACAGGTCTTTGCTTTCATTGATGTTGAGAAACTTGGATCCATCACATTTAGACAGGTAATCTACTTGATTTTGTGCCATTTGATAAATGTCATTTCTTGTAGAGGTTCCTCAAATGAGTTCTACAAAATCCACTTTTTGGTCTTTTTTATTTTTTGAAACTTTTTAGAATTTGAAAAAAAAAAAATGCTTCACACGAATCACTACATCCATTTGTAAAGTTTTCAAAGAAGCTTGACATGAACTGCAGGCAAGAATCTTTTATTGTGAAAACAGTATCAAATCATTTGTGATCAGCATTACTTGTGTGCTTTCGTCAGCTGTTCCTGTGACAACAGGCGTATCACATGAAGAGGAAACCTTGACGAAATTGCCTACATGATGAGCTGCACTTCTATTGGACATGGCAAAACACCAAATCATTCAGCCATTTTGTTGGTTGGATATCTTTGATAGATCACTTTCCACAAATTGCATGGATTGGGAGATCCTAGCCACCAAGATGATGGATCATTTGCACTATTGTAGACCATTTTGCCAACATTCCTCAAAAACCAACCATTACACTGATTGGATGCATCAGCAGGAATTCCCAACCGGGACCCCACCAAATGATCTCTCCAGGTCACTGTGCTGATGTCCAATTTGAGTGCAGTTCACATTCAAGGAAACCTGGTACTCTGTGTACAGGCTAGGTCTCCCATTTTTCAAGTAGTTCTTGCCAAATTGAGATTCAAGCTCACAGCATGACCCATTGATGAAATTTCGAGATTGTTTTCAATTGATTACCCCACAGTTCTTGCTCGGATCAGCCCATATGATGAAGCAGCCATTGTTTAAGCAAGCTTGCATAGCAGCCTTTACTGGTTGTGATGACGAAAGCAAGGGTTACATCACAAAGCAACAGGTAACATTGCTCCGTTGTTTTTCCGTAACAAGCTTTTTGTCCCCTTGTCTCTGATCCTCTTGTGTGCACAGTTAGGAGATGCCATCCATTCTGCAATGCCGAGCATGAATGACGATAATGTATAGAAGAGACATTATTATAATTTCTGTCAGGGCATGTACTATGATGGTAAGAAATACCATTATTATCGTATCTTTTTTTTTTTTTAATGTAGGCTATAGCTATGGCTATTAACCGTAGCTATTTATCTAGAAACTGTAGCTATGTATCTTTTATTTTCGGAAAGTATAGCTACAGATTTAATACGTAGCTATAGTAATTGCTACGGACGTGCAACGAGCATTCTGCGAACGAGAATCGTCGCTATATCTCTTTAGCTACGGTCCGTAGCCTTTGCCCTTTTTCTGGTTGTAAGTTAATACGATGTGTTTCAAATTTTGTATTTTTGATTTCATATTTTTGGGGCACCTTTGGGCATCCGTGGTGGGCCCCACGTACATGATATGTTGGGGGCCACCACTTTAAATTTCTAAACTATACATATTTCTAGAAAAATTATATTTTACTTTGGCCAAAATGGGATCCATGTGATCGGGAATCATATCCCAAAACAGGACAAGTTGAAGTTGTGCAGAAATTTCAAGATTCACTGCACTTCCAGCACAGTTTCTCCATGAGCCCACGTTTTGGCTTTTGCTATAATTTGTAGACAAAAACACAAAAATCACATGTCGCCATCCCAACTCTATGCTGTGGTGTGGGTCAGCTAAGTGCTGGATCAGCCAGATTTTTTTTTTATGAAGGAGAACACTAGCGAACGCACTTGATGGACGGATTGGATGTCACTAAAACATCATGATGGGCCCCACACGTCGATTTGTATGTTAAGCTTTTCCTATAAAACATTTGCATTGGATCCGACCTCATTGCAATTTCATTCAGTTGAACATCCAAACGCAACCTCCTACTGAATCATATTAGTGTAATTGGACTCACCAAACAGAAATGTGTCAAGGCTCCTGTTAGGAACATACTCATACACTAGCAGCTTCTCTTCTCCTTCCAAGCAACAACCCAAGAGCCTAACCAGATTCCTGTGTTGAAGTTTGGCAATCAGTACAATCTCATTCTTCAACTCATCCATTCCTTGTCCCGAATTCCTCGAAAGCCTTTTCACCGCTATTTCCTGCCCATCCAGCAGTTCACCCTACAAGCACATCAAGAAGGATTACTAAAATCATGAAAATTCCATAAGGCTTTATCTGGGCTCTGAGCCATTTTATCTGCCAGTGATTCAGGTAATCAGTTCAGTTCCAATTAAGTAGTAGGCCTGGACTAGCCCAAGTATGAAAGCTTTTAACCTGATTCCTGGACCAAGCTCAGGCCCACTTCCAATTATGACTATTAGTGGCATGAGTGAGGTTAGATCAGCGCAAGCATGACCCGTTTACTAAATGGGCTGAGAATTACATTTTGCAAGATTCACCTTGTGGTTTTTGAATCATATGCACAGGAATAGTAGAAGGTTATTTTACTTTGCCAAATTTGGGTGCTACATCCAACCCACAAATGCAACATCCACAATAAGAAATAAATGATTAAGGAATTAAAATTTACATTTATTGTCATACAATTCAATGTATCAAGGACACAAGAAGTAGCTAATTACAATGATCTTGTAAAACAAGGAAAATTAATAATAATAATAATAATAAATAACAAAGTCTCTACATATTGCCCCAACCAATTAATAATAATAATAATAAATAACAAAGTCTCTAATAATAATAATCAATTTTCGGGCCCGATAGGGTCTGGTCCAACCAATTTTTTTGGGCTTGGCCTTGGGTATAGCCTAATCGAGGATGGATCTTGTTTCTTATAGAGTTGGACAGTCCAATGCCCGGCCTAAATCGGGCCATTGTCATACCAACGCCCGAACTCAATATCGTATAGTGCCATCTTCACGGGCGTGGCCCACGCAATTGCTGGTTTGGCACGTGGGTGACGTGTATGAGTGCGCGTGGAGGAGGGCGCACGTGTGGCGGCAAACTCCGTATATATCTTCTTGGATTTGAAATAATTTTTTTCAATCACTTCGCTATGAGATGTTAGCATCGATCCGTTCTTCCCCACTCTTTATGCTTTCTACTGCACGTTAAAAACCCTTCAAAATCTTCGGTTTTTCCTTCTCTTCTCACTCTCGTTTCCTTATCCAATTTCTGCCCTTCATCACGAACCCACCTTGCGGACAATGCCATCGTCTTCCATACCCGTAATCTGCACTGCTCATCGAGCTTGCTTCCTAGAATTTCCACATCTCAGAGAGATGTAAGCCTTGACCAGAACATTGCTCGGTCGAATTGGATGATCGGCCAACTCAGTCGGGAAGGGAAGATTTACGACGCCCGACGCTTGTTTGATGAAATGCCCGAAAGAGATGTTGTCACGTGGAATGCTCTGATTTCTGGGTACATCAAATGTGGCTTGATAAAAGAGGCTCGCCGGCTGTTTGATGAAAGTGCAGCGAAGAAGAACGTTGTTACTTGGACGGCATTGCTTGATAATTTTACTTATGCAATACGATTGACAATGAATATAGTATCTTGGATAATATTTCAAAAAATAAACGGGTACTTCCTATTTGGGTTTTAAGCAGATCGAGGATGCCGAGAGATTGTTTGCAGAAATGCCTGAAAGAAATGTCGTTTCTTGGAACGCAATGATTTCTGGGTATGCGAAGAATGGGCGTGTTGATTCTGCTTATGAATTGTTTGAGAAAATGCCTGTAGCAGTTTGGCTGGTCTCGGCGAAGGAAAGCAAATTCATCAGATCATAAACAAAACCATCTTTCAGTTCAACACCTTCGTTGAATCGGCTCTCATAAGCATGTATGCAAAATGTGGTGAGATCAGCATTGCCAGAGAGATGTTTGATCGGTCAAACCAAAAGGACTTGGTATCTTGGAGTGGGATGATCGCTGCATATGCCCACCACTGTTACGGCAGAGAAGCGATCTGTTTGTTTGATGAGATGAGGGAAATGGATTCAAACCCAATGATGTCACCTACGTTGGGGTGCTATCCGCATGTAGCCACTCGGGTCTAGTTGGTGAAGGGATGGAGTATTTCAATGAATTGATGAGAAACCCATCAATCGAAGTGAGAGAAGACCATTATGCATGCTTGGTTGATCTATGTGGACAGGCTGGACGGCTTGAGGAGGCTGTGGAATTCATCGGCTGACTGAAGAATAAACTGTTGGAATATTTGGTTGAATTAAATAGATTATTAAAATCGAGAACCAAAAAAAGAAAATAAGATTTTGAGAAAGAAGAACTTATTGAATTGAGTAAGAGGAGAGGCTATTTGATCGAGTCACTCGGCTTGAAATCGAATTTGCTCCCTTAGACAATTCGTCCCAAGTGCAACATGTTTCAGAAAGTTGAATCGACCTCCAGGATACAACGACTATGACCTCCGGTCCCGGCGTGTGGGTGGTGCACTCATGGCTTAGATAGGTGGATTCAGGTTCGGTTAAAATGTTTTGGCCATTGTATAGGGTATAGGCGGAGTCAGGCTTGAACCACGGATTGAGATTTTTGCTAGGTTGGGATTTTAATCCGAAAGTATTGAGTTGACTCGGCACCACAATTAATACAAGCTTAGGATTCAATAGCACAATTAATACAAAAGCTAGATTCCATCACCTTTTCGCCAAAAAATCAAGGTACCAGTTAATCATTTGAAGCATAAAAAACACACAAAAAAAATAATAATAATAATAATAATAATAACAAAAAATCGTTTTGTTAAAATAATAACTTAAAAATGTATCAATCTTAACAGAACTTAACATTAGTTAGAGAGAGTTTTATAATGTCCAGAGTAAAGTATTTTCGTATATTTAAAGCGGAATCGGTAGTCTTTATATACACTCTAAAGTGGTGTATAAACACCATTTACAAAAGGTTAGGTCCGTTGGGTTTAAACACCAACAATTGCTGGTTTGGCACTCAATCGGAGGAGGGGATGGCGGCAAATCCGTATATCTCTCTGGTTTGAAACGAAAATCAGCGTGAATGTGCGAGTACACTCTCGCAAATAAAGTCCCGTTTCCTTAGTATCTCTGCCCTTCATACACACACATCGTCCCACGCGAGTATCGAGCTTGCTTCCTAGAATTTCCACATCTCAGAGAGATGTCAGCCTTGACCAGCATTGCTCGGTCGAATTGTGTGGTCAATGGCATAAATTAGAGCTATTGGCATAGCTCTCCCACTGTTTGAGACCAAATTCACTTACTCCTCGATGCCGAAGCACAAGCCTGAAAGAAATGGAACGCAATGCTTTCTGGTTATGCGAAGAATACTATCTGCTTATATACAAGATAGATTTACTTTGTCAAATCATGCAAAATGTGGGACAGAGAGATGTTTGAAAACCCACAATACATAAAAGTTACGGCAACACTTTTCAAATGTGAAGGGAAATTACCGAAAATTTGAAAATTCAAATTTTAATATTATTTTAAAACAAAATATAACATAAACCATCCGTGTGCGTGTGGGGGGCACTTCTAGGTGGGTGTAGTGTCCATGGGAATGTGAGGATTGGGAAACATGCAGCTAGACAGCTCTTGGAGGTGGAGCCTACCAATGCTGGGACATGTTATTATCTAACATATATGCATCAGCTGGTAGATGGAAAGAGGCAGCTAAGGTGAGATTGAAGATGAAAGATCAAGGATTGAAAAAGCAGCCTGGGTGTAGTTGGATTGAAGTAGGTAATAGGGTCCATGTGTTTGTGGTTGGTGATAAGTCTCATGGCCAAGCTAAGGAGATCTATTACTTGCTTCAAGATCTTCATCAGAAGATAGAAGAAGGCAGGGTATGTTCCTAAGAAGGATTATAGAGTTAATCATGATTTTTTAGTAATTTAATCAGTATTCTGTCATGATAGAGTTCCATGAATTTGTTTATGGGCACAACTTCAAGCGGAATGTGTGCACACAGAATTGTATGTGCTGTGGGAGGATATGTGCACAATGACTCCTGGTGTGCACTGAATTCATGCATTTTGTTTAGCTAAGCACCCGAAAGTGAAAGGTATTCCATAATAGTAATGGTGGCCGCAACAACCATCACTATTACCCTTAGGATATGAGCCGTAATGGCCGTTATGATCTTATTATTATTATTATTATTATTATTGAAGCTCCCCTTGAAAAACCTTTATTTGCCCTATAATGAACCGTTACGAGGTTGTTGCTGTTATAGGTGCCATAATGGCAGTTATGGGTCATTTTCCATGACTGCTGATACAACCCCGTGATGTGTAACAGTTGCCGTCATTACCTTTACATAATAGCCCTTGTGGTCTCGTAGCGGCACACCATACCTGGAACGGATCTCAAATCTGCTGTGTGATTAGGTCCAACTGCAAGTCTGACTAGTCAGAGTCGCTTGGCCCGTCTTGGCCTAGTGATTAGAAGCTTCTCTTTTTTAGGAAGAGGTCGTGGTTTTAGGGCGATCCAGACGGATTTGGTGGTCGTGGTCGTAACCTTGATTTCAAACTGGGCCGGGTTGACTCGAAGACTCGACTCAAAAAAAAAAATACAACAACAACGAGGTTGAACAGAGTTGCAAGTGCTTGCCCTAATGGTAGCTGCTTTCCAAGCTCTGGAACTAGTTGTCAATTTGAGCTAGAAGAAGAGGCTGACTGGGTGAGTGACTCGGTAAGTCATGTAGAGTTGGCAAAACGAATGGACATCGTAGGTACAATGCATACACTGAGGTGCCCCCCAAAAAAAATTAAAAAAAATTTTTTTTTTTTAAAAAGAGTTTTTAAAGTCATTCACCACTGTTTCATGTGATGTGGTCCACCTGATATTTGTATCTGCTTACTTAAAATGAGTTGGCAAAACGAATGGACATCGTAGATACAATGCATACACTGAGGTGTGCCCCTCCGTCAGGGTACCACCCACATCGCTGCTTCTGGGGTACCCCAACCGAGTCATGCCCGAGTTTACAAGTCGATTCGTCAAGTGCACGTGCCCCACACGTGGAAATGAGTCACTCGTGTTAGATGGGATTATCTTATCTAGAAATCCTGGCTGTGTAGATTCCATGCATCTAAAATAGGAAATATAATCAGTGGGTGGGCCACACGTGTACACAGAAGTTGAAACATCAGTCAGTTTCATTCAACTGCTCATTTGTTTTGTGTAGATGTGAATCACGTGATTTTCGTCCCACCCCAGTTTTCCATTTTCACTTAAACTGTTCATTTCTGTAGGTGTGGCCCACCAGATGTTCATATTCCTCATCTTGCTTTTCATATATTTATAGTTGCTGAAATTTTGGGACTTTATTGTCATTTCCCTTTGTTCCTGCACATTCAATTTTTGGAAATTGACATTCTGATGGACCACCTAGCCCGGCTTGAGATTGGTCCGGTTGGCATGGGCTCAAGTCAATTTGGCTAAGTTAATACTACCGAAAGCTCTGTGGGATCCACCATGTCGTGGGTGCAACATCCACTCCGTCCATCAGGTGGGCTAGCTCATTTTAAAATGGGAGCCCAAAATTCAGGTTGTAGGAAAGCTCAAGTGGACCACACCATAGGTAACAGTTGGAATGATAAGTCCACCATTGAAACTTTTCTGGGCCCTACCATGGACAAGATGGTGTGGTGCCACAAGTTACCGTACCTTTCCTGTAGATAGAGCTGTACACGAGTCGAGTCGAGTCGAGTGTCGCCCTACTCGTACTCGGCTCTTAACGCCCGAGTGCTGCTCGTACTCGACTCTACTCGGCCAACGAGCATGGACTCCTTGCTCGTACTCTACTCGCCCGAGTACGAGCCGAGTACGAGTAGTAAACGAGTCGAGTCCGAGTTTTCGAGGCGAGTTCGAGTACGAGCAGAAATCTGTAGGGTAAGGAAAAAAAAAAATAATTTTCTACCTTAAACTAGGGACGAGCTCAGCTAGGACGTGCAGGCAAGGCAAGGACAAAGTCATGGACAAAAGGTAGTGCTGACGAGCCGAGATGGGGCACCTGACAGTGGCAATGTGAGCACCTGAGAGAGAGAGAGAGAGAGAGAGAGAGAGAGAGAGAGAGAGAGAGAGAGAAGAAGAAGAAGGGTAAGGGAGAAGGCGACCTGCAGGGGGGGACCTGTCGGACGATTGTTGTGGCTATGCGGGTTAGGGTTTTGGAGTTTTTTTTTTTTTTTTTGGAACGTCGAACGATCGAACGAGAGAGAGAGTGCCAGGACAAGGGCACCTGAAGGGCACAGCAAGCAAGTGGCGAGGCAGACGCATGGGGAGTGAGGGAGAGGGAGAGAGAGAGAGGGAAGAGGGATGGGCGGACGGTGGATAGCACTCGAGGGGAACGAGAGGAGAGAGAGGGAGAGTATTTTCGAATCGAACGGCGCCGGGAGGAAGGGATTTGGGTATTTTCGAACGGGCGGAAGGGATTTGGGTATTTAACAGTTGTGAAAACGACGGGCAAAACAAAAGGGGGGCGTAAGTTTTTTTTTTTGAGGTGGATATATATACGGTCGAGTACGAGTCGAGCACACAAGTCAAGTACGAGTCGAGTACCGAGTCAAGTATCTCTAGACTCGTACTTTACTCGTAATCTAAACGAGTCTGAAAAACCCGCTCGTACTCGGCTCTAACTCAGACGAGTCGAGCGAGTACTCGAGCCTTAGTCTGCTCGTGTACAGCTCTACCTGTAGGTGGTCAGTTCTCCTCTCTAGGGATATTTCCGCAGCTCTGAACTAAAGGGGCCCACCATGATGTATGTGTTACATCTACACCGTACATTGATTACACACACACCCACACACTCAGGCCGTAGTGGGATTTCACCAACATATGGGTACTCGAAACTCCTGTGAGTCTACCACCGGGGAAAGAGTAAGGACCGACGTGGAAGTTAATTGTACGGTGAAAAATGAAAACCATCCATCCGATGACCCTATTTCGAAAACAAGAGAGCATTAATCAGAGGTGGTGATCGCTCAGCCAATCTGATTTTGGGACTGACTACAGTGGGTTCCACAATTTAGTCCGTTTATGCATGCCACGTGTACAATTTCTGAGTGCCCGTGTATCAAGCGTCATGCGCTGCCAGATGATGAGAAATGCCCTACCCCACATTCAATCACCGTCCAATAATGAGTGGACCATTGTTTCGGCAAGTTAAAGCGTTACCGTACAACTACTTATTTTGATTTTTTAGGCAGATGATAGATATGTTGTCCCACACATCTCATCACCATCCAAATTTATGTTCATGAAATCCACCCCGTCCATCAGGTGTGCCACCCCATGTTTGCCCTGATCTCAAAAAATTAAGCCGATCCAAAAATCAGGTGGGCCACACCATAGAGAAAAAGTATAAAATTATGCCTAAATTTCTAATTCACGTTATGTGGTTCACCTGATTTTTTTAGCAGCGGGATTTTTTGTGGCCAACTTAAGTTTTGATTGGGCTCTCCATGTGGGCCCCAGGCAGATGAAAAACGAACACCATCCAATGAAAAACTTTTGACATGGTAAATCATTTTCAAGTGGATAGGGTTGTACATCGAGCCGAGACGAGTCGAGGTGGGCTAAGCTTGGCTTTACTCGTCCATGATATACTCGAGTTCAAGCACGAGCTCACCCTCAAACATTGAATCTTGGCTTATTTGCCAAAGCTTTCGAGCCGAGTTGGAGTCAAGCTAGTGGTTTGAGTCAAGTTTACCTCGGTAGGGTAAGGGAAAGAAAAAAAGGAAATGGGGACGGGTAGGGTCAGATAGGGTTTTTTAGTAAAAACTTTTAAGTTTTAGCTTCTTTTTTAAAAAAAACTTAAATATATA
Source organism: Magnolia changhungtana (assembly GCA_030180095.1). NCBI lineage: Eukaryota > Viridiplantae > Streptophyta > Magnoliopsida > Magnoliales > Magnoliaceae > Magnolia > Magnolia changhungtana. The sequence goes on from JASAUF010000481.1 coordinate 437,106, forward strand.
TTATATATATTTAATATTAATATAATATATATTATTAAAATATATTACTCGAGCCGAGTTGAGCTCGAGCTTCGAGTCAAGTCGAGTTGAAATACACCGTGGTCGAACTTGGCTTGAACTGAACTCGAGCTTTAGTAAACAAGCTTGACTCGCCTTGAGTCAGCCTTTCAAGCCGAGTCAATCCGAGCTAAGTCAAGCGAGCTTTTTGAGCTAGCTTGACTCATGTATAGCGCTACACGTGGATGAATAGTTTATAGAATAATAATCTGGTACAACTCTAGTATATCATATTGCCAAATGATGTCACATGAATTGGATTAGGTGAGACCAGGATCCACCAAGATGGGTGGGGCCACTATGATTTATATGACTACATCAAGGCCGTCCATATGTGTTAAAAATTCATTTTAAGGCATGAGTCAAAAAATGAAGCATATCCAAATCTCAGGTGGACAATAATATAGGAAATAGTGGTAATCTATTATTAAAAACTTCATGAGCCACAAAAGTTTTGGATCAAGCTGATATTTGTGTGGTCCCTTCATCTGGATCTTTGTGACCTTATTAACAGGTTGGATGGAAAATAAACATTCTGATGGCCTCTATGAAGTTCGGATCTTTGTGACCTTATGAACAGGTTGGATGGAAAATAAACATTCTGATGGCCTCTATGAAGTTTTTAATGATGGGGATTCGATTACTGTTGTTTCCTGTGGTATGGTCCACATAAGTTTTGGTTCTGCTTCATTTTTAGGATCATGCCCTAAAATGAGCTTTCAAAACAATTGAACGGTGTGGATTTAAGGCCGACAGTCAGGGGTCCCACCCACCTCAGTGGACCGGGGATCTCACCTAATCCGCTCCCATTGGATAAATTGGATGAAAGGACCGACAATATAATTGGAGCATTCACTGAGTGGGCCCCATCTTGTGATTCTCATATCCCAAAAATAGCTCTAATCCGACAATCCTAAAGTTACAAGCGTAGCGTACCGATTTTTCAATTTTAAAAATTCCATGGCCTGACCTTTTGAAATATAAAGATAAATAAGTATATAATAAATGGCCTAATTTTAATTATGCGTGTATAAGTATAAAAGTATGTATATATTAGATATGTTATAATCAAATCAAACCGTCTTATAATTTTAAATGTACAAAAATAAATAAATAAATAAGAAGTGTGATGTATGTGTTATATCTACACCGTTCATAGATTTAACCAGCTCATTTTAGCATCCAAATCTCAAGTGGACCATACCACACCAAACAGTAGGAAAATTGAAACCTTGCTGAGTCGTTTATCTTCCATCCAACCCGTTCATAAGGTGACTCGAACCCGGATGAAGCGAAATTAAGTTTATCAGCTTTATCCAGAACTCATCTGCCCCAGAAAATCTTTAATGGTTGGAGTTCATTCCCTAATGTTTCGTGTGGTGTGGTCCACTTGAGCTTTCGATACGCATGATGCTTGGTTTCGTGCTCTAAAACGAGCTGGTGAAACAGATGAACGGAGTAGATATAATACATACATCACAGTTGATGATTGAGAGATGTGGCCCATTATATTCACATACTTAGGTATTTGATTGATACTCTAGCAATGGGTGATGGATGATACGCAGGCACTTAAAAATTGCACACTTCGAGTTATCAAAATCTGTCCAAATTAAATGTCTTAGTTTAGATTCATCATCCACCCAAAAAAATAAGATTATTTCATTATTTGACTATTGGATTTGTGGAAGTTAATTTTACGGTTAAAAATGAAAACTATCAGATAGTCCATTTTCAAGAACAAAAGACCATGAATCAGAGGTTGTGATTTCTCAGCCAATCTGATCTTGGGACTGTGACTACAACGGATCCCTCAATTCAGTCCGTATATGCATGCCACGTGTACAATTTCTGAGTGCTCGAGTATCAACCGTCATACACTGCCAGGTAATGAGAAATGCCATTCCCCACATTCAATCACCGTCCAATAATGAGTGGGCCATTGTTTCGTCACGTTGATTTTCCGTACAGAAACTTCTTTGGATTTTTTAAAGCAGCTGATAGATATGTTGGCCCACACATCCCGTCACCGTACAATCGAAAAGGCTACTGTATCTCTAAGTACGCATTCTGGTGCGTGCGTCTACTGCTGATACAGGGTTAAAAAATTATGATCATGAGATCCACCCCGTCCATCAGCTGTGCCATGCCAAGTTTGCCCTGATCCCAAAAAATCAGGATAATCAAAATCTAAGGTGGGCCACACCATAGAAAAAAAAATATATTGACGTGGCCAACCTGGGTTTTGAGTGGACCATCCATGTGGGCCCCAGGAAAAAAAATATTGATGTGGTAAATCGTCTTCACGTAGTTGAATAATTGAGAGAACAATAATTCCATATAATTCGCGTGTATCATAGTCAAATGATGTCACATGAATTCGATAAAGGGGCCGACAATCGATTCGTAGCATCCACTGGGTGGGCCCCACCTTCTATTCTCATGGCCCAAAAATAGTTCTAATGCGACAGCCCTAAAGTCACAAACACACCCGATTTTCAAATTTTAAAATTCCGCGGCCCGACTAGTCTCGAAACTGGAATCAGGTAGACCGAGGTCTTCGGTACACGCAGGATGTTGTGTCAATCGGGTCCGTCCATCCAGTTTGTCCTGCTTTGAACGGATGATGATTCAAAACATACATGCAACACGCCTACAGTACTGAGTAAACTATGGGGGGCCCACCAGGATATATATGTCTTATCCACGCCGTCCATCTCTTTTTTCAGATCATTTTAGGGCATGAGCCCAAAATCGAAGCATATCCGAATTTTAAGTGGACCACACCACAGGAAACAATTGGAATTGAAATCGTAACCATTGAAAACTTCTTGGGGGCGATAGAAGTTTTGGATCAAGCTTATATTTGTGTTTTCCCTTCATCCATGTCTTTGTGACCTTATGAACAGACTGGATGACAAATAAACATTATTGTGGGCCCTAGGAAGATTTCAACGGTGGAAGCCATTGTCCCCACTGTTACTTGTGGTGCGATCCACTTTAGCTTTGGATATGTTCCAATTTTGGAACGATGCACTAACATAACTTCAGAAAACGGATGGATGGGATGGATGAAACATATACATCACTGTGGGCCCCACAGAGTTTTCTCAGTAACCTATATCCCACCTGCGGTTTATTTTAGTCCCTGTTTGGATTCGTCATAATCCATCACGTCGGCCAAGCAATCCTAGCAAAGTGTTGGATTAGAATTGAAGCCGACCAACAGTCAACAATCAACGATGAAAAGTTCCTCCAATCTGTGGCTAGGATCATCCTACCAATGTGTGTTTCAGAATCTAATCTATCCACAGTGGAGCACGACAGATGAGCGGTCAGGATCTCATAGATATATGCCACGTCTACAATATCGAGTGGGTGGTAGATATCATTCCTTGCGCTACTCCGTCCATGTGGCATAGTTTTACGTCGATCCAAACCGTCCAAGTCTGTGAACCAATCTTGGATGGAGCCTAGCCAAAACATTAAAACAACAAGATGGATTAAACTTTTGCTTTTGCCCCTCGAATTCTCACCGCCGGCTATTCTACTTTCAAACGTTAATTTAATACCCATCAATTGAATGGTTAAGATTTCCTAACATAACAACTCATTTTTTTTGTGGGAACCAACTCCACCGTCCGCATGCATGTGGCCAACTTGAGTTTTGGATCAGCCTCATTTTCATGTCCTCTCATGGTTAGGCCAATATGATGGACGGAAAGGATTTATAACATCATTAATGGGACCCATCACATCTAAAAAAATACTTTTAAAAAAAAATTATCTACTTCCGTACGTCACCGCCGACTAATCCACTTTCTTCATTCTTCATTCCTTTTCGTATAGTAATGGGCACTGAACCCTCCCACTAAACGAAACTGTCCACATTCCCCATTCTTTCATCTCGTTACTCACTTTTATTAAAAAATTGGAAAAAAAAAAAAAAAGATCAATCGAATTAGAGAGAGAGAGAGAGAGAGAGAGAGAGAGAGAGAGAGATTGGAGCAAGGCCAGATCATCAAATTTTACGGTAGGTGATCTTATCTTGAAGTTTATCATTTTCAGTTAATTATTATATGTGCTTATTCATTCCAAAATTTTAATAGGAATATTATTTTCAGTTAATTATTATGTAGGTAATTCTACTCATTTATAAATTTTTATTTTATATATTTCTGAGATTTAATGTTAAAATAACTTTCTTAGAAATAGAATTATCAAATTCATTTATTCATGATGTTTATATTTTTGAATTTTAAAATTAATTGAATTTTTTTAATTGATAAAGTTCAATTTTATTCTAACATCAATTCTGAAATTTAGTTTTAGGTATATTAAATTAAATTCACTAAATTTAGACTTTAATTCTAAGTTAGACTATCTGATTTAAATTTTGCTTGATTAGAATAAATATTAATTGCTTTATTTCTGTCTTTTGAATATATATATATATATATATATATATATATATATATATATATATATATATATATATATATATATATATATATGTAATTCACAGAATAAAATAAATAATTTATCTACGTTTTTTTAATTTACACATTCTTAAATTTTTGTTAAGATTAAAAATTAAATATGAGTTATTTTTAAAATTTTAAAATTAAATAATATGAAAGTAGATTATTTAAAATAGATTAAATTCAAATTAATTTATGAATTTATTTAAATTAGTAAATTTAAATTAATTTTAAAATAATTTTTATAAACAATGGAGAAAAATAGAATCCACTTGGGTACGGTGTTGTAAGAAATTATATATATTGTTTATGAGAATTCATGAAAATTAGTACATGTATCACAGTTTTATAATTTTGTTGCTTAAATTCATGTTCTTTATTATATGTATTCTATTTTTTTCAATTGTTTGTAAAATTTTGATATAATCTGAACATGTTAAATTTTGAGTAAGAAATGATTCTCCTGGGCTGTTATGCTCACCCTACTGTAAAAATATATGAGTAAGTGTAGAGCTGAAATATTACGAGCAAGCGAGTCTCTACTATTAATTTAATTTCTAGAAAATTAGGTTTAATTTAAATTCAATTCAACTTTTTTTTTTTGTTATTTAGGTTTAATTTATGCTCCAAATTTCAATGTAGCAAAGAAAAAATTATCAAGAGAATTGTATTTAATAAATATTTTAGCTGTATTTTCTTTTATATGGCTTTTAATATCTATTAAATTTGGTTGAATTACATGGATGGTAATAAATATCAATATATTCAAACTCACGGACTTGATATTCGAGTCCCCAATTGGGGTAACCCAGCATCGGAGCGTGACACCTAATCAGTATCATTTTAGAGGCATAATCTTTTAGAAAATTAGGTTGGATACACCGAAAATCAAAAAGAAATAATTGAAAAAATAGCAATTTCACTAGGCTAAATCACGTATAAAATACGCTGTCCTTAAAGCGTGATTCGTCCTATCCTTATCGCTTGATGGGTTGAGACAATTGCTTCCGGGATAAGACAAGCCTTATCCGGATCCGGCGTCTTCAATCACGATAGGTCCACTATGGAACAATTTTAACGCAATAGAAAAAAAAACAATGATGAGAGCGGAGAGATGATCAGAGTGTTCTTTAGGAGCTATATGGTATTTGATCGATGGGAGAGATAGTATTTTGAGATGATGAAATCGGATTTTTAGAACGGTCCAGTTTATATAGGCATCAGGTTTAGACCCGTTGCTGTGTGATATCAATGGTCCAGAACGTTTGAAAAACGTTTCTGGCCGTTGTCCATTAATTCCAGACGTTTCGGTCATTAGATAAGTTAAAGATAATTGATTAGATCATCTCGGCCCGTCCGTTTCGGACCGTTTGGCTTTTTAAGAGCCGTTTGTAGAAAATTGGGACGTTTCGGATTCAAGATCCAATTTTATTCGGCCACCTATAAAAACCCAGGCTCATTTCAGATCCACACTGCCCTAAGGCTCTGACCAGACCCATCGCACGCCATCTAGCGCCACACTGCCTCACTGCCCACGCCCTCGCCCGTGCCCGAGTGCGCGTGCGTGCGTGCGTTAAGTTTTATCTCCTCCAAAAAACTCCAAGTAAGAATACCCTTCACAACATCTCATATAAACCACAAAATTTCTTTTACATTTCCGATGTGGGACAAAGCACACACACCGCACTTTTTAATTCAAAAAATTCAAAATACGTTTTGGCGGAAAAATCCCAAAAATTTGAAAATTTGAATTTTGTTTTTTATTATTGTTAAAAAACCACTAATTTTTCAACATAATCCATCCACCACCTGCCCCACCATTTGGATGGTCTGGATGGCAGAAGTACATGAACGTGACGTTGTCATGTATGAGTCACTACAATCACGTGAGAGAAGTGCAAGCAATAAATTCGGAAACAGAAAATATTCAAAAAAGAAAGAAAAAACAAATCCTGCATTAAATATAAGCTTTGATGTCAACGTTCAAACTCTCGTGAGTATACATTCATTTCCCACCAACACTGATGCAAACGAGTGTACAGAACTACAGATACATCACCATCTCATGCCCCGCCTCCTCGATTGCGGCTCCTCTAATCATAGTCCGCTGAAGAGAATCCACTAATCTGTTAATCCTGACCATCCAATCCGATCCCATATCCCACAGTAGAAAATCCACTAAAGGGTTAATCCTAACCGTCCAATCCAAGCCATTCAAGAAACGCTTGATAGTTCACATTCCAAGTGAGAAATTACATTAATCGGGGCACTGAAATACTCTTGGCGAGCCATCCATGGGAGTACCCATCAGATCGACTGACCGCAGCATCCGGTACATCGAGATTGACCTAAAAGCTACTCCATGCTAATCTACAATCCTTCTACGCTTCGTTTCCATGTGGAAATAGAAATTTTAATAATTTCCCAATAATGCCCCTTAAAATAATAAAAAATTTCAAAACCAACCCAATCCACCTCTTCAAGGCAATCATACCGAATAACGGTCTCCCAAGCTTCGCACGTAAGATCAAACCGCTCTGAAACGTGCGGGGTGCAACCCTAAGGACGGCGTTATAACGGCGTTTGCATGGCCTTGGCAACTCAAAGCACGTAATATCTTCCAACAGCTCTTCCCTTCACGCTCCCCACTAACGGAAACCGTCTGCCGTCTGTTACACTCTGGTGTGGCGATTATCGAGCCCGGCGGGCTCCGCCGCCTCAATCGGCTCCGTATATCGTTCATCTCCATCTTGACCGGAGGTGCAGTCACCGATCCAAACATCAGAAAATACCATTTCGGCCTCGAAACCTTCTGCAGCGAGAAATCGCCGTCTCCGTTACACTTACTACCCGATACCCGTTTCGGCATTGGCGTCGACGGTGTGGTTGATCCCGATACCCGTTCCAATTTCTGATAATCGGCCGAAAAGCTATGCCTCGCTGCATGGGGCCCACGCGATACGTCCAACGGCTCCGATCGCATATGAAAAGTGGGCCAGGGCTGATTTCCTTCGTTGGTTTTACGTAGAATTGGGGTGTTGTAGGGAAGAATCTTGCCACCGAAGAAAATATCGTCTGCAGCGCACATCTCCGAGTTGAAATCATTGAAGAATTCGAAGAATTCTTGATTTTGAGTACTTCTATCTTTGACGGTTGTGATGTTTCTGCATTTTTTAGTAGCTGTGATCAAGGAGAGCGATTCATCATGCTGGGGTCCGGCGAAAGATCGTAATCCTTCTCTTTGAAAAACCATCTTGTTGGGATTTTCTTCTGAGAGAAATGGTTTTTTCTTTTTCTTTTTTCTTTTTGGTGGGGAAGAGAAGGGTTATATAGAGAAGAGTTATATTGGGAAGAGGGGAGGGGTATTTTGGGAACTGGGTGTCTAAATTTTGTTTGAAGTATGAGAAGGGTTGGGGAGAACTTTGGAATTTGATGGGATTTTGGTGTTGTTTTCAATTTCTCTTTGATTTTTCTAAGCTTTATGGATTCTAGAAGGGTAGAGAAAAGGACGGGATGTTAATGAGGAAATTATAGGATGGCCCACCCGAGGATATGTACAATACTCGAGTTAGAATTTTTTATGAGCGCAGCTTGTGATCTGGTGATCCAGACCATTGATCTGTTGGATACTACTATTGATGGGCCATGCATCTAAATTTTCTTAGTGGGACAATCCTAACCTTTTGAATTTGGCCCACAAAACTGGGCCGTTAAATAGGAGCGTGATTTGTGGCCAGGATATTCGAATCAGCAAGGTTTCAGGATAGAAGTGGCCTGGCCTGGATCAGTGAAAAATGGGCCCTACTTATCCAGAATGAGAGGCCGAGTATTTGTTCATATCCTCGGGTTAGATCATTAATTTGTGGGGCCCAGTGATACAGATTCCAGATCTTTACTTTGTTGGGCCCCAGAATGGATTAAGCATACCCCAAAAATCTCCCAAATGGGTAGATCCTACCGACCTTCTTTGGCTCATTTTCTATTGAATATGAAATATTGTTTTATTTCTCTTCTTAACCGTCTATATTATATGCTGTGAATTGAAAGGTTAGGATTGCCCCGTCGAGGAAATCTTTTTTGGTGTATGATCAATCTACGGTAGGAGTCAACTGACCAATGATCTGGATCACTGAACCAAGGGCGCCCCTACTTATCCAAACTGCAGCCCCAGCGTGCTGTGAATATCCTCGGGCCAATTAAAGATCCTATGATTCCACCTTGATGGGCGAAAAATGAGTTCTGGGCCACTTATTTCACGTGGTTTGCAGTGATTTGAAACTCCTGAGGTTCAAAGGACCAAGGGTACTTACTCTTGCCCAGGTGGTAGGCTCTCGGAGTTTTAAAGTCAAGAGTTCGAGTACCCACCAAGGTATCATGTATTGGTATCAGTTGGTATAACGGTGCCTTCCAATATCGATACGGATACAGGAGTTTAACGACAATACGAGAGCGTAATGATCCGTAACGATGCAATTTTTTTTTTACCAAAAAAAAAATGAAAAAATATGGATTAAATCCAGAATATTTTAAGCATTCCAAATATGTATTCATTTATAAATTGGAACATGTTTATGGTGGTGCAACGGTCCACTCTTTGGTGAGAAGTTGTATCGGACTGTCTAATAAACTTATGAACCAGATAACTTGAATTTGACCACAAAATTCATATATTTAATTTTATAAATATCTAATTTATATACTTCACAATTTGATATCATTTCTCACAATAGTTCTTTAAAAAAATGAAATTAAATTCAGGTAAATGGCATTGCCAATTTGGGGCTGACTTGGAAGATCAATCCATGCCCCAAATTAACCTCAAATTCATGCAATTTATTGGCATTATCCCACTTATGAATTGGTGGACATTTATTGCATAGTGAATCATGAAAAAAATCAAAAGCTCTTATTTTAAAAAATAAGCGTCCACAAATTAACAATTAAAATTATTCAAACAATTTGATTTTGGCATTGTGAATTAACAATTACAGTCCATAATTTAATTGATAAATTTTAAGTTAATACATGTCTTGTATACAATTTTTTAAGGGCCCGAATTAGGTGAGACCCGAATTGTGAAGTGTAGCACACGAGTGTCAAAGTTTTTTGGGCCTCACCCGTGATGAATGTGTTAAATCCACATCGTTCATCCATTTTTCCAAATAATTTTAGGGCATGAGCCCAAAAATGAGACAGATCCAAAGCTCAGGTGGACTGCATCATAAGAAACAACAATAATTAAGCGTCCGCCATTAAAATTGTATTGGGAGCTACAAAAGTTTTAAATCAAGCTGACATGTGTGTTTTCCCTTCATCCACGTCAATGTGACCCAATTAACAGGTTAGATGAAAAGTAAACATTACAGTGGACCCTAAGAAATTTTTAATGGTGAGCATTCTATAACCACTGTTTCTTATGGTGTGGTCCACCTGAGATTTGGATCTTACTAATTTTTTGGATCATGACCTAAAATGACGTGGCAAAATGGATGGACGGCATGGATAATATATATACATCATGATGGGGCCATGCGGCACGTGTAGAAAAGCGTCTCACACACACTTATTTGAAAGCTAATTAGGTGGTATACCTCACTCACATACCATGTATTGACGTCAATAAGTCCTGTGGGTTTGATCATGAGGTATGTGTTATATCTAAACCGTCCATTCATTTGACGAGCTCGTCTTAAGGCTTGACACTAAAAATACTACAGATCTAATTATCATGGACCACACTGCAAAAAGCAGTGGGGGATTGAACGTCTACCATTGAAACCCTTTTTGGGATCACAGAAGTTTTGGATCAATATGAAATTTGTTTTTCTTCTTCATTCAGGTCTTTTTGACCTTATGAACAGATTGGATGGAAAATAAACGTTATGATGGGCCTCTGAATTGTTTAACGGTGAAAATCATTATCTTCGCTGCTATTTTTGGTGTGGTCCAAAAGATCTTTGGATATGATTCATTTTTTTTGAGTAATGCTCTAAAATAATATCTAAAAATAGATGAATGGTGTAGATATAACAAATACATCACTATAGAGCCCATGTAACTTTGATCTCCTTTGAACCGTTCGTATAACTCAAAGCTCGAGGAGTGTCAGTGCTCATTTTAGCATGACACGTACCTACAGTAGCTATATAGCTATAGCTGGTGTGTGGTACACCAGTTAATCAGCTTCCGATTTCAGACGAAAAAGACGGGAGAGAGAGAGAGAGAGACCGAAAATAAAAAGGGGAAAGAGAGAGAGAGAGAGAGAGAGAGAGAGAGAGAGAGAGAGGGAGAGAAGAAGAAGAAGGAAAAGGAGGCCCATAGATAGGGGGCCGCGATACGATCATAAATGAAGGCGAGAAGAAGAAGAAGAGGAAGAAAAATAAGAAGAAGGAGAAAGAGAAGAAGAAAAGAAATATAAAATATTATTTTATATATATATATTTTTTTTTTTAAGGTATGCTTTTTTTTATTTTTTTCCTTTTTTTCTTATTTTTTTAAGCTCATAACAGCCGTAACGGCCGTTACGGTCACAAAATCGAAGGGTGCCCGTTTCGACCCCGTATCGCGTAACGATGCCGAGCATTATCGTTACGTATCGGCCGATACGGCCATATCGTAATGGATACGGGACACCTCGGTACCCATGGGTGATGAAATTCCACTAAAGGTCGTGAGTGTGTGGGGTGTGTGTGCGTGAAAAAAAAAAAAAGTTCAATGGACGGCTACTTTGTTGTTTATTGAGTACACACCAACCCATTAGTGTTAAAACGGTCCAATGGCCCTTTAATTAATATTTTATTTTATTTTTGCCTTTTGAGCAAAAGAGACATTGCCTGCCACTCAAGTAAAAGTAGGATGATCCCACCCGTTCACGTTGGCACTGTACACGTGGCAACACGTAGGCCCCTCTAAACCGTCCGATTTTTTGGACATGTTGAGATAAATGCCATGGACCATTAGGCATGCTTAGTCAATTTTTGAGATAAATGCCATGGACTATTAGGCATGCTTAGTCAATTTTCGTAAAAGCCTGATTGTTAGCCATCAAATGGACAGCGGTTAGCCATCAGCTCAGATTGACCAAAAAATTGCCCTTTATGAGGTGTGGTTTGGATGGTTTGGAATAGTTACACGTGTGGCATATGTATATTGCTTGCTGGCGCATGTGGACTATGGTCATATCCAATAGTCCCTTCTAGAGTAATTGACCTAACCGGGTACTTTGAAATGTTATTTAGAAGGACTTTCGCAGCAAGTTCCTGCACCTGGGGGCTTAGGTGGGGCCACCTTGATGTTTTTGAGAAATCTATCACGTCCATGCATTTTGTGAGATCATTTTAGGGTATAAGGCCAAAAATAAGCCAAGTCCGATAATCAAGTGAGCCGCAAAAGTGAGGATTTAACGTTCACAGTTGAAATATTTGTGGGGCCAAAAAAGTTTTGAAATAGGCTAATATTTGTGTTTTCAGTTTATCCAAGTAATAATGATGTTATGAACGGTATGGATGGCATGAAAACATCACTTTCGACTCCAGGGAGATTTCAACGGTAGGAATTTCCCTACCCACCTTTTCCTTAAGGACAATTGTATCCGGGTCATTTTTAACATCATGTCCTAGAATGATCTCAAAAAATGAATAAACGTGATCGATCTCTCGTAAATATCATGATGGGCCCCACCTAAGTTCACAGCACAGGAACTTCCTGCCAAAGGACGAAGATTTCCTACAACGGACACGGATTTCCGTGTCCTGTTTAGAACCTACAACGGACACGGAAATGCGCGTCCTATATAAAACCTACAATGGACACGGATTTCCTGCAAAGGACGGACGCCGTATTTAGAACCTACTACGGACGCGGATTTCCTGCAAAAGGACGGACGCGTGAAGGTCCTGCGCTGAAAAATTAGGTGGGATCCACTGTGATGTTTTTGATAAATCCACCCCGTCCATCCGTTTTTTGAGATCATTTTAGGTCTCGTGACAAAAAATGAGTAGGATCCAAGACTCAAGTGGGCCGCACTAAAGGAAAATGTGGGTAGAGAAATTCTTACCATTGAAACCTCCCCGGGGTTGACAGCGATGTTTACATGCCATCCATACCGTTCATAACGTCATTAATACTGGAATGAAATGAAAACCCAAATATTGTCATGATTAAAAACTTCTATGGCCCCAGAAATATTTCACCTGTGGACGTTCCATCCTCACTTTTGAGGCTCACTTGAGTATTGGATTTTGGATCATTTTTCGTTTCATGTTGTAAAATGCTCTATCAAAACGGATGGATGGAGTGGATTTTCCACAAAGATCACCGTAGCACCCACGCAGGCTCCCAGCTCAGTGACTACCTGCCAAAGGCTTTGGCAGGAAATCCGCGTCCGTTTACAACAGCCAAAACTCTGACTTGCGTCCAACCCCCGCCTTCTGTGGGCGGCCCCACCTGATGTATCTGTTTATCTAAATCATTCATCTCTTATGTCAGATTATTTTAACATATGTGTATAAAAATATAGTAGATCCAACGCTCAAGTGGACCACACCATAGATGACTGTTGCATTTAATGTTCCGTGCTTTTGATGCAATCAAGCTTATTATTTGGTGTGGTCTACTTAAGTGTTGGATCTATCTTATTTTTGTTTAAGTAAGTTAAAATGATGTTAGAAAATGGATGGACAGTGTGGATATACGGATACATCACTGTGGGGCCACCCACAGAACTGCCTGTTGGTGGCCAGAGACAGGCGCGGTAGGACGCAATCCGCGTCCCGTCAAATGCTGCACTGGAAGAGTTTTGCGTCCTACCCCGCTTGACAGAGACAGGCAGGGGCTCTCTGGGGCCCAATTGATTTTATCCATGCCATCCATCCATTTTTCCATAACAATTTAATCCATGAGCCTAAAAATGAAATAGACCCAAAGTTCAATTAGACCACACCAAATGAAGCAGCAGTGATAATGACTGCCACCGTTGAAATCTTCTTAGGAGACACCGTGATGTTTACCTGCTATGCAACAAAAATATCAGCTAGATCCAAAACTTTTGAAGCTTATAAGAAGTTTTTAACGATGGGTGTTCAAATTCCTGGTGTGTGGTCTATTTGATCCTTGGATCTGCCTGATTTTATGTCTAATACTTTCAAATGATCTGAAAAAAATGAATGGATGGTGTGGATAAAGCCCATACATTACGGTGGGCCTTACATAGCTCTGCCCAGCAGGTTACCCTCCAGGCAGGGGCGGGACAGAAGCTACTTGCATTCTACCCCCAATGGACTTACAAAGAATATATGAAATTAAAGCTAATGGAAAGGTTGTAGACTTTCTAGAAAAAGGTACAAAGTCCAGGAAGAACATTCCTAAATAAGGGGAACTCCGTGAATATGGGCTTGGAAATCTTCTAAGATACACAGGGAACGAATCTGTGTGGGGGCATGGAGATGGCCGTGACAATTCCTCTCCATCCATCTCTTTTGGCGGTGGAGATTAGTCGTCTCCTATTGGGAGACTGCCTGCCTCTCTCTAATATACTTCCCTCTTGGCATACGGCCGTAGCTATAGCTTAATAGGATGAAGCTTAGCTTCCCATTTTGTTTATCATTATGTCACTAATTGTGTGTATATATAAATAGGGTTGCGTATAAAGATAAGTGTTTCTATTAATTTTTCTTGTAGGATATTCTTTGATGTGGGATTTTTGGTATGGATTGGAGAGAAATAAATCTTGTATTTTCGTTTTTCTTGTTTATAATGGAAAAAAAAAAAGTTTTGTATTATTATCTCATGGAGTAGATATATTATCGAACCAAATAAATCATGGTACCTCTTGTATCTTTTTTTGTTTTGTTCCTTTTGACTTAGCTATTTTCTTTTATGTTTTGGTCTCACTAATATTGATAATGCGAACATTTTTATATAATAATTGGTATTAGAGCATGTGATTGAGAACATTTTAGCACAATATCAATGTTGGTGTTTGTTTTGTAATTGTGTTTCAGATGGTTGGATCGAGTTCAATCAAATTTGAGGTACCTAAGTTCAAGGATTCAATTACACATTATGAAAATTGAAGATGAACATAGTATTAGTGAAGGAACGTTCTGCAATAACTATAACAAAGATCGAGAAAATGTCTCCTTTTAATTGTTGACTATCAAATAAATCAAAAAATGTTACGAGATTTAGATTAACCACATTCAGTATAAGCTCAAGACACATAAGTACTCTAACCATGTTTCGGCTTGTGATCAATCCATAAATACCAATAGAAAATAAATAGGCACTCAGAATAAGTACGTGCTCGGTCATCATTAACGTGCAATTGCAATTCAAGGAAATTAAAAGAAGCTTGAAAAGATGAAAGACGAGGTATTTGAGAATAAAAATCAATTAACTATGGCGGACATTCTTCTTAATTTAGATGATTTAGTTTTATTCAATGTGTTCGATCAAACTACTGCAAAAAGTTTAGGAGACAAATTACAAAATTTATATAAAGGGAAATCGATATCGAACAAGATATTTTTATAACGACAACTATACAACTTGAATATGAATTAATGGTCTTCTTTGCAAGAATATTTTAATGAATTTAATAGCCTGATTAGCCGATTGGTTGTGGTCAATGTGAAAATTGACGATGAAGAAAATGTCACATTTTGCTCTGTTCGATGCCAGATTCATGGGATGGTTTGATTATGAATCACAATAACGGTCCAAATCTCACTATAAAGTTAGCCATATCCATGTTGCTTACTGAAGAATCTCGCAGAAAACCACATGAAGAATCTGTTAGCAATGTTATGATGGTCAGAGAAAGATATACTGAAAATGGTACTGATGGGAGATTTTTTTTTATTTTTTTTTTTTGTTAGCTGGTTAGTTCACCCCACTGTCAGCTCACACTCACTGTTAGCCACCCCCACTAGGGATTATACTAGAAGATATCTAAGTTGAAATGACACAAAATAGGTAAGTATTAGAATTGTGAAAAGAATAGCCACTTACGTAAAAATTGTAGAGTCGAGAAAATTACAACCCTAATTCGCATGATGAAGCATCATATTCAAAAGAATCCCAAGAAAATCTAAGTGAGAAAAACAATTCATCCGAGGACGGAAAAGTGTTGTCTCCAATGATTCCACGAGAGAATCTTGTTGAATATGAATTATTGCATATTTACCCACAATTATTTATTGATTTTATATGTATATGTGTGTTAAGTTGATCTAATTATGTGTGTTTTTCTATGCAATGTGATTTAAACAGTTAAGATTTTTTTTTTTTTAAAAAGTAATTAAAGTAATTATTTAAAGCTCAAAGAATGATCAAGTAGTGGATTAGATGTTTAGAGGATAATATTGAAGAATTCAAGTACCAAAGATCCAAGAAAATTAAGTGCTAAAGATGGAAAAAACTATGAAAATTCACACAGTCAAATAACAGAAATAACATATTATTTGGTCTCACCTAAGGTAGATTTGATCCGACTGAAAATGCAAATAGTTCAGCAATAAACAGTAGATTTTCAAAGTAAATTTGGCTCGACCGAAGGACTATTCGGTGCGACTAAAGTGATATTTAGTGCGACCGAAAGGTGGTTCAGCCCTATCGAAATAAGACAGAGTTCAGTGAAGACCCTCAGGTGCCTGCACACAAAACAAACAAGGAAGACCCTGACTAATACAAAGGACCTTCCGATGACAAAGTCAGGGATATGGGTCTTTATAGAAACAGTCTAAGAGGAAAGGAGTTATTAGTGTGTAAAAGTCTGTGTCCCTTTCATTGTTAGAGGTCCTCCCTATTTATAATAGAGGTAAGATCACACCGTGAACAATCTTTTCTGTTTGACATGTAAGTATCATATTCGAATTAGAACTCCTATTATTTCGAAGATCTTCCTGAGATCTTTGATCCCCGAGATCTCCGAGATTCTGAGGTTATCCCCCGGGATCTCCGAAGAGATCTTTGGGTAGTTTACTTGGATAAGATCGAAGGTCGATTGGAAGCCGATAAATTTGTCCGACCCGCAGATAAGGTCGGACGGTAGAGGTAGTGGTGCCTCAGAGGTGGACAAGGTCGAGCTATCGGGAGGTCGGTGTCGTTCCGATGATAATACCGACCAAGCAAGCATGTAATGTCCTTGTGATAACTTCAGTAGCCCTTGGCTTCCTTCGTCAAGATTGACAACCCTATTAAGTTGTCCTTCTGAGAAGCCTGTTGAAGGTCACGCCGACCTATAGTCGTGCTGACCTATGGTTGTGCCAACCTATGGTTATCTCAGATCTGACCTTAATTGTAATACTCCGTCTCTTTTAACAGTGGGCTCCACTGTTGCCATTTGTGTGGCCCACCTGAACTGTGGATGACCCTTATTTTTGGGTGCACGCCCTAACTTTGATGGACAAAACTAATGAATGGTGTGGATTTAACATAGGATACATGTGGGGCCCATTCTCTAACAAAAGATTCAAATCACAAAGTGCTGTGCTGCGCACATCACCCCATGAAACGAATCCTCCTCCACGACTCCCTCTCTTTCCCACTTCTCCATAGTACGGTTGCGGATGGGAACCCATTCACCATGCATGATATCATCATGGTGGGACCCACTCCTCAATCTAAACCGCTCATTAAACTCAGAACCCACCAACTCACTTTACATCATTTTTTACCCTACTTCTCATGCCATCGAGAGAAAACCATAGAGAAAATTTGTGAGAAGAAAACGAGAGCTCAGGAGAAGGGAGAGTATCCGTGAGGGTTCGACATCGAGTTCAGAGTTGATTAATCCAAGCTAGTATACGTAGAAATCAGCATCGCTTCAGATTTTTTTCCTTCCATCACACAATTTTTCCATAACAGGCAGGTGATCTTTCCCTATTGAAAGATTCATAAGAAATTGCCTTATATAATCTAGACATTGAAAGATTCATAAGTAATTCCCTATTGAAGGATATTCTTTATGTGACTATTGAACCAATGCAAATATTATTATTATTATTCTTATTTGCATTTGATATTATCTAGTGGGATAATGAATATTTATTATGTGATCAATTATTTTTTTAATGCAATGATTCTTACGGGTGCTTTGCCCAAGGTCATTCCCAAAATGATCAGCAAGACACGGGTGCTCTGCCCAGGGTCATTCCCAAAAAGATAGGAACGGGTGCTTTGCCCTAGATGATTTCCTAAAAGGATCAGTACACACGAGTGCACTGCCCTGGGCTTTTGTCCCTAAAAGGATATACCGGTGCTCTGCCGAGGATCACACCCTGAAAGGATCAACACCGGTGCTCTACCGTGGGTCATCTCCTAAAAGGATCAGCACACATGAGTATTTTTGGCCACTCCAAATCTTAGTATTTATAGAAAAGTTATGTCAAATAATTTATTCATTCCATATTCATGAATGTTGAATTATTTACTATGATTTTACATCCAATGTTCGTCTTATTTTGATTAATATGTCGAGATTAAATTTGGTAATATTTGTGAGATTTTCAACTCGGGATTTATGTGATCTTATTAAGTTGTCAACTCATTATGCTTTAACCGTTTCAGGTTACGAATATTTTGAAGATGCAGGGTACTACTATTATAGTGGAGCATGGAATGTGGTTGGATGCACGTAACATGTCATTCTACATAGGATAAATTTTATTTTATTTTAAAACTCTGAATGTAGTAATGTTTGACTTGATTTTCTTAATGCAAGTTAAGTTAAATAATCACGCATCGATGTAATAACAGATCATGTAATTAGTGATCTTAGTATGTGTTTGGATTTTAAAGTTTTGGGCTATAGTGGGAGAAAATGAAACGCATATGAAATTATCATACTTTATCTTTTTATTTTTATTTTTTTTAAAGTCACGAGTCTGGAATTCGGGTCCTGGAAACCTTATTCGGGTACCCGAATTTTGGGACATGACAAAGTTGGTATCAAAGACAGGTTTATCTTAAACATTGGACCTAGAATAGAGATTTAACTCTAAGTCTTCTTAAATGGCCTTAACTAGGAGATGAGAAATTTAGAATACATACGAAAGACATTTTAATCTATTGTGATATAATACTTAGATCTTATTTAGGCCGTATATTAACATACAAAATCAAATCTGAACGTTAGGAAATTTTCGAGAATTTTTTAACTATTTCTTAGGTTGGGCATCAATAATCAATATAAAATGTCACACTTTGAAAAGTCATAACTATTTAAGTAAAACTCCGATTGAGGTTATTTAAAAACTCAATTGAAGCTTGATAAGTATAATTTTATATAATAAAAAAAAGTAAAAATTAAAAATACTGACCCTTCATGTATGTATTTGAGATTAAGAAAAACCTGTCCAGAAATCATTCAAATCTGGACAGCGTGTACTCTCTGAATTTTTAAAAATTTTATAAGTGTTGAAATATTATAAAATTTTACAAGGATATAGTAGACTTATAGATATATCTACATAAAAATTTTAAGTTAAAATAATGTCTAAAAATATCAAAAATATCAAATAGAATATCACCCTTATGACCAAAAATTTCTGCACATAGTTCTAAACTACATCATTGTTCGACTTCTCTTAGATCTTCATGTGTGCCTACATTGAACCATCTGATTTCTTATAATCTTAAAATTAATAAGTAAAATTTATAATTCTCTTTATTTATCCTAGGCTATGACGGATCAGAGTATGAACCTCGAGGCCACATCGGAGACTCAAGTACCCGATGCAGCTAGGCAAGGAACAATTATTGACAAGATCCTCCAGGTGATAGAAGGATTTGTCTTATTTATGGGAACACAAGTGCTTATAATTCAATCTCAGGAGTAGACTCAAGCGACACTTGTAGCCCCTGAAGGGATGAGGTCCTTATTGGATAAGTTTAAGAGGCAGAGACCGCCTACGTTTAAAGGTGGGTCTGACCCAAGTGAAGCTGAGGGTTGAAAAAGATAGATGGAGAAAATTTTCTCAACTATGAGATGTAATAAGCAACAAAAGGCTGAATTAGCAATATATATGTTGGAAGAAGAAGTCGATCATTTATGAGAATCTATGACCAGGGAGAACCTAAGAATAGAAAGGTGGACATGGGACCAATTCTGCACAAAATTTGAAAATAAATACTTTCCAGCTTATGTGCACGCTCAAAAGGTTACAGAATTCATGAAATTAGAATAAGGAGATATAACGGTGCGTCAATATGATGCAAAGTTTACAGAGTTGGCACGATTTGTGACATTTCTCATGCAGAAGTTTATTGAGGGACTGAAACCTTCTATCCGTACTCGACTGGCGTCATTTCTTATTAAAACGTATGCAGAAGCACTGGAACGTGCTAGCGCAATAGAAAATGACTTTGATGAGCATTAAAAGAACCGCGAGCCGAGGAAGGACATGAAGAGTGAAGCTAGGACCACACCCCATATATCTCTCACACAACATGAAACAACTAAGCAGCAGAAGATGATGCCAACATCGGTATCCAATCATGCCACTATGCAACTTTCAACGCAATTCACTGGGACTTGCCATAACTGCGGAAAGGTGGGCCATCCTGCCCGCCATTGTCTTCTACCACCTCGTCATCAATATCTAGGGAATCAGTGACCACCTCGATGCCGCCTCTTCATTATGCACCATCTACTTCGTATCAACGACCTCCGTCGCCCCCCTCAGATGATTCAGCCAGCTGTAAGACCATCACAACCTTATCCTCAAAGGCCTGCACAGCTACATCCACAATCTCAGCAACCTGGACCCCCTCAAGCTTATCCCAGACCACCTCAACAATCGCAACGACAAGTTAAGCCTCCTCAATATCAACAACTGAGGCCAGAAAGTCAGGCGCCTCAACCTCAAGCTCAAGGACGTGTTTACGCTCTATCTTCATTCACAAATGATCCAGCCCAACTTCAGGAGTATGAGGATCCAAATCGAAGCTATAATGATCCAACGCCACCTCAAGATGATGCTGCACAGATATATGAGACTATTGCTTCTGCTTATGAGGACCCAGCACAACCTGCAGATATCACTCCTCAACATGGTGCTGAAGCTATTAATGATGTGGTGGAAGGTACTATCTTGGCTTACACCTCTCTTGCCAGAGCATTATTCGATTCAGGAGCTATACATTTATTTATATCTTATTTCTTCGTATACTCACTTGGTATATCACTTGTACGATTAGATAAGAAAATTATCGTAGCAACCCCTCTTGGTAAGTCCATGAATTTAGAGCAAATATGTGAAGAATGCCCCATCATAATTGAAAATGAAATAATATCAGCAAATCTCATAATTATGCATATGAGGGAATATGATGTCATCTTAGGAATGGATTAGTTGTCCCAGTATCGTGCAAAGATAGATTGTTTCAGGAAGACGATTACGTTAAACATAGAAGGATGATCTCCACTGAAATTTTATAAGACACGAAGAAGAAAAGCATCGATTGGTTTGTTGGCTATTGTGGGAATCGATCAATCAGAAGAATGAATTAAACAAATACCCGTGGTTAGGGAGTTTTCAGAAGTTTTTAAGGACATTCCAAGGTTACCTCCAAAGAGAGATGTGGACTTCGGTATCGATCTAATGCCCGGAACCGCACCCATCTCTAGAGCACCTTATCGCATGGCTCCTGTAAAATTAAAAGAATTAAAGGATCAGATCCAACAGTTGCTAGATCAGGGTTTCATTAGAACAAGCACGTCGTCATGGGGAGCACCGGTCTTATTTGTAAGGAAATATGGAACTATGAGATTATGTATTGATTATCGTCAGTTAAATAAAGTAACAATCAAGATCAAATATCATCTTCCAAGGATTGATGATTTATTTGATCAGCTAAAGGGAGCAAGGTTCTTTTCTAAAATAGATTTGAGGTTATGTTACCATGAGTTGAGAATAAATGACGAAGCCGTGCACAAGACGGCTTTTAGGATTCGTTACGGGCACTATGAGTTCTTGGTAATGTCATTGGGTTGACAAATGCTCCATCGGTATTTATGGATCTTATAAATCGAATATTCAAACTTTATTTAAATCGATTCGTTATTGTATTCATCAATAATATTCTTATATACTCCAAGACTCATGAAGAGCATGAGGAACATCTCAGGACCATTCTGCAAACATTAAAGGAAAATCAATTGTATGCCAAGTTATCAAAATGTGACTTTTGGAAGTATGAAGTAAAATTCTTGGGGCATGTGGTGTCAGAGAAAGGGATATCTGTGGACCCAGTTAAAATTGAAGCAATATTAGAATGGGAGCAACCCTCGAATGTGTCAGAAGTGCGAAGTTTTCTTGACCTTGCGGGTTACTATCGAAGATGTATAGAAAGATTCTCTAATATATCAAGACCCCTAACTAATCTAACTAAGAAGAATACGAACTTTAAGTGGGATCAACATTGTGAGCAGGCATTTACCGAACTAAAGAAGCGGTTGACATCAGCCCCAGTTTTAACATTGCCGACCAAAGGAGAAAGATTTGTCGTTCATACCGATGCGTCATATCAGGGGTTAGGATGTGTTCTTATGCAAGGAGGCAAAATTATCGCATTCGCATCACGACAGTTAAAGACTCACGAGCGAAATTGCCTGACGCATGATTTGGAGTTAGCAGCAGTGGTTTTTGCTTTGAAAATTTGGAGGCACTACCTATATGGGGAACAATTCGACTTATATTCAAATCATAAGAGTTTAAAGTATCTCTTTAATCAGAATGAATTGAATATGCGTCAGAGAAGATGGATAGAATTTTTGAAAGACTACCATTTCGATATTTCATATCACCCAGGAAAAGCAAATGTTGTAGCCGATGCCTTAAGAAGAAAGACACGAAGACTTGTGGCCAACTTAATGATCAAAGAGTGGGAGATGCTAAATGTTATCAAAGATTTCGATCTGCAACTCCAGCTTGAAGAACCTCTAGTGCATCTAAGTAACCTAGTAGCACGGCCTGCCCTGGTGTGTATTTTTTTATTTTCTTAAGTTGAATAGCTAAACTTATTTATTTTATTATTATTGTTATTTTTTAAAACTTTAGAATTGAGATTAGATCATGATAAACTTTTCTCTTAGATTCGGCGTATTCTAGAAGCCCAGAAGGGAGACGTTTGGCTACAACAAAAGGGAACAGAAGGAATAGGGAAGGAGAATGCGGAATGGCGAATTGGCACTGATGAAGGGATTAGATTTCATGGAAGGCTATATGTTCCAAACGAACCTGATTTAAAGCAAGAGATTTTGGACGAGGCTCATAGATCGAGATTCACCACCCATCTAGGGGAGACTAAAATGTACCACGATGTTAAGCGCCAATACTGGTAGAACAACATGAAGCGAGAAATCGCTAAGTACGTGTCTAAATGTGTGACATGTCAACAAGTGAAGGCAGACCATCAAAGACCACCAGGACTCTTGCAGCCTTTACCGGTCCCCAAGTGGAAATGGGAGCATATATCCATGTATTTCGTAGTTAGATTTCCGAAGACAGGTCGACACCATGACACTGTATGGGTGATCGTGGATAGGTTAACCAAATCCACACACTTCATTCCGATAAAAATTTCTGCATCTGCAGTGGAGTTGAGTAAATTTTATATTAAAGAGATCGTCCAACTTCAAGGTACTCCAGTATCCATCATCTCCGACCGAGATCCCAAGTTTAAATCACGGTTTTGGGCAAGTCTACAGAAAGCTTTGGGAACTACTCTCGATTGTAGCACAGCATTTCACCCGCAAACTGATGGACAAACAGAAAGGACGAACCAGATTTTAGAAGATATGTTACGCAGCTGCATTCTCGACTTCAAGGGCAATTGGGACGACATCTGCCGCTGATGGAATTTGTATATAATAATAGCTACCAAGTCAGCATTGGTATGGCACCATTTGAAGCTTTATATGGAAGACCCTGCAGATTACCAAGCTACTGGACCGAAGTAGGAGAAAGGACATTGTTGGGACCAGAACTTATTCAAGAGACCTCTAAGAAGATTGATATCATTCGCGAACGTATACGCGCCACCCAGAGTCGTCAAAAGAGCTATGCAAATAATCGACGCAGAGACTTAGAGTTTTGTGTGGGAGATTATGTGTTCATAAAAGTTTCTCCAATGAAATGAGTTATGCGTTTTGGAAAGAAAAGGAAGCTCACGCCACGTTTTATCAGACCCTTCGAGATCCTACAAAGAGTAGGAGTTGTAGCATACAAGCTGGCCCTACTACCTCAGTTATCCAATATCCATAATGTATTTCACGTCTTCATGCTTCGAAAATACAAGCCGGCTGATTCTCATGTCATCGAATGGGAGCCATTAGAGATTCAAGAAAATATCATATATGAAGAGCAACCTGTGCGCATTCTCGATCGTAAGAAACAAGTACTTCGAACGAAGGTTATACCACTCATAAAGGTACAGTGGAGTCATCACAGTGAGGAAGAAGCATCGTGAGAGCGAGAACAAGAAATTCGAGAAAAGTATTCTAACCTCTTTTAGGTATATAAATTTTGAGGATGAAATTTTGTTAAGGTAGGTAGAATGTAATACTCCGTCTCTTTTAACGGTGGGCTCCACTGTTACCGTTGGTGTGGCCCACCTGAACTGTGGATGACCCTCATTTTTGGGCGCATACCCTAACTTTGATGGGCAAAACTAATGAATGGTGTGGATTTATCATAGGATACCTGTGGAGCCCATTCTCTAAAAAAAAAAATCAAATCACAAAGTGACATGCTGACGCACGTCACCCCATGAAACGAATCCTCCTCCACGACTCCCTCTCTTTCCCACTTCTCCGCGGTACGGTTACAGATGGGAACCCATCCACCATGCATGATATCATCATGGTGGGACCCACTCCTCAATCTAAACCGCCCATTAAACTCAGAACCCACCAACTCACTTGACATCATTTTTTACCCTACTTCTCATGCATTGGAGAGAAAACCATAGAGAAAATCTGTGAGAAGAAAAAGAGAGCTTAGGAGAAGGGAGAATATCCGTGAGGTTTCGACATCGAGTTCAGAGTTGATTAATCCAAGCTAGTACACGTAGAAATCAGCATCGCTTCAGATTTTTTTCCTCCCATCACACAATTTTTTCATAACAGGTAGGTGATCTTTCCTATTGAAGAAATTGCCTTATATAATCTAGACATTGAAAGATTCATAAGTAATTTCCTATTGAAGGATATTCTTTATGTGACTACTGAACCAATGCAAATATTATTATTATTATTATTATTTGCATTTGATATTATCTAGTGGGATGATGAATATTTATTATGTGATTAATTATTTTTTTAATGTAATGATTCTTACGGGTGCTTTGCCCAGATTCATTCCCGAAATGATTAGCACAACACGATTGCTCTGCCCAGGGTCATTCCCAAAAGGATCGGCACGGGTGCTTTGCCCTGGGTGATTCCCTAAAAGGATCAGTACACACGGGTGCACTGCCCTGGGCTTTTGTCCCTAAAAGGTTATACCGGTGCTCTGCTGAGGGTCATTCCCTGAAAGGATCAACACTGGTGCTCTGTCGTATGTCATCCCCTAAAAGGATCAGCAAACATGAGTGTTTTTGGCCACTCCAAATCTTAGTATTTATAGAAAAGTTATGTCAAACAATTTATTCATTCCATATTCAAGAATGTCGAATTATTTACTATGATTTTACATCCAATGTTCATCTTATTTTGATTAATATGTCGAGATTAAATTTGGTAATATTTGTGAGATTTTCAACTCGGGATTTATGTGATCCTATTGAGTTGTCAACTCATTATGTTTTAACCGTTTCAGGTTACGAATATTTTGAAGATGCAGGGTACTACCATTAGTAGTGGAGTATGGAATGTGGTTAGATGCACGTGTCATGTCATTCTACATAGGATAAATTTTAATTTATTTCAGAACTCTAAATGTAGCAATGTCTGACTTGATTTTCTTAATGCAAGTTAAGTTAAATAATCACACATCGATGTAATAACAGATCATGTAATTAGTGATCTTAGTATGTGTTTAGATTTTAAAGTTTTGGACTATGGTGGGAGAAAATGAAATGCATATGAAATTATCATACTTTATCTTTTTATTTTTAAGTCACGAGTCTGGAATTCAGGTACTCGAATTTTGGGGCGTGACATTAATTATACTCTGAGTAATTTGATCCATTGATTCATACTGGTTATTGGTTCGACCTTCTCCCATGGATCGGCTCATTTTTCTCTCCATAACAATAACACATAACATTTAATATCTTATAAAAATAATAATAATAATTTGTCTTTTCTAAATGATTCTTAAAACTTCCACCGAATAAAAAAACATATAATAAAAGTCAAGTGAAGCTCATAATAACTGAGCACAAGTATAATCTGAATATTATAATACTAAAACTTTATAGGTAGGATTCAAATCATTTTACTTAAGATTCAACTCAAATCTGGACTAGTAGGATTTTAACAATTTTTGTTTAAATAATAAACATTTCTCTCCATTATTTCTTGTTGTAAGGCTTATTGGGTTTTGCATCCCCTAAATTAATTTGGAAAAATGAATAGATAAGGCGAAATTCTTGGAAATGTCTCGGTGGACCCACCTAACTTCTGATTGCAGTAACTTCATGCATTCCCAGATAGCAGGCAAGCGGTCCCTTAGGTGGGGCCCACTTTGATGTTTGTGAGTTATTCCCTCTCCGCCACTTTTCCTACTCATGCTGGTGCATGGTCTAAAAATGAAGCACATCCAAAACTGAAGTGGGTCATATGACAGAAAAAAAAAAAGTAAATAAGGTAACGTCTACTATTGAAATATTTATATGACCACATAAGTTCTAGATCAGACTAACATTATGAACGGTTCGGATGGCATGTAAACATAATGGTGGACCTGAGAAGGTTCCAACGGTCGCATTCCCCTTTCCGTATGGCTGACTTGAGTTTCGGACATTTCATTTTTTTCACTCATGTGCTGGCATTAGCTGCCAAAAAGGATGTACAGGGTGGATTCTCACATACATAATGGTGGGCCCCACCTGTATGACTACAGGAAGTTGCAGTCAATACGCGGCCAGCAATATGGTCATTCACATTGAAAATATGCGCGCGAAGATCCTGGGCTTGGGCGAAAGGCCAAGTCCACTTGGAGGAGGTCCTGGGCCTTGGGCGAAACCGAATTTACACCATACACGTGGCATTTTTGTATGATGATTCTGCCGACTCCCGAGTTTCTACCTACGAGAGCGGAGGTTAGACCCCGGATCCACCGAGGTGGGTGGGACCCCTGACTGTGGGGGTCAACCTGATGTATCTGACTTAATCCACGCCGTCCATCTGTATTGGAAGCTCATATTAGAGCATGATCCAAAATATGAAACAGATCCAAATCTCAGATGGACCATAGTACTGGAAGCAGTGGTAATTGATCATAAAAACTTATTATAGACCACAAAATCTTTGGATCAAGATGATATTTGTTTTGTATCTTCATCTAAGGTCTCTGTGACATTATCAACAGATTGGATGGTAAATAAATATTCCGGTGGAATACATTAAATTTTTAATGGAGCGAATTCAATCACGACTGTTTCCTGTGGTGTGGTCCACTTAAAATTTGAGTGAGCTTCCTTTAGAGATCATGCCCTAAAATGATCTTTCAAAATGGTTGGACGGTGTGGATTTAAGGCATATACATCACTGCAGAGTCTCACCTAATCCGCTCCCAGTTTCAACGTACAAACGTGGCCTCTTGTGTGATGGATGACCCAAAACATAATATGCGTCATGTACCAAGAATCACAACCGTCCCATAAAGCGCCACATGAAAATCAACGGCAGTATTTTGTGGGCCATCGACTGAATGGTTAGAATCTTCCAAACATTTTACATTTCATAAGGTCATAAGTAGGAGGAAAAATAAATTTCATATTGATTCAAAACATTTTACATTCCAAACATTTTACATTTTTCTTAATTTTTTTGTTCGTAAAATGATAGACAGTTTGAATATAACACACATACATCATGATAAGACTAGAACTTGCTGACGTCAGTACCGCAGCTGCATATCTGGCGCTAGGTACACCATCCAATCCGCTTCCATCATAATGGACGCGGATTACGTCCGATCCCAAGTCGGACCTTTACGTCCGATCCCTAGTCGACCCACCATGCTCTATCTGTTTATCAATGCCGTCTATCCTTTTTCTAATATCATATTAAGGTATGGGCTCAAAAATGAGTCGGATCTCAAATATTGGATATTACTATTCCATTTAATGCAACTTGCAGTTGATGCTTTGTGTATTTTTTATTTTTTTTCATCCGTTGGATGATGCTTTTAATGCAACCAAGTTTACTATTTGGTGTGGTCTACTGGAGCATTGGATCTGCTTCGTTTTTGGGCCCATACCGTGACATGATCTTAGAAAAGGGATGGAGGGCATAGATACAAAGATACATCACGGTTGGTTCCCATACAAATCTAGCTCGACACTTAAAGGTAAGACCTAAGGTCAGACGCAATCTGCATCCATAATAACCACTCCGTACATCTGTTCACCGGTTCTCACGAGATCATCATTCGAAAAACGTGGCAGGTCAGAAGCTCGAATGGGCCACAAAATCAGAATCTAGCTCTCAAGAGGTACCAGCATCGGGAGAGAATTAAGTGTAGGGTCAACCTTGATGTGTTTATAGTATATCCACACCGTCCATCCGTCTTGCCAGCTCATTTTAGGATACAAGCCCAAAATTTAAGCAGATACAGGTATTACGTGAACCACACAAAAGGAAATAGTGATAATTGAAGGTGCCATTAAAAAACTTTATAGGCCTCACCGTATAATGTTTATTTGCTATCCTAACTTGTTGATAATGTCTCACTGACCTGTACGAATGAAAAAATAAATATCCTCTCCATCTAAAACTTTTGTAGGCCATAGGAAGTTTTTTCTTTTTTTTATGGTCAATCACCATTGTTTCTTATATTAAGATCCACTTGAGATTGATCTTCTTCATTTTTTGTCCCATACCTTAAAATGATCTGAAAAAATGGATGGTGTGGATATATTACACATACATCAAGGTGCGTCCGACAGTGAGGGCCGCAGTGTTGGGTAGGCCAGGTCCCCACCTAATATTGTAGTTTGAGCTACCTTTTTCAACGAGCACGAAAAACATGGATGGAAGCTTCTGTGGGAGACTTCCTGGAAAAGGATGGAAGCTTCTGTGGGAGACTTCCTGGAAAAGTAAGGAAACATCAAGGGTCCATTTCTTCTTCTTTTTCTAAGCACGAAGGGAAACACGGATCCCAGCCGACTTCCTACAGTCAAAAGCTAGGTGGGATCCATCATGATGCTAGTGAGAAATCTATTATATTCATCCGTTTTGACGGCTGACCATAGGGTAAGGGATCAAAACTTAAGTGGATCCAAAACTCAAGTGGGCCACTTGATAAAAACAATGGGAACTGAATGCACACGTGAAATATTACTAATGTCATAAAAGTTTTGTATCAAGTAATATTTTTTATGTTTTACCCGGGAGTGCGGACTGGTGGAACTGATAAACTAAATCCGAACTGACCAGACCGCACTATTTGACCCGGTTCTAAAGCGCACCAGTTTTGGTTTTAATTTCAAAAATCAAAGCACCGTTAGTTTAGTTCGATTCTTAGTTTGGAGTATAGTAAAACTGAACCGAATCATGAACTAAACCTCGGATCTGAACCTGGAACCAGACCCCTTATTCAATAAATATTTAAATTTTAAAATTTTTTAAATATAAAAAGTTAAAAAAGCAAAAAAAAAAAAGAGAAAATAATCCTAACCTTTTTTTATTCTCCTCCTCTTCCACTGCCTCTATCTATCTCTCAAGAACTGTGCATTTGGACTTAATTATATATAATAATTTAAATAAATAAATAAATAAACCATGCAATTAGGCTGGATTATAAAAAGCCCATAACCATAGAATTGAATTAGAACCAAACCATTTTTAAGGTCCAGTTCTGTTTTGGTTCTAGGGTGCAAACAGTCTAGGTCCAGTTCCAGTTCTAGTTTTGCTGGAACCATTGGGAACAGTCCAGTTTCACTCCAAAACCGGACTAAACCGAACCAAACCATGTGCAACCCTAGTTTTAGCTCATCCTTAATGAGTTTGGATGGCATTTAGACACCAGGGTGGACCATAGAAAGGTTTCAATAGTAGGCATTTTTTTAATCATTTTTTTTTTTGGTATGTGGCTTACTTGAGTTTTTCATTCACCTTAAATTTTTAGCTCAGGAGCTAGTAAAACAGATGGATAGGGTGAATTTCTCACAAATATGATAGTTTCCATAGAGCAACAACCAGCAGCAACTTACCAACCTTTTTAATTGTCGATTTAAATAGCCTGATTATTCTATTGATGTAACTATAGCAATGCAGCTGATAATTTAACTGTTTTGGAGTATATCATCAAGATGCCATGTGTACAATGATACAATGCATTAGTAGCACAGCAACACCGTTGCATAACACAATAAAATTATATACTTCAAATACCTTCGAATTCACATTACCAAATAACTTTTGAATTCAGAATGACTCAAAAACACTCAAATCCATGCTGCCCAACTACCCCAAAGCCTATTTTAAAATTAAAGCTTGAAATCCAGGCTTGGATCGGCTGAATCAATTTGGGACTTGCCTAGGCTAAATCAGCCCAACTCACCACAATGAGATGCAACTCATGGGATCGAATATAGGGCAGTCAAAGGGCTGGGCCAAGGTTGATCAAAGCCCAGGCCAGGTCCACAACGGGCCAAAACAAACATGCCTGAAAAGATCTGGGTGGTGTCATTTTCTGTGAAACATGTCAGCTTTTGGTTGGGACTGGGCCTGACTAACAGGCTCCAAATAAGCCCTAGCCCAGGATGGGTATTAATGGGCTTAAATTTAAATTATGCATAACTTGTGGGCCTAATACCCAGCCCAAGCCTTAGAGAAAGTGCGCCAAGTTTAAAAGCTTGATAGGCTAGCCCTGCTCACTGATGGTGCTTATCCTTCAACGGCCCAGATTCAACCATCAGATTGCAGGTTTGAGTTCACATCTAAGGTATAAGTCCAAATCTATTTGGTCTTGCTACGGACTTTTCAACTAAGGTTGGACCCAAGCCTATTCTATTAGAATTTGGAATCCCAATCATTCCAAATCCAATTTAAAGCTACCATATGAACCGTCCAAACTAATTCAATCCATCTTCACGAGTGCTAAACATGGCACGTGGGTGATATGAGGACCACCCATCAGGTTGGCCCAGCATAAGCATGACCTTCCCCATATTATCTATATCTCCACCGTCCTCACCAAAGCTACTAAATATGAAGGGCTGATGTGAAAGCTGGATCGATGACTCGGCCGAGTATCAACGAAGCTGACTCGGACACAATCTTAAAACCGGACGGTAATGGTCCACGAAGGTGGACGGGTATGGTCAACACATGGACCCGCGGACCCAATAAGGGGTCGAGCTTGGCCCCATTAATCAAACCAGATTCACTAGGGCTGACTCTGACCTATAGCAATAGCCGTCCAATTGCTCCCTACAGAATCTAGTTTAAAGAATACCCGATAAAAACAGACAAATTAATGGCTGGGATCACTGCACCACAAATCAACCTGCACTAAAACAGGCCAATGGATTTTCGACACGTGACCACTACCCAATGACACTCAATGGCATCCTTTCACCAAGTGGGCCACACCCCCAAATCGCCTGGCTGCCAAATATCACATGATCTACCCCTTAAAAGCCCCAATCCAGATGTGGTTAGATATTCGACCTAAAAAGCATGGGTCCACCACATCTCCAAATACAGACCCTTCACATCAACACCACCAAATCAATCAGAACATCCATACCAAACAATATCAATACTGGCCCACGAATAACATCCACAATCCAACTCATCTATTCAGTGAGAGCAAACACAAAACCCTAACCCTAATTGCCAGATGCATAATGCAAACCCTTCCGTACTAATCCTACTTCAATGGCGCATGTAGCAAAAAGGAAGAAGAAAACCATTAAAAAAACATAACAAACAATAAATCAAATCACCCAGAAATTCATCGAAAATGAAACTTTCTTCATTCACGTATCATGATCATCTGAAATCAACATCCAAATCCCTAACCCTAAAAGCCCTATTTTCCAAACACAAAAAAGACCAAAATACCCCAACAGAATGTCTACAATCCCCCAAAGAGAAGAAGAATCGAAACCCTAACCACCAAAGCCGTACAGGGTCCTGCCCTGGCGCTTGAGGGCGTAGACGACATCCATGGCAGTGACGGTCTTCCGGCGAGCGTGCTCGGTGTAGGTGACAGCATCACGGATGACATTCTCAAGGAAGATCTTGAGGACACCTCTCGTCTCCTCGTAGATCAGACCGCTGATTCTCTTGACCCCACCGCGACGAGCGAGACGACGGATGGCAGGCTTCGTAATTCCTTGGATGTTGTCTCTCAGCACTTTCCTGTGCCTCTTCGCTCCTCCCTTTCCCAATCCCTTCCCTCCTTTCCCTCTTCCTGACATTTTCTTTCCTTTCTCTCTCTCGTGTTTTTTCTTTTGTTTTCGTTTGGTGGGATTCGGAAGTTTGAGGGGAGATATATTTATAAGTTTTTGAACGGGGGAGTGTAGGAATGCAGATCAGCCGTTGGATTGGGCGTCGATCCGTGTCGTGGCTTTGAGGTTTGTTTTGGTGCGTTCGATTGTGGAATGGAGGATTTCTATTGGTTGGCGGTGGTATAAGCGGATCGAGGCTTGGGTTAGGGTTGTGCTTGAGTGCAGTTGGTACGGGCGACTCGTGCGACGGGGGCTTGGAGAAGTGACACGTGGAATATGGACAGCACGGGATACATGCTAGCTGTTCGAGCCAGTGGTTAGGTGGGGGACGGTTTGGAACTTGCGATGTACGATGAATCAGGCCAGTGCATAAAAGGAAATGGACCGTTGGGGAATTGTGTCCAGCTGATGGGTGGACTAGCATCATCAAGGTTGGCCCGACCTGGTTCATGGCCCTGATTTCACGCGTGTGCATGGGGACGTGGATTGGGTACTACCCCGTCCGTCCAGGGAGTGGATCAGATGAGACCCCGGATCTACCCAAGTGGGTGGGACACCTGACTGTGGGGCTCACAATGATGTACGTGCCTTAAATCCACACCGTCCAACCATTTTGAAAGCTCATTTTAGGGCATGATGCCATAAATGAAGCTGACTCAAATCTTAGGTGGACCACACCACAGGAAACAGTCGTGATTGAATCTAAACCATTAAAAACTTCATGATCACCAACAACCCATATGAATAGACCACACAAATATCATATTGATCCAAAGCTTTTGCAGCCCACCTGAAGTTTTTAATGACCAATCACCACTGTTTCCTGTATTATGGTCCATCTCAGATTTAGAACTGCTTCATTGTTTTATCATACCCTGAGATGAGCTTTCAATACCAATGGATGGCACGGATGTAGTCACATACATCACAGTCGCCCCACAGTCAGGTCCCACCCACCTCGGCGAATCCCCAGTCTCACCTAATTCGCTTCCGCCCGTCCATCCAACAGGAGGGGCTAACATAATAGATGGGTTTTATCCACACCGTCCATCCAATGCACCGAATCATTTTGGGGTACAAGTCCAAAATTGAGGTAGTTGAAGGACTCAAGAGGACCAGACGGTGGGGATTAAACGCTTACCTTGGAAATCTTTTTGAGTCCACGAGAGTTTTAGATCTAGCTGATAGTTACGTTTCCGCGTACCGTGGCAAGGGACGATTGGATACCAAGACCTAACTAGAGATGCATGGTCATGCTAAGAGCTTTGTGGAGCCCATCTTAACCTATATTTTCAATCCATGCCGATTATCCATTTTAACAAATTATTTTAGGTCATGAGTAAAAATAAGAAAGTTGATGGAAGGTTTAAGTGGACCATATCACATCAAGCAGTGGAGATTGAATTCTTACCATTGAAAACATTTTAGCGCCCATTGGTGATATTTATTTGTCATCTAAGTTGTTCATAAGTTGATGTAGACACGTGCGAAGGAAAAACATAAATATCAACCTGATTCAAAACTTCCGTCTCTTGAAGAAGTTTTCAACAATAATATAAGCTTTAAATCTCCAATCCTTCATGTGGTATGGTCCACTTGAGCATAGTTTCATTGAGCTTTTGATATGCCTTATTTTGGGGCTCATGCCCAAAAATAATATGACATCATGATGGCCCTACAAATCCTGGACACGACCGTCCATATCTAGCCAGACCTGGTGGAAGTTAGGGGTGTTAATGGCCAGGATCGGGGCTAAAAAAATTGGAATTTTGAATATGGCCAGCCCGGCAGCCTAGCTTGAAACAATTCAAAATCCAGGCTGAGACCTACCCCAGGATCAACCCATTGACAGCTCTAGTAGGAGTAGTACCCAGTCCATGCCCGGGTGGCAATGGGCTGGGTGGCCAGGCAGGGGCTTGGGAAGCGGGTTTGCATGTGAGCCAGGCACATATGTATACCTGTGTGGAGCTGTGTGGGGCTCAGAGAGATGTCCTTGACCAATCCACTCTATCCATTTGTTTCAAAAGATCACGATGGTAGAGGATTCTAAAAATTAGGCAGATCCAAAACTTAATTGGGCCACACCAACGAAACAGTAGGGACAAAAAATCCACCGTTGAAACTTTCCTAGAGCTGACCATGATAGTTATATGCCATCTAAACCGTTCATAGGGTTATTACTACTCATATAAACCGGAGGCACAAATATCATCCTGATACAAAACTTTTGTCACTCCCAAGCGTTCATTCCCGACTATTTTATGTGGTATGGCTCACCTGAATTTTGGATATCCCTCATTTTCAGATCCCTATCCTATTGTTCTCTTTCAAAATATATGAGCAAAGTGGATTTGTCACAAACATCTTTGTGGGTCCTACACAGCCCCAGGCACAGGAATATCTTTGCGGTGTTCACGGGCAATTCCCTTCTAGGGTTTAAGCTTCAAATGTAAGCCACGTTGGGTGAGCCGGGTTGGGGTGGGTGAGAGCCAATAATGAATATTGATAGGGTGAGAGTTGTTGCAAGGAAGGGATATACACAAATTTCATAAATTTAAACTATTTCAAACCTTTGATCATGTTATTCATTTCCTTATAATGCTAGGTTGCCTGTAGCATGAGGGCTAAAGCCAAAGCCTTTTTAGTGACATTAGGGCCATATTCAATCTTAGCCAAGGCTTAACCTTGGTTTGACTTAGCCCTAACATCTTCATTTACCATCCTTAATAAGCATCTATTATTGCATTGTATACTTTATAGGTGTATATTAATTCTCAAATACTAAATTGTTAGTATACCCAATACAACCTCTATTAGTATACATAGTACTACCATTTTCAACAAAATTGACTTAATCCAGCATAATCTCTCATGGATTCCCGGTTATTATGTCTCCCTACTAGTCACACTGCCACCTAGATTTTACTCTCCTAAATTGACAATTGTTCAAAGACTTGAGAATTTATACTCTTTAGATTTTGTACACTTAGTACAAGATATCGTAAATGGTGTAATATTACTCTATAACTTTTATTTAAAGGCTTGCATGCCACATATATTGGTGTGCAACAGTTTATATATGCAATAGCTTTTATCTTATTGGTATTGGAGTCACTACATTAAGGAAACTTTGACAATCAATATCTTTTTTAATGACTTGCCCAACCTCTCATCTTACTATATTTGTTACTCCCCATTTTACCAATCTAGTCTTCATCAAACTAGATATAGACAATTATTTATTGTGGAAAAGATAATTTATTCTCATTTTGTGCCTTAATAAGCTACTCAAGTATGTTGATGGAACTCACAAATGCCTTGGCTAGTTCCTTCGAGATGGGATGAATTTGATTAACTTTGTTACCAATCCAGAATACGAGAAATGAATGGAAGAAGACTCATTATTCTAGTTGTGGATCAATAACACTTTGACATCCTCAATCATTCTAAAAAACTGCATGGTGGAATACCACAACTATATGCAAAAGCTTATAAAAGCTATGGAATTAGTGGATATGTCCTATAAGGGGGTGATTTTGACCAATTAAAAATTATGCTAATTCAAAACTAGTTGTCAAACTTAAATTAGTTTACCAATTAAACTAAGACAAACTAATATTGTGGCTTCTAAGCCAGT
Organism: Magnolia changhungtana; assembly: GCA_030180095.1. NCBI lineage: Eukaryota > Viridiplantae > Streptophyta > Magnoliopsida > Magnoliales > Magnoliaceae > Magnolia > Magnolia changhungtana. Next base: position 472,914 of record JASAUF010000481.1, read on the forward strand.
AATGGGTCCATCACATAGACTACATAAGATATGTCAATGAATCAATTAGTCTATAATTGATAATGAGCTTTCATGTGCATTATAAGTCAAGTGTCTAGCATGTAATTCAAATCAAGCATTCATATAATCCAGATTGAGCCCCTTTTATAGCGTCGTTCTTGAGTTATTTCTTCATAGCTCTCATGTGCTTAAATCCACTCGTCAATTGCTCCCCCGAATGTTGATGTCGATGCTTTTCATTCCTTCAGCTCCAATATCGTTTGTTTTGCATATGATATGCCAATGAAGTGACCAATGCAAGGGAGGTTGGGTGAATCTCCTACAACACATGAAAATATTGTAATTTTTACGGGATTTACTTATAAGAGTCTTCTACAGAGTTTAGACAAAAATTTGACTATAGGCATAGTGCCTAATCTCTCTAATAGTGAGAGTTCATCCATGTCTTCGAATAAGATCATGGAATGCTCATTAGAGTAAATAATCAAAATAAGATGTATTTGAAAATCTTTGGATTGAGGTATAGGATGTGTTGTATAAGTGGAAAAATACATAAACTCTATTTACACCAAAAAAGCCCTCATAAAGTTGAAGAATTGAATGCCTTAAAGGAACCAAGTTCCAACGGGCAAAAAATTGGCTCTCTCGATCGATTAAGTGATGCCTTTGATCGATCGAACTCCACTTCAATGGGATCAAAGGGTCCATCGATGGATCAAGAAAATTCAGCTTTTTAGTGAATTTGTTTATGGACATTTTGGGCGACCTTCGATTAATCAAGCCTGATCACTCGAGACTGATTTAGGATTGCTCAATGGGATTGAGTTTTGCCTGAAAGATGTTGTTTAGGGCATGTGTTTTCATAGCAGTTTTGCACCTCTTATAACCTTAATTATCATATTTCAATTAGGCTCTTAAGGCTAAGGGATGATCAAACAAAGGTTACATGTTAAGCGAACATTATCAAGAGGTTTAAGGGTTGTTTTAGGTCAAGGGTTAGGGTCACCAAGGTGCCTTATATAATTGTTCTTTGCTCCTTGATACTCCATGTCTTCTTGTGTCTTCCGTCTTCAACTTCCAAGTGCTCTACCGATTACATGACATGCAGACTCATGTGATTGACATATAAAGTGCACAGATCAATGCACAAATCAGTGCACTAACTTATTCAACAGATGGTCAACCTCCACATATCTCAAGAAGTATGAAATTACTCAGAACAACTCCACTTAATTCACTATCGGTCTTGTGTTTTACAACTAAGGATTAGTTTCAAACTTTTTAAAAGGGTGCTCTCATTTTCACTGAATATATAGGCAATATTCAAAAGTCTAGTCGATGCCCTTAAAGACGTCGAATAACTCGTATCAAAGTATGATTTATGCAATTAAATATTATAGGTTAGATTAAGAATATGATCATATGCACACCTGTTCACACCCCAAGTGTAGGGTTGTGATGTAGTAATAAAACTCGGTAAGACCGAGGTCGATTCCACAGGGACTGAAACCTGTACGTAATCTGAAACTAACTAGAAATAGAACTAGAATGAGATGAAATCTAAATCACGTATAAATTGAGGGATAATGATGAAATAGTTATCTAAAACTTAAAGAATTCACGGAAAGGAAACTAGGGACTCTGAGAAGGGAAACTAGGGATTCAGAGGATCCACTTGTAGAGATCAGGGAGATCTTATGCCTGTATCACAAATTATGGAAATTTACCGAACTGCCATTGATATAGTTTTCAAGAGATGAAGGATATATGAATTAGAAAGAATTGCATCACAAAGTCATGCCTTATGAGACAAAACAAACAACGAAATTAAACCAATTCAACAGCCAATCTGAGTGATGTATGAATGTCAAGAAGAGTTCTGTCATTCCACCATGTCCAAGGGGCGATGATGGACAACAGGGCATCCTAGATTCATAATCACAAGAAAGGAAAAAGAAATACGCTAGCCATCACAGATCTACTGTAATGTAAGTCACAATAAACCATTAAAGACTGTAAACATTCCTTAAAATAAAACTAAATCAAAATCACTTAAAAACATGAATTCAGACCATAGAACATCCCATAACGCCACAAGCTTCACCTCCTAGCCCTAGCTAGGAGGATTAGCTAGCCATAAACATGATCAACTAAATTCTCCTAAAAAAAAAAAACATCAACAGAAGAAAGAAGAAAAAGAGAAAAATTCCATGCTGCCGTCTCTCTCTCGTTCCTTGCTCCAGCCGTGGATGCCCCCTAAAATCTTCAGATCCTCTTTTCGTTCTCTCTCTCTCCCTGTTTTATAGGTGCTAGGAGCGGTGGAGAGAACTGTTTTTTTTTCAAGAGCCGACGCTGCTAGAATTCTTTACGCACCGCAAAAACGCATGCCAACAATTTGCGTTTAATCCAAGAAAGAAAGCGGTGGACCATTAAGCAATTCGACTTCATGCGAAGGTAAAAAACCCCTCTACGCACGGACGGTCTGGATCATTGGACCGATCCTCTCTATGAACGTGCAACAGCCTGGAAAATCCTGGTTTCCCTGGACTGCGTAAACAGAGCCCGCGGACGGCTCGGCGCTGGACTCTCAATGGGGCCCACGAACGTCATTATTTGAGAAATCCAAACCATCCATTAGATTGTGCACAGAAAATTGGTCAGGAATGATTGTTTTTCCTCTGTTTTTGTGTGGCCCATAAGATTTCCCCTTACACCGTCTATCTTCCGCTTGAACGGATGGATTTCGATCCTCGAGATCTTTTGAAATTCTTCTACCTAGACAGTAGTCATAGGACCCTTTAAGATCTAATGGACGGTCCGGATCGGACCGTCGAATCGTAGTGGTGGCCCACAATTCAAATCAGCGTCCACAAGGTGCGGACGCTGCGTGCGCGAAATTCGGATCGGGTCAGCGACCGCTGACCGTTTTTTACGGTCTGGTGCACCTCCTGTGCGCGTGTGCTGTGCACACTTCGTCATGTAAAGTGGGTTCCACCTCAATGTTTTAGAAATCCGATCCGTTCATCCACATTTCCAGCTCATTTAATGGGTTGAGACCAAATTTGAAGCATATCCGGACATCAGGTGGGTCCCAAATCAGGGTTTTAGGGGATGATATGTTCGTGGGGCCACTTCCACAAGGACCTAATGGTTCAAATTTGACGTGTACGGTTCATTTATGGTCCTCAGACCATGTATGAAGTTCTGAGCCAAACGGATGGTGAGAACCTTGTGATCGTGCATTCTGGCTGACTTTCAGGCTACTTGATCTTCAGTTCCTCAGTTTTCTTGGATCTTTGGCGTTGATCTTGGTCCCCTGGAGTCCATCCCTTGCCTTGGTGTCATTAGAACATTAAATCTCAGCTTTAAGCACCCTTTCTCAGTCTCAGCTTGTAATTACACCATGTATCACCAACGCGATTAAATCGAACCATTAAACAGTATCATGCTCGTAAATCCAAGCAATAAATGGGGTCTAATATGCAATATTTGACCCTCAACACAACTCCCCAACCATCATTTTGCTAGTCCCGAGCAAAGTATGAGAAAAATAAATTAAGAATTACAGGAAAATTTCTATAAATTCGAGTGATATTTCGAAAAATAATTCAGATACCAGAATTCTAAGATTCATGAATGTTGATTATTAATTCCTCATATAATCAAGCTCATGGTGACTTCATAATCAAGTTCTAATATTAATTCATTAATTAGAATAATTCTAAACATTGAGTTCCATGAGTGTATATAGTGTAAACCCTGCTTACCATCATTAAGAGATTCAATCGTCACTTTTCATGATAACATTGACAACCAAAAGAGCATTTAGGACAACCTAAACCCAATCTTGCCTTACAGTTCTTCTTTTCATTATTTCGGCCTTTGATTTTTCTATAAACAGTAATGCCAATGATGGGAATCAAATCCTCACCTGTAGAGAGCAAACCTATGGTGGAAACCAGTTGCCTAACTCTTTTCAAATGTCAACCATGGGGAATCGAATCTATACCTATAGGGAGCAAACTTATGGTGAAGTTCGTTCGCCCAACCCTTTTCGTAGGCAGCTATCTTGTAGCTGGGTATTTTCTTTTTCTTTCATTATTTTTATTGAACATGATGGACAAATTCCCCAGGGTGGTTCCTTCCATGCTTAATGATTACCAAGTTACAATTCAATATCGAACTGAAACCTTAATGTGCAAGCAGGATGTGTCTTGTGGAATCATGACTCAATCAATGTTTAAAACTTCTAATCCTAGATTAACAGTTCGAACTTACTGTGAAATCTAACAAATACTGAATCCAAGAGTCATAAGTTACCAACACCACATATCTTGAAATTCTAAGTGCCTAGATGGCCGTCAAAATCACTTCGAATTCACAAGAAATTCCAGAAAATTTTAAAAATTTTCACGATTTCTGCTCAAGACCAAGAAAATACTGATTAGGAAACCTAATCTCCCACCCCCAACCTAAAATCTACATTGTACTCAATGTAAAAGGTATGAGCATGCTATACACATGGGACAACGAAAGTAAATGAGAAGTGATGGGAAGATAGTACCTGGATGACGAATCGAGAAAGACTTTCCAAGGATAATAACGTAAAAGCGGATCAGCACAAGAGAGAAAGCAAAACAAAAATAACAAAAATAAAATCCTACCTATACCACTTTCGCAGGTGCTTTCGATTGCATTTAGTGTATGCAACAAGCCTTTAAACTCCTAGGTTACCCCCAGAGGACGAGTTGTAGTCTCGTGAGGGTTTGCAGCAATGTTACCCACAAACATTGAATTGACTAATCATGGAATCAAAAGCTGGGGTGCCTCCCAGGAGTGCTAAGTTTAACGTCTTCAGCCAAACTAAAGAAACTACCCTAATCCTATGAAAGCAGGGGAAAGATTACTCAGTAATGCCACAAGGTTCCTTTTCCAGCCAATATCGTGATAAGTTTCTCAGTAAGTTCCTCAACAGGATCATCCAAAAGCCCTTTTTGCAATAGGCTTGGGCGCCCTGGAGCATGACTTTCCAGAGAGACTTATGCACCTCGTAAAAAATTTTATATTGAATTGCTTGAGGTATCCAAAGAATATACGATCACCTGTGACAGAAGAAGTTTCAACGTTAGTATCCCATGGTGAAACAGAGACTGCAGGCAGATAAAATTCAGAAAAAATTTTAGGAAGTAATGTAGTCTCAATGCATTCCGAAGTTCCAAACTTCGGTTCAATTTTCAGCTCCTCCTCCCTTAATGGTAAACAATAAGGATCTGTGGAAGAAAGGGCTTCAAAGTAAGGGTGCTCTCAGTTAGTAACAACTACCGAGACAGTCTCTTGCAAGGCATCCACTATGTCTCTTATCATAGGATCGTTGGAATCTGCAAAGTGTACCAAGCAATCATCCAAAGAGTTGGGAAGTTCAGCTGAGTGTGACTTATTTTCCACATTGGAGCTCGTGATGATCTGCCCAAGGAATCCATCATCCTTGAAAGTGGACAGATGTATGCTCTCTTGCTCCAACCCTACGTAAACAAATTGACGGTCAGGAGACGAAATATTGATGTGAGGACTCTGTTCATTGATACCACTCAGAAGAGGCATTGAATTGTCAAAACTCAACAGTTCAGATGGTGGCCTCAACTGGGTGGTTTCAAGTTCTAGAGTCGTATCAAGTAACTCGTCCATCTCCTGAATCATATCATCATTCAATTCAGGGGAATCGTCCAAACATGTCTCACAAAAGGTATAAGGGTTGGTTGTAAGGAGCTCATCCACTTTTAAGTCAGATATGCCAGGTGAGTGGAGTAGCTCATTATGACCGCTCTCTTTGTGTACTTCTTGGTCATTAACCTGGACCAAACTTGAGATTAATTCCAGAGGAACTGGGGCTGCATATTCATGATCGTCATCTCAATACTCATCATATTCTAGTTCAGTGCAGTACAAATTTGGAATGGGATCACTTTCCTCACATTCTATTCCTAGATTGGATTGAGGTTCACATAAACCAACCTCTTCCTCATCATTGAAATCTAATGTGTCCTGTAAGTAAAGTGTGTCATCATCATTATATTTGAAAGACACCCATGACTCTTCACCATTCTTTTGAACAGTCATCGAGATCGACTCATTGGGAAATTAAGCCATATGATCATTAATGGAATCCAACTCACCATTCCAAATTCCAGAGTTCTCCATAATCGCATCATGTGAACTCCCTTGTTGAATATCTTTTATAAGTTCTTATAGTCTTTGGAGTGTATTTTGTTGGCTGAGCTCTAGAGTTTGAAAGGAATTTTGAGAATTCTCTTGGATTGTTTCTGTAACACCCCGGATTTTTGCCAACCTGGAATTAGACGTCCTTAGGCAATGGGCTGCTCCTAACACCTCATTAACTTGTCAGAACTGAATCCCAATGTCTAAAGCTGCCTTTGAACCCATTTCCTTCACAAATCTCACCCTTCACCACCTTGATCTTTCAATTTTCCTAAGTACTTTCACCCTAGACACTATCTTAAACTAGTTAAGTATTATAACTCGGATCACCTTATATACAAACTACAAAGGCCTGAGTACCACCTCGACCAGAAATCACTTAAGATTAATCCTTTAGAAATTTGACAAAGTTAACTAGGTGTTAAACTAGATTAGCCATGAAATCCATTTGAATCTCTTTAAATACGATTTGCAAGACCCAAAACTTGTAGAATCATTGACGCTAGGTTACCCAAAAATCTAGGATCAAACTCATTACCTGGGTGCTCTCGGGAGCATCTTGAAACTCCGTATCTGATCTAGACTGCACATCAGGAGTCCGAATAATACCAAGTTAAGGACTTAGGACCGCCTTCCTGGGCTTGACAACCATCTCAGAAATCAAATTCAGCCGATGTCCCACGGCAGTTCGCTTGAGTCCGGAGCGAGAGAGTGTGAAAACACATTTTTCTTTAAAAATAAATATCTTGAATAGTAATCTGAGACTCGTTGCTTGCGGATCAGTTTTAAGCAACCAGACCGTCAGAATCTGACCAAATTACACCCTCGGATCAGGAAAATTTTCATACACATTTACATGTACTCGGAATCTCCGTCGAGATCGTGGCCGATTGAGCTGAAAGCCCGGTTCGCCACGCGTGATCTGAAAATCCGGTGAAACGAAAACTTAATAGAACGAAGATCCGGTGTCGGTGAGCTTAAGTCGACCTTTGGCTCAAGGAGGCCTTGAGAAATCCCCGATTGGTGGCCTTGCTTTGGTTATAACCCAAGTATACCTTGACCTTAAGCCTATTTTGGGCACATTTTAGGCTATATAAGGACCTTAAACCCTCTCTCATTGCAGCCATCCGAATTTGAGAGAAAACCTAGATTGAGAGAGAAAAGAGAGAAAGTGTGGGGAGATGTGGGAGGAACTCCCCTCTTTGCATTCCATTCACCTTGCTATTCGGGCTCCACTTTGCGATTCTCATCACTTTCCTGGCGATTCCGGCATCGTTTCTAGGTAAGAAACCCTAACCCTAATCTGTTTTAGGGTTGTATAGGTTGTAGGTTATGAAATAACTAACGTATTTCGTTCCATAGGTTGCCAAACTGCCGAATACGGGAGCTTAGCAAACCTATCAACTCCGTTACGATTCTACAACACAAGGTGAGGACTTTAGGTGTATAGGTTACGGTTTTCAACGCTTTCAATGTCAGATAATGATAGATTCATGATCTGCATGCAATTGCACATGTACAAAGTGCTTTCCGTTTTCTGTTTCGATTAGAATTGTAGAATATGGAATTTCACATACTCTAGGTATTCGTATAAAATACCGTATACGTATTTTTTTAAGAAATGTGTTTGACATGTTTATTTGTCGTATGGATATACGATGTATGGATAAAATACTTATTTGGCGAAAGGGTTCGCCTAAATACATGTTTACTAATAAACACTATGTATGTAGAAATACGGTATTGTAAGAAGTACCGTATACGTGAATATTTTAGCGATGTGTTTGTCATGATTAATTGTTGTATAAATATATTATGTGCGTATAAATTAATTACTTGGCGAAAAGAACCGCCGTATTACAAGTTCCCTTGTAAACACTATGTAAGTTGAAATTGGGTGTCCTAGAAAATACCCTATACGTATAAAATTTGTTGATGTAATTGTCATGATTATTTGCTGTATGAATATGATGTATACATATAAAATACTAGTTTGGTAAAGGAACAGCCCTTGTGCACTTTCCTCTAACATACGTCATGTATGTTGAAAAAGTGCATTCCAAGTGTTTGTGAAAATGCTTGTGAGTGTAAGTGCTTAAGTGATAGAACCTTAGGTAGGTGCTGAGATGGGATTCTCAACTACCTTAGAGTCACATATGATACCCTCCATGTGGTTATTTACTCTAACCACTCACCTATGAAATATATGTATTTGTATCCCTATTTGTATAGTGCTTTACAACATGCTTTTGAACATGCTTTGTAACTTGTTTATTAACATGCTTTATGACATGTTTTATAACATGATTGCTAGCGTTCCTGAATTTTCTTATTTATCATACTGTACTTCACATGTTATGGTTAGGAATTGATTGAGCTTGGGACTATGTCCATAGTCCAGGCATCCGGTATCCGACTTGGAATTATGGTTGAGATTCGTTTCGCCACACATGATGTGTTGGCGAACCCGTGTCGTACTTCGGTTGACGATAGTGGTTGGCCACACGAGGTGCTTCTGCGCTTCATATCGCCCAACTTGTTGTGCGCTCGAGCCGGCCCGAACACGTCAAGTAACCGTGTGTCTTATGTATGTACACCATGTTTGGTCGCTAATGCTTGAACTAGGGTACCAAACTTACCGGTGAAATCCGTTAACCATGGTACCTCGATCCGCTAAGACTCATGAGCCGAGGCATGGTGGTATGGGACACCGTGGTCGGTTTGTCAGCCTCTGGCCGGGGCCACGTGCCTCCCCGTAGTGACCAGTGAGCCACCAAACTCGTGAGCCGATTATGGTGGTATGGGACGCTATATTCGTGCTGTCGGCCTACATTGATAAGGTGATGGGGGAGCGGTGCAACTTTTGTACGTAACAGCCCTGACAGCCCTTTGTAGTGACCGCGAGCATATTCTGAATTCACAGTGCACCTTAGGGTTCGTCGCGATATATAGAGTATGAACTAGGCCTATTTCTGTATAGTGATGAATCATTTAAGGGGTGATGGGGGAATGGTGCAACCTTTGTGCGTAACAGCCCTGGCAGCCTCTGCAGTGACCTAGAAAACACACCATCGTCTGATATTAACTAGGACTGACGACCCTAGAATGGATCATGTTTGTGAATGATACAAAGGAGGTACCTTAGTTTCTCAATCCTGCTGTTTGAAATGGACTAATTAAAAACTCAGTAATCATGCTCATCATGCATCGCATGTGCCTGGAAGATGTGGAGCACTGTGGGATGTAAGCATGCATGAACGTGAGATGGTGTCGCATGAGGGAGTATGTCGGTGAGGGCATCCATCATACGCATTCATACTTGCATTAATCGGAAGTAACTAGGAGTGTTTGATTTCTTGCTTTATCATTCTTGCTTGGTGAGTTGATAACATGATAACTTATGCCTTATTGTTCCACCACTTGAGTTAGCTACTCACTCCCACGTTATGGGACGGTGTTGTTACACCCAAGATTTGTTGAGTTTCGGATGATGGCGATGCTTATGAAGCAGAGCCGGACTACTTCATGGTGATGATGAGTTCTCCTATCATGTAACCCTCTGACGGGTCTCTGAAGACCTAGTACTGTATTGACGGGGCTATGGTATTTGGGATAGGATACATTACACTTTCTCACATTAGGTATATTTTAAAACTATACTTGTAATTAACTAACCTGGTAACTTTATCACACTCTAGAGACTCACCACTGTTTTTATATTATATATATATATCTATCATAATCTTCCGCTTGCAAATTTAACTGTCTCTGGAGTATAATATGTTGTTTTGGCTTAATCTCACTCATGTTCACTGCTCTAATACAGTCAATATTCAATCATCATCCATTTTGTTGCATAAGTGATATTCTGGAACTCGAGAGTTGAGTTACTACTCGACCCCCGATTTTCAGGGCGTTACAGTTTCTGGTTGAATTTTAAAGGTAGAGGACCTAAGAGAATTATCACTTGAAGTAAGTGCTTCCAAAGTCTTTATAGTTTCCGCAAGACACGCCATGTTACGCTGAAATGAATCCTCTTGGATCGTTTCTGGTTGGATCTCAATGATAGGGTATCCAAGAGAATAATCATTATAACATGCTGTTGGCTCATCTTTCCAGTTTTGATGTTTCCACTAGTTTTAGTCATACTGATCATGCATGGGAGAATATGATGGTTGATAATAATCTTCATTCCCATAATTATGATCATATATGGACCTATTAACCGATGGAACATAATGTTCTAGTCGGTTCTCAATGTCGGTTCTCGATGGAGAAAAATCTTGAGGTATACGTTGAATTCCAACACCCTCAGGCATTCCCCAAAACTGCTTATCTATCTCAGCATAAACACGTACCCAAGCTTCCATGGTGAACCCTAATTCTGAGTTTAATCCTAGAACAAAAGAAAAAAAAAATTCTACAACAATAAGAGATCTAAAAATATAAAGAAAAAGAATTAGAAAGAAGTTACCAAGTTGGAAGTTCCTATGTTAAAATCCTGCAAAATAAAACAAAAGAAATTAGTTTCTAAAAATAAAAATCCTAAAGTCAAAAAGTTTCTAAAAATAAAAATAGAAAGTTAGTTACTAAAAAGGAAAGTTTCTAAAAAGGAAAATAACTAACCTAGTTTCTAAGAACAAAAGAGGAAAGTTGTAAACCTAAAGTTAGAAAGTTCTAAAAAAAAACTAATCCTAAAATAGAAAATAGTGTTAGTTTCTAAAAAGGAAAAAGAATTTCTAAAATAAATGAAAGCCTAGAAATAGAAAATTTCTAAAAAGAGAAAGTTAGTTTCTAAAAAGGAAACCTAGAATAAGAGAATTTCTAAAACTAAAATCCTAATTTTAAAAATAGAAAAAGTAGAAAATTAGAAAGAAATTACCGAATTAGAAGTGTATGTTAGGATCCTACAAAACAGGAAAACGGGTTAATTTCTAAAAATCAAACAGAAAAAATTCTAGCCTAAAATTAGAAAATCCTAATCCTAAACTTGTCCTAAAACTAGTTAATCTCAGAAAACATAGCTGTCAATCCCCGGCAACGGCGCCAAAAACTTGTTCACACCCCAAGTGTAGGGTTGTGATGTAGTAATAAAACTCGGTAAGACCGAGGTCGATTCCACAGGGACTAAAATCTGTACGTAATCTGAAACTAACTAGAAATATAACTAGAATGAGATGAAATCTAAATCACATATAAATTGAGGGATAATGATGAAATAGTTATCTAAGACTTAAAGAATTCATGGAAAGGAAACTAGGGACTCTGAGAAGGGAAACTAGGGATTCAGAGGATCCACTTGTAGAGATCAGGGAGATCTTATGCCTGTATCACAAATTATGAAAATTTACTAAACTGCCATTGATATAGTTTTTAAGAGATGAAGGATATATGAATTAGAAAGAATTGCATCACAAAGCCATGCCTTATGAGTCAAAACAAACAACGAAATTAAACCAATTCAATAGCCAATCTGAGTGATGTATGAATGTCAAGAAGAGTTCTGTCATTCCACCATGTCTAAGGGGCGATGGTGGACAATAGGGCATCCTAGATTCATAATCACAAGAAAGGAAAAAGAAATACGCCAGCCATCGCAGATCTATTGTAATGTAAGTCACAATAAACCATTAAAGACTGTAAACATTCCTTAAAATAAAACTAAATCAAAATCACTTAAAAGCACGAATTCAGACCATAGAACATCCCATAACGCCACAAGCTTCACCTCCTAGCCCTAGCTAGGAGGATTAGCTAGCCATAAACATGATCAACTAAATTCTCCTAAAAAAAACATCAACAGAAGAAAGAAGAAAAAGAGAAAAATTCCCTGCTGCCGTCTCTCTCTCGTTCCTTGCTCCAGCCGTGGATGCCCCCTAAAATCTTCAGATCCTCTTTCCGTTCTCTCTCTCTCTCTCTCTCTCTCTCTCTCTCTCTCTCCCTGTTTTATAGGTGCTAGGAGCGGTGGAGAGAATTGTTTTTTTTTTTCAAGAGCCGACGCTGCTAGAATTCTTTACGCACCGTAAAAACGCACCGACAGCTGCGTTTAATCCAAGAGCAAGAGAAGCAGTGGACCATTCTGGCAATTCTGACTTCATGCGAAGGGTAAAAACCCCCTTCTATGGCTTCTGGACGGTCTGGATCATTGGACCGATTCTCTCTATGAATGTGCAACAGCCTGAAAAATCCTGGTTTCCCCAGACTGCGTAAACAGAGCCCGCGGACGGCTCGGCGCTGGACTCTCGGTGGGGCCCACGAACGTCATTATTTGAGAAATCCAAACCGTCCATTAGATTGTGCACAGAAAATCGGTCAGGAATGACTATTTTTCCTCTGTTTTTGTGTGGCCCATAAGATTTCCCCTTACACCGTCTATCTTCTGCTTAAATGGATGGATTTCGATCCTCGAGATCTTTTGAAATTCTTCTACCTAGACAGTAGTCATAGGACCCTTTAAGATCTGATGGACGGTCCGGATCGGACCGTCGAATTGTAGTGGTGGCCCATAATTCAAATCAGTGTCCACAAGGTGCGGACGCTACGTGAGCGAAATTCGGATCGGGTCAGCGACCGCTGACCGTTTTTTACGGTCTGGTGCACCTCCTGTGCACGTGTGCTGTGCACACTTTCGTCATGTAAAGTGGGTTCCACCTCGATGTTTTAGAAATCCGATCCGTTCATCCACATTTCCAGCTCATTTAATGGGTTGAGACCAAATTTGAAGCATATCCGGACATCAGGTGGGTCCCAAATCAGGGTTTTAGGGGATGATGTGTCCGTGGGGCCACTTCCACAAGGATCTAATGGTTCAAATTTGACGTGTACGGTTCATTTATGGTCCTCAGACCATGTATGAAGTTCTGAGCTAACTGATGGTGAGAACCTTGTGATCCTGCATTCTGGCTGACTTTCAGGCTACTTGATCTTCAGTTCCTCAGTTTTCTTAGATCTCTGGCGTTGATCTTGGTCCCCTGGAGTCCGTCCCTTGCCTTAGTGTCATCAGAGCATTAAATTCCAGCTTTAAGCACCCTTTCTCAGTCCCAGCTCGTAATTACACCATGTATCACAAACGCGATTAAATCAGACCATTAAACAGTATCATGCTCGTAAATTCAGGCAATAAATGGGGTCTAATATGCAATATTTGACCCTCAACAACACCTTAGTGATTAACTGTGACACTACACCAATCAAATTAAAGATTTGTTTGGTCAACTTCTCACTTTAGAAATGCATTTAGAGTCGCGCAATACCAATCAAATAATCCAGTGGTTCTTTATAGAATTCTTTACAAATCAAGCATCTCTTTTCCATTAACGTAGAAGAAACCATGGCAATTCTAACCCTAACCATGGTTGTTGTAGAAGTAGAATGGTGGAGGTCGCGGCGGGTCCTACCTCTCATTAAAATAATTAACATCCCAACAATCAACCTCGATCAACCAAGTTTAACAACAACACACCAAGTTATTAAATTTGTAACATATGGGCTATGTTCCTCTTCACTGCTTTTATCAGCTAGATTTATCTTTTCAAGAACAACCCCCACAAAAGCTTCAAGCTATGACATATCTAAACAAGGTGATCTTACTTGGTACATTAACACAGGCACATATAACCATGTTACACTAGATGGACATACATAACCTCTTTGTTTACTCTATTTACAAGGGCAACCATCGCTTTGTAGTTGATAATGACAATTGCTTACCTATCTCTCATGTCATGACTACCTCTTATACTCATAATGATACTTGTATTCATATGCAAAATATTTTTATTTTCTTTTTATAACTAAAAGCTTTTTATCAGATTGTCAATTTATAAAAAATAATAACTTCCCCTTTATATTTATTGCGTCTTGTTTCACTATAAAGGATAATAATTAGGGAAAAATCTCAAATTCCACAGACGGAGTAGTGAAGAACTATCCACTTCGATTGCCCATTCATCATAAAAATAATTTTGCCATCTCACATTCAACCTTCTTATGAAGTTGAGTTCTACGCAATATTTCTCACCATTAGTTGATTCATTCGTCTCAACAAACCATGAATCATGTTCTTCATTTTATTTCAATTGAAGGCCCATCAAAATCTTACACCATTTGTTCATCCAATTAAACATATAAGAGCTCTAGACTCCCATTTAAATATTTAGAAGGCATTTGGCATCTTTATAAATAAGAGTTTATTGGCTTATTAAAAAAATAATAATAATAAATCTTACTTTTTGGTAAAAGTCTAATCAGGGGGCTTATTTGTTTAAAAAGTAACAAATAAGTTTCAATTTTATAAGTTGGGAAGAGATTACTTTTTAAAAAAGATTTTATTTGGCTTGCTTAAATGTGCAGACATTTTAAACTATTTTGTAGACAAATTCGTCCTTAAACTTTTCAAGCAATTCTTATATTGTCATCTTCTTTTCTCTTATAATCTCTCGAGGTAGGCCCATATAATGAACAACCCATATTAGGTGGGGCCCCAAATAATGAATGGCCCAAACAATGCACGATCACCTTAACGGTGAGCCCCAAATGATGGGTGGCTCGCATCAAAGTATGGCCCCATATGATGGAGGATCCACATCCAGCAGGCCTTGCCTGATGGATGGTCCACATCTAAGGCGGGACCTACATGATGGATGCGTGGTGGACATTGAATGTGGGACCACATGGTGGAAGGTTGACATTAAAGGTGGGCACACATGATGAATGACCCATATCGAGGGTTGGGCCCCATATGATGGATGGTCCATAGTAAATGTGGGACATACAAGATGAATGATGTACATCAAAGGTGGGTCCCACATGATGGATGGCTTGGATCAAAATGTGGCCCCATGTTATGGACTATCCGCATCAAGTGAGCCCCACATGATAGACGGTCCACAACAAAGGTGAGACCTATGTGATGGATGGTGAACATCAAAGGTGGGCCCCTCATGAAGAACGACCCATATTGAACGTGGGACCCCATATGACATATAGTCCACATCAAGGTAGGCCCACATAATGAACGATTCACATCAAAGGTGGGCCCGACATGATGGATGGCCCACGTCAAAGTTTGGCCTAACATGACGGAACATCCATATCAAGTGGGCCCCGTTTGATGGGCGGTCCACATCAAATGTGGGACCCACATTATGAAAGATGGTCATTAAAGGTGGGCCCACATGATGGTCGGTTGACATCAAAGGTGGGATACATGATGAATGACCCATATTAAAGGTGAGGCCCAACACAATGAATGGTCCACATCAAGGTAGGCCCACATAATGGACGGAGTAAGCTTCACATGATGGATGACCCATATCAAAGTGTGGCCCCTCATAATGGATGGTCCACATCAAGTGGCTTGGCATAATGTGCGGTCCACATCCAAGGTCTCGCATGATGGATGACCCATATCCAAAGTGGGCCACATGATGGATGGTCCACATAGAAGGTGTGCCCTACATGATGAATGTGGATATTAAAAGTGGGCCCCACATGATGGACAATTCACTTTAGAGGTAGGACCCACACCATGGACATGTCAAATGTGGACTCCAAATGATGGATAATGGGTAGTGGACATTGGGGGGCCCCACATAAAGGACAATTAGCATCAATGGTGGGCCCCACATGATGGATAACCTACATCAAGGTGGACCGCTAATGATGAATGTACACATCCAGGACGGGCCTTACATGATGGACGACCCACTTTGAAAGTTTAGCTCACACAAGGGATGATCCATGTTGAGTGTCAAATATTATATATTCTCCCCTATTTATATCTTCTTTTTATGAACATGATAATGTTTAATGGTATATTTTATACATGTCTATGTTGAAAAGTGAATCTGAGAGCTTGGATCGAAAAGAATGTTAAAAGCATTGATTTGATGCTCAAGAATCTCCAAGGCAAATGATGAATCTTAGAAGACAAAGATTGAAGAATTCACATGCCAAAGATCTAAGGAAACCAAGTGAGGAATGAAGAGAATTGAAGATTTGAAGTGAAGAAAAGGAATACGCGTGAAGTTCGACTAGCCTAAGCTCTGCCTCGACTAGCCCAAGAAACTTTGGCTCAAAGTCCAACAAGATTATTTTTCAAATTCATGTGACATTCGACTAGTCGAAGATTCCACTCAGCTAGTCGAAGATGACCTTTGACCAGTCGAAGATTGCCCTCGACTAGTCGAAAGTTACGCAGATTTTGTGCGGACTGTGTAAATTTGAGGCGGTTTCCAAACTTTTTCAACTCGGTGCGAAAGTTTGAGTTCCCCAACTATAAATAGGAGCTCCTAGGATGCTCCAAAGCATCTTCTAAGGTTTAAGGAGTGAAGCAAAATGGTGGAGAGCCGCCGCCAAGAGTTTTCTTCTTCTTCCTTTGTTTGTTTTCATGCTTTTCTTAAGAGTTCTTAGTTCAATCATGTCTATGGTTGGCTAAACCTCTTAGCTAGGGCTAAGAGGTATAGCTTGTAACGTGATTGAGATATTTACTTTGCTCTGATTCTTATTTATGTTGAATTTCATTGATTTATAGTTTGATTTTAACGAATATTTTCAGTTTTATATAGTTTATTGTGACTCAAATTACAATGGACGCTGTGATAGCTTTGAATATATTCTTTTCCTATTTAAAATTGTGGGATTGGTAAATCATGTTGTTCACCATCGTCTCCTGGGCATGGTAGGGTGATAAAATCCCTTCCAATCCTCACAATCCTCATCCATTGAGAATTAGGTCAATGAAAGTTCAGATTTGATTCAATTGTTATATTTTTCAATTGGATAGGATATGACTCTAATTCCAATTGTGTTACTTGAATCAAATAAGGTAGCATCTTAATGGTTACAAGTGGATTCTTGGCACCCTAGTTCCCACCTTTTAATTCACAAGTTTCAATTACATAATTCACAATTACTTTTTCCAATTATTCAGATTTAGATTTACATCTTCTTTTAGTTATAGTTCTAGTTACTTTCAGAAATGTACGAGATTAGTCCTTGTGGATTCGACCTCGGTCTTACTGAAATTATTACTACATCGCGACCCTACACTTGGGGTTGTGAACAATCCACATCAAAGGTGATCTCCATGTGATGGATGATCCACATTTAATGTACGTCATAATGGATGGTCCAAATGTCTTAAAATATGAAGATTACAACCATCTATTCTTTTGTCATTCGGGGCATGGTTAATCTATGGTGAGATCCACCAAAATAACCATATGGACTACTCTTATAATTAGATTTGTACATGAGTCGAGTTAGCTCGGTCAACTCTCTTGATTCGACTCGGAAAAGCTCGACTTGACTCGGCTCGAAATTAGATTCGGATCAAGTCGAGCTAATTTTTGGAGCTCGAAAAAAATTCGAGTCGAGTTCGAGCTTGCCCAAGCTTGACTCGAATCGAACCTCAACTCGAACCGACTCGAGTCGAATCAACTCGATGACTCGGTTATTGATATGAATGCTGCTCATCGAGTGTTTGATGAAATGACCCAACAAAGTGTTGGCGATAAAGGAATGGATATGTTGGGTGTTTGGTTTTGATGATGCTTGCCGGATGTTTGATTTTGATGCTGCTCTTCAGGTGTTTGATGAAATACTTGTAAAAATGTTGATACTATTTTACATTCTTTGAGAAATTAAAAATGTGTTTTACGTGTTTAAGAAAATGCGGCACAAGCTCAAACTCAACTTGAACTAGCCCCAGTTGCTAATTGAACTGAGCCGAGCTGTCCAGAAAGGTTCGAGGACCGAGCCAAGTTAAGCCGAGTTTGAGCTGGGGTTAGCTACTGGCCAAGCCAAGCTGAGCTATGCCAAGCTCGACTCGGTTCAACTCGTGTACAACTCTACTTATAATAGAGTTGTTGTTATATTTAAAAATGATGTCAATTACCCTTTAAAAAAAAGCTCTTATTTAAAAGTTTCACTAAACATGCTTATTTCAAATAATATTTAAAAAAAACTTGAAAAATGTGATTTTACCAAACGAGCTAATTTTAAACAAGAACTAAAACAAAAAGAACTTAATGGAGTAGCTCTTATTAAACTATAGTGGAAATGTCAAGCGAACCTTTAAATCTTGTTTCTACTTATCCATGTGAATTTGTGGATACCAATGTATGGGGCTCGTTGATGGCGTTAGTAGGCATTGTTGATTATTTTCCTTTTAATCCCCATGAATAGATAAACACTATTAATGCTATCTGATATGTAACCTTAATTATACATAGCATTGTCTTTGTAGTTAACAAAGTTTATTGGTTTATGCACCCTCCTTAGACCACTTAGTGGATGATTGTCAATCTTCAAATGGACCATTAATTATGGTTTTCACTGTAGGAAGTATCTACATTACTGCATACTCTGTTGTAGATTAGAGAGTGGGCATTGAAGACCATTGGTTCACATTAGGCCTTGTTGTTTACTTAAGACATTGTGAAATGCCACGAAATAATTCATTATCCGCGAGCGATCAACCAACCAATATGAGTCTTGATCACTTGCTCACATAATTGTAGAATCTTGCCTCCATATGATACTTCGTGATCTTGGCATTGTGTGGAAACTTTTTCAAAACTCATCACACATAATAATATATATATATATATATATATATATATATATATATATATATATATTAATGGGAATTCGTGAGAACTTTTTAAGAACTCATCACATGTAACATGGGCCTAAAATTTGAACTGTCCATGTGTTGCAACACCCCATGAAACTTTTCAGGCTTAACTTCCGCTCTAATCCAAAATTTTGATGGGCCATGGAAAAAGTAAACATTTTCCTCCTTTGATTTGTCTCTTTTTTACCATCACCTACCAAAGTTTTAGATAAAAGGTAAAAGCTGCCCCTAGGGTTTCATGAGGTGCCCCATCATATGAATGGTTCAGATTTTGGGCCCACATCACGCGTATGAGTTCTTAAAAAGTTCTCATGAGTTTGTATGAGAATGGGTGCGCTGGTGACTATAAATATATGAGTCATGCTTAGGGCTGTACACGAGTAGAGCTGGGCAAAACAGGCCCGATCTGGTGGATCCGACCCGATCAGAACTGAACCGATGGTCTGGATCGGTGTGGATCGGGTAGCCCCATCCAGATCCGAAACTTTTCGGGTTGAGTTCGGATTGGCCCTGATCCAACCCGAAAACCGATCCATTCACATCAATTTTGGGTTCAACCACTAAAATGATCTGCAAAAACGAATAGACGACATGGATAAATCACATGCATTCAAGGTGGGCCCCAACAGAGTTTACTGCGTACATTAGCAAAAGGATTGGCCGGTGTACCACACACAGCTGCTATGTAGCTGGCTTACGCGCTAGCCTAGGTACGCGTTGTGCCAAGATGATGCTCGTCGAGCTGCGAGTTGTACGAACGGTTCAAAGGAGATTAAAGTTATATGGCCCCATAGTGATGTATTTATTATATCTACATCGTTCATACATATTTACAGATCAATTTACAGCATTATCCAAAAAAATGGATCATATCCAAAGATCACCTGGACCACACCACAAATAGCAACTGAGAATGATTTTCACTTCTAAACATTTTTAAGGGCCCACCATAATGTTTATTTTCCATCGAATTTGTTCATAAGGTCACAGAGACCTTAATTAAGAGGAAAAATAAATTTGAAATCATCCACAACTTCCGTCAGACCGTGACCCCAAAAAGGGTTTCAATGATAGACGTTCATTCTTCATTGCTTTTTTCTGTGTGGCCCACTTAATAGTTAGATCTATCTTATTTTTCGTCTCAAGCCTTAAAACATGCTCGCCAAATGGATGGACGGTTTTGATATAACACATGCACCATGATCAAACCCACCTTAAAACATGCTCATTAAATGGATGGACTTGACATTGACGTTGTTCACAGCTGTAAACACAACTGTGATTTTAAAGCCTCGACCCTCGAGCTCTGAGTTGTACGAACGGCTCAAATGAGTTCAAGACGGGCCCCCACAATGACGTATTTATAATATCCATACTGTTTATCTATTTTTCATGATCATTTTAGAGCATTTGGTAAAAAAAAGTGAATCATATCTAAAGCTCAAATGAACCACACCGAAAATAGCAACGAGGATAATGATTTTCACCGTAAAAAAATCTGATCAGGATCGACTCAGTTTGCTGGTTCGGGTCAGACCAACAGTGCATCGGATCAGTTCGACTCTGATGGCCTGGACTTGGTGCCGGATCGGATCGGGTTCGGATCCGGCCCCGTAGATTTCGGACTGAATCGGGTTGGACCGAATCCGTTCAGACTCGATCTGATGCCCAGCTCTATACACGAGTCAAGCTAGCTCGAAAAGCTCGCTCGACTCGGCTCGACTTAGCTTGGATTGACTCGGCTTGAAAGGCCGACTCAAGGCGAGTCAAGCTTGTTTACTAAAGCTCGAGTTGAGTTCAAGCCAAGTTCGACCATGGTGTATTTCAACTCGACTCGACTTGACTTGAAGCTCGAGCTCGAGCTCGACTTGGCTCGAGTAATATATTTTAATAATATATATTATATATATTATATTAACATTAAATACATTATATATATATATATATACACACACACACACACACACACAAGTTAAAAAAAAAGAGTTAAAACTTAAAAGTTTTTACTAAAAAACCTTACCCAACCCTACCCGTCCCCATTCCCTCTTTTTCTTTCCCTTACCCTACCGAAGTAAACTCGACTCGACTCCAGATAAACTCGACTCGACTCCAGATAAACTCGACTCGAAAGCTTTGGCAAACAAGCCAAGCTTCAATGTTAGCATGGACAAATTAAGCCAAGCTTGACCCACCTCGACTCGACTCGGCTCGATGTACAGCCCTAGTCATGCTCACTTGCGCACCAACGCATGTGCGCACCTTTGCACACGTGTCATAGGTGTCTAATCTGAACGGTCCATCTAATGCGGAATCCCATGAAACCTCAAAGGGCAAAATTTGATATATATATATATAACCTTTGATGTGTGGATACTTGCTTTTCAAAGCATAATTTTTTTATTACACATGCCCACACGCTCACCCCACCCCCACACGCTCACCCCGCAGTGGATTTCACCACCTATAGGTAATCAAACCCTTAACCACTTGCTTTTCAAAGCATGATCATTGTTTTTTTTTTTTTTTTTTTGTCATTTTTTAATCGTCCAATAAATGTCCATTAACCTAAATATCGGGATGGATAAAAGTAACATTTTGCTTCGCGATATATTTAAGATACTAATTATAGTTTGAACAGTTTACTTACAATTAAATATATTCAACATATGCAATTTCACAGTAATTTTTAGCAGCCTGCGTATCATCCACCCATCTTTGCCAGAGTGCCAAAGCATATCTCTTTAATGAGCTAGCCAAATGGATGGACGGTTTTGATATAACACATACCTCATGATGAGACCCACAGAACTTGCTGACACACTAGCTATATAGCTGGTGTATATACGTGTCGTGCGAAGATGAGTGTCGACGCTCCTTAAGCTCTGAGTTGTACAAACGGTTCAAATGAGATCAAAGTTACATGGCCCTACAATGATGCATTTAATATATCCACACCGCTCCTCCATTTTTTGAGATCATTTTAGTCGAAAAATGAATCATATAAAAATCTTAAATGGACCACACCAAAAATATCAGCGGTGATAATGATTTTCACCGTTAAAAAATCTCATGTTGATCCAAAACTTCTGTGATCCCAAAAGGGTAGACATTCAATCCCCCGCTGCTTTTTGCAGTGTGGTTATCCTTAGATCTGTCTTATTTTTCCTCTCAAGTCTTACAAAGAGCTCAAAAAATGGATGGACAGTCTGAATCTAACTAGGGTTGTAAATGGTCGGGTTCAGGGCGGGTTTAGCCAAAACCAGACCCGCCCATTTACTAAACGGGTCTGGGTCCAAATTTTAGACCCAGACCCTTTTACTAAATGGGCGGGTCCGGGTCGGGTCCGAGTCAACCCATTAGACCCATTTATAAATGGGTTAGGTCTAAGTAGAGGGAGATCCACCCAGACCCATTTATAAATGGGTCGGGTCTAACGGGTTTGGTTAAGGGAGATCCAGACCCTGAACCAAACCCATTTAGAAACGGGTCCAATGGGTCCAACGGCTCTAACGGGTCCAACAGGTTGTTGATGCATGAGAAGTGTAGTTCTGTTTTTAGCCTTAAATAAATAAACTTTTTTCAAAAACCTGAAATTATTTTAAATATCATTCAAACTTCTTATCTTTCTTAAATAGATAAGATACATTGAGAGAGGGATATAGAAAATATAGAGGAGATGAAGAGTCACTGCCACTGGTTCGTCACTTTGGTACTAATTTATGAGAAGGAAAATAGTTCACTACTTGTGCGGGCCCCATCATGATTATGTAAAATCCACACCAATCACAAGGTGAGACACCACATGCTAGAATGAGGGCCCTAAAATCAGCTTCATCCGTGATTAAAATGGGCCACACCATCAAAAGAACTATATAGGACAAAGCTCACCTTCTAAACTCTTTCCATTAATTTAGCCCACCTAAATCACATATGGGCCTGATTTTTTTAGAAAGGGTTTAAGATTTTGTGTGACATCTAATGAATGGAGTGGATTTCATATAATGATCACAGTGGGCCGATTAAAAATAAAGGGTGGACCTTTCTTTTCCAATTATTTTCTTTGAGGTGGCCCACCTAAATCTCAAGTCAGCCTAATGTTTTTGCCTCGAGATTAACTAATGATTATACATCTATTGGCTGGAGTGGATCTCAAATAAACAACATGGTGAGCCAGATAAAAAATCAAGGAGGTGTATCTTATTTTCAAACTAGTTTGTATTTTATTTTGAAGTGGGAACGTCGTTAGTTGCTTAATATATAGGGAAGTGGGAACGCCAGTAGAATATATAAGGAAGTGGGA
Source organism: Magnolia changhungtana (assembly GCA_030180095.1). Classification (NCBI taxonomy): domain Eukaryota; kingdom Viridiplantae; phylum Streptophyta; class Magnoliopsida; order Magnoliales; family Magnoliaceae; genus Magnolia; species Magnolia changhungtana. Next base: position 496,070 of record JASAUF010000481.1, read on the forward strand.
AGGATATGGGTTTGAGCGGGTCTAGGTCTAGGCAGGTCTCATGTAAGGTAGACCAGACCCGCTCATTTACTAACAGGGTTTGGGTTGGGTCGGGTCGAGTCTAAATGAAAGGAACCCAGACCCAGACCCGTTTGACAAATGAGTCTATCCTTAGACCCGGACCCGTACCATTTAGCAAACGGGTCGGGTCCGGGTACCCCATCGGGTCCGCTGACCCATTTACAGCCCTAAATATAACACATTACCTCATGACGGGACCACATAACTTGCCGCTGTCCATATAGCTGGTGTGTGGTACACCAGCCAATCCGCTTCCATCTTTGGGAAACGGACCGGCCACAACCCCTACCACCCGCCCGTGTTCGGTATTATGTGGGCCCATCATGATGTATGTATTTCACCCATTCCGTTCATCCATTTTGACAGATCATTTCAGGGCTTTATCCTAAAAATGAGAGGATATAAACCTCAGTTGGACCACACAACAGGAAAATAATAGTGATAAATATCCACCATTTAAATGCTCCTAAGGTCCACCGTACTGTTTATTTGACATCCAATATGTTGATTAGGTCATGCAGACCTAGATGAAGGGAAAAAACCAAAAATCAGCTTGATCCAAAACTTTTCCCTCAAAAAGTTTTTAATAGTCGACATTCATTCAACACTGTTTCCTCTAACGTGGTCCACTTGAGACTGGGATATACCTCATTTTTTGGTTCATACCTAAAATGATCTAGAAAAATAGATGGACAACATGGATGAAATACATACAACATGGCCCACAGAGCACCGACCACCAGCCAATGGCTGGTGGCAGGGGAGTAGCCAATCCGTTTCCCCCTCTTTGCTCAGGGTTGCTTTCCCAGTAGAGAAAGAGAGAGTGAAGAGGGAGAGAGTTCTTCTTCTTCAACCCGTACAAATGGCGAAAGCGTCAGATGAGAATTCAGCCGCACGCGCAGTCACTCACATCATATTCGATATGGACGGTCTCTTGATCGGTATTTATTATTATTATTATTTACATCTTCTTCAGTTCTTGTGGATCTATTTCTAATTTCATTTCGTTCTGGGGTTGGGAATTAATATTTATCTTCGATTTTGTAATTCGTTTCGGTTGCAATTTCTTGAATTCCATTGCTTGGAGTAATCTGTCTTTTTTTTTTTTGGGAGTAGGCATCTGGATCCTAGATTCCCCACTTGCAAGATCTGAGCTTTTCATTAGGTGGGGCCCACTTGGAACACGCCATGGCCCAAAATATAGGCTGTTCCACAAGTGTACGAGGAAATGACGGTGAGAAGAAATGCCCGGGTGATTGGAGTGGGACTGAGCTTATCCATGGGCTGCACTGATTTCTGGGCTGTCGTATGTTTGTGGTGGGCATGAGTGGCTTGGATCTGGCACACATGTACCACGAGTGAAAAGTTCAAGCTCGCTCAAGAGAGTAGCAATAGGCATTTCTCTTTTTTTTTTTTTTTTTTTTTTTTTAAATTTATAATTGAGGAATCATGCAGCGTTTGATCGAGTTTTTGCTTGTCCCTGTAAACTTAGGCGTTGGGCCCGCCTTCTGGCGGTCAATAATTTTGAGGTGGGCCATGCTGGTGGATGTGAGATATCTCCAAGTTCCTCTCGAACCAATGATCTTAGCCCTCTGATCGACAAACAGATCCATAGATCAAGTGGTAGACTGAGTGAAGATAACCTTATTCAACACTGAGGCCTTGGTATTGATTCCCAAGTGGAGTGCGTACTAATAGATCTGATGCTTTGAAGTTCTTTCTAGCCATGCTACAACATGCATAACTGGGTGTGATGCTGCTATCATTGTTGTCTATGAGGGCATGATCATAGCTTTGTTCAAGCTATTTGGGGCCAGCTTTCAGGATTGCTTGACAAGCCAAATGCTCACCTAACATCAACCCTCCTCCTTTACTCAGGCTTGCGACCAGCTGCTGAATTGCTACCAAATGGAGTTAGTAATTACCCTTTTAGGGAAATTATGTGGTGCACTAATTGAAGGAACCCTAGGTTCTGTTCCTATTCATGAAAGGAGTACATGGATATGAATCAAAGAGTCACCCAAGTAAAGATTACCTTAATAATGATGCATTATGATCAAGGTAATATGGAATGACCAGAGTATCTTTGTCATGAATGAATGAGCAATAAGTAAACAAAAGATCCTGATGTCTAGATGCATAAAGTTTACATGTAATCATACTATCAAAAGGCAATACTTTTAGCTCAACAAATGAAAAATTCTAACTGAGTATTTTTGAAACTTGCATTAAAAGAAAAGCCACCTCCGTAGTATTTACTATTAGAAACATAGCCAAATTAGACTCTAACCAAGGGATTAGTAAGTTTTCCTTGAATTTCTTTTATTAAAGTGGTTTGTTTAAACTTGGAAAATCTTAGGTGCTTGGCTATTTTTCACGATTTCTAGAATACGATTTCTAGGTTTACCTTACTCTGTGAAAGATGCATGTTGGTGGTAGGCCTGGTAACGGGTGGGTCTGGGGTTGATTTAGGGCTGGATATTGGGCCTGTTGGGCTGATCCTGTTCAAAGTTTTGATTTTGCTGGGTCCATGCCTGGCTCATTGCCAGTCTTGAGCCAGTCTTAGTCAGTGGAAACTGGAAACAAAGTCTCTCTATAATATGTAGAGGTGGGGTGTATGGGTTAGTGAAAAGAGTGGTGAGTAGAGGTTAAAGAAAGGGCTATTGGTCGTCTTCTGTATGGAGAATGCTATTTTAGCATTTTTTTTCCTCTGCTTATTCTCTCTTCTGCCTTTTCATCATCTTTTTCTTTGTGGGTTATTCTCATTATTTGTTATGTGCATACACTTCAAGTGGTACCCAAGCCCAAGTCGGCAATTCAGGCTGCTTGGTTCATTGCTCATCTCGAGTCTTGACTGAATTCTGGAGTGTTGGTGGTCTATTTCTTGAGGAGTAGAATTGGAGCCAGGTAGCATTGTATTTTATTTGCTCGAGGAAGAATACATTGGTGGCTGTTAGCAAAAGGAGAAGAAGACCCTTGATCTTTAGTGATGGCTGAAGACAGTGGAGTGTTTGTTTGGCATCCTAATGCTCACCTATCACGACTATGTGAACTGAACATCCAGGATCCAGGTATCTCCTATAGGACTGTCAATAAGCCAGGTTGGATATTACTGAACTTGGATCTGAACTCAACTAAGTGAATTGGATTGGGTCTGGTCAGGTTTGGATATAGGTACTAAACATGAGGTACCTGATCTGAATCCAATCACTTTAGGTATTCTTCGGGTTGAGCAGCACAAGAGTGTTGTTCTAGAAAATGAGATTGCCTCATCGAGGTAGGGCAACATGATAACCTAATGATCTAGAGAATGAAACAAGGACAATCCATTTTCTAAAAAAAGTGTCACGTCAGATATGCATCAACATGGCAAGTGGGAAAGTAGACGGGTGATTTGGCCATATGCAACTGAGACAGAACTGCACCAGTTAGAGGAGTGAGCAGGTTCAAATTGAAGGCTCTAAAGGGCAAGGGAAAGGCCCAAAAGGATGTGGGTGGGGTTAGAGAAAATATTCGATGTCCTATGGTTTAACTGAGCATGTGGTCATGATGAGACTATATTTGACAAAAAAAAAAAAAAACTGAGTATATGGTCATTTAAAGAGTAGAATGGTAGTACACGATTTGTGTAGCTGACCCCAGTTTTTTGGGATATGTATATGTATCTATGTGTGTTTGTCTATGTATGTGTGTGTTGTATATACGCATGCAAGTGCGTACTTATTTATGTATGATGTATGTGTGGATGGATGGTTGAACTCAGATGCATGGGAACCTAGGAGAAATATGGCTCAGCACTCATTAGTGGGGTACATGGATGCATGGCAACCAAGGAGAAATATGATGCCATGCCACACTCGGAATAGCGGGGTACTTGGATGCAAGGCAGACTAGGAGAATATGGCACCACACACTTATTATTGGGGTCTGACATCTATGTGAACCACCAATCTAAGTGTATGCTGGCTCCTTTTCCTTAGACATTTAAGATTAGCATTTTCCATTCATAGCATCCTTTCCCTTTTTGATGCAGGATAATTAACCACTTGCTCTAAAAGCTCGAACTGTTAGAGCATGGTGAATCAATCCCTTTATCTCATAGCCCAGGCCCCACATCTCATGGGTTAGGATCTCGGCCGAACGCCCCTTGTGGGCCCCAAATCACATGGGTACTGCCTCACACGAGCCACCCGCCTCACACAGGTGGGGCCCGCCTCGCATGAGCCACCCATTCCAAGTGTCACCACATCCCACAGGCTACCCTACTTGAGCCCGGTGTGAAATTGCCATTGCATTACTTTTCCATTCATATCATACTTCTTTTTGAAAAAAAAAAAAACATCATTTTCAGCTGATTGGGGTTTTAATGTGTCCATGTCTGATTACAACTGATGTCCATGTCTGTGTTACTTTTAGTGTCATGGAGAAGCACACCTGATTTTCATTTCAGCTGAAAACATCATTTTGAGCCTTATTACTAAGTTTTTTTTTTTGGTTATGTTTCTCTTTTGTTCTTTAACTCATATAAGGGGGTTAGTTTTGTGATAATAGCTCATGTCCTTTCCTAGGAGTTATGTTATATTTTATGTGAGGTAAGAATTGCATTCTCTTTGCTGACAGAAAGCTCATATTGGTTTGCTTGTGTCACAGACACTGAAAACTTCTACACTCTGGTCCAAGAAAAAATCCTTGCTAGATACGGAAAGCAATTCGATTGGTCTCTTAAGGCGAAAATGATGGGGAAGAAAGCGCTAGAAGCTGCAGAGGTATTCGTCAATGAAATGGGACTGAGTGGACTTCTCACAGCTGCTGAGTTTCTTGAGGAAAGGGAGGGAATGCTACAGAGCTTGTTTCCAACTTGCAAGCTCATGCCAGGTATTCACTGATACTGAAGGGATTGCATGGCCATTTTCATCTAAAACATTGTAATCTTAAATAAACTAGAAACACACTTGGGGCTATAAAGATTTCATGATCGTAACATATGATCATGTGTATGATATTACCATAGTAAGTGGTAATTCCTTATCTCAGAAAAAAAGTGGTAATTCCTTAAGGGTTCGAGCCTGTGGGTCAATGATAGACAGGGTGTGTTTCAACATTGAGGTCTCAGGTTCAAGCCCAGCTTACCTATACAAAAGTGGTAATTCCTTACCCCTGGTTATTCATCCAAAAATAAATAAAAATTAAAAATCCATACCTCCAGTTATTGAACTCATGAAAGTTTTCATTGTTTTTTTCCCCCGATCCATGCACACATTTATATCTATCTATATTGATAATTTTGGTTGAGTAGACCTCAGTTGCAAGAACATGCCAACCAAGGTTCCTGTTCGTGCTTCCACTTGGGATTCGTGGTCCCACTCCTTCCAAGGCATCTCAAATTTCTAACATTTTGAAAACAGAAGCTTTCTTTCTCCAGCACCAGAATCGGGTCCTGCTTCCCCTCATGCTTTGTGGAACTAAGATATAGAACAAAACCTGGTACAAGATGCATCTATGAGGACTCGTCCTTTGGTACTCCCTGCAAGTTTCCTCCCTGCTAGGTGGGAGATGCACTCTCCATTGGGATTTTATAGATTAGTGAGAATATCATGGAGCCTAACTATCCTTCTTGGTTATGGATGTTGTGATCATATAATCAACCTTCTTCTACAGTAGATCACATATTGCTTTGTTAGGAATGGGCTAATATAAATGAAGCTGTTGTCGCTTATATATGAGGGCATGTCCTCATTGGTGCATGGATTTTCACAATAGAACGCATGTGTGCGACCTTAGTCAGTGAGAAGCTATATAACATAGGCACTACATTTTATAAAAAATTGCCATGTTTGACACCCTTGTTGATACAACCATTAGGGCCATGTCTGGATACTAAGCACTTGCCATTCGTTGGTTATTAGGGGCATCCCGAAAACGTCCGGGTCGAAATATGGCTTTCAAATTAAGTTCCGAATTAGTGGATGCTGCCAAAGGGAGTGGCGATGCCATACGCAAAAAGGAAGAGACTCATAGAATGGCAGAGGCAAATAGAGCTTTTGCACATTTTCGTTAATCCATGAACAGGATCTATATAGACACATAGATCCATGGATCCATACATCTCGATCGGAAAAGAATCAATAGAAAAAGAAAGAATTGGAATGGATCGATATCTTTCTCGAAACAAACGAAAAGGAAAAGAAAGATGAAACATAAATCATGGATCAACTAAGCCCTCCCTCTCGGGGGCTTGCTTAAGAATAAGAAAGAGGAATCTCATGGAAATACCATGGAATAAGGTTTGATCCTATTCATGGGGATTCCGTAAATATCCCATTCCAAAAATCGAAAGTTCGAAACAATTGGGACTTTTTCGGAGATTGGATGCAGTTACTAATTCATGATCTGGCATGTACAGAATGAAAACTTCATTCTCGATTCTACGAGAATTTTTATGAAAGCGTTTAATTTGTAGGGTTTCCATGCCAAACAATGGAAAAGGAAAGGGTTTTCCTTTCATATGACAAATTTTGTAGTTTGGATAGTGTTAAACGACAAGAGACTACATTGTGGAGACTGTTTATTTCATTAACAATAATAGGAATATCTAGAAGATGAGGGAGATATGTAGAGATCTAAATCTTAATAAAAATAGAAATTTCCTAATCTGGGAAGATTATCCTAATCTACTCTAACATTCCCCTTCAAAAAGGAGGAACTTGAGTTTGAAAATGTACGGTTAAAATTCATTCAAAAGCAAGAGGAACATGCAACAGTAATATGATATGAGCATAAGGTGATGAAATGATGAGTAGCATGAGGTGACAAGATGACGAGTAGCATGAAGCGACGGGACAATGAATAGCACAAGGTGAGCAAACACTTTTAATGACTTCTGGGATGTGAACCATTGGCACTTCTAACAATTGGTGAACGATTTAATGACACTTCTGTTAGTCGGGATTTCACCAATTGCTCTTCTAGTCGATACACGCTTCTGGTGGTTGGGAGCTCAACCGCCACTCATCCAGTGACACTAGATGTTCAGACAACAAACAAAGAAAATAGGTTTGGCCACAAGGCCGGTCAAATTAATGGGGGCCAATCCAAATACTACGACAAAAAACCAAGTATGGTCCAAACACTCACCACAAAATACCAAGCCCTGTCCAAATGCTAAAAAACAAAGGTGTACGGAGGAGATGATTGATGATGTCGTTGGCAGAGAAGGGGCTACTGTTGCAGCAGTCCAAAAAATGAAGGCTCTGGATCCGGAAATAGGTGCTTCAAAACTATGATGAGGAAGGTGAAATGAATGATGAACAAAAAATGAGTAGAAAGAAATCAAATCAGATTTCTCTGAAATCAAGTCAGAATTACCAATCAAACTCTTCACAATCAAGAAACTCCCAAAACCCAATCCTTATACAATCCAAACATTGGCAATTGCATATCCATGAATCCCTAACAAAACTGCAAGCGCCTAGTAATAACAACTTGTGACATTGATCCCCATGATATGGTCTGAGTTGCTATAAAGGATCTGGTCTTTGGAATTTGAGAACAATGGCTTGCTGATGTCCAATAACCTTTGATGAAGAAGCAGACCAGAAGCTGATGTGACGGATTTTTTGGTGCTAGATGCCAGTGGTGCTTTATAAATGGGCAACAAATCGGGGTCTGGGGCTGTGCAGATCGGGGCCATTGGGTTCTGGCAGTGGTCAATTGAGGCAAGAGATGATGGTGGAGACAACGACGTGTTGAGGTGCGGAAGTGAGATAAGTTCAACGAAGTTTTGCATATGCTGTAGAAAAACAAAGTGGTGATTGGAGGTGGCAGAAATTCAAGGTATTCGTTGCCGGGTGGCGATGGGCGCTGTAGTTGGCAGGAAAAAATCTATGGTGGCTAACGACAAGCAAAGGGCAATGCTGGTAAATGGGGACGAGAGAGAAACAGAGACGGGAAACACACTGGGTGGTTACTGCTGGTGGTGGTGGGACAAAAATCTGGCAAGGCTAGGCTAGAGAAGAAGATGGCAGTACCGGTGATGAAGATGCTGGTTTGCCGGATTTAATGGCAGTAGGAAATGATATGAGGGCAGAGAGCAATGGTAGAATGTGAGGGGTGAGAGGGATTTGACTTGATCAACAAGATGCAAAGACATTATGCAGGTTTGAGGAAGGGGCAGCGGGGTGTCAGATTTGGGGATTCTGGTTGCAGCTGGTCTTGGGGAAGATGCCATGCAGGTTGCCCTTGAAGGGTGGGGATGGAAAGCCAGAGAAGAAAGGGTGAATAAAGAGAAAGATGGGGTTAGGGTTTTACCCCAAGCTCTGATACCATGTTAAACCATAAGAGGCTGCATTGTGGAAACTATAACTTGTTTATTTCATCAACAATAGTAAGAATATATTGAGGGGGGAGAGAGATATGGAGAGAGATCTAAATCCTAAGAAAAAGAGAAATTTCCTAATTTAGGAAGATTGTCCTAATATAATCTAACAAATAGAAAAGAAAAGGATGGATTTCACTAAGAAATCATTACAGTTTTCTCTAATTTGAGTTCTTAGCACAAGAAACTAGGTGACATTTGTGAGAGGAATATGATATTTCTACTTGCTATCCAAAGATGAATTCTAAAAAGGGTATCTGTGTTTCAATACTGCTAATGGAAATCATTATTAGATAAATTATTATTATTTCTTTTCTTTTCCTTGGATTCTGTGTATCCAAACATGCCCTAGGGGAAATTTGAGTTTATCCTTGGTTCTCATATATTTAGCAGTATTTCTATAACATTTGTATAATTCTAGAGTACTTCTAGTTTTGTAGATGCATTTTACCATCTTATGCACCCATGAACTATAACTTATATGATGATGGATTTTTCCATATTGTTATGCATTTGTACAAACATATTGGACTCTTTAAGGGTCCCCCAAGTTTGACACCTCATGTCCATGTCAGACATGAAGACATGTTTGTGTCCAGTTTGCATATATAAGAAGCGAGAACACACTTCAACTTGCTTTTTTACATGTCCTTAAACTTTTCTTAGCAACTAACTTATTCTTTTCTGAATTGACTTCTTTTCTAGAACAAACTCTAGCTAGTTTAAAGATGTTATTTCCTGGAATGGTCCAAGAATTCTGCGTTCTGGAGGCATTCCTTTATTATTGTAGAATTTTTTTGACTTTCTAGATTGGCTAAACATTTCATCATCATCATCGTTGTCATGGTCATCATCATCGTCATCTAAGCTTGTCCAATTAATTGGGGCCGGCTACATGAATCCTGTTATGCCATTCCATTCTATCAAGGGCCATAATAGGGAATACCCTAGTATGAGTTTGGAATGTCATATTGTTCGGATTCATGATGGAAGTTATGGCATAAGTTTGACATGGGCTGCCAACCTGACACAACCCTCCTTTATCTAGGCTTGGGACCAACAATGAGAGCTCAAAATTCCCACAGGCACAATGTAATATACTATCACATAGGGTGATTACAATCAAGCGCTATCTAATAGTCTGTTGCATAGGTTGATCACAATCAATGAAATACTAGGCAAATCAGAGGAGAGGCAATGAGATTGTTGACACATTAGCTAAGGAGGGCGTCATTTGCCCTAGCCATTGTATTGGTAATGCTTTCCTGTTACTGTAATTTTCTCCCTCTTCCTTTGAAAAAATTTGTTGCCAATCCATTAAAACTAGGGAAAGAAAAGAAAAGAAAAGAAAAGAAAAATCATAACAGGTTCGCACCGATGAATCGAATGTTGACTAATTGGAAGACTGATGATTTATTCATTTCATATGCTTGCATTGTGTTGTTGTTTCTCGCAATGTTAGATGATGTTTTCATCACTTTCTGAAATTGCATTTTCTCCCATAATGGGGTTTCCTTCTTTTGTAGGAGTCAGCCGTTTGGTCAACCATTTTCATGCGAATGGGATACCTATTTGTGTGGCCACAGGGTAATGATCGATTGTTCTTTTCTTTCCTTATAAGCTGCACTTAATTGCATATATTTGAATTTTGTGCACTTAACGGTACATCATGCTGTATCCATTGCCTCTTTAGAAAGACATTTAAAGGATATTGATTCCACAATTTAGCCATCCTTTTCCAGACTGGTTGTAAAACATTAGGGTACGTGTTTGGCTGTTGGTGGTTCCCAATGTTGCCATAAAACCTAGCCAGCCAAAGCATGGTTAAGATGAGAATGAACCACAGTTCTAAAACTCGCTGATTCAACTCGAAACTCGGACAAGTCAACTCGACTCGGTGAGATTTCAACCTGAGTCTCTACGAACCTAGGTTCTGGGCCTGACTTGGCCTAGATTTGGGTCATCGAGTTGAATAGATGGCTCGGTCAACTCGATACGGCCCGGTGTGACTCGAACTGAGTCACTCACCTTAAGTTGCTGGATTTTATTAAAAAATAAATATATCTTGGGAGCAACATTCGAACTCCTCAGTTGGGGAGGTACGACCTCAACTAGTGGGATACCAGTAATGTTGTTGCTCCGAGTTAAGATTTATATTACTAATATGAGATCTAACTATTTTAAATACTATTAACAATCCGAATATTTTCAATTTATAATAATTAAATATTGAGTTGAGTCTTCGAGTCAACCTGACCCGGCTGAACATTGAGTTGAGTTGAGTTTTCGTGTTTTTGAACTATGGAATGAACCTTCCCGTTCTCATCTTAACTGAGATGTCGGGAAGAAGCAGAAAAACACTAGCCATCTGATGCATGTTATTTTATTCTCGGATCCGAATGCCGAGTGGTTTTCGTTGGTTTGAGAAGCCCTGCAAACTGCAATTTGGTGTTACACCTGAATGCTACCTACAACATTGCAATTATTTCTCTCACATGAATACACCCCTGAATAGTACCTAAAATGTTGCAAACATTTCTTTGATACGAATACACATTTGGCAGTTCTCACAGGCGGCATTTTGAATTGAAAACCAAAAACCATGGCGAAATCTTTAAACTGATGCATCATGTGGTCCTCGGCGATGACCCAGAAGTCAAACGTGGCAAGCCATCTCCAGATATATTTCTCGCAGCCTCTAGACGATTTGAGGTATTACTGTATCTCTAGTGTTGCAAAGACAACTCAAAACCTGTATTTTCCTTTGTCAATGATCGGGCTCTTCTTCCATGCAAAGCTTTCAAGCTCCCTTTGTAGTCATGTTAGCTATTTAAGGGTGCATCAGAATGCTCAATTGAAATGAATTGCAACTTGTCGAATTCATTATATGGGAAGTGACCAAAGTCGGGGTGACACCATTTTAATTCATAATGACAAGCAAATGCCTTTCTGCATTTGTAATTGCAGAAATTGCAATTTGGAGGCTACCTCACTTTCGTCATTTGCTCTCTATCTGATTGAGTTATTCCAGCTCAACATTCAATTAATTACCCAAACACAGCAAAAGAGGGCAATTGGCATTTGACTTTCTTCTGACAACTTATGGATGACTTGCAATGGTGATATGGATGACTTAGGATGGCACCGTGGATCCTGGAAAGATTCTAGTATTTGAAGATGCACCAACGGGAGTTGCTGCGGCGAAGAGTGCCGGAATGTAAGTGGATTCTGTCAAATTGTCTTGGTTTTCATTACTTTTTATCTGCATGTCTTCGTTGGAAAATATAAAAGAATTCTCATTCTTTTGTCCATTTTAGTTTGGAGAAATGCTATAGTGTTGTAGTGCTCCTAGTTACACCTGTTCAGTTACACAGTCCAATCTATTGAACTGAACTGTCCACTAAGTTCAGAACACATTCTTAAGGCTACCATGCATAAATCACACTGATCTGGTGATCCAGGCCATCCTTGATTTAGCGTTATTTCCAATCCATGGATGGGTTGGCTACGATTGCCTTATATAAGTGTTTCTTTAGAATCATAAGCAATCCATGATGGTTTCTAACAAATAGATGGGTCAAATTGTTGATTATAACTATTTTTGTGTATATGATCTTGACTGTCCATATAAAGACCATTGATCAAATGGTTAATATCTGTTAGATTAGTGTGATGCTTGCATCATTGCTCATGAAATGTGCATTGGGTCTAGTGGACAGTCTAGATCAATGGATTGGATAGTCCAAGTGTCTCAATGCAACTATATGCAACTAAGAGCGCCATAACTTATAGTGCTCTGAGAGTGTTTGTGTCAGAATAGTTGAATTCTTGATGGGTTTTATTTCACCGTGCAAGTGAGAGGATTTGTGAAAGTAAGATTACTAACATCAAATTATCAACATATGAAAGTGGTTAGACCCAAGGGCTTCGATTTGACATTTCTGTGCTTTTGGGGTAGAAGAGATGGGCACCACCTTTTCTCCAGCCAGATAATTTTCCTGTCCCACTCTTGAAGTTATCCGAATGTGGATTTGGGATGGTTTACCTTTCTCCAGATGTTGTTTCCCTTACCATGGGGATGTACTTCTGAATCACATTGAATTGATGATCAAATGGTTGTTTGAGGTACATCTAAACGATCTCTCAGGGATTTGAACTGGAGTTTTGTAATTTGAGAGGAAATTGCCATCCCTCGTCTGTTTTCTCTTCCTTTCAAATTACATAACTCCATTTTGAATGAACACTTACCAATTCACTACCAGAATGTTTTTCCTTGTCAAGTAAGTTTCAGGTTCTGTGATTAATCTTCTGTGAGAAATCGGGGTTATCTAAAATTTCTGTTGTTCCTTTTGACCTCTAAACAGGACAAGCATGCTAGGGCTGGCAATGGCCCAGCCTGACCAGTTCAAAATCCAGCCCTGAACCAACCTCAGGCCCGCCCATTTCCAGGCCTATGCAAAATGACACCAACTTTGATGAGGCTAAAATCTCAAATTCTAGACAAGAGCCTGGCTAAAGGGACTTGTGCATTAGGACATCCATATGCAATCATGGGTGCATGCACCAATGTTGCCCTAGTGTGTGATATCAAGTGGCAGATCAGGTGTGACCCATTGTGCAGATGCCCTGGCCCAAAGACCAGGGCGCTGCACTCATCAAGTGGGCGACACCTGTGCAAAGACAATCGACAGTAAGAAAAATGGCCAATGGTTCACGTTCAACACACACAGATGGCCTATCCAGTGAGTGGACTGGCCTAATTTATTGGCCAGCTATCCAGATGGTGGGGACTGTCTGATGAGCAACTGGATCTAGCACATGTGGGCCACATAGGCAGTATGCCCATCTATGCATGTGCAATTCCCATTCCTGTTTCTCTTGAAGACAAAATGTCTGCTGGTTTGCTAGGAAATCCTAAAGGCCAAACCCCAAAATAGAAGTTAATTTTCTTATGAATGTTATAGTTCTAAAACTTGCTGACTTGACTTGAAACTCTCCCGAGCCATCCAGATTTTAGCTGAGTCGTAAGGAAACTCGATTTTGAGAGTGACCAGGCCCTGACTGGGGAAACTTGTTGAGTCGACTTGCTAATTCTGTCGACTCGGGGCAACTTGTGGCGACTCCAACCTAGTCATTCTCTTGGTAAAGCAGCTCTTAATAGAATGAAAAGAAAGTAGGGTGGGAATTATACTTATGAGCCCCTCTACAAGGTTAGCAGACACCCTCAACCAGCAAGCTATGTGGTGCTCTGAATCTTTGATGCCTGCTTCCTTGTTTTCAACTGTTTATAACGTAACCATTTTACGTATTTGTTACTATTCCTATTATCTTGAATTTATAGTTGTTAACTATTTAGTCGGGTTGACTCTTCGAGTTGATCCGACCTGACCTTGATGAACATCGATCCAAGTTGAGTTTTCAGGGTTTTAAACTATGATGAATGTTACTGAATTGATTACTGCTGTAGGAGTTAGAGAACTTTCAGGTTAGATAGACCTCATGTTGATAGTTCTGTCTAGAATGGTAGAAACACCAAACCCACTGATGATATGATCTTGGCCAACGATCAAGATTATTGAATCTGGTGGACCACCATGTGGATGGGCTATATCACAAAATGCACTCATGCAACTATCCCAACTGACCCATGATTAAGATCTGGTTGCCTATCACATGGGTGGGTCAGAACAACTGAAATCGTAGATTTTTGAACACCCTTAAGTTATTCTGATTATTTTCTCTGTCCCTCCATGATGCTATTGGCTGTTAATTTTTTTTTATAAATTTTATTTTCTTCAGGTCAGTAGTTATGGTCCCAGATCCCAGGTTGGATAGTTCGTATCATGACGGTGCGGATCAAATCCTAAATTCCCTTCTGGATTTCGATCCGAGCCGTTGGGGCTTGCCTCGATTCCAAGATGCTGTTATCTAAATGATGCTTTCACCGGTAGCATTTAGGAGCAGGTATGCTGGTTGTTGAGAAATATAATTCATGAACTAGAGAGCTTGATTGGGATTAATGACAAACTATGCAATTCTTCTAATCTTTGGCTATCGGCCTATCATGTAATTCCATAATTTTATTTTATTTTTTTATGTCGAAGAAGAAAATTCCTTCAAATTCCTTTGGCTATCTGACAAAATGGATGGACAGCGTGGATGAAACACACATCATGGTGGGCCCCACAGAGCCCCTGCCTGGACCGAGTCTGTCCAGACGGGCAGGATGCAATCCGCGATGGAACCGTCCATGTCAGGGACGCTACGTGAAATGGGCTAACCATAAGAAGCTTACTCTTGGTGGATCATTTGGACCATCACCATGAATTTAGGACAACCGAAAATTTTCAGTTGCTCACATTAAACTCGAAAAATCAAAGGTCAGGATCATCGTTGAAGTGTGGTTATTGAACTATAGTTTATTTATGATCTTGATAGCATTGAGAATATGGTCTGTTCGAATCATTGGACCATCTCAACATGCAGCCTACCGGGTGTGGACTCGGATTCTATAGTGACCCTCCAGCTCGGTACTGGTCAAAGCTCTATAGGCCCCACCATGATGTATGTGTTCTATCCACACCATCGATCCATTTTTCCAGCTCATTTTAAGGTATCATCCAAAAACTGAGGCAGATCCAAAGCGCAAGTGGACCACACCACATGAAACAGTGGGAATTGAATGCCTGTGGTGGAAAACTTCTTGTGGGCCACACAAGTTTTGGATTAAGCTGATTTTTTTATTTTCCCTTCATCCAGGTTTATGTGACTTTATGAACAGGTTGGATGACAAATAAACATTGTGGTGGGCCCTTGGAAGGTTTCAACATTAGGCCACTATCCCCTAAAATGAGCTCGCAACATGAATGGACGTTATGGATGAAATACATATATTATGATGGCCCCCACAGAGCTTTTCCGGTACTGACCAGTACCTAGCTCAGTACTGGAAGGGTCACTACCGAATCCGAATGAAGGAAGTTCGCTCATAACTAGGGTTAACTACTCGAGCACTTTATTTCCGTAGGTGGAGAACACGTGCATCAAATCTGGGCTGTTCATTTCGTGGCCCATAGAACGGATGGACTGTATTTGGAAAGTGGGTATGATCCTAGCTAGCGGAAGGTGCACTCTTTTAGTTACAGATGTCCATTCATCAATGTCCAGATGCTTCCAATCTGTGGCTAGGAGCATTCGGTCTCTGCTATTTTTTCCAAGCACCCATACATGGTTGGGCCCAATAGATGAATGGTCAGAT
This sequence comes from Magnolia changhungtana, assembly GCA_030180095.1. Classification (NCBI taxonomy): domain Eukaryota; kingdom Viridiplantae; phylum Streptophyta; class Magnoliopsida; order Magnoliales; family Magnoliaceae; genus Magnolia; species Magnolia changhungtana. Next base: position 511,762 of record JASAUF010000481.1, read on the forward strand.
CCAGCACGCACATGCCACGTCTAAGAGTACTTTCTCATCTCAAATTTATGTGTTGTTTGAACGGTTTTGGTTCCAACTTTCAAATCCTCCTTGGGTGAATAAATGTTCTATGTAGATCACTCTTCACCGTACACGTGGCAAAAAGTCAAGGTGATTTGGTCTCATCAACAGAGAGGCCCACTAGATCAACAGTCCTAATTACCAGGTATCTTTGCCACGTGTACCGTGAGGAGGGGGCATGGTCCCCGGATCCACCGAGGTGGGTGGGATCCATGACCGTGGGGCTCACTTTGATGGATGTGCCTTATATCCACGCCGTCCATCCGTTTGGAAAACCCATTTTAGGGCATGATCCCGTAAATGAAGCGGATCCAAATCTCAGGTGGACCATAATATAGGAAACAGTGGTAATCGACCATTCAAAACTTCTCGTGGGCCACAAAAGTTTTGTATCAACCTGATATTTATGTGGTCTCTTCATCCCGGTCTATCTGACTTTATTAACAATTTAGAAGGCAAATAAACGATCTGGTGGCTCCCATGAAGTTTTAACGGTGGAGATTCAATCAAGACTGTTTCCTGAGGTACGGTCCACCTAAGATTTGGATCTGCTTCATTTTTGGGATCATACCCTAAAATGAGCTTTTAAAATGAATGGACGGTGTAGATGTAAGGCACCCATACATATATCACAGTGGGCCTCACAGTTAGGGATCCAACCCAAACTGCACCCGTGATGAGGGAGCTGTGTACAGGACGTTTGTACAGCGACCTGCACGCTAGCATTGCTCAGAATAGGAACTTGTACACCTGCATTACTCAGAAGGAATAGGCACGGACACAACATCCCTTTAACCCCGGGGTCATAGGAATCGCCTGGAACCCTAAGGGTCCGTGGGGCCCACTGCAATGCCCACATGACATCCACTCCATTCATCGGTCTCTCCAGCTCATTTTATGGCGTCAGCCCAAAAATGGGGAACACCCAAAACTCGATTGGGCCAAACCACCAGAAACAATAGGGATGGAAACTCCCACCGTTGAAACCTTTCTAGACCCACCAGGTTTTTTATAAGCTTTCCAACATATTCACAAGGTTATTCTCACAAGGGTGAAGAGAAAAAGGCAAATATGAACATAATTTAAACCTGCAGTCGCCTATGAAGGTTTTGGCAGTAGGTGTTGAATTTGCACTATTTCTTGTGGTGTAGCGTAACAGATGTATGGAGTGAATATAACTTGTAATTTAGGGTTACTGGAAAGTCATATTGGGCAGCACCACTAGCATAGTGGTGAGATTTATTGGCTTGGTTAGGTATGGGCTAAAACTCGTGCCCTACTTGATGTTTAAGGTTTGGTTTAATTTTGGTTTAGGGGGTGGGTAACTTGAAACCTTTCATACATGTATTATAAATACATATGAGATGAGTTGAGTTGACTAACGTAAATAAACGAACAATTACAGTATGGTCTATGATTAGAACCGCCGATACTATGATTTAAAGTATAGAGTTTATAATTGAAAGTGTTTGTGATTGAGCTTATCAAGTAAGACCTTTGCTAAAGTGTCCAATGAATAGAGTGAAAGGCTTGGATAGGTGGGCCTCCATGATCTGACCTAATTTATACAATTTTAGGGACCTTTGTACAATATTAAAGATGGACAGCCTGTGTCCAACGATTGGCTTAACTTGTATAGGAGTCGAAATGATCTAGTCATCTTTCTTATGCTACCATTAGAATGATAACTCAACATAATCAACAATTTAGATTGTCTAGAGATAACCTTATAGATAATGGTTATTTTCTCGTTATAACTTTTCTATGATTCTCTCGACGAAGCTCTTGAATAGGAATTCCTTTAATGAATGAATGACTCAATTTTTATAAAAGGAAGAATTTTGAGATGTTCGGAAGTGATGGGGATGTGATATGGCACGTTAGATCTCTTTCCTTCCTTCCAATCATCTCTCGTTGGTATATGAATTTCAAGAGGTTGGAAAAGTCATATCCAACTGAAATGTTCTAAGGTTTAAACTATGCGGGACCCAATCATTAGTGGTTGCTCACAAAACTAACCTTTAGAAGTAAGGATAAGATTAGGTGGAAGCAAGCCCAACCATTTTTTTTTTTTTTTTTGAGTACGGGATTCGGCCAATTCTATGGTTGAGACGACTTTCAGATTACGATTAATGGTTCAGATCGTCTATGAGACAAGCTTGATAGACAATGATGATATTATCTCTTTCTATTATTTATTTATTATTATTATTATTTTTTTATAGAAAGATTTTGAAATACCTTTAGCAAGAGAATGCCTCTCTTTTATAAGAATTTTGGATGAGATATGTCTCATCTCTATCACATTGAATCTCTTTCCCAATTTAAATTTTAAACCCTAAGAAAATCTGAAAAATATAGCAAATGGAAAAATGTATAGGACACATTTATCTAAGTAGAAGTGTCAATGGGCCGGGCTCGGGCCTGCGAAAATCTGAATTTTGAATACGTCCATTCACAACAGCCCAGCCCAAAACAGTTCAAAATCCAGGTTGAGGCCAACCCCGGCCCGGCCCGTTAACAGCCCTAATGGTTGCCCGTTAGTGGGCCCCATGGGCCATATGTCCGCCTGTTGACAGCCCGACATCTCAGTGGTAGTTGCCCATTAGTGGGCCCCATCGGCCATATCTTAGATCTCGATGCTGCCCACAAAACACTTGCCTCTTACGTGGACAAAATCCTACCTTTCCTACTAATCCATGGAGATAAAAAATGGGAACACGTATGAGGTTCACACGTGTCCAACAACTCATGCACGTGGTTCGCACAGGTCCAAAGACCCCTTGCACGCTCACCATATGGGCTAAAAAGGACAGTAAGATAGATACTAGTGCACGGTTCTTACGTGTACGGTAAACCTTCCACGCATTTGTTTCAACTAAAAGGACACAAAGATGGGGACCTTCTGAAAAGGATAATAGTGTAAGAGCAGTGATCAAATACACCTTAATCCACCGAACGCCTAGCACATGTAGATCGGAAGTTATGTGGGGCCCACAGAGCTTCTCGTGAGAAATCCACTCCGTCCATTCGTTTCTCAACCACACAATAGGACAGGAATCCAAAAATCAGCCAGATTCAAAAATCATGTGGGCCACATGACAGTAAAGAGTGAGAGTGTAAATGTCAATTGTTTAAAACTTACTATAGCTCACCGTGATGCTTATATGCCATCCAAACCGTTCATAATGTCATTAACACTAGAATACACTGTAGGCACACATATCATCGTAATTCAAAACTTCTGTGGCACCCACAAAATTTCCAATGGTTGGTGTTCAATCCACGCTGTTTCATATTGTGTGGTCCACATGTGTTTTGGATCTGCCCGATTTTTAAAGCCTTGTTCTATTGTGAGGTTGAGATTAATGGACGGAGTGGATTTCTCGTGGGCATCTCTGTGGGCCCCACATAGCTTTCTATCACAGGAACTTCCTGTGGGCGGGGGCACAGGCAATCTCCGTCCCTGACTCCCTACAGCTGACATGTGATGTGTATACCAGATCCGAGCATCAAACGGTGGATCCCACCTTTTAGATCATTGGACACAAAAAAATAGGCTGATTCACTAATTAGCTTGTGGCCGCACATCTACGTTGATTGAATCCGTTGCCGTCCATTGTTTTCTACGTGTGGCCCACCTGATCAATGGATGACCCTTTTTTGTTTTTTTTTTTTGCAACCGGTGGTCTAAAAGATGGGGCAAACCTTTTTAATCGCACGGATGTCGGGGCACGGATTTGGTACTACCCCTACCAGGTAGGACCTAGATAGGACGTACGGTCATGTCAGGGGCTCTGTGGGGTCTACAGTGACGTATAAGTTTTATCCCGCCGTCCATTTATTTTGAAAGATCATTTTAGGGCATGAACCAAAGAGGAGGCAGACCAAAGTCTCGAGTGGACCACATCACACCACAGGAAGCGGTGAGGATTGAATTCCTACCGTTGAAAACTTCCTAAGGCCCCACCGTAGTGTTTATTTGCCATCCAACCTGTTCGTAAGGTTACGTAGACGTGTATGAAGGGAAAAATGGATATCAGTTTGATTCAAAACTTCTGTGGTCCTAAGAAGTTTTCAACGGTTGGCTTTCAATCCCCGTTGCTTCCTGTGGTGTGGTCCACTTGAGCCTTCGATCAGCCTGATTTTTGGGTTCATGCCCTGAAATGATCTGTCAAAATGGATGAACGGCGTGGAAAAAAAAAAACATATACTTGAAGGTGGGCCCCACGATCCCCTGACAGAACCGTCCGTCTCCAGCTGTCCTGGTAGGGGTAGTGCCCAATCCGCGCCCCGGACGACGTGGTCGCGTTGCACTTTGGCATTAAATGTGCAAGGTGGACGGTTACTTTACAGTAGGTGGAGGTACATGTCTCCCACGTGCCTACGACTAGCAATCAGGGGACGCCGCTTTTGTGGACCCCTCACTGTGGGGCCCACCTTGATGTATGTGTCTTTTATCCACACCGTCCATCTGTTTATTCCGATCATTTTAGTGTATAGTCCCAGAAATGCAGTAGATCTAAATCTCAAGAAGACCACACCACAGGAAACAGTGGTGATTTACAATTAAAAACTTTTAGGGGCCACAAAAGTTTTGGATCAAGATGATATTTGTGTGGTCGTTTCATCCAGGTCTTCGTGACCTTATCAACAATCTGGATGGAAAATAAACATTCCGGTGTCCCCAGGAAGTTTCTAATGGTGGGCGTTCAATCACCACCGTTTCCTGTGGTGTGGTCCACCTGATATTTGGATCTTCTGTATTTCTGAGACCATAACCCAAAATGATCTTGCGAAATGAATGGATGGCATAGATATAATACATATACATCAAGGTGGGCCCCACAGTGGATCACCTGAAGCCGTTCGTAATCGGGCCACAGTACAACATGTTTTTAGTCAGGCAGTCATTAGCTATCACAACAGGCAAGTAATCACTATCATGGTGGTCCACAGAATTAGGCTGGCATAAAGGGTCCACAGTAACCATCTGTTGTTGGGACCATTTTCTGTACGGAATTTATGTTACCCTTGTATTAAATAAGTGGTACTGCTACACATTAATAGCATCTTTTGCTTACTTTTTGGTTTTTATTTATTATTTATTATTATTTTTTTATTTTTTACACTCTTATGTTACTAAGTATAGTTTTAAAAGGAAATTTGATAGATACTGAACACTATAATTCTCTCTAATTTTAGGTAATTTAGGCTGACCGAGTTGGGTCAGATTGCCACTGTGGCGCCCGCCTTGATGCATGTGTTATATAATAATGTCTTTTATATCTTTTTAAGGACTAAGCCAGCTTAAAATCTTAGATGAACCACATATAGGAAATAATGGTGATTGAATGCCTATCATTAAAAACTTCTTGAAGTAGACTAGTCTATAATGGCTATTTGCCATCCAACCTCTTCAGGCAAACAGAGATGAAAGGGGAAAAAAAATAAAAATAAATACAAATATCAGTTTGACATAAAACCTTTGTAGTCCGTGATAGGTTTTTAATGGTCAATTGCTATTGTTTCTTGTGGTGTGCTACACTTAAGGTTTTGATTTGCTTTAGTTTTGACTCACATCTTAAAATGAGCTGGAAATATAAATGGACAGCTTGAATGTACAACAAATACATCAAAGGTGGGCCTATGGTCATGACCTGGCTGAATCTGTAGTTGTCTATTGTATATTGAACCACTAGCTCGAACCTAAGGGGTATTTGATAGTCGGGCATTTTAAAATTTACATGTGGAATACATTAACTCAATCTAACCGCCAAATTGTTGTCCCCACTTTCAATAACTTGTATTAAATATTCAAATTGATTAGTATCTTAACATGCAATTCCACGCGTTTGTTTTTGAATTGGTAATATGGACTTTTTCATGTTAGTTGTCCATTAAATATCCATTAATCAATCAGTTTGGAAATTAAATAAATGCACTTTTTGTTTAAGAAATATTCAAATCAAGGCCCATGATTTGAATGATTTATTTTGAATTTGTCATATGCCAAGATTGCAATTTTATTAGTGTTGATTTGTCAACCATACCTTGCTTGATTTGTGAACTAGTACATTTATGAGCGGGGTACAAACATTGAACGAATTGGATCTTACACAAATTTTCAACCGTTGATGTGGTGGGCATTCATGCATTCCATGGCTCCTGCTAGTTTTAAAGGGAAAGAAAGGCCTCATTTGGAACCATGGATTTGAGGGGATTTCAAATCCCCTGGTTGTTTGGCGTCACAAAGTAAACTGAGAGTTTCAAATCTAAGGGGTTTCAAATCCCCTCAAAGAGGGGGTTTGTATATTGTAATCCACAGCGATAGCTTGAATTACATCTAAAATCATTCCAAGAGTTGCATGTGTAATATGTGTGTTACTAGAGTATTAAACTATCGGGCACATGACCTACTAATGATATCCCAAAGCAATTAGATTATCAATTGCATCACTATAATTACTTTAATATGATGATTAGTGCAATCCAAATATTGTTCATTTAAATCAATGGTTAAAAATATTTGGTTAGTCACTCGGACATGATCTTGTGCTTGTGGCCCATTTGAGATTTGAAATTTCATTATTTTCTGGCAAAGTATATATTTCAATAGGCTTATTACAACCATTGTGTCAAACATTGTATACGTTCACTAATTAAATATATTAAAGTTGATTTAGTAATTAAATTCAAACCCCTATAAATATACCATGCATAACTACTTTTGGATTAAAGTTAATTTCCAATCTAGAGTGCCAAACACAATAGGAGGATTTCAAATCCAGGAGTTCCAAATCCATGCTGCCAAACGGGCCTAAAATATTTAGTTAAAACAGTTTTAGCCAATTTCAAGACTAATTGCATGATTGTTTTTATTTTTTATTTTTAAAAATCCATGGCTAGACACAAGTCCCATTTACATAAGATTGGACCATCTTATCAAGTTGTCAAGCAACATGATTATTAAGTGGGCCCCACACGTTGGTTAATTTTAAGATAGACTCTTATGATAGTTTACCACCGTCTGATTTTCTGATAGGGACCATGTGAAGAACGATTTGGATCAGGCATGTTTAATGACTCTCAAACACAAGAAGCTTGCTCTCGTGTGTTTCAGAATCATTTCGTAATTCTCAAATACAGTTACTCATTAAGGTAATCACATGAAGCTTGCTCTAAAAAAAGAATGAAAGAAAGAAAATCAACGGTTTACACGTACAACATGGTGGGCCCAACAGATGCTGGCATTGTAGAGAATTGTGGTAGAACCGAAGGTCATTTATGTCATTTCAGAGTATATAAAAAATCATGTTATTTAGCTGGCTATTGCAGGTTATTTACTAGAAATAGCATACAAATGGTGTGAAAATCAAACTGAAGTAGGTGAAAAGATCATGTTTACACCTTACTCTCATTAACTACCTTATATATATATATATATATATATATATATATATATATATATATATATATATATATATATATATAGAGTAAGAAAACACAACTTAATAAAATAGTACATCCATCTATTCACAGAACACGCGGCTAGGTGATGTACCAATCAGATCCGTCCATCTACTCGACCCCATCATAGATAGCTTATTTGGAAAAAAGATTAGATGTCCACCTTTCAGATGTATGGAAATCTATCATAGGTGTAAATTTTGAGAAATAAGTGATCCATTCAAGGGTCCAATATATGGATGGACCTGATTGATACATCACTCTTTCACATGTGTACTATTGAGAGAGAGAGAGAGAGAGAGAGAGAGAGAGAGAGAGAGAGAGAGAGAGAGAGAGAGAGAGAGAGAGAGAGAGGTTTTAGCATAATTGGGTTGGTGGGGTTCTACAGGATCATATCTCATGGAGATCAGAAGTGGTGGGCCGGGAGATGAACGGTAGAGATGAGCGCATGAAATGGGAGTATGGGGAGAGGAGAGAAGAAAACTAGGGTTGGGAGGGGGCCGACCGTGGGAAAGTCAAAAGAGCGAGGCGTTCGGCGACAGTAGCGCGGTCGTCTCAGATAGCAAGAAAGCTAGCTTTTTCTTCACGCCTTTTCGTCTCTTCCTCCCTTCAAAAGATAAGAAAAAGATAAGAAAACAAGTAAGCAAGAATAACACACTTTCTTTTGCACCCACAAGCAAAGCAAACCTCATCACCTCTCTCTCTCTCTCTCTCTCTCCACACCTATATGTAGGTGAGCCAGTTCAACAACATAACCTTCATAATCTCTCTCTCTCTGATTATTTTCATACTGGTTATTTTAGATTTTGCTTATTTTGCTTGTTGGGTGCCTTTCAAATCTCTCTCTGAATGTTTTGTATATTAATTTCTTTTATTTTGATACTATTCCTATTAAATATCTTGAAAAATTCTCTCTCTCACACACATATTGAATATTTGAATTTCATTGTTTTGCTTATTGTGTTCTTCCAAATTGTCTCTCTCCGGTGTACTTGTATCTTAACTGTTTCAATTCTTCCGTGCCTGCAAAATCCTCTCCCTAGGCCTATCACTCCTTCCTACATTCTCTTTCCTTCCATCAGAACATCAGAACTCCTCTCTCTTCCTCGTTATTCTCTTCCCTTCCACATAACCCCTTTTGATGCAACCACAATCAATGCATGCCATTAATGCAGCAGAAAAAGGGTAACACAAGGTAAAGAACGGTTTGCAGATAATAACCCATCTCTACCGACATTTGTGCTTCCTCATTTATATCCCCCACTTCATAAAAAACACCCCCAAAAAAGCAATTTCCCACAATAAAATCCAACTCTCTCTATCTTTATATCCTATCCAAACTCTACAAACAGAGAAAAGAAGAAGAAAAAGACAACACCCATGAACAGCTTCAATTCCCATCCAGAATCCTTCCCTACAGGCCCCAATTTCACCACCACCTACTACAAACGATTCTTCGGTGCAATGCCCACCGTCCATCAATCTCCACTACCTCGGCCCACCCCTTACCGCAACTTCCTCGACTTCTCTGGTCCCGACGATGCGCTGGCGTCGTCCGTAGTCCCGCCGGTGACCGTGGTTCTCGAGGGCCGTTCCATCTGCCAGCGCATCCATCTCCACAACCACACCAGCTACCAGAGTCTTGCAAGGGCTCTGCGTCAGATGTTTGTCGACGTCAATGGAGACGTTGGAGCAGCTACGACGACGTTGGAATCTGACCTCAATCTTACAAATGCCGTGCCTGGCTACTTGATTGCCTATGAAGATATGGAAGATGATCTACTCCTCGTCGGTGACCTTTCTTGGAAGTATGTATGGATTTTCTCTTTGTAGAAGGATATAATCTTTCCACCCCCTACTTTTGATATACACACCCCCTTTTTTTTTTTTTTTTTTTTTTTTTTCTCTCTTTGCTGAATTGCGTGCTACCCATTATAATGCATCTGGAAGGGTTGCACTGTATAAAAATTGGGGGGGTGTAAATATCACTTCCACTGTGGTTGTTGTTGTGGTTGTGAGACTATCCATTCGGTAAATCATCAGCAATGAACTGCAAAAAAAAAATCGCACGTGGCAGAATCTGGACCATTCAACTGGTGCAACACCATGGAGGATCTGGGCCATTCATCTAAGAGATGAACTGTCAGAAATTCCTATGGGAACTCATGAGAGTATAGAGCACAGTGCACCGAATAGCTAACCTCTATTTCTTCTCATGTTCTCAAGCTGTTCGCCCCATCTTCCCCAACAAGTGATGATCCGGTCCGTTCATCTGCATGCTCCCACCTTAGATGGTCTTGACAGAAAAACACCCATCAGGGATTTCACCGTCCATTGGAATTCTTATCCAGAAATTTCTATGGACGGTGATGATTTATTATCACCTAGATTTTCTCCATGTGCCCCAAGTAGGATCGACCTTCTATATAGACGGTTCAGATAACTAGGTGGTGGGGCAGAAGGAGCAAGCAGTTTGGGTAACCCTATGTAGGAATCCTAATAATAATATTATTATTGTTATTAGAGGTTGAGTTCTTTATTAATTAGTGAAGGGAAGTTTTCTACGGTGCATATGGATGTTTGTATGGGGCTCATGGTTTAGTAATCTAGACCATTGAGCTTGTAGCTCCATCATGGATGGACAATGCTCAAAAGATCTCTTTAATAAGACAATTACGTCCGTTCAATTTCAGGCTTGCAAATAAATGGCTAAAAATAAATACACCAACAATTCCAAATGTCAAAGATTAGGTGATATGACTAAGATCTTTCAATTTGTGAGGATTTGGAGGTGTGGTCTATCCTTGAGTGGGCCATCACATCAATGGCTTGGATAATCCAACCTTAATGTAATAAGTCAGAAGAAATCAAAATGACAAAAGTACCCTTGCATTAAAATTGATAAACCTTGTGAATAAAAATAGATAAAATTAAATTGTCAGTTCGAAAGTATATAGAGACATTCAAATTATATATTGAAATATTTTTTATTTACTTACTGAAAATCGTTTAACATTTTTTAAAAAACTCAAAACTCAAAACTACAACTGATCTTGCAGGAGATTGTTGTTGGGGCTATATATATTACTACTACTATTATTATAATTATTATTTGCAGCTTCTTATTTATTTATTATTATAATCACTCACACCACCATCATCATTTGCTGTTGCTACTGTTGCTAATCATGTTTATGTTTTTAAACGACCAGGGATTTTGTACGTGTGGCGAAGAGAATTCGGATACTTCCAACTAAGGCAAATCGGCAAAAGGCTTGCAGTGGGCTGTAACTGTAATTGCAACTATCATTAGAAAGAAGAAAGAGAGAAGATAAAAGAAGAAAACATCCTCCAAGTGGTTAAGAGTGTTGGTTAGGGGTTGCTTAGTGAAGACTAAACAAAGGCACCCTTTTCACCAAAACATTAAACTATCTTTGTATTGTGAGGCATAATATAATAGCCTAAATACTATTAATTGTATCCTAAACAGCTGCACAGCTTGTAGCTTATGATAATCTAAATAGAGATTCTTGGTGTGTTTTTCCTTTCCTTCTTCTTGGTGGGCCATCGTCATGAAATGGATACAGTGTTAGGGACCGGTTATCTGATGGGCCACCTAACATAATCTTGAGTCCTGAAAAGTGAAGTGATCATACCATTGGATTATTATTGCAAGACTCATTGGCACTCATTTTTTGGTTTGATTTTGAGCCAACCATCCATTCCATTATAGCCTATTCATCTCGAATATTTGTGTATGTTACATCCACATCACAGCCCTGGAAATAAATGGTCTTTATTGGACAAAGAGCCACTTTTACAGTGAAAGTGTTCTTGTGTGAGCTCTATTAAGTGTGCCCCTCAGTAGAAGTTCACTAGTAGATGTACACTATTTTATTTTTATTTTTATATTTTACACATTTACACTTACACCCTATGGGCACTCGAACTCATGATCTCAGTATTACAACAGACCAACACCACACCTAAATCCTTACAAGAGCACTCGAACCCATAATCTTAATGTTGAACCAGAGTCTATCTAGCAATCAGCCTTAAAATTTACACTTTTCTAGGTACACGACAGAAAGAGACGCCTGTCAGGTACCAATTCAAAACCCGCTATCGAAAATCAGTATCTAAAAGACTAAAACCAGGGACATATCTGGTATGAGATATCTTGCCCGTTGAATTTTGGGTGGAGCTAGAGCTCATCATTCAATATATAAGACACTTTAACTGCCCATGTTGAAATTGTTGAATTTATTATCAATGTTGTTTTCTAACGACAGCTTTTCTAGAACACATCGCTGATGTATTGCGATAGCAATCGCAGGGACTTTAGCTGTTGGATTGAGGTCTGTAGACTCTTTGTATGGTGGGCCTCACTGTGAATGGCCGATACCTGAAAAAAAGGGCTCAAGATTGAAATATCTCAACCCTTTGATTATTTAAAGTTTAAGAAGGCTGTCTATCATTAATTAACAAGACTGATTTGATTAGTAAAATCTAAGAGCTTAATTTTTTTTTTCTATCTCAATCCAAGATGAGGTTCATCTTATAATCGGTTTGGATCATTGAAATATGATCCCAGATCCTACACTACCGACGGATGTGTAGCAATACCCAGGGATGTAGGATGTAGTCTAGCAAAGCTCGGATCCTCTGCCAACCCTGTAGAAAAAGGTTTTTTTTTTTAAAATTTTATTTTATCACTTTTGATCACTGTATATTAACATGCGTTGAATTTTTTTCACCTACGTGTAAATGTCATTCGACGGTCTATGTGGGGTCCTCTATGTTTCGTAGTTGAATTTTTTCACCTACGGGCAAATGTCATTCAACGGTCTATGTGGGTCCTCTATGTTTTGTATATACCATCTAACATGTGTATCAAGTGAGTTCCACTGTAACACCCAGATATACTTCGTTTCAACACCTGAAGTCTTGGTATCGATCCCTAGTGGGGGTGTCTAACATGGAGTGTGTACTGACATGAGTGTGTACTAACAAGCTAACCCAAAAAAAAAAAGAAAAAAAAAAGAAAAGAAAGTGAGTTCCACTGTAATAGTGGGATACCTTAAAAATTAGGTATATACAATCATTATGTAAGCAATATGGTACACCATGAACATTCACCTATGAAAATTCAAATTCACATGATGGCCCATGTGTTGGTTGGATCTGCTTCATCCTGGGGAGTCCCACTTTCACAGTAGGGCAACTGCCTGCAATATGTTAAGATTAAGAACAAAAACCTCATTTGGCCCCACAAACGTAGGTGTAATTAGATGAATTTTCTACAAGCGTGTAAAGGAGGCAACTTCATTAATTAGTACTTAATAGCTTTGGGCAATGACAGGGTTCATCTAGAGCCTGGTTGTGCCTCCACCACATGGAGGGATTTGATTGGGCACATGCGGCTGCTACAGACAGGGCTCACGGCAAAGCAGGTTTTAAAGTTGGTTGGTTGAGCACGTAATGGACCGGTCCCCATCTCTGACACTAGTACTTGAACCAATCAAATTTCTTTACATCAGTCATTACACTGATGTGATTTTAATTAGCAGGTTTATCTCTGAAAGCACTATACGTGGTCTAATAAAATTACGTATATCAGATCACCATGTATATTTCAGTGATTTGGTCACACGTCAATTCAGCTTTCCTCTCTTGCTGTACAACTGGCATGTACCTAGCTCAAATCTAAACCATCTACCGTGAACGAATACATCTCAAAAACTGTATTGAAAGTATAATCCTACTTGGGCTATTGTTGGATACCAATCTATGCTAAGAAATTAGTAGCAAATGGTCCAAAACCAACAAACATACGTCAATTTATCAGAGGCCAGGACTGTCCAATAAAGCTGATTGTTGGAATGTATTTGGGCTGATTATCTAATTTATAGGCGGGTCATTTGGCAGTGTGGATTAGACGGAATTTAAGTATATCTAGAATCCAAAAGTTGTTTAATTAGTAGAATGGATTAGGAGGCATTTGGAATTAGAGGTATTTGAAATATGCAATTATACTATGTTTTCAAATATTTTCCCCTTTTGCTATGATTTACATTATATGCCTTTAAAAAAAAAAAAAAAAAATTAAAAAAACTCAATTTAAGTTTTAGAGTCACACATGTAACAAGGGTGTTGCTGTAAGTTACTATTCCATTGTCCACAGTGGCACACTGATAATATCCCAAAACAATCAATTATTGACTGCATCATCCGAACAGTCCAAACATTATATCGCCCATGTATATCGACGATTAAAAACATTGGCGAGTCGCTCGTTTGTACATCATAGGTGAGGCATTGTGTGGTGCCCACCCAAATTTTGTACAACCTTATTGATATGTCAATAAAGTCACATGTAATGTGCTCCCACCTTTCTCCAAAAAAAGAAAAAAGAAAAAGAAGAAGAGTTGATCATTTATAATCCTATGCTCGTGGTCCACTACAGGTTCCTAACTTCACCATTTTTTTTTATTTTTTTTTGTGAAAGTATATATTTCAATAGGATTATTTTAATCATTCAGTCAAATATCCTCAAAGGTGTTCGAATCCAATTCATTAATTCTAAATACTGTTAGTATACTGATTTGTACACTTTATTTGTCAATCACTTGAATCTATGTGTTATGTAGTTGGTTGAGAATTTGGAAGTTAAAGTCTGAAGACATAAAAGGACATGAGCATCAATAAGCAAAGTACAGGTAAATGAAGTGCCTTAGTAATCCTAACCTTAACCCAAAACAACCCCATAACTTTTAGATGATCCTAACCCTAATAGGCATACTTTATTAATAATCCCTTAGTCTTAGAAGCTTAATTGGAACATGATAAATAAATTTAGAGGATGTGCGAAACTATTGTGAAATCGTATGCCAAAAAAAGTAGTGTATATGTGGTTCTCAATCCTATCGAGCAATCCTCGAGCAATACTTGATTAGTCTTGATTGATCGGGCTCAACTCGATCGATCAAAGGTGCACAGAAATGTCTAGTAACAAATTAACAAATTAAATTTTTTTTTTTTTAATATTATCGAATCAACCTTCAATCCCATTGAAGGTGAGTTCGATTGATCGAAGGCATCGCTCAAATGATCGAACCGACCGTTTTCTATCCCTTTTTTTTTTTTTTTTATACTATTAGAACTTAGTTCCTATATATGGGCATTCAACATTTGGGCATTTGCAATAGAGGCTAGGTGTCTTTCTACTCATGCCACTCATTTAGACCCCTATCTAAAGAATTTCATTCTAATCTTCTTGTGATCCTTCATTATAATGAGCATTCCATGCTCCCAATTGAAGATGTGGATGAAATCTCACATTGCTAGAGACTAGACACTATGCATATAGTCAAGTCTTTATTTAGATAATGTAGAAGACCATTCTAGGTGAATCCATTAGGATTACAACGTTTCATTAGTTGTAGGAGATTCACCTAACCTCCAATCACCTTGGTCACCTCAAAGGAGCATCGCATTCAAGGTGTTTGATCTTGGAAATGAAGCATTGGTAATGTATCGACATCAATGATTAGGGGATTAAAGGAGGAGTTAATTAAAGCACGGTGGAGCATTGATCAATCAACTCGAGACAACACATCAAGGGGCTCAATTCGACAAGAAAGTGTCATTTAGTGAGTCTATATCTCTTTTTCCTTGTGTAGGATTAAGGGTAAGAGTTTGTGACTCAAACTCAATAAGTTCTTATGTAAGACATGCTATTGTGTAGGGCCGAACTCACTGGACATGGCTGTGTACGTGTTAGTATCCGTGGGAGCCTCCTACGAGAGCAAACATAAGTCTTTGGACTAGGACCGAGATTGTTAGTTAGCTAATAGAAAACCAACCAAAGTCTTTTGTGGGAGCCTTCGGCTAGAGTATATGCTAAGACCTTGTGTAGGCTGTAAATGTTAGAGTTGAACTTGATTTAAAACCTAAGATAGTGAAATCCACTATACTCATGGGTTGAGTGCGTCCGTTGGGAGAGGATTAAGGAAACTTAGCTACTATATATACTTGTATTTGAGATTGTTATTTAAGCACTTATTTGATTATGCTTATGTGATTGATTGATGAATTATATATATGCATGATTAGATGAATGTTAGGATTTGATAGTTAGCATATCCCCCACATACATATAACTATCATTTATAGACTAGTTGCTTAGCATGTCACATCTATATATAGTCGATGTGATTGGACCCACTATTAGCTTGGAAACCTTAATGTTAAATCAGTTTACTTAATTTTTATTGGTATCTTAATTTAAGTAAGTAATTGTATATTAAAAGATAAATTTTTTTTGGTCATAATCACCCCCTCTAGAATATAGCCTTCATTTTATAGCTCTGTTAAGCTTTCGCAAGTAGCGTATGGCTCACCACCACATGCAATTTTAATTGGTATCAGAGCGAATAGCTCTTGAAGGGCTTAACTGCCTTAAGTTGATCCAATAGGATTAAGAATGATGTCTACCTATAAGAGGAAAGATAAGGTTATCCAAGGATATGAACTTATTTATAAATCTAGTGTGGCTAAACCTATTTGGGATTATAGAGGATTTGAACTTAATAGTTATGTCTTTGCCTCTACCCATTCGGTAATCCAAAGAGACTTATCTATTTCAGGAAGTAACTCAAGAGGCTCTCCTATGTACCATGCTTGTGGAGATATTAGGCACTTTAAATTTAAATGTGCAAACTTAAAAATGGGCTAATCCACTTCAATCCCAAACTAAAGTGGAGAATTGTTCGTGATTGAGAAATTAACACACTAATGAAGAAGCATCCCTAAAGGATCGCTAAAAAAAAGAAAGAGTTTCAAACCCTTCTTAAAAAGATCGATCGGATGAAGATGTTGCTAACTCTAATTGCCCAACTTGATGAAAATGCCAAGTCAATAGTAATCAAGGGCAATGATTATCAGGATATGACTCACATAGTTAAATCACTTACCGAACATACATCTCCAACTAAAAATTCACCTAAGGGAGATGTATATAAGAATATTATTCCCCCTCTTGAACGTAGTCTGAGTCCTAGGAAATTCACACTCAAGTGGGTTGTGAAAAGGAATAAGATTTGATGGTCAAAATCTTTGAATAATTTTTTTTTAGTGCATGGTTCATCCATGATTGAATACATTAGATTAATGGTTTGGATAAAATAGCCATTGGCTCTACATGCATAGATTAAGTACCAAGTGAAAGTTTCTTTTACATAAAAATAGAGGTTTGCTCATCCACAACTATTTAAGAAAGCCCATACACCACACATATGTCAAAGTGGCATACTAATGCAAGATCTAGTCCACCTTTTGTTGGGTCTAACCATGTAAATAACCTTAGGGTTTGACAACGAGGATTTGATATGAATTGGAATCCCATTCACAATTATCATTGGATCCCGTGGATGTTAGATCGTTAGTGTAAGGGGGGTATTATATTTCACTAGAGTCACCACTAGGTAATTACTTTGATTCTACAGTCGACTAGATCTTATAGAAATGTGAGGATAGAGAATCCAAAAATTTCCTATCCTAAAATGACTATTGGATCTACGACCAAAGATTCCGGGCAAGGGGTCATGATAATAAAGAGAAAAGGTGTTAAGCACCATCTTTGCCCGTACGCACATACGGTCTCTACTTCACAGGATTAATCGAATTATTAAGGATTAAAGTTAGCTCTTGTATGCTATGGATGCGTAAGTGTGTGTAATGCGAGTATTAAGTGCAGTGCTTATAACAAGCTATAGCCTAGGTTAGATAAATCCACTTTAACTCTCCCACTTGCTAAAGCGATAACCAACTGGTCCAAATTTCTAATGGGTAGGATCGACTGTCTTGGCAAGCCATAAAGCATATGTTTGAATGGAGTGGGTGTTAATGCTATGTATGCAAAATTAGGTAATGTTGTGTGTGCGATGTAGTGTTAGATACAACGCGAAGAAAAATTGTAACCTAGGTTGGATAAATCCACCTTGACTCCCCCACTTGCTAAAGTAATAATCAGTCAGTCCAACTTTCTGATGGATAAAGTTTGATTAATTCAACAAGCCACAGAGCATGCGTTTGAACCGATTGGGTGTACAATGCTATGAATGCAATGCTTTGGATGGGAGTAAGTAGGAGGGTTGAGAAGGAAATAGGTATTGCATGAAGCTTATGCAAGGATAGATGAGGTTAGTTGATTCAGACCGTAAGGTGGATGGTTGGGTCACAAGGATGAAATTAAGTGGCTTAGATTGGGATATTGGTGGCATAGGTAGCTAAAGACTCAGCTGGATTGGGACGAACCTGGGCTGGACTCCTTTCTTCCTACTCTTATTTGTCATTGGTGGAGAGATGAAAGATGATAAGCTAATGTGTCTTTGATTTTCTCGATGCTTGAAATGGGAAGGGGAGGGGGCTATTTATAGCGCCCAAACTTATTTTTTCTGTAATTCTTAAAAAGGCCAGGGTTTGAAAGGCTAGAATTCAAGATTGCCACATGACATGATCTTGGTGGTTGGATTGATTGGTAAAATAGTAATTTTTGGCTAAGAGATGAGGTACTGAAGCCATTTCACACCTCCATACAATTGCACATTAGACTAGGAGAAACCTCACATGCGTTGCACCTCCTCTGCCTAGGCAGGAGAGTTGCCACATAGCAGGCTACCTCTAAGTATGTGGAAGCTTCGATTCCTTCAGGTTGCTGTGTAATGCCCCGAATTTTTATGTCCAGAGTTTATACTCGTGCTCGAGAAAATCGGGTGTTAATAATGTAAAACTTGGATGGTTTATAAATCGCACCTTATTATTATTATTTTTATTTAAATCGCATTCGAATACATTCATGAAGGTAGCATTTATAAGAATAAAATCAACTTGATTGATTATTTTATTTGAGTAAAGAAATTCAATAAATAATCAAATGCCTTCTCAATGGAAGCTTATTACATTAATCGAGTTTGCAACAGAAGTATAAAACTAAATAATAAAACTATCTTCGTATTCTTTCAGTATAGTCTTCTATAGGGAGATGGTCTTCCAGGTCTTTGATCTGTACATCACCTGCATTATTTGTACTGTTGAGAGAGAGAGAGAGTTAGTGCCCTACTCATAGTGATGGTTATCCTTTAAGATTAACAGTAATTCAAGAGATTCATAAAAGCAACGTAAAGGTTCTGGTACGTCCCGTACTTCACAACTACAAAAGGTATCAATATGCACAAGCAATCTACATGAGATGCATGCCTAGCAAAGTATATGCGATTCATCACACTTAGCAATCGCAACAATGTGGAATATGATTAGAGTTATCTGACTCGCCCTGCATCCCATACTACGGAGATTCGCCGTCGTGTCCCACGTTTAATATGGATTTATGCGGTTATCCCAAGACGAACACAACACATGATTGGGTGAATCACGTATCCCAGATTGGAGCAACTAATTGTAACATTTAACCCCCAAAAAGAAAAGACTGGATTGGAGCAACTAATTGCGACATCCAACCCCCAAAAAGAAAAGAATTGATATAACACGTATAATGACTTACATACACCAATTTGTGTATCATCACCCATGAAACATGGAATTACGTATCGCCCTAGGGCCGCTACCGAAAACGCATTACGTCCACAATATTTATTCGATCGCTAGAAGAGGGATTCCTAACATAATACTTGCATCAAAAGGAAAAATCCGTTGAATCATGAGACTTCAGGAATATCAAGACATATGCCCAAGCCTTAAAGATAAATAGCTCAAGGCCAATAACATAAAGAGAAGAGTAACAATGGCCAACTCAACAAAGATAAAAGTGGCAATGACCAACGTAATAAAAAGGAGAGTGATGATGGTTAACTCAATAAAAGAAGAGTAGTAATGGTTAACTCAATAAATAGATCACGAGTGACAATGACTAACTCAAATATAAGAAGAGTGGTAATAACCAACTCAATAAATTGATGAAGGCAAGGGCAATGCTTGTATCCATCGCCCCACACAAATTTATAAAGATCATTCGTAATCAACAATAGACTATAATCCCAAAGGACAAATAATTGATGGTAAAATATATAATTGCAGGGAGGATTCATAGTAGCATGAGGACATGTAAAAGGCAAGATAAATATAATAACTTAAATTAATGTAAGCTTAAAGGATAAAACCCTCACTTCTGTTTGAACTCAATTCATTCCTGGCCCGAGTCCGACGACTCGGTGGCCCTGTGGCACGATCCCTGTTTTCTTCTCCTTGTTTCTCTTTTCTTCCTTTCTCTATTTCCTTTCTTTTTCTTTTTTCTTTCTCCTTCTCCTTCTCTTCTCTTTCTCTTTCTCTTTCTCGTTTCTTGTTGTGGCACATCCAGCAGGGGCTGGCCGTTGCTCTCTCTCTATTTTTCTTTCCTTCTACCTCTCTTCCTTGCCTCTCTCTCTCTCTCTCTCTCTCTCTCTCTCTCTCTCTCTCTCTCTCTCTCTCTTTCTTGCCGTTTTCCTCCAACCATTGGGTGTGGCTATATTTATAGAGGTGTGGGCCTTCCAGGCCCTCCCTGCGTAGCTTTACGCAGATGTGCTTGCGTAAAGAAAAGAACCAGCAGAGCTTTACTGTGTCACCCCTGTTTCTATGCAGCTAAATAGGGGAGGTGACCTGTGTATTAATTCAGATCAAGGTGGCCACCGAACCGAACCTTCCGATCTGCCCTCGTGGAAGCGGTCGGAACTCCCCTTACAGAGGTTTGGACGGTTTGGATCGGATCCGTGATTCCGAGGTGGGCCATCCAACGTGCAGAGATGCCCGGTTCGTTCTGGGTTCCCTGCTGTCTGTGTTTGCTGCAGACGCATCAACCTTGCATTAACGGTGGTGCCCTCAGTTTCATTTGGCTGGAAAATCCACTCCTTCCATTAGCTTCTTCGTGAGGTTTTGGCCTATGAGGAGATGTTTTGATTTTGTTTTCAGCATGGCCCATCGTGGTGATCTCACTGTGACGATCTGAACATCCAGGAGGGTGGGGACGATCTCCGATGCATTCCTGGTGAAGCTAGTCGGGTCTTAGTCAGGGATCTCATCTGCTTTTGACGGATGATTCAAATCATCTTCATGGGCCAAGTCGGTGGGCCATCAAGCAGGGGCGGCTCTAAGGGGTAGGCAGGTGAGGCAATCGCCTAAGGCCCCCTAATTATGAAGGCCCTATATTATAACAAAATTAAAATTTCTTAATTATGAAGGTCCTATATTATAGCAAAATTAAAATTAAGAAGAAGAAAAAAAGCCTAATTTTTTTGAAATAAAACTTATTGAAAGGCTTACAAAATAGGAACATCTAAAAATTAGTTTACAAATTTGAAATTGAAAAAAAAAATCGTAGAAACTAGAACTATCAATAATAACAGTCTAACTCTATCATCTCTTTTCAAAATAATAGCATCATTCCCAATAAATTCTTCTCCTAAAACCTAGGACCACAACTACCTACTTTATTACTAATTAAGTTCTCAAAAAATTAAATTCTAACATCATTTTTCTAATTTAAATTCTAACTTCATTTTTCTAATGGTTGCATCTGCAGAAAGAAGTTTTTCAAAACTAAAGATTATAAAAAATTATTTACGAACAATTATGTCTCAAGATAGATTAAACGGTTTAGCAATTTTATCTATTGAAACTGATTGATTGGGTAAACTTGAATACAAAAGTTTAATTAGTAATTTTGCATCTAAAAAGGCAAGAAGCAAATTTATGGTTTAATTTTGAATTTATTAAAACTTTTTATTTTTTAAACTTTAAGCCTCATTTTTATGACTTGCCTAAGGCCCCCAAAAATGTTGAGCCGCCCCTGCCATCAAGAGGTCAGCCGGTTCGTTTTTAAACTTCCCCCGGCGGGAAAAATGGGATGGAGGACTCCTTCACTTCTTGCGGGTCAAACTTGGTTTGACCGTTCCCTTGGTTTGGTACAGTGCAGGCGTAATCCTGCTGTGTGCGCGCACAATCTAGAGTGGGGTCAACTATGATGTTTCTGAGAAATCTACTCCATTCATCCGTTTCTCCATCTAATTAATTAAGGGATTGAGCCCAAAGTTGAAGCATATCCTAAGGTCAAGTAAATCATACTACATGAAATAGTGGGTACTATGGTTTCCATCGTTGAAACCTTTCAAGGCCCTACAGTGATGTTTATTTTTCATCCAACCTATTCATAAGATCATACAGACGTAGATGGAAATGAATTATCCTACTACGACTACTCATGACCCTTCTTCACTCGATGGACACCAAAATCAACGGTTATGGGGCTGATCTGTAAGTTGGGTCACTTTCACAGTGATGTAAGGGTTGAAATCCGACGTGTACGACTAATTCATGATATAAAGGCATGGTGTAAAATTTCACATTAAACTGATCGCGGGAACCATGTGATCCAGAATTCAGGGGTCTAGGTTAATGACATTTTTGTAATTATTGATAATCTAAAAGTTTTGGAAAATCTAATGATTTTAGGTGATTATAGGCTTGTTTTTAAGTAATTATTATAAAAAGATTTATATCTAAATTATTATGAATAAAGAGTTATTCACCAAATTAATTCGAGAATGTACATATATCAAACCACATGATGGATGGTCAGATGACATGTTTAAAATAGGAAAACTTGACGGTTAGTAATCTAGTCATGTATGTAAGTGGGTGTATAGTCAGTTTTGTAAACAGATGATCGCAAGTGAGTTTTCTTGGACATATGATGATCTTGTCTTAAAATCAATAGTTATATAGCTTCGTCTAGGCATGGAGATTATTTCTCACGGTCAGATCGGTGTTAGAGAATGTGTGTAGGGTTAGGATAGATAGATTGGTATTTTACCTATGTGCATAATAGGTTGAATTTTATGGTAACCATCAAGAACTTTCAATACTCGAGTATTGAAAAGTTTGGGGTGTTATAAGCTGTTACTTCAGTTTTTTTTTTTTTTTTTTTTAGGTTTGGTTTTGGGCTTGATTGGATCAGGTGAATTAACTTGGTGAGCTGACTGGGTGAGTTGACTGGGTGAGCTGATTGGTTGACTAGGTTGACTAGGTTCTAGGATTTTTGGGTTATAAGGCTTAGAGTTTAGGGTTAAGATTTGGTGGAGTTTACTCAGTCCAACTTAATCAGCTTGCCAGTCTAGGGTGGGGTTTCTATAGATCCATGCGAATTGGAATCCGCATTTGTGTTTGACATCATGTAGATGGAATTAATTAAAATAAAAAAAATTGCATTGTAAAGTAAAACCACATTAGCATATATTAAATGGATTCTCAAACGTGACCCACGGTGATGTTTATGTGAAATCCATCCCCATCACCACACACATCACTCCACTTTAGCCGCAGGGCTAAAAAATTAGTTATCGATGATTTAAGTGGACCATATAAAGGGAAATAGTTAGGAAAGGTTTGCCCACTTTGATTTTTTTTTTTAAAGGCCCACCGTGATGATTATATGAAGTCCACTCCAACCGTTAGATGCCAAGCTAAAACTTAGGCTCTAGATAAAAATTAGGCCCATCCATGATTCGGGCAAGCCACACGAAGGAAAATAATTTGGTGGGCGAGCATTGTCCCATATATTGTTTCCCTTTGTATGTCTACCTGAATCATGGACATGGTTGATTTTTAGGCTCGACAAGTAAATGGGGTGACGTGCCTAGTGATTAAGGTGAATTTCACTTAAATATCACAATGGGGCTCACTAATTCTTGAAGTCAAATTCAAAAAAATTTCATGTAAAAGTCACTCACATGAACCATATGCATAAATATAAAAATTCTCGCACATGAACTACCATAATATTTTGAAAAATCCACCCCAATCATTAGGTGCGTCACCTAATTTTAGTCAAGGATCCAAAAATCAGTCCGATTTGTGATTCAGGTAGGTAATAAAAGAGAAAGAATATATGAGACAACATTCACCCTTCAAAATATTTCCCTTCGTGTCTCACCACTTACAACTAAAATGAGGTGACACACCTAGTGATTGGGGTAGATTTCACTTAAAAATCATGGTGGGGCTCACTAATCCGTCAAGTCAAATTCAGGCTTATTTTTCATGCCTGACATCAACATACATAATTCATGGTAATCCGGATTAAAATCATGCCTTGTCTAACTGATTTCAAAACATAATCCATTTACGACACACATCCAACCAAAAGCAACCACTATTTGCTATTACTACCGAATTCATACTGCCAAACGATCCCTTATTAACCCACCTTTGAACTAAGATTCAAGTAAGTGGTGTCCTAGGAACAAAGATAGACCTGACAAAATCCCAACCCAAGCCCATTCAATGAAGCACACTGATACAACAAAAATTAATTACTGGCAAGTGTTATAAGCCCGTTTGGTATTCCAATTTTCTATGAAATGCGAACTTGTTTAGTTTTCAATTTTTTTTACAAAATGCAAAGTAAATGAGCCATAATTACCATTTTCCTGTTTGAAATTATGACTAGAGAGTCACTTACACTTGTAAAGAAAATAAAATACTTCATTAATATTAAAATTTTACTCTATAAGATTATTATTTTTACTGTAATTTGCGGTGAAACAAAATAATTAAATCCCCGTTAACTAATGTTACTATACAATTACACGAGTAAATCATCATTATCCATTTAACAGTGTAATTGGAAAATCCAACTGACAGTATTGATTAGCTGAGTAAAGGGTGTGAATGTGAAGAAGGGGTGGACCCCTCCATCTGATTAACGTGATCTACGCCATTGGTGTTAGTTTTGGGACACGTGTCCGACAACAGATCACATCCCATTATGAAGAACTGAGCTGGAGGACCATCAAGAGAACTGCCATTGGTGTTATTGTAATTATAAAAAATGGGAAGGGCAATAAAGGAAACTCGACCACGACCGAGATCTTGCACCGCGGACGGGTCATGTCAACGGTCAAATCACGGGCTCACGTGCGGTTACCCGTAACGCCAGGCATTTGGAAATGACAGCAACTGAATGTAGATCGCACGTGCACCTTGCTTCCAAAAGAAGCGACGACCAATGCTTTTGTCGGCAATTTCCGAGTTTTATATGCTAGAAATCTTTTATACTCCGCCAGAGTAGGATGGTTCATACGCATGCAAACTGATAAAATTTAGACGGGTGCTCCATGTCTCAAGCTAGACCGTCCAAATTGTGGCCACCACCTCCATGGATCAATTATTCGAGAGATTTCACATGGTAATTCTATTATCACAACTTTCGATAGTATCAGGCTGCTGTGGGGTCCACATCAACTCTGCTTCCGATCCAACCCGTCCATTTCATGCATCCTTTTTTGTTCATCCAGGTGGCAAAAATTCAGCTTGAATAGAAACGAAAGTGGGCCACAACATAACACACGGAACATAAAGCAACATGTGGGAAGGGAAACCCACCCAATAAAACTTTTCACAGTTTGCTTGTCTAAGTGCCATCTAATCCATTCATTAGATGTTGGCCCACCATAGTAAAGGGTCAAACCAAACATCAGGTCATTCCAGTATCCAAGTGGGCCACACCGTGTGAATTTAGTAGTCTAAGGCACGGTTTTACATTGTCTATGTGTTGTGGCCAACCTATGTTTTGGATAGGCCTGATTTTTTATTTCCAGAGGAAGCATCAGGGGAAGAGAAATATGGACGGAGTGGATCAGATTCACAGTTCATGTGAGCCCCACAATAGCCGTACCGGTTCCATAAAATGGCACCTCTATTCTAAAGCCATACTGCACGATCGTCCCAATAGACGATTGATGGACAATTAGTGGACGGTTGAAATGAAAACCTGTCAACTGAAATAGTTAGATTGTCCAATTAATTCGATTTGGGATCTTAGCTCATCTAGTGATGGGTTCCATACTTTCGACGGTTCAATTTCCGCCACGTATTTTCTCCGTGACACAATATTCGAGTACTCTGCCAGAGTACCAAACAAACCCCCGTTTTATATTTCAACTCTCAATGCAACAAGTCTTCCCCTACGACACGCCATGTGCGCAATGCGCACGTAAGCATGGCATCTGTGGTGGGCCCTGCACCAATCACCAAACAAAGTCAACAGCATGAACAGTTGATCAATGTACTTTGATGTGATCTGAACCGTTCAAACAGTGAAAAATACCACGGATGATTGATAACCCACAAATCGTATTGATTGAACATTTACAACTGCTTTTCCAGATTAAAATGGTATGAAAGAACGAACCGCAGAAAATTTTGACAACTGAGCCATCTGCCGTCCATTAATTTATTTATCAACCGTTCAATGGTGCAAAAAATCGTTTAGCCGTCCACACGACTTAATATCCAAACCCAGTCGACTGGGACTCCACTGGATTTTGTGTCCACCAGGTGGGGAACTCATTTTTAATGAGTTTCTTTCGGGAGTGGGTTAGTTGAGACCCCGCCACACCCAAGACGGTGTGTCCCTTACCGTGGGCTACCTTGTTTCATGTATTTTATATTCAGACTTTCCATCTGTTTTCCCATATTATTTGATTTTATAGGCACCTCACCTAACTTAGCAAATTAATAAGGCATGAATGATCCTTAGGAACTAAACCTGAACCTCGTACCCTACTCCAAACCTCAGCCAAACCAAGCTTAGGTTACCTACTACTCTTAAAAGCCCATAAAGCCTAAAAACCCACATCCAGAGCCCAAAATAAAGCCCGCAAGTTGAAGTTTGGAGTCAACAAAATTTGTGAGGTAATCGGACTACCGCCGGCAGTAATCCGATCACCGCCCTCTCTCGACAAATTTGCCCTCTAAGCATACAGTTGTTCCTCCCTCCCAAAGTCAATTTTTCCATACAATTACCCCCAGAATTCACCTTATTTATCATCCTACCAAGCCCAAAAGATCAATAAGGTAGCGCCATATGGCATTACCCTTCCCACAACCAATCTCAAGTTGCCACATCATCATTCACCCTCCAAAACTTTTAGAATTACCAAAAGGCTATCCCAAGAGGCTATAAATACCCCTCCCATCTCCTCATTTCACACCAACTCAACTACTAAGGAACCACCACCAAGAAGAAGAAGAATGAAAAAGAGCGAGAGTAAGCAAGTGAGAGTGAGGAGTGTTCAAGCTTTCAAGTCTCTATTCATCCCATAGCTTATTGTAAATGCTATCTTATCTAGCTTTTAGATTTGTCAAATTTTGTAGTGCCAAAACCTATTGAAATCTGTATCTTGTTTAGCTCAACTTTATATCATCCTTGCCTACATTTAAGAAGTTCACATTCAAGTTCAAGCAATTCAAATTCAAGTTCAAGAAGTTCAAGTACAAGAATAAGAGATTCAAGTACAATATCAAGTACTAGATCAAGTTTTCAAGCTTCAATTATGTCAAGACAGCGTGCATTACTTAAGAATACATGCTCAAGTAATCTTCTCAAGCTTAAGCTCATATACTCAAGTTAAAAGTCAAGTCACAAGCTCACTAGTTCAAGCTCATCTTCGAATATACAATGACAAGCTTCAAAGTACTTCAAGATAAACTATCAACCGAAGGAATGATGTTTCAATGTTAAATTTTTACCTATAAGGTATGAATGACCCTAGATTGACCAAAGGTTAGGCCATATTGATTGCATACTTAATTTGGGTCATTATATAATTTTATATGCTTTTCTCGACTAGTCCTAGCCTATGTTTAACTAGTCCAAGTACTGGCTTGACTAGTCTAAGAATTTTCTCGACCATTCCAAGGTTTGTTGTGAAGTTTCAGAATTTCTGTTGGACCCTCGACCAGTCCCAGAGATTGCTCGACCAGTTGAGTGAACAATGCTCCACTAGTCGAGCAGGTTCGACTTAAAGTCCAGCAACTTTTCTGGGTCCCACTCGACTAGTCGAGTGCAGGGCTCGACCAGTCGAGCAAGTCACTCGACCAGTCGAGGATCGATCTTATCTTATCACGCTCGAAATTTTGAATTCTTGTTGGTCCTTCGACCAGTCGAACCGACCACTGAGCCAGTTGAGTGAACAATAATTTTGCCTATAAATTGAGGACGATTTTCAGAGTTTTTCATTCCATTCCAAGATATTCAAGTCATAACTCTAAGAGAACTCGTCCCCACATTTGAGAAGATAATTGGTTAGTATTTAAGATTCTTTTAATAGCTTTTTGCATTTAATTTTGTGATCTTTATTCAATTTTATTTCTTTTGTAAAGGGAATATTGATATTATCCCTTTTGAGATCAAAATCAAATCAAGCTAGCCCAGGTCAATTTAATCTAAAAATCATTTAGATCTAAGAACCCTTTCATATGTGAGTTTGTACATTGAACATCTTCATCGAATTGGTTCTACTAGGCTTTATCAAAAGAAGAATCATCAGACAAATACATTTCAATTTTCTGTATTTGGTTTGTTAGATTGCCAGAAAATCTTTTATTTTTAGTTTTGACTGAGATAGTTAGAAAATCTCAGTGAGTAGGGTTTTTAATTGTGGTAGCCCTTTTTGAAAACACAATTGTGAAGGTTTTGGGTGAACCTTAGAAAACCTATTTCATAGTGAAAGCCAATATCCCAAGGGTGAGAATATTGGGAGTGGAGTAGTTGTGTGACTGTTTTCTAATAGTTGGTGTGCACACAAGCAAACCACTATAATTGTTGGAGTTGTGGATGGTTGATTGTGCTTAAGTGTGTGAATGTTGTAATTTATTTTCAGTATTTGTGGTGAATGATTGTAATTTACTTTCTGTACATGTGGTGAATGTTGTAATAGCAGTAGATATTAATTTTTGTTTTATTCTTTATTCCTCTGTATCGGTTTAAGATTTTAATACACAGACCATTCTAGAAATCAGGTTGTCCTACCATAAGCCATTGGTTTTTGGTGTAAGGTTGTCCTTAGAACAACATCTGTATCAACCTCTCAATATTTATGCATATGAGGTTGCTATTCATTTCTGCTATTTGAATTGATAAGTGCTATCTTTACTTATTTCTTTCTTATTCCGCATTAAAAATTTTAATTTGGCATAGTCCTATTCACCCCCCCTCTAGAACTCTTAGCTCGGCCTTTTCACTTACTCACTTCCATCTGAGTTAAACCTCCCAACTATAATACACCAAAACATCCAAGCCTGTGCAAGCCAAATATCACATACCCATCATTAACACTCACATTGCATCATTACTTCCTTTCTCAACCCCTCTGATCCTCTAGATCGTCATTGAATGTATGCTCTGTGACTTATCAGAACCCTGGATCCTGTTACATCAGAAATTTATGGTAGTCTAGTCCATATTTCATCATCACCATCTGCTTAAAATTCCTCTAGACACTCTCGGACGTATGCTCTGTGGCTTGTCGGATGGTCGGATTCGGCCATATCAGAAATTCGTGTCTGCCTAGTCCCATTTGATCTTGTCATTCTATCCTTTAAGAATATTTTACTATACGAAGTAGAGACCGTACACCCGTACGGGCAGAGAGGGTGCTTAACACCTTCCTTCTTTATAACCGAGGTTCTTTACTTAGAATCTTAATTTGCAGATCAAGAGTCAATATTAAAGCAAGAGAGTCTTCGAGTTCTCTGGCTTTACATATTCTGCAGGTTCTAGCCAACTGTGAAATTTTTAGTTAAGTAGCTAGTGACGACTCCAAATCTATTGCATCATCAATCTGAATCAGTCTAATCACCCCCATTCAAGAAAACAACAATAAATCAAAGTGGACGCCGATTTCCCAGCGTTCACAAATCTAAAAAATGAAGAAGATACTGTTAGGGATTTTGCCCTGCGGAATCACATAGATCTAGATCTAGGATAACAATATAATGACACCAAGCACAAATAAGAGAACACAGATTTAACGTGGAAAACCCTTACGGGAAAAAACCACGGCAGAAGCGACAGATCTTCACTATGAAAATAGAAATTACAAAGGGAGAGGACTTAAACGATTCGAACAACCTCAAATCTCACCCTTGCTACACCCTTTGATAACCCTAGAACCCTTTAGAATATTTTTAGGAAGCCTTAAAAATTTTCACTATTAGAATAGTCCTAGGGACTCCTATTTATAGTTTAGGAAACTTCCCTTTCGCATCCCAGTTGCAAAAGGACCCTTTCGCATCCCAGTTGCGAAAGGACTCAGATTTAAGACATCTCACAACAATCTCCATCATGTCTTCAATCTTCAACCGTGTAGTTTCTTGACCTCTTTTCTTATTTCTGCATCATATCATAGCTTCTCTTGTACACTCCATCTTCCTTTTACGCCATCGCCATGCCCAGAGAAGTTTTACAGACCTTGAACTTCTCTATAGGAACGATCTAGGAAAGCATATCCGTCGGATCAGAATCCACGTGCCCAACTATCTTTGCTCTTGTCTTCTCAAAAGGAAAGACGTAGTCTTCTTACCATCTCACCAGTACCCAATATTGCTTGCCGGGGTACTTGCTCACAACACTGATGGACTGTGAAATAACCGGTCTAATTCAGACCATGACATATATTACCAACCGCGTTCGAATAAGGCTTATGAGATATCCTGCTTTTCCTCATCTATTTTGGGACATGTCCTGAGGAAAACTTGAGGAGAGACGCGTAGGGAACGCTCTCCGGCTTTACCTAGCCCATCACATCCTTGATCAGTACCTACACACAAGGTATTCCTCCTATGATTACCAAAGCCTACTGTTGAGGGTCAAATATTGTATATCAGACCCTAATTATTGCCTGAATTTACAAACATGATACCGTTTAATGGCCCGCTTTAATCGTGTTTGTGATGCAGAGTGTATTTGCGAGCATGGACTGAAAAAGGGAGCTTAAAGCGTGGATTTAACGCTTTGAAGCCACCAAAGCTAGGGACAGACTCCAGAGGACCAATATTGAAGAATTTACATGCCAGGGATCCAAGAAAATCAAGCCGTTCACGTTAAAGGGGCCCGAAACTGATGCAGAATGCAAGATCACATGGTTCCCGCCATCCGATTGGCTCGAAACTTCATACATGGGATAAGGGCCATAAATTAACCATACATATCAAATTTTAGCCCTCAGATCGCTATGAAAGTGCCCCAACTGACAGATCAGTCCATAAACCGTTGATTCTGGGCCCACCTGATATCTGGAACTGCCTCAAATTTGGTTTCAAAGCCTTAAATAGAGAGATTAATTGAATGAATGGATTGGGTTTTGCAAAAACATTATAGTGGGCCCTGTATATGCAGTGTGTACACAGTGCATTTGTACACCAGATGTGCACCGACTCTTTTTTCAAACGAATTAAAAAACGGAAGCTTTCGTTTCCAGAGACTTTCGTAGCGAGAGTCGGTTATTAGTTGTGGGCCCCATACATTGTCCAAACAGACAATCTAAACCGCCCATTCATCCCCTACGGCAGCCACAACCGTGCCTAGCTGGAGGAATTTGAAGAAGTGAAGAGGAATGGGATCCTAGCTGTTCAAACGTCGGACGGACGGTAGAGCATTAAATCAGGTGGACCACATCAAAAACAACCCAAAATCAGTCATTTCCAACTGAAATTTTGAGCAGAACTCGATGAGTGGAGTGGATTTCGGAGAATAGTAACGAAGTGGACCCCACCAGCGCCGCAACAAAGAGAGCTCGTAGGCTCTG
Organism: Magnolia changhungtana; assembly: GCA_030180095.1. Lineage (NCBI taxonomy): Eukaryota > Viridiplantae > Streptophyta > Magnoliopsida > Magnoliales > Magnoliaceae > Magnolia > Magnolia changhungtana. Next base: position 542,931 of record JASAUF010000481.1, read on the forward strand.
TTCGTGCATCCGACAAAACCGGTCGCGGTGGGCCGGTGGTGTGATCCAAATCACGATCGGATTGGTGATCCGAACCATTCAAGGTGTAGCCGATCAAATATAAACCTTAGGGACGTTGTTCTTTACATCGTTCGTGGAAACTACTAATATTAGAAAAGGGGAGGAATTCCGGGTTTTCTCTTGCTGCGCAAGGAAATCTCCAAATCCGGTGTTGCGTAAAACGTCCGACTGAAGTTGGCACGGACTCTCCAGCTGTCTACGCATGACCTCTTGTGCGGAAGCCCCAACCGACCAACTCTGGGTTGTTATAAAGAGAAGAAAGAAGGAAGAAAGGTGACTTTGGCTTGGGGTGGAACGTGAGACAGAGAGAGTTTGTTTTGTTTTCTTTTATTTTTATTTTTATTTTGTTTTGTTTAAGGGATCCAGCCCATTCATGTTGGCTGAACCTCTTAGATAGGGCCAAGAGGTGAAGCTTGTAGCATGATGGAAGAACTATTTGCTTGAGTTTTTTGTTTACACTGGATTGATGTTGATTTTAGTTTAATTAAGAGAATGTTTTTAGTTATTAATGGTCTGTTGTGACTAAAATTACAATGGGTCTATGATGGCTTTGAGCATGTTCTTTTCCTTTTGATGTTTATGACGTCAGGAAGCCCTATTGTTCACCATCGTCTCCTGGGCATGGCCGGATGACGGTACCCTTCCTAACCTTCATGCATTGTTGATTGGTTGGTAATTAGTTTAATTCTATTGTTTACTTTGTCTCCTGGGCATGGTTTGGTGATGGAATCCATTCTAATTCATATACCTTTCATCTCTTTGAAAAACTATATCAAGTAAGTTCAGTTTGATTTCCATGGTTATATTCTTCAACTGGATGAAGATGGGACTCTATGTCCAATTGATTTCTTGATGCAGGCATAAGATCTCCCTGATCTCTACAAGTGGATCCTCTGAATCCCTAGTTTCCTTCCTCTGAATTCTTTAAGTTTTAGATAATTATTCCAACATTATTCCTCAAATTACAATTGATTTAGATCTCATCTTAGTCTAGTTCTAGTTCTAATTAGTTTTAGATTACGTACAGGTTTCAGTCCCTACGGATTCGACCTCAGTCTCATCGAGTTTATTACTACATCACAACCCTATACTTGGGGAGTGAACACCTACTCCTTCTTCAGTCTCAATGCTGAGAACCATCTTTGCAGCCCCCCGATCCTTCATCCTAAATGTTCCACTTAACTGAGTCTTTAGTACATTGATTTCAGACATATCATAATTGGCGATCTACATGTCATCAATTCCTGACTCACCATGAAGGAATCAAACCACTGCCTATGCGACAGGTCGAACCACGACCTCCTGCAAAGTCTTTTCTCAGCCCCTTTAACTTTGAACCGCTCTGGTTGCTTCATGTAGATCTGCTCTTCATTTTCCCGTACAGAAGTGCAGACTCCACATTCATCCTTACAGCTCAAGATCACATTGGTCAACCAGCGCCAATCATGGATCTAATAGACACCTGCTATACCGTCGGTGTCAATATTTCTGAGAAGCCGATCCCTTCTCTCTGAGGATAACCCTTCGCTACCAACCTCGCCCTGTATCTATGCTGTATTCTTTTGAAGATCCACCTGTATCCAACCGCTTTCCAGCCCACTGGAAGCTCCACCTGCTCCCATATGTCAGTCTGGTACAATGAATCCATCACATCGCCCATAATCACCTTTCACTTCTCAACACCAGGGTCACCTAGAGCCATCTGAATAGATGATGAATCGCCTGTAATATTGGAGTCGTCCATATACCTCATCGATATCCTGCGATCATGCCGTGTGGTTCTTCTCACAGGTGGCTGCTTCACCTGCTCTGTATCCCTATCCGCACGTCTCAGCCTTCCTGCCCTGCCCGCTCATGTGGCCATGCTCATCATGCCACACACATACAGAGGTGAAATCCACTACATCCACTGTAGCTCCACCTTTTGAAGTGCTCCCGATCAACTTGTACAAGTTACTGAGTCATTGCGCTTTCATGATTACATCTGCCTCCTTAGACACCTTAAGAGCACTATCAATACCTATGTACTTGCATCATTTTACCTCAAGTACACCAAGAGAAATCAGATTCTGCTTCAAATCAGGAGCGTGCCTGACATCAGTCAGGGTACGCTCCACCCCATCAAACATCGTGATGCGCACCGTACCAACAGTCACAACATTACAGTTAAAGCCATTGTCCATAAACACCTGTCTACCATCGCACTCCCTATAGCTGGCGAACCAACTCCGATGAGGAGTCATGTGAAAAGATGCCCCTGTGTCTAGCATCCACTCGTCCTTACGATCATCGTATGACCGCGTGATAGTAGACACAGATAAAACATCACCATCATATCCACTCGATCCATCTGACGTGGTAACATTGGCCTCCCTGTACGAAGCCTCAAAATCTTCTCTCTTCGATTTAGGATTTTCACAATTCTTCTTCACATATCCTTCCTTCCCACAATTCCAGCACTTTACCTTTCCTTTGCCCTTGCCCTTCAATTTGAATATAGAACCTGAAGAACCTGTACCTTGTTCAGAATTCCTACCCACTGTAAACAGTGCATCAGAAGATGTCCCCATGTCGCTGTTTAGCTGTCTCATAGCCTTTTCTTGAAGGGCCGAGATAACGGTGATACTTAGGGTTTTATTCGTTGAGCACATTATGTCTTTAAATGACTCATAAGACGCTGGAAGAGAATTCAACAACATACATGCTTGTTCTTCATCTTTCATCACTTCCTCCATATCTAGCAATTTGCAGACTAATTTATTAAAGTTGCTGATGTGAGCCTCCAGATCTCCACCCTCTGCCATCTTGAAGTTATACCACTGCTGCTTCAAGTGTAGGCGATTTTCAGAGAATTTTTTCGCATAAACATCATCTAACTTTGCCCATAACTTAGCCACAGTTTTCTCACTCATGATGTTGTAGAGAACCTCATCCGTGAGACATAAACGGATCGATATAAGGCCTTCTTATCAAGAGTATTCCAATCATTATCAGTCATAGTAGACTTCCGCTCCTCAAGAGCACCATCTTCGCCTTGCTTGATTAAGGAACTCATCATCTTGATCTTCCATAACTCAAAATTATTTTTCCCTGAGTACTTCTCAATCTCATACCTGGTGCTCGCCATTATTACTAATCCCTCAGATTCAGATCTGTGCCCCAATAATTCGCTCTGATACCACTTGTTAGGGATTTTGCCCTGTGGAATCACACAGATCTAGATCTAGGATAGCAATCCAATGACACCAAGCATACACAAGAGAACACAGATTTAACGTGGAAATTGTGGGAAAAAACCACGGTACAAAGCGACAGATCTTCACTATGAAAATAGAAATTACAAAGAGAGAGGACTCACCCGATTCAAACAACCTCGAATCTCACCCTTACTACACCCTTTGATAACCTTAGAACCTTTTAGAATACCTTTAGGAAGCCTTAGAAATTTTCACTATTAGAATAGTCCTAGGGACCCCTATTTATAGTTTAGGAAACTTCCCTTTCGCATCCCAGTTGCAAAAGGACCCTTTTACATCACAGTTGCGAAAGGACTCAGATTTAAGACATCTCACAACGGATACAAATCTCAGGTGGACCATACTCTAGAAAACAGTGGTGATTATATACTCTACCGTTAAAAACTTCTTAGGGAATACCTTTATGTTTAGGTAGTGTTTATTTACCATCTAATCTGTTAGTAAGGTCATATAAGCCTGGATGAAGGGAAAAATCAAATATAAGCTTGATCCAAAACTTTCATTTCCACTAATAGTCAATAAACACTTTTTCCCATGGTATGGTCTACCTGAGATTTTATCTTCTTCATTTTTAGGATCATGGCATAAAATGATTTGGGAAAACGGATGGACGGTGTGGATACAGAATACATATATCAAGATAGGCCCCACGGAAACCCACGGTAAGGGCCGCACAGTCTCGGGTGTGGCCTAGGTCTCACCTAATCCGCTCCCGTTTCTCTCGAGTTTCATTGAGTTTTAATTTTTATTTTCTTAAGAAGGGTAGCCCCTATTGCGGTATGGAGAGTAATTGTAGAGATCCATGCATACATCACACGTGTGAAAGATCTAGTCCGTTCATCTAGTGAGTCACACATGTAATTACTGTTGGACTTCTCTTTCCTGAACATTTTTTTAAAACAATTTTGATATGTGGGAAATCCAACCCGTCCAATAATCTAGGCCGGCCATGAGGGTTTCCGTATGTAAAAATCAGCTCCATCTACTCATTGAGTAGACAACACTTGTATTTTTTTATTTATCAATGGATAGACATTGTTTTCCATGTTGTGGACCACCTGATGAGTAGATTCGTCTCACGTTTACACTAGGTGATCTTAAAGGTGGGGTCAACTAATTGGAAGGTTTGGATTTAGCATTCACTTAATAGGTTGGATGTTATCATCTGGATAGACTGTAACGTGTTGGTTTAACTAGTTGGACTTGATATCTTCTCTACAAGCGTATTTACAACTCTCACGAGTCACGAGTATGCTTTGTTATGTCCACTCGTGTGTACAAGGAATAAATTCTACATGCTGCCACGTGTGCCAGCATGGCCAACATGTGCAGTATCTAAGCCGTCCGTCTGACTATATCGATGTTCATGCCTGAAATGAAATCAGGTCCATCCAGCAGGTGCGCCATGATGTTAGAAACGTTTGGATATGTGAGAAAACTTGCGCAAGCTTATGTTCAGCCGCACATCATCTAGATAACGTACGACGAGGGTTTTGCTAGTGCAGTCGTTTCCCAAGTGGTTATGAGTGGGCCCATATGATGTGTGGACCGATCGGAACTATGCATTTTGTGGAAAATATGCAATTCGAGCCACCCTAAGAATTTTAGGCTGAATGGATGATTGTAAACATCACTACCTGCAGATCAGTTTAGAACCATGAAAAGAAGATAACTCTAAAAATCAAAGGTGAGGATGATCGATGAACTTGCACTGTAGAGAGTTGGCTCTACCATATTCCGGTTCTCCCGGCTCTACCATATCATGTCCCCGAGTTCTAACTCGTAATACCAGAGTCTTGTATAACCGAGTCCATTTACACGTCCCCACACTTGCCACCGTGGCACAGGTGTATGTATCCGAACCGTCCGTTAGGTGGGCCCCAATGGTCACCACTGGCCAGTAATCAAACTACAATTTTCAAAACAAATGGACGGTCGAAGAAGAAAGAAAGGGGTCCGAGTTTGTACACGTTGGGCCATTTACTAGTGATTCAGCCCAGTTCTCGTTCAGGGCATCTACACTTTGGGCCCATCTAATGTACGGTTTGATATTACGCACGTGCTTGACCGTGTGTGGGAAATGGGCTGGGCTGGAGCAACACTGGCCCAATTCCAACTCTAGCCCACATGAGGCCCATTTTCACCAAAAAAATGGTCCTATACATCCATGTTGTTTCCGGCCAACGTGTCATATATGTGGGAATTGATAGGCCCAGCCAAGCCTTAGACAGATAGCTCACATGTTATGATTGTCTTGGACTCCAGTACTAAAGGGTGGCGATGGCCGGGCAGCCCAGTCTTGCATGGCAAGGGCTTGGGCTTGAATCTAGGCCTGCTTCTGGGGTGGGCCTAATCTAATTTTGATGGCTCGGTCCAATCATGAAGTGGGCCTTACTGCTAGGCCACGAACCCAGCCTACGAGCCCTGGCCCAGGACTAGGGTCTGGCTGCAACCAATCCCATCTATAGCTGTACACGAACCTACTTAGTTAGTTCGGTTAACTCGCTTGACTCGACTTGACAAAGCTCAATTCGACTCGGTTTGAAATTGAGTTCGAGTTGAGCCGATCTGATTTTTAGAGCTCGAAAAAATTTCCAGTCGAGTTCGAGCTTGTCTCAACTTGAATTGAACCTCAACTCGAATCAAATCAGTTCAACTACTCGGTTATTTTGATATTGATGCTGTGTTTGATGAAATGACTCAACGGAGTGTTGCTTTGGGTGCATACATTCTCCGCAGGATTCGTTGGTGGCAAGGAATTTATGGATATGAAACAAATCACTACAAGGAAAAAAAAAATACTTTACACGGTAAAATTACATCTTGATTTTGATGTTACCCGCGGAGTGTTTGATGACTGCTGTTTTGCATATGGTGAGAAATTGATGATACACTCTGTGTTTGAGAAAATGTCCCACGGGCTTGAACTGGCCCAAGCTGTTGACCAAACTGAGCCGAGCTGGCCAGTCAGGCTCGAGGATCAAGCCAGCTGAGTCGAGTTGTGCCAAGCTCGACTCGGTTCGACCCATGTACAGCTCTAAATTCCCATCCCAGCCCTAGCCCAACCTCATTGCCACTCCCACTCATGGGCCGGAGTCGGACATACTTTGGTGGGCCTGTCAGCCCATTTAACTCAGAGAAGTGCTATAGTGATAGTTGATGAGGTGAATCGGGCACAGTCACACGTGCCAACGTGGAGCACGTGCTCTAGATCAGGGCCATTCATCAGGTGGGACTTTACGTGGACATTCTCTATCCCAAGAAACAGGCTGGTCCACTCATCAAGTTGGCCACACCTGTATGTTGAATACAGGTCATCAATGATTTTTCTTCTTCTAACTCTTCATTTTCCTCTTACGAGTGTGGCCCACCCTCATTGATTAGGCTGACACACATAGGGTCAGGATGGCACGTGTTCCTTCATTCTCCTCTTCAATCACACACAGTGGGAAATGCCTGATATGTTTGGCCAGGCACATACATGTTGGTGCCCACCAAACGATCTCCACATGGGCACACACAACGGCACGTGTGGGGAAAGTTGTATTTGGACGGCTAGCGATTTCATTCCTGACTTTAAACTCAAACGGATGTAATAAACAGGATAGATACCCCCATAGACGGTGCATATGGACTGGGCTAGTCCGAATGGGCCGTCCGTTGTGGGCTCCACTTTTTAACTAGTTGGGTTGTTTCTACAGGCCCGTACTTGTGTTCATACAGACTTTGAAAAAATGGTGACAAGGTGCCTCCATGAATGGCCCACGTCATAGTGTGGCCCCTCGTAATGCACGGTCAGCATCAAATGGACACCACCTAATGGACGGTCCACATCCAAGGTCTCGCATGATGGATGACCCATGTCGATGAATAGTGAATATCAAAAGTGGGCCCCACATGATGGACAATTTACTTCCAACCTGGGGCCTACACTATGGACACTTCAAATGTGGATTCCACATGATGGATAATGGGTAGTGGACATTGAGGGGCCCTACTTAAAAGCACAATTAGCATTTATGGTGGGCCCATATGATGGATGGCTTACATCAAGGTGGGCCCCTAGTGATGAATGGTCCACATCTAAGATGGGCCTTGCATAATGGACAAGCCACTTTAAAGGTTTGGCTCACACAATACATGGTCCACATCAAATGTGGGCTCCATATGATGCACATTCCACATCCAATATCCAACATAATAGATGGCCCAAATGTCTTAAAATATGAAGATTGATTGTAACCATCCAGTCTTTTGCCATTTGCTCACGGTTCATCTATGGTAAGATCCAACGAAACAATAATTTGGATTATTTTTATAATGAAGCTTTCGTAATCTTTAAAAATGACACCAACTACTCTAATAAAAGCTCTTATCTAAATATTCTATTAAACATGCTTATTTTGAATAAAAGCTTTTTTGGTTTTGGAAAATTAATTTTACCAAACAAGCTTATTTAAATTGCCACCTCTATTGGTCAAGCCCCTTGTTTGGAGTGTCATTGGGCTAGGTTTGGGTTGGGCGAGGCTAGGCCCAAAACTTAAGATCCAAAGGCATGAGCCCAAGATTGAGATGGGTGTAGATCACCATGGCCAATCTCAGGAATGGAAAAAAAAAAAAAAATTGGTTAGGCACGAGCCCAACTTGACTCGACCCAACCAGCCTAAAATTTGATAAATCCTTATTTACCGCTTAAAATTTCATAATAGATCCGTTGGGCTACTCATGAACAAAAGTAGACATCAATGAATGAAATTGTACATAAATGGATTGTGTTTGTTTAAGGTACATTTGCTTACACCAATTTCATGACATTGGGTGCAAGAAAATATACCCTTAACCACATGATTCAATGGTCCCTCATATAAGATATTGGAACAAGCATCAAATATTTGATAACACAGGTCAATATAGGCCATTGATCAGTGGGTACACTATGAATATACTATGAGTAATTAATTAGAATAGTTCATTTGTTAAGTAGGTCAAACTTGTATGAGAAAAATAGTTCATTAGAAAAAAGTTCATCTTTCTTACTATAATATATTATGTGTAGCTATCTTGGATGTGTATGCTAACTTGATTTTGGAAAAAAAAAAGGCAAATGTACACTTCATAGTATACGTGTCAACGTGTCTCATTCCTGATGCTTTTTAAGCTTATAAGATGAGGGGCTCCATGTTGAATCTCAACCCCACAAATTTCTGTAGTGCAACCAAAGGTAGCCTGATACTACTTATAGATATCATGATGAGGAAGAAAATCAATGTTCTTGAAGCATGAAAATATTGTGCCTCCACCTCTTCTACGAGACACGTGCATAAGAATCCATTAGATGAATGGTCTAGATTTGATGCAGGGAGGGATGTGATGAGGTAAATCACCGTCTTCCTTAGGGAATAACTACTCTGAATCTATGTAGCTCTCTAAACTCCTTATGAGATTCTTTGAATCGGCGGGGGATAAAAAATAGAAATAATTTCAAATAAATTTAAAATAAATTAATTGATGATAAAAAAATGAAATTACAATCCTTTAAATAATAAGCTCAACCTAGAGGGGAGTTTTAGACTCAAATTCCAAATCAAACTCCCTAAAAAGGTGACTTACTATAAATAGTAAACTTAATATTTATATACGGTTATAATTCCTACTAGACTTCATAATTTTCTGCCAAAAATAATAAGTGTCCAATTTGGCCTAACCATATTATTATTCTAATTTTTCTAAGCTCTTTTTATGTTGGTCACTACTAAAACTCAAAGGATAAAAGTTATGATCGAATCAAAACTTACTCTTTATAGTAAAATTGAAAATAAAATTAACTTTTGACTGGCAATCTTACGGAATCTCACAAATCAAGTGTGGGTAACCCAAAGGGATAGTTTGATAAAATAATGTATTGTAGTACAAAATCATATATGATACTAGAAAAGATCATTTCAGTTTGCAAGGTACAAACTGTTTTTAAGGTCATGTTGTCCGGATCATTTCTACCTCCAATCAGCTTTCTCCGGTCCATCTTTGCCATGAAAGTATCCTTGACCTGCTCTACATTAGGATTTTTAACCATGGGTAACTATAGAAATGTTGCCCTAGCATTCTAGGGTACAAACACTTTTGAATTATGCAAAGCAGGGCCCATACTTTGCTAATCCTGACCATTCTTCTAGGGCATCACTCCATGGATGGACTACCCGACAAAGATCTCCCATATTGTAAGATCCTACCCACCAATCGGACTTTCTTTAGTTACATGAGGACCGTTGCATTATTTCCATTCTCAATCCAAGGTTAAAAAAAAAAAGTTCCTATCCGGGAAAAAAAATAAAATCTTGGGAATGGCCCAAACATAGTGGGGCAAAACAGATCAATGGTCCCGATTACTGAAGACCGGACCCCACATGTTAGAATTGAAAACACATGTATCGGATGCAGAGCCCCAGGTCACGCATCCTACAATTCCTCCCATCAAAGGATGGTGATTTTGCAGAGCATGTATTTACCTTAGAAGTCAATGGCCAATGACTGGTTGTGGTGGGCCACACAGCAAGATCAACGGTTGGCTGAGATATGTCTAAAAACCATTCTATTTACGTGAACCAGCAATTAACGCGTAGGTTGCTTCACAGCCTATAGATGTTGCCTATGAAACTAGGTACAATCGAGCGAGTGCATTTTCTGGCACTTTTGCCTCGCACGTGGTAACTTGGCACGCTTCTGAGAGACCAAGCTTCTCATATGGCTGATATGAGAAATCAGATGGGTCCATTTTGTTTGAAAGAAATGAACGGCTAAGAAAAATTGACCAACGGTCTAGATTCAGTTTACACGTATTGTCCATCTGATCAATGGGTCAGCTTGGTTTTATCAAAAAGAGAACTGCACGGTGGGACCAACCCAATGAACGGCTTAGATGTCTTGTTTGCCACGTGGAGAAAGCACATGCATAATAAAAAATGCACTAGCTCTAGTTGCGCTTGCATTCCTCAAAGTAGAAATGAACGTGGACAAGAAATCTCGTCACTTTTAAGACGTATACAAGGTGGGGTTGGGGTAAGGCTCGGATTTTGCATGGTTTCGGCTATCCTAAGTTTGGGTGGGCCAGTATAGTCAGTCTCTCTAGGATAGCCTAGCTCTCAATCAATCGAGCGTGTTCCAACAAATGACACGTGGCATTTCAGATAACAGCTTCAAAACCAGAAAAGACTTAACTCCCTGGGTCGACTCGGTCAGATTTCACAGAAAACTCAAACTTGGTCATAATAACTCGATCAAAACTCAAGAAATGTTCGACTCTTAAAATACTTAAAAATTAACAAAATTGTATAAAACTCAACTTTACTCGGCACAGCTCAACATTATATATATATATATATATATATATATGGGAAAAGGTACTATGCGCTTGAGCATAAAGCGGTCGTCCGTGAGGTCGAGCTGTGTGGGCCCCACCGTGATGCCGTTCGAAGATCCACACTGTCCACCAGATGCGCGAGCCCAGGGTGGGCCCACACGGCCCAAAATCAGCCGTCCATGTAACTCAAGTGGGCCATACCATCGGCAAACATAAGTATACACGCAAAAACATGTAAATGCACTTGGTGGGCCCCACCTGAGTTGTGGATACCACCTGAAACTTGGTCTAAAATTATATTCAAGTGGGACACACATGATGGACGGTGTTGATCATCAAAAAACGTCTCGAAAGGTCCCAAAAAATAGTTTTGAATGTTTCAATGGTGCACGGCCCCTCTCAACTTCTGTACGTGGTGTGGCCCACAAAAGTCACAGATTGACTTGATTTTCAGCCGTGTGGGCCCCCTCTGGAATGGTGCATCTGGTGGACGGTGTGGATTTTCGAACGGCATCACAGTGGGGCCCACACCAGCTTGACCTCACGGATGACCGCATAGTACCTTTTCCATATATATATATATATATATATATATATATATATATATATATATATATATATATATATATATATATATATATATAGGAATGCTCGCTAGCACCCATGAGCAGCTTTGCACATGTGTCATGGGTATAAAATCTGAATGGTCCATGTGATGCGGCACCCCTTGAAACTACATAGGCCCAATTTCCAGCTTGAACCAAAACTTTTGAAGGCCATAGTAAAGAGAAATGTAAATCAAGGGAGGAAATTGATTTCTTTTTCCATAGCCCACCAGAGTTTTGTACTGGGCTGAAAGTTGGGCTAGTGCACTTTCAAGGGGTGCCACATCATGTGGACTGTTTAGATTCTATACCCATGACACGTGTACAAAGGTGCTCATGTAAGAAGGTGTGCAGGGGAGCATTCCTCTCTCTATATGGGGAATGGTATTATGAAGTTGACCTCATGGGAACTTTCCATGAGGTTGAGCTGTGTGGACCCCACTGCGATGTGTGTAGAACATCTATCCCATCAGTCAGATGCACTATTCCATGAGGTTCAGCTGTGTGGGCTTAAATCAAGTCAATCCATGACTTGGGTGGGCCACACCACATACAAAAGCTGAGAGGGGTTACCCTCCCATCAAAACATTCATAATCATTTATTGGGCCCACCTAGATGTGATTCACAAATTCAGACCATCCATTGTGTGTCCCACTTAAATGAGGGGTCAAACTAAGTTTCAGTGCATCGAAAACTTAGTTGGGCCCCACCAATTACTTTTTTTACATTTTAGGCATGTCTTCATATGGTTTTAGATGGTATGACCTACTTGAGTTCCATATACAGCTGATTTGGGAGATCCCATACCCTAAAGGGAACCCATCAAATGCACGGCATTGATGTTCAACACACATCATGGTCGGCCCACACAGCTCAATCTCATGGGAAGTTCCCATGAGGTTGACCTCATAGTACCCTTTCTTATATATATATATAAAATTCTTGCTAAATATTAAATAATACTAAAAAGCTCATAAAAACTTGTATGAAGATTTTGAGAAAGTCATTGGATTTTTTGAGTCAATTTGGTTTGATTAAATTTTGACTCAAAACTGTATACTTTACTCCTTTATCCTCTATCAGTAAGGATAGATGAATAAAATCTAGATGCTATAGACATGTGAAACATTTGTCTTTAGCTTTCCAACAAGATCTTGTAATAGATATTCTATACGGTTCTAAATTGTGGCCATCAAAGCTAAAGTGTACGTTGGACAGTTTATTTTATTTCTTTTAGTAGAATGGGAGTACACCATTGTTAACTTTTTTATTTAAACCAAAAAAGATAAACATCCATTCGAGTGGGCCCACAAAAAGGACTCACCTATCTTATAATCTAAAAAAGATTGAAACATATAAGAGGTAGCCTAGCCATGTTAGGCAGTTTTTTTGTGCCCTAACTTAGCCATTCTAGTCTGATTCCTTTCTACCCGGGGGCTTCATGATGCCGGCCGTCGTCCATTGTACATCATTCATCACATAAGCAATTTAGGTTTTTTTTTTTTGGATCATAGGATAAGTGAGTCCTCTTTATTTTTGTGAGGCCCACTTGAATCGATGTATATCTTTTTACTCCACAATTTAGGTTGTTTGTGGACCTTGGTTGAATGGCTAAATTCCCAATGTGTTCTGTTCCAACATGTCATCATTTAGTCTAGCAAATTTCTAACCTAAGTGGCATGGTGATCATGATAATGCTTCCAGTCCATTCTTTACAAAATGGAAGTAGATTGGTAAAGAAAATAAGATGTGAGGAGATTTGATCGACTTGGGAGGATGAAATTTTACATTGTATACATGATGCATGTGAATGATGGACATATTAGATTATAAATATGTACAAATGTATAATTTTTTTGATATTAGATTGTAGGATTTACTATTATCAGTTGTATAGCTAAAAGCTTGCTTAAGATTTGTAACTTTTTTTTTTTTGTTAATAAGAGAGCCATTCCTCTTTCACTGAAATTATCAAAGAAATTTCTACACATTACATGGTATATTAGAGCTACCCTATGTTGATCGAGTAGCTTTAATCTTATGTAGAGAAAGTAATTTTCAGTGCGATCGAAGCATTTGTCGGTTTGACCGAAAATTTCGGATTCGACTCTTTACTTGCTGCGATATTTTGCACAATTTCGGTTTGACACTCGGTTCGACCAAGGAATGCCAGTTTGTCTGGTTCGACTAAAGGTTAATGCATAAGTACAAGCTTTGTTTCTAATTGCATATTGAAATGTATAAATATTTTCTTAATTCGTGATTAGGTTAAGAAGAATGTAAGAATGAGAGAGAGCCATTTCAAAGGGGATAGCTAGGGTTTCCGTCTATAAGTTGTTCCATCTTTTTTTTTTTTTTTTTTTTGCACAAGGGTTTCCATGTAAAATTCATGTGTTTTCTATGTGTGCTTTGATTTTTCTTTCTCTATTGCTTGTTGGATCGAAGCACCATTTTCACTAATTACAAATATGCTACACTATGAACTTAGATAGCTCACACCTTAATAATTGTGCACAAGAAATATCGCTACCCAATTCATTCAAAAAATGCCCAGATTATCCGAACAAGCTCTACACCGCTCATTAGTGGGCCATTAAACCTGAGACTATAGAAAAACATTCGTCTTAGCAGGCTTAACGTTCATTGCAAGACATTGAGCCGAGATTGCATCTCGAATCACTTAACTTGGACTCGCAAGGCCAGTTTATTAGATGTATGAATATTCCTGAAATTAATCATTGACTTAAGTTAGTTGTCTGTATTTGGTCTTAGCTAAAGTTGTGGCTCTCAAACCATTAGATCGTGACTAAATTTAGGACAACAACCTAAGTTAATACCATACATATATCCGTATATCCGCGGCCCCGATTGACTATCGATGATCATCGAACTGACTTCTGATAATAACCGTTGATTGACGCATCCAAATGGCGGGTTGATCATATACATACGTAAATAATCACTAAGGCCAACTATCCTACAATGTATATCAACCCTTACACCCCATAGTGAATCTCAAAGGTTAGAAATGCACTCCTCTAGGGCTACTATAATAAAAACTTAGTCCTTAGGGCTATTTGCACCAAATCTGGTACTATAAATATGTATTTTGGGGGCATCCCTTGCCCCTATCTGATTTTGCCCCAAAACAAAAGAAAATTAGGGAGAGTGAGATAAGAGAAAGATGAGAAATGAGAAGAGAGAAAGCTTGAAAGAGTGATTGTTGGTGCACCTCCACCCTCTCATCCCGCCTCCCCGTAACCGGAGCCGTTGTTGAAATTTTTTCGGTAATATTTGGAAGTAAGTGTTGAATCTCACTTGCAATATAGTGTTTTAATAGTAGTTTACCTCTAATTTCACATGCTTATATGCTTGTTGAAGTCTTTTAACAGATTTTTTTTTTTTTCTAAAACCCTAACCCTAAGAGCATTGTGAATCGGACGAATCATCATAAGGTTCAGCCTGTTCTTCTAGGTTTTATTTTATCAATTCTTGATAGTGTTAGATAATAATTTTTGGTTGATTATAAGATGTCATATGCTATTTATGTTTGAATTATTTTATTTTTATAATCCTAATGTTACTTGTTGGCGGTAGCCGACATGTTTTATGAAATGCTTTAACAAGATGAAATTCATACTGTTAGAAGTTTTGTATGTAAATTGATAAGTGATGTTAATATACATTGGATTGTATTAATATACATTGAATTGTATTGATTTGTACATATGTTCTGTTGATGCACCCTATTGTGATATTAAGTTGTTTTATGATTATGTTTAAGTATTTGATAATTTGATTTGTAGTCGTGTGGATCGAATCATGCAAAATGTTAAGTGGATGACCTTATTTAGGTTAGCTATCCTAAACTTTTGTAGTCAACCGAGGTTGAACACGGATGACCGACAGTAGTTGGAGCTACACGGGGTGCTCTGCAGCCAATCCTGGTTTGGTCTGGGGTCCCCCGTTGTCAATCGCATTAGTCCAATGCATGGCCTGATCATTCTTATGTTTGATGGTTGTAATAAATTCATAATTGTTAGTGCGTTACGATCTCATAAAGACTATAATTCATATTTAAGGTTGCTTCCATACGCATTAAGAAGTATTTGCACCCAACACCCTACTCATGCCTTAGATTATTATTATTATTTTTTTGTCGGAATCTGGTAGCCCTTCTGCCGCCCAAGCAACCTTACATACCCATCCCCTATCATGGGTTTCTTATTGTGGTGCACCTCCAGCTCATTTTTAACAACTATTGCTATTCTCCCAAATCCAACTCTGCCTAAAACCCAATCGTCGTTTGTAAACCCATCACCACCATAATACTAACCATGTAAAGATAACGTGGCAAAAAGTTGTATAGCTCTCCATGATGAATGATCCATTTGGATCATCATTCACAAGTGTCATTTGTGCAATGTAGAAAGGTTAAATTTTTTCATAACTTTTGTGATGCAGGGGAGGACGTGAGGTTGAGCATCGTCTTCCTCAAGAGGATAACTATTCCGAATCCACGGAACTTCTTTGGACTCCTCACAGAGACTTCTCGAATCTATGAGGAAAGAAAGCAAGAAAATAGAAATAAATTCGAAATTGATTGATGAATGGAAAAGAAACAAGTTCACAACCCTTTAAATAGGGATACCAAGCAATGGAAAAGAAATCAGAATCAAACTACGGCTAAAACTCCTAGAATTTGCGACTAACTATAAATAGTAAACTTACTATTTATAGACAGTCCTAATGTCTACTAGTGCACAAGGTTTTTGGCCAAAAATAGTAAGTGTCCTATTTGGCTTCACCAAGATGTTCTCTTAATTTTTCTAAGCTTTTTTCACGTTAGGCGCAACTCCTAAAGCCCAACAGATGAAGAGTTATAATCAAATTAAAACTTACTATTTATAGTAAAAACGTAATTAAAATAGGGAAACGACAGTTGATCGAGCGGTATTTCGCAAATTCAGCTTGGGCAACCTGGCATAGCCAGGTTGGGTGGCTAAAGTAGCTCGTTTTACCCCAAAATCATATATTTTACTTTCGATAACTCATTCCGGATTGCGAGATACGCTTGATTTAAGGTCCGACGGTCTGGATCACTTCTGTCGTCGACTGGGCCTTTTCTAATCCATCTTGGCCATGTAACTGTCCGAACCCTCTCTATATCATTTTGTGAATGATCCAAATTAGGAAAATGATTAGTTGGAAAAATTTTCTCTTAGAATTGTGGCATCAATGTGATTAGAAAATAATGAACACTCTTCCATTAAAAGGTTGTTATTATTATTACTACTATTATTTACACACACAATCACACCATATGGCCACTCAATCTCGTAATCTTAGTGTTGAAAGAGAGTTTGTCTACCACCTAATCATGGAGTTAAACCCTATTAAAGGATTAGCTAGTATGAACATGTAAAAAAAATTGTCTTCTCTCTTTTACTCTTTGAATAAATTACTTTTCATCTTGTAATCTCTTCATCCACACATCTTCTTCTTTTATCTTTTTCTTTCTTCATGTGAATGCCAAAACCTTTGGAAGGTCAAAAATACAATGGCCAAGATAATTAAGATTGTCCAATAAATAGTATAATTATTTACCGGCCACGGTCCAACTACATTTTAGAACACAGTTTGAGATTTTGAAAGTTTGTTTGCATGGGTACATGTTGATTGGTTGTACACCCTAGTGAGGTCCTATTGCTATGGTTGTGAAAATGCATCGTGGCATGAGCACCACCTTGCAAGGGTTAACATGTGGTGCTTGTTCTGCCTTCCATTTTACGATTGATCTATTTATTCATCTTTATTGCAGCTTGTCGCGTTCTCAGTAATGTCACATGGCACCGTAAGGGTTTTGTAGCATGGGATGTGGTGTGCTACAACATTGATTCGGTCTGATCATACATGCTATTGTACCATTGTCCTTTGAAAAGTTAGGCTCCACCCATGGTGATGAGCAACAAATATATATATATTTGTAATAACGTCACTTCAATGCCACCTTTCATTCACATGTCACAATCACTTCCAAGACACCAACTTTTAAAGAATGCGTACAATGTTGTTGGATGTACAACTGAGTTAAAATATTGTCATTTCAATTCAATCAAAGGAAAATGATGTTAATTACTGACGTTTCCTATTAAGGGTCTATTGGATTGTGAATCATATTAATAATGTAATGCAAAAGTACTATCTTTATAATTTTATCATGAATTTTTAAACAGTCAATTCCAGAGTTAAATAGGAAGTGTGTAAAATAATTTGTAATCATTATAATTTTATGTCATAGTAGTGAAAACGTGTAATCTAAACATTTATGCTAACTTATTGTTTTATATGATTTAATTTTGAAATAATGTAAAAATATTATTATCATAAATTTATTATATTAAACTAAATACACTAATGCAATGTATTAAAGAGAAGGGTGATTGTAATCATTGCACTTTTATAATTACATTACCAGTATGATTTGCAATCAAACAGGCCCTTACTGACCCTTGATTTGCAGTTACTTTCCTCCTGCCCATGAATCCTAGGGTATACATTGGTTCTTTCTTGACTATTAGATTAGATACTGTAGTTCAATTCCATTTCAAATTGTTCCTTATAATGATTGCACCAACGGCTCCCAACTAGGTGTGCAAGTGGGCTGGGCCAGGTCAAGTGGCCCCAGACCTAACCCATTTAGTAATTTGGGTTGAACTTTCAGACTAGGTTCAACTTATTAAAATTCAGATCTGGTCTAGTCTGAATTAGTTCCAAGCTGAAAAAAGGTGACCTAACTGAGTATAGGAGGACCCTAACTAGACCCATGCGATAGTGGCTAGGTTTAGTTCCTCTTGTACTAGACCTGGCTGATTAAACAAATGGGTCTTTTTCTTTTTCTTTTTTTACTTGGACCTGATCCATGCTTGAGTCAAATTTTAATAGGTTGAACCATCTAATGGACAGGTGGGACCCGTGCAGCTTGAACATACATCCAAATGTATTTGATCATTTTAGCTTTAAGAGATTTGAAAGACTTCCCTGTATGTTACTTTACTTTTCTTAGGTTTAGGTCAGGTCGATTTTAATATGGCCAATATCAGGCTCATTTAAAACTTGGGTACCCGTGGGTTCAATTTGATTTTGAGAGGTTTCAAATTGGACCCATTTAGTGATTTAGGTCCAACTTTTGAACACCAACGTCTCCCATGGGTCAAAAGTTCCGACACAAGCTTACTTGTCATTGGGCCACAGGTTGATCAACATGTCAAATCCAACAAGACCCCTTTACAACCCTATCCCCAGTCCAAGTAAATGAAGGTCTACATCACATGAAATAAAATAAGTTGATATCATGTGGATTGCCAATCTATAAAAATTTATCTGAGCAATAATGAGAATTTTATGTAAATATGATTTATAAAGTGGACTATCAAATAGATAGGATTAAGCTACCATGAAAATTGTTAAGATATATGAAGCCTAATCATAAGAGGTGTATTGTTCATTCAGGCAACACTTTTATGGGTCAAACTTTGCGCAGAGCTTGATGGGGCCATTGAGGGTTAACCCCTCTGGTCTAGAGGATAATTTTATTATTTCACATGGAATTTTTTATTATATATAAACCTTAATTTGTTTGAGGTAATATATATTCTGTTATGAGAAATAGAGCCATCATTGTATTAAAAGCCGCTTCTTCATTTTTGCTTTTGAACAAAGTAGATTGGTATGAATCCGTATACGTACCGAAAGGATACCACTTAAATCTCTGTGTTATGATTTACTTCTGTTTTTATGCTGCTTTCTTTATATTTTGATATTGTTATGTTTGTGTTTGAAAATAAATCTCTCTCTTAACACCTATGACAATGATGAATGTAATTCAATCCAATAGTAAATTCAAACATATACTTGGTACGATAATATTAGCTAAAATACTAGCTAATGTACTAATTTATCAAGTAGACTCTGTTGCCAACAGACTCAGAGGAAATATGTTAATGTATAGGACCCTAAATGTCTCACTTTTCATTAAGAACATTAATCATATCCACGTTGGACAACATTTAAATTGCAAAACTGATTAAAAAAAAAACACTTAAAATAAAGGAGACAGTTATCATTGTTGGGATTTTTTGCCTGCAGAATCACACAGATCTAGATCTAGGATAGCAATTCAATGGTGCTAAGCACATACAAGAGAACACATAGATTTAAAGTGGAAAACCCTTGCGGGAAAAAACCACGGCACAAAGCGACAAAACTCTACTATGAAACAGAAATTACAAGAGAGAGGATTTACCCGATTCAAACAACCTTGAATCTCACCCTTACTACACCCTTTAATTTCCCTAGAACCTCTTTAGAAAGCTTTAGAAATATTCCCCATCTTTCCCATGCCCTAGAAAAGCCCTAGGAACACCTATTTATAGTTTAGGCAACTTCCCTTCCGCATCCCAGTTGCAAAAGGACACAGATTTCCGCAATCCGTAAAATCGTGGAACGAATCTGTGTAAACTACGACTAGTCGAAGGAGAGCTACGACTAGTCGAGCTATGACTGGTTGAACAATCCCTACGACTGATCGAAGGGCCCGGACATGAAAAACAGAGCTCGCTGGACTTCGAGTCGTGCAAGCCACGACCAGTCAAGCAGCTCCTACGACCAGTCGAGCAATCCCACGACCGGTCGAAGGCGGTAAAGACTTTTCTCACAATAATCATGTGGCACTCAAGTAAATATTTGCATTAGAGATGCCCAGTTTTTTTTTTCTTTTTGTTTTTCTTTAAGAGAAATGAAGTGCTCTAATAAGTTATAGTGCAATTATTTCCATTGGGACACTTGGACAGTCCAACCAATCGATTTTGAATGTCCACTAGCTTAACACTCATTCCATAGGATACCCAAAGAAATTAACTACGATTGGATTATCCTATCCCTCTGTAAGTTGGCCTTTTTTAAAATATTTTTTAACCACCCATTTTCCAAGCCATAAATTGGACGTTTGGAATGGTCTTACAGAAGTCATTCCAATTTGGGACTAAGTAACTAATAATAAACATCAACAAATAGATGGTTCAGGTTATTGATGGGACCCACTCTCTCAAGTGATCTTGACTGTCCATTTCGTAGGCCAGTGAACAATTGCTTAGAAGTCTGACTGGTCCTCTCTCTCTCTCTATATATATATGTGTGTGTGTGTGTGTGTGTGTGTGTGTGTGTTTTAAATGATATACCTTGCTATCATAGCATTGCAAGTTACGGTGCTCCTACACCCTGGCCATAGCTCAAGTGGTAGATTGAGTGAAAGATACCTCGTTTCAACACTGAGGTCTTGGTATAGACTCCCTAGTGGGGGTGACTAACAGTGAAGTGTGAACTGACAGCAGGTGTACTATAACAAGCTAACCAAAAAAGAAAAAAAAAGTTACAGTGCTCCTAGTAGAATCGAAACATATCACACACGGACAGTCCAATCCACCGGCCACATTATATATATATATATATATATATATATATATATATATATATATATATATATGGGAAAAGGTACAATGTGCTCGAGCTGACGATAGGCACCCGTGAGGTCGAGCTGTGTGGGCCCCACCGTGAAGTGTTTCGACCATTAACACTGTGCATTTGATGGGTCCCCTTTAAATTATGGGATGTCCTAACATTCAGCCATATACGGAACTCAGGTGGGCCATGCCATCTAAAATTATGTGAAGACACTGTTAAAACATATAAAAGCACTTGGTGGGGCCCACCTGAGTTTTGCATGCCCCTGAAACTTGGTCTGAACCCTCATTCAAGTGGGACACACATAATGGATGGGCTGGATTTTCAAACCACATCTCGTTGGGCCCTCAAAAATGGTTATGAATGTTTTAATGGTGCACGGCCCCTCTCCACTTTTGTATGTGGTGTGGCCCACACAAGTCACGGATTGACTTGATTTTTGAGACCTAGGCCCACGATGGAATGGTGCATCTGACTGATGGGGTAGATGTTCGAAACGCATCACGGTGGGGCCCACACAGCTCGACCTCATGGGGCATTAAAATCAGCTCGAGCGCATTGTACCTTTTCCCTATATATATATATATATATATATATATATATATATATATATATATATATATATATATATATAAGGGCATCGAGTCGAGTAGGACTAGATTGGGTCCAACTCGACTTGATCCAATTTTTCAAAAACCTGACCCGAACTTGATCCGATTCGGGATCAAGTCCATGAGGGCTGACTCGATCCTATTTGAATCACTGTTGGCTTGACCCGAATCGAGTTGGATCGAGTTAGTCTAGGGAGAGAGAGGGAGAGAAAGGAGGAGATGTGGGAAACTTGGGGAGAAAGAAGGAGAGAAAGGAGGAGAGAAGGAAGGAGAGGAGGGAAATCGGGAGAGAAAGAGGGAGAGAAATGAGGAGAGATGGGTGGGTGCAGTGCCTCTTTTGGGTAGAGAAAGAGGGGTTAGGGTTCGTTCGAATTTCGGATCGGATTGACCACGATCCGATGTACAATCATATCTAAGTAGTCTTACTTGATCCACACCGATCCAAGCCTTCAGTTCGATTCAGATCGGATCGGATCCACTGGATCGAGTCAGATTCGTTAGATTGAATCGAATTCTGCCCAGCTATATATATATGTGTGTGTGTGTGTGTGTGTGGGCCCCACCGTGATGCGTGTCGACCATAAACACCGTGCATTTGATGGGTTCCCTTTAAATTATGGGATATGCCAAAAATCAGCCGTATACGGAACTCAGGTGGGCCATACCATCTAAAATTATGTGAAGACACCGTTAAAACATATAAAAGCACTTGGTGGGGCCCATCTGAGTTTTGCATGCGCCTGAAACTTGGTCTGAACCCTCATTCAAGTGGGACACACATAATGGATGGGCTGGATTTTCAAACCACATCTCGGTGGGCCCTCAAAAATGGTTATGAATGTTTTAATGGTGCACGGCCCCTCTCCACTTCTGTATGTGGTGTGGCCCACACAAGTCACGGATTAACTTGATTTTTGAGACCTAGGCGCACGATTGAATGGTGCATCTGACTGATGGGGTAGATGTTCGAAACGCATCATGGTGGGGCCCACACAGCTCGACCTCATGGGACGGACTTCGTGAGGTCGTTCGCATAGTACCTTTTCCCATCTATATATATATATAACGTGACTTATATATATATATATATATATATATATATATATATATATATATATATATATATATATATATATATATATATATATATATCAAGTCACGTTACCACACTTTTTGCATGGAAGAACATCGACGAGAGGGGCCACTTATTAAATGGTTCTAATTTCAGTACATGGTCACCTCTACGGTGCAGGATGGAGGAAAAGACCCAACATTTAGCCTTTCCAAGAAAGCTGCGATTGTTGTCCTGGCGTGGACCCATTGACACGTGGCAGTCTGTGGATAATCCACACGGGAGGCCCCGGACTTCCAAGTTAATTTCACGTGGTGGGACGCCGATGGTGCAGTGAGGCGCTCACCACTATTTACGATTGTGTGGATACTCTATGGGGCCCACCATGATTTATATGTTTAATCCACACCATCCATCTGTTTTTCCAGCTCCTCAGATGGCATGAGCCCAAAATTGAAGGATGTCCAAAGCTAAAGTATACCACACCACCGAAAACAGTAGGAATAATAACATCCACCGTTGAAACATTCCTAGGACCCCACGGTGATGTTTATTTTTCATCCAAACTGTTGATACGGTCACACAGACGTGGATAAATGGAAAAAAAAAAAACAAATATCATATGACACTAAACTTCTGTGGCCCTTAAGAAGTTTCAACGGTAAGCGTTCAATTTCCACTATATCCTCTAGTGTAATCCATTTAAACTTTGGATATACCTTAATTTTGGTGTCTTGCCCTAAAATGAGATGGAAAAATTGATAGGCGGCGTGGATAAAATAAATACATCACGGTAGGGCCCACAGGCTCTTCACATCGCGGTAAAGGGTGGTGAGGGCCTCGCTACGAAATTCACGTGCGAAACAGGATGATATTGACTCTCGTCCGTATCTTTTCCGTCCAATCCCAATCAGACTCCAAGTTGCATCTTCACGTGTGAGCTAACCATGACTTTTAAGGGACGCGGCCTCAGTGGATCCCGGAGTGTGGGGCCCACCGAGATCTATGTATCTTATATCTCCGCCGTACATCGGTTTCTCCGTATCATTTTAGGATATGAGCCCAAAAATGCCGCTGATCCAAATCTCAAGAGGACCACACTACACGAAACAGTGGTGATTGAATGCCCACCATTAAAAACTTCATGGGGCCACCAGAATGTTTATTTGCCTTCCAACATGTTGAAAAGGCCACAAAGACCTGGATGAAAGGACCACGTAAATATCAGCTTGATATATAACTTTTGTGGCCCCGAGAAGTTTTCAATGGTCAATCATCACTGTTTCCTATGATGTGGTCCGCCTGAGAATTGGATCTGGTATGTTTTAGGTTTCACAATCTAAAATGATCTGGAGACACGGATGGACGGCGTGGATGTAAGTGACATACATCAGGGTGGGCTCCACAGTCAGAGATCCCCATAAGTATGTTCGATTTTAGACTCGGGTACTGGACTCGTTAGGTCTCGAGTGGAGTCACTACACCATGCAGTGCACCAAAGTGTACTAATTCCACACGCATCATGCGATGGCACACGTGCTAATATGAAACACATGTGCCAGATATGATCTTTTCATCTTATTAGAAAACAATATTTTCCCTTGCCCCAATTTTTTTTTGGTACGTTGTGGCCTCCTTGGGTCAGGAGACTAAGAAACATGGCACATATGATGATGGAAGGCTCAGATCTCTTACACATGTTCCATATGCTTGTATATGAATGGACATCGTCCTACCCATGTGTGAGGAACTTCAATGAAAGAATTATATGAATCAACATCCAGCATATTTGTGCAAGCTATGTAATAACATTTTTTTAGTGTATAAGGACTCATGTATTAAGTTATTTTATTTTATTAATCGATTGTAATAATATTTTAAGTTCACGAAGAATTTGTTAAATCTTATTATGTATTTCACATCAAACTTATTCTACTTCACTTTTTAAGAACATAGAGATCTTAAAAGTACGTACAATAAGTTTATTTCAATCATATATATATATATATATATATATATATATATATATATATATATATATATTTATATATACATAATAAAAATGAACAATAAATAAATAATAAAAATAAAAAATATATATAATTAATTAATTGGACTAAAAAAACATACATCTCAATAATTGACAAATATTCAAAATACTTAGATTTATTTAAGTAATACAAATCCAATATAACACAACAATGCTGCAATGTTGCTTCATTGGAGGTTTGAGATTATGAATGGTGGGGGTTTGATTTTCACTCGGCCTTTTGTTAAGGAGTGACTCAGTTAAAGTCACATTGAGTTGACTCGGCTAGTGTCACTGAATTCAGGGCGTGTCCCATTGAGTTGAGTTGTAGCTATACTGAGTCAAGGATGAATGGGCCTGACTAAATCTAGCCAGGCGGTGATAGTCGTGGTGTTCAACTAGATCAGCTCGTCTAGTCTCGAGTTGAGTCAAGGGTGAAATTGATGTAGAACGGGTCACAAACAACTTCATGGCCAAGATGAATCAGAAAAGGCTCGGTCGACATCAGAAATGATCCGAACCGTCAGACCTTAAATTGGGTATATCTTGTAATTCAAAATGAGTTATTGGGCATAAAATATATGATTTTAGAGTAGAACAAGGTACTTTAGCCACCCAACCCGAACTAGATTGCACAAGCTGGATTTGCGAAATACCACCGGATTGATAGTTGTTTCCCTATTTTAATTCCATTTTTACTGTAAATAGTAAGTTTTAATTTGATTATAAATCTTCATCTGTAGGGCTTTACGCGTTGCGCCGAACGTGAGAAGTGCTTAGAATAATTAGGAGAACAACTTGGTGAAGCCAAATAGGACACTATTTTTGGCTAACAATAGTAGACATTACGATCGTCTATAAATAGTAAGTTTACTATTTATAGTAAGTTGTGAATTCTACAAGTTTTAGTTTTAGTTTGATTCTGATTTTTCTCTAATTGCTTAATATCCTTATTTAAAAGGTTGTGAACTCGTTTAATTCAATCATCAATCAATTTTAAATTTTATAGAATTTATTTTCTATTTTTCTTGTTCTTTTCCTCGTGGATTCAAGGAGTCTCTGTGAGGAGTCCAGGGAAATTTCGTGGATTCGGAACGGTTATCCCCTCAAGGAAGACAGTCCTCAACCTCATGTCCTCCCCTGTGTCAGAAATGGCTCGAACCGCCCAAGTGAGGGGTGGGTGACTTGTAGTGTAGAATAAGATTATTGGCTCCGACGGAGCCCTAGTCGTGGGACTCGTCTTAGTGTTAAAAGGACGGCGTTGTTGCTTATCATTTTTCTGTCCATCCCTTTCGTCCAAGCCCAACCTATCCAAAAATTCAGGTTGGACCAGCTAGATTGAAGTTGGAGCCGGCCCAAGCTACAACCAATGCTAAAGCTGACTTCATCCTGATGGATGGATTAAATGTCATGCACACATATATACAATGGGTTCCACACTGCTCAACTCCACCCAAGGCTCTAGTTGAGTGGACTTCATGAAAATGTCATCTCTCATATGGCCCGCAGTGTTTGCATTACATTCAACTCATCCATCAGGTGCACCCCGTCATTTTATTGGGGGGCCCCAAAACCATCCTAGCCACATTATGGAGAATAATGGGACCTAGATGGTAGAAAATCTATTCATATCATTCAACTCATCCATCATATGCTCCCCACCATTATCTATTCACCAAAAACATAGGCCCAATCCAACCGTCATATAGGCCTCACCACAACGGTGGGTTGCCCCAAAATCAACCGAATCCAACAATTTGGTGGGCCCAACCTTCGAATTTATAGGTTTTTGGGACTTTTTCATTGATTTCTGTAGTGTGGACAACCTGATTGTTTGAATCGGCATCATTCTTGGGGCATCCCATCTTAGACTAGCTAGGTTAGATGCCATGCAACAATCAAGGGGCCAATTTGGACAATTTCAACCGTAAATATGGTGAAAATGACTCCACCATACAATTTTCCGCGCACCCACATTTCCTTTTTTGGTCTATGTTATTTTCATATATTTGAAAACAAGATAGTAGGTTATTCAATTCCATAAAATGATGCAGCCATACCATCAAGTACATGTGTAAATATGAACCACATGTATGAGCTGATCTTAGCTTAATGCTTAGATCGTCTAGCTCAAAAATCAGAAAATTTCACTCTTCAGGTGGTCCACAATGTAATGGTAATTTTTTTTTTTGTCTAAACATTTATTTATATTGATATGCTGTGGCCCACCTGAGGTGTGAAATGGCCTAATTTGTATGTTGGAAGATAGAAGTAGCATAGCTCAGCCGATGGAAAGCTCATATCTCAAACACATTGTGAAAATGTGCCCATGTGAGGGTGTTTGCAGCTCCCACAGCCGTGTGGAATTAGCAAACCTCTTAAAACTAAAATTAATTTTTAAAAATAATATAAAAATAACCATGGTTTTTCAATGTGCATCTCACATCTCAACAACCAGGTGATGGTGATTAGAAAGTCGTCCTAAAGGACCCATCACCTTACTGTCGGCTGATTTATTGGACAAGGAAAATCATGTGGCCCATGGTACTATGGTCCCTTGATCATTATTAGACCGACATGTTTATTGGATTTTTCTTCCATTCTTTTATCCATGTGTGAATCTATTTTTCAAAAATAGCCCTACCGAATGAATCTTTAGAATCTTTCCATGAGAGATATTTTTTAAAATTATGGGATTGTGCTCCTACCTGCTTTGGGACACTTATAAAGTCCGGTCCATTGATCTAGACTGTTAATTAGGTGCAACACACATTTCATTGGCTGCCATGTAAATATTGTACCAATCTGATGATCTTCACCCTCCGATCAATGGCCTCTAATTTGTATGGTCAAGATCATTTGTACGAAATAGGTCTAGCCAATAGTTCCCTCCATCTATTTGATAGTTCTCATCATGGATTGCTTATGATTCTAAAGAATAACTTCTGTTAGGTAATCATTACCATCCCATCAATGGTTTGGAGAAGCAATGGCTACAAAATGTAAGGCCAAATCTACGATGGATTCAATCATCCGATCAGTCTTATTTTTACATGCTAGCCCTTGAAATGTGTTCTAGACATAAATGGACAGTTTAGATCAATCTATTCGACTGTCCAAGTTACTCTATGCAACTAGGAGCACAGTCACTTATAGAGCTCAGTGAGCATCGGAACATGTTTTTATTATCATTATTATTACTACTACTGCATGATACAAGAGTTTATATATATATATATATATATATATATATATATATATATATATATATATATATATATATATATATGTCTTCCTTATGATAATTAGTTGGGGCTTTGTTGAGCAGACTGCCTATATTCAAAGGAAAAGATGCAAACATCATAGGGTTGAAATATTTCAATCTGATTTTTATTTTATTTTTTATTTGTAATTTTTGAGAATTTCCCATTTATGTTGAGACCCATCACATAAGACATTGTGGGTAATTTAAAAGGATCTCATCTGGCGGCCTGACTCCCAGCATTTCCTATATATTACAATAAATCAAGGAAGTACTTTAGTACAGATTTCACTTGATGAGCGGTTCCCGTCTGGTGCCAGCACGCCGAGGCCTGAAAATTCAAAATGGCCCAGTCATAGGTGGGCTACACATGTATCTTAAAAGTGTGCCATTCACCAATTGTTTAATTGTCCATTAAAAAACACATGACCATCGTTATGAAATAGATATAAAAAAAATCCTGTTAGTGTAATTGACGTAGATTTCAAGAATCTTATAATATTTTCACAAAAAATAAAGTAAATGGTATTATTGCAAATATCCCAAGATTTTCAAAATCTTTGCATTTATTTTTATTTTTTTTTTGCAATTTTATCACGATATTCATGCAAAATATCCAAGCGACCCTTTCAAAAATTCAAGTGGTCTTTACTTAAACTTTCAAATCATTCACTAATTACATATAAATTTAAAATTTATTTATTAAAGTATAATATTTTTTTAGTATTTTATTTTCGGTGAGATTTTCCTGATAATATCCCAAGAACCACCACAAACATAAAAATCTCCTCAAAATGTGCCACTATGATTTCTCGCAGCAAGTCTGTTATCCAAACCTTCCAACCAAACAATATCCATGATATGATCTCCAACGCGGCATTGGAATAATTGACTATTTTAGCTTTAACCGTCCATTTGAGAGACACCAATTATATGGTTAGGATTATCCTATTAATGGGAGTTCAAGAGAATGCTCATATAAAGCGCTCCATAGGGCTTAAATGGTCTAGATTGACATATATGGATGACATATAATAATATTCTCGGGAATTTTGGACAATGTCGATTTGAATGACAGACGTGTTGATTTGATCGATGGCTTGTCTAGTCCTATTAATTCAATTGACAATTAGATAGATAGTGCGCGCGCATTTGCATTAGTGCAGGTTTTATTTCTAATTATGTATGAAAGTGCATAAATATGCTTTGTAATACGCTATTAAGATTAAGATGAAAGAACTTAGGACACAAATAAGGTTATGATATAATGGATTGATCGTCGCTTT
This sequence comes from Magnolia changhungtana, assembly GCA_030180095.1. Classification (NCBI taxonomy): domain Eukaryota; kingdom Viridiplantae; phylum Streptophyta; class Magnoliopsida; order Magnoliales; family Magnoliaceae; genus Magnolia; species Magnolia changhungtana. The sequence continues at coordinate 571,993 of JASAUF010000481.1, forward strand.
GTGCCGTGGTTTTTTTCTACGAGAGTTTTTCACATAAAAGTATTTGTGTTATCTGTGTTTGCTTGTTCTTTTCGTCTTTTATTATGTTTGATTCATTCTAGGGTTGCTTCCAAGCCCGTTAAGAGATTTTAGCACCCAACTGCTGCCACCACTCTTAGCTTTATTTTCGATGATGTAACAGTTAATGGCATTCCATCCCTATTTTTTCCTCGTGATTGCATAGAGTCTAACGACAATCCACCAGCAACCCTTGAATGAATAGGACCCACGTAGTTCCACCTAGCTTGTGGATGTAGGACCAGTTGAAATAGTTTTCCATTCAAGAAAATCTTGAACTATAACATTGGAGCAAAAGCAATGTTGACCGCAGAAAGGATAGACAATTTCCATCCTCTTGATTCAACATGGACTTTGATCAACGGATGAGATGTAAGATCATGGCTACTCTTTTTCCTCTTTCTTTCTTTTTCACTCTCTTATCTTTCTCATGAAAGGTAGTTTTTAGGGTGAAGAGACCCAAAAGCCCTTATGTGTGTATAATGAGTAAGCTAGTGAGAGTGAAATTAGCAAAAACTCACCAAAAGAAGAAGGCGGACCTTGAGGAAATAACATGAACTAACACGGAATGTCCTAAAAAATAATACCCTTTGTGAGAGCCTTTCCACAAAGGGAGCGGATTAGGTGAGACCCAGGCTTACCCAAGACGGTGCAACCCTTATGGTGGGGCCCACCTTGATGTATGTATTCTGTAACCATGCTATCCATCTGTTTTTCTGAGTCATTTTACGGCATTATGCAAAAAATGAAGCATATCTGATTATTGGGTGGACCACACCGTATGAAACAGTGGTGATTGATCATTAATGGGCCACAAAAGTTTTGGATCAAGCCGATGTTTGTTTTTTGTTTTTTGTTTTTTGTTTTTTTTTTTTAACTTCATCCAAGCTTATGTGACCTTATTAATAGGTTGGAAGGTAAATAAATACTACGGAAACATTAAGATGTGCCTTAAAAAGTTTTTAATGGTAAGGCTTTCAATCACCATTGTTTCTGTGGTATGGTCCACCTGATAATTAGAATTGCTTCATTTTTGGGATAATGCCCTAAATGATCTTAAAAACGTATTGACGGCATGGATACAAAATACATACATCGAGGGTGGGCCTCATGGTAAGGGCTGCACTATCCTAGGTGAGTCCGAGGTCTCACCTAATCCACTCCCTTCCACACAAGCCCCATGGAGCTCACACACTAGGGCTTGTAGTAAGTAGGTTAAGTAGAGGAGTGTGGAGAAGAAAATGGGAGGAAAATAACATTATATATACTCTATAATAAGCCTTAAATCTACAAGGTAAAAAATGTCTAAAACGATAATAAAACTGATAATATTGAGATTTTCTCTTATAACATCGTGAGCTTTTCATTACCCGAGTATTGAAAGTTCTCAAGTGTTACTGTGAGAATATAAATAGTATACATGTGTGTGGGAACATACATAGCATATCCTTAAACTCTTTAAATATATTACACACTTGTATGTACCCTTGGACTCACAAACACACACTCATATGCACCCATACATCATAGTGAACTCATGACCTTCATATATCCTAAAGTGATCAGTAGTTCATCAAACCAATCGTTCAATCAACTATTCATCACTAAATAAAGATATATGATTGTCCACTTTGAATTTGGACCATCTGATCATAGTAAACTAACTACCATAACTCCATATCCGCTTGTGTACATATCGAATCAAGATTTTGATTTGTTCATCATATTCATCACCTATGAATATGCTTAACATATCGTCAAAACTACTATCTAAGTAATTTTCACACGTGAATAAGTCACTTGAATCTAACAATATGCATACTTACCATGGATCGCTTTAAAACCCACTTTGTGCGTATTCCGTTTACGAAACCAATCATACAATAACCCGTATACATGATTAAATACCTAACCAACCAATTATTTTAATTAATCCATCATTTATCCATCTATCATATTCATATCCACCAAACGTGTCATCCAAATATTGAAATAAACTGATCGTTTCGAAGATTGGCTTATAGGTCAAGATTATCGGCTTATTTCTTTATTAGATGTATACAAGCATATTTGTAAGTCATGGAATGATATAGTCCATTAAACATGCAACTTAGTCATCCTGGAGAGATCATTATCCAAATTTAGTCAGTGGATAGAGCACAAAAACTGGCGGATCGTGGTCAAGTTTCACCTGGAACTGATGGTGTACGCTAAGTCTACAAAAGATGGAAGTTTCGATTAATAAGAGTGGAAAATTTGTAATATATGGAGTTGTTGTGTATAACATCTTTGTTCAATTTTGTTCTGAGAATTTCAAGAAGTTTTAACAGTGGGTATTTCACTGCCCATTATGCGGTTCCATCGAAGATTAGGATCTATTTCATATTTGGACCCATGGCCAAACATATAACAACCCTAAATTTTTATCCATATAAAATTTGATTTAATCATGATAAAATTTTAATTTTGTGATTAATAACAAAAAATAAGTCACTTAGCACACTAGTAAAAGCACTCTCAATGGAAGGAAGGTCAGAGGATCGATACCTAGAAAAAGAGCAAATGACAAAGAGAGTTTCATTGGAAAGTTCTATTTGATGTTTCTAAATTCTTTCTGTATAATGATTGATCTATACAATGAACGCCCACGTTTTGTGGAGCCAATGAACGATCCAAAGAATATGTGCCCTTAATTGACTGAAGAGGAACTTGCTTAATAACAGATTAATGCCTCTAAGTAAATGCATTAAATTGATTAAATATACTTGGTGTATGAGTCGCGGTATCAAATTCGGGTCTGAGATGCAAAAGGCCGAAGTTGAATCCAATGAGGATGGTATTGGCTATGGACATGGCAGGAAGCTCTACGTTGCTGATACAATCGCTAAATGCAATTGTTACCATGTTCATAGAGTACATGGTGAGGAGATGTTTATCTATTTTCGTCAAGTGGGGTGCAGGTTACACACAGCTAAAGTTTTTTGGAGGAACTTTCAGGAGCATGACAGCTGATGGTCTCTCTTACCTCTTCCAAAGGATCGGAGAGGTAGTAAGATTCATATGCAACTAGAGTCATTTGAGCAGGATGACATCCAGCATTCCAGCCCCCATCCAGCAAAAGAAGAAGACGACATCCAGCGTTCCAACCCCCATCCAGCAGAAGTGACTAAAAACAGGGATCTCGGGCGCACTCCAGCTGTTCGACAAAATGCTCTAGAGGAAAGATTAGTACAAGGAGTCATCAGGCGCGCACCAAATGCTTGACGAAATGAGGTAGAGAACATCCTTGTCAAGGTCAACATTCCATTTGAGGTTTAGCTCTGCCTGATCTGATAGAAACGATTGATGAAGCAACGATGTAGATTCAAAGAGGTAGAAAAACCGGGGTCCTAGTAGACAGTTAGAAATAGGCGTCGCAAGGATGAAGGATGTAGCCTGTTTGTTGGAAATCTACCATTTGGCATAGCAGCGGAAGACACCAAAAATAGATTCAGCCAATTTGGGAGCATCTCTGACGTCTTCATTCCAACATCTGGGAGAGGGAGGGGCTTTGCATTTGTTAGATTTCAAAAAATAGAGGACGCCCAATTAGCCATGGAAATGCTAAACAGACGTTTTCTAGGTAGACGCAGGATGCTGGTAAACACAACATTACAGAGATCGATAAATACCTCAGGCAATGAGAATAAGGTAAGAACAATCCCCAAACGAGAAGCAGACGAAAGGAAAGGGCGGAACCTTCACCAAAAACCCCACATTGTCGATTAGAGCAACCAACAATAGAGGACTCAATCTCAAAACTCCCAGTAGCGATTCCAGACCAAGACATATGCTGAGGCCCTCAAACCACCTCCCCCCCGACCAACCAAACAATCATCATCCCTACGTGGATATCTGATCAAGGAAAGGCCAACTTCAATTATGCTCCGGTAGGGGAAGTGCTAGAAACCGATGATGCAACATGCTCCATTCTAGAAGCCATACGTTCATCCACTTTTCACAACACTCAAGTAACGATCTTCAAAATATCGACATTAGCTTACATCCTAAAGTTCAACTCAAGAGAAGAAGTTATTGCATTCTCCAGAGATAGAAATCTCCATCAAAAGATGTCACTGGTAAACACTCGAATGTGGGGACCTGCAATAATGGTGTCAGGCAGGGGAACCTGGATTCTAATTGAGGGAATCCCTATCTACGCATGGAGTGAATTCACTATTGGACGAATTGCAGAACAGCTGGGAATTGTTATTGAGATTGGCAAAAACAATCTGGAAGGAACAAACCGATGGTATGCCAGGGTCAAAATCACACCCCACCATGATGCTCCTCTATTTAAAACGACCAAACTGCTAGTTAAAGGAAGAGAATTCCACATATCATCATACTTCGAAGCACCACATCAGTCAGGATTAAAGCTGCCAGGAAAAGACACATCCAAGACTTGCTTCAAAAAAGGAACCAAACAATGGGTAGTAAGGACATTTGCTAATATTCAGAATGAAAGCAAAGATGATGAGAGGGAAGAAAACACAACCCATGAGCAAGGGGCAGAAAATCAGCAGGAAAGCCTAGAACATGTTCGATCAAATGCCTCCCAGGCTATTCAATCGGTAAGTAAAGTTCAGCCCACAAGACACTATCCTATTCAAAGTCAAATAGCAGCAGACAACACTGGAATTCCTCAAGATGTGGATCATCAGACCCTGGACATGGTCCCACAACCTTGCTTTATGGATAGCTCGGAGCCACAAATGATCACGACAACATTCTATACTGTTGCTAATGACAACAGAAATCTCCAGGAAAGCAGATCAAGCTAGCTTCTTCTTCTAAATGACACATCAAGAAACAAACAAGCCATTACTTAGAACAACAATTAGGAGGGGCAACAACACCACAACAGCTTAGACAGGGGAGAATTTCAACACATCTAAGGTGCAACTCGATACCAAATAGTAGAAGTGGATCACCAGACCCTGGACATGGTCCAACAACCTCGCATTATGGCTAGCTTGGAGCCATGTATGACCACGACAACATTCTGTACTGCTCCTAATGAGAGCAGAAACCTCCAGGAAATCAAATCAAGCCAGCTTCTTCTCCTAAATGACACACTAAGAAATAGTCAGGCCAACACTCAGAACAACAATCAGGAGAAGCAGCAACATCACACCAGTCTAAACAGGGGAGAATATCAACACACCCAAGATGAAACTCGATACCAGACACCTCTTGGACAAAACCACTGCCTTCCCTCCAATGTTCTTCAATGGACCACGCCAGATGTGAGGGTGGCATGGAAGGATGGCTCTCAGGTGTCCAACAGCTGTTCAAGCAAGGCTAAACAGGAGCTATTGCCAAAACTACAATAGAACAAAATGAGAAGAAGGCACAGAGGAATGAAGATAGGCAGATTATCAACTCAGCAACATCACTGGATAGGGAAATAGTGACCATCACTAGAAATACCTGCAGGGGAAAAGAAACAAGAGACGAAACTACCAAAAAGAAAGGGCCTGCAGAAGATGGCTAGGAACATCAAAGAGGAAAAAAGAAAGACAAGAATCAAGAAGCCCTGACTCTATGGGTGGATATACAAGGAAAGGCAAATTCTCTAGATGCAAACAATAAAGAATCCAGCAGCAGTTCAGGGGACGATGGATCAGACACAATAACTGATATCAGAAGGAAAAGCACACTAAAAGTAAACCTCACCAAGAATAAAAGGCAGAGACTGAAAGGCTTGCAAAGAAGGGCTGAGCACAAGGGATGGGTTACTGATGACTAGTATCCTATCTTGGAGTGTAAGAGGGGGGTAGGCAATGTGCAAACTACTCTTCATCTGAGAAGTTTAGTTAAAAAAACACAATGTGGCGATTTTGCTGCTACAAGAATCGATGATCAGGGAGTCTAAGCGAACTGCGTTGGCTACTAAGTTAGGATTCCAAATTCATATTGCAGAGGAAGCAAGAGAAAGCAGAATCTGGATCCCGATCAAAAGTCATATCTAAATCCAAACCATCCACGCAACAAGACAATGTACCTCTATCAAGATCTCTACAGACAACCTTCCACCTCACAGTGATATCTGCAAGCTTTTTGAGGGAGCAGAGAAAGAGCCTATGGGAAGAGATGAGAAATATCTCTATCACCACAACGGGTCCTTGGCTGGTAGCTGGAGATTTCAATGCAACAATCAGCCCAGATGAAAGATGCATAGGACCTATCCTGATGACCAGATCAATGACTGACTTCCAGGATGTGATAAATGACACAGGGCTGATGGATGCAAGTTTCTCATGTTTCGCTTTCACTTGGTGCAACAATAGATCGGGTACAGGGTAAAGATGGGCTAGATTAGACAGGCACTAATCAACTCTGAATGGATGAGAGCTATTCCAGGTTTCAAGGTTGATCACCTTACAAGATCACACTCTGACCACTCCCCCATGCTGCTCAGCTTTAAAGATGAATCGGAAAAATTTCCATGCCCATTCAAATTTCAAAGAATGTAGACTGATCACGATGAATTCATGACGGTGGTTAAGGAGAGTTGGGAAAAAGAGATTGCAGCAACTCCAATGTTCAACGTCCTCATCAAGGTGAAGAACCTCAAAGCAGTGCTGAAAATTCGAAACAAAGAAGTATTTGGATACGTTAACAAGAACGTACAAAAGGCAGAGGAAGAGGTGACGAAAGCTGAGTTTAATCTCCTAAACTCCTAATCAGATGACAATATTCACATGTTGAACCAAGCCGAGACCAAGCTAACAAAAGCTCAACTTCAAGAGGAAATATTGTGGAAGCAAAAAATGCAGGATCACATGGTGTAACGCCCTGTGTTTTCAAGACTCGAGTATATAACCCATTTCCCAAAAACCCGAGTGTTAGCTTATAAAATCAGTGTAAATTTGAACCGTTTATCATTAATCAGAGTTAACAGCAACGAAGCTAGATTAAACCATGCATTGTATAAAACATTCTGATCATTATAAAATTCCAAATGTAGTGCCCATATAGGACTTATACAATCCCAAATACAAAGTTCATTAATAACAAAAACCAGAAACCTATCATGTAATGGTTGAACTCAATATGGGCCGCAAGGACCCCACCTAGCTCCCCAGATAACTGATCTGCTCTAGCGACCCAATGAATGTCATCGATTCTCTCTACACCTGCATCAACTGTTACGGTTTAATAGCGTCAATGGCCATCGCAGTAACGAACACCGTCTAAGATTACACACTTATCATTCATAATCCAATATAGATCGCAAGTCATGAAAATGGATATATTAAACAGAGCACTTCATAATCATAAACATATACTCAAAAACTTAGCAAATCAACAGAATCTCATCATAAGCAAAATATAATAGCAATCGCAATATAAACGAATACATCCAGAAAATCAAACACCCAATCATACGACTTTCTATTGCACTCGAAGTCACACTGTACGTGAACTCCGTAAGATGGCTAGAAAATTGATAAGTGAGCTTCAACTCCACCTAGAAATCATGGTACAAGTGAAATTCGTAAGGTAAATAGAAAATTAACCTTTAAACTTCTACTTCACCCGAGAAGCCTTTCGTACGTGAACTTCGCAAGATGACTAAAAAATCGATAAGCGAACTTCAGCTCCACCCGAAAATCATGGTGCGACTGAACTCTACAAGATGAAGAGACAATCAATATACAAACTCTAGACCACCCGGTAAGCATATCGTACGTGAACACCACAAGATGACTAGAAAATCGATAAGCGAACTTCAGGTCTACCTGAAAATCATGGTACGATTGAACATCGCAAGATGGCTAGGAAACCAACATACAAACATGTACTTCATCTGGAAATCATATCGTACGTGAACACCGCAAGATGGCTAAGAAATTGCTAAGCGAACACTTGCTCCACCCGAAAATCATGGTACGACTGAATACCGCAAGATGAAGAGACAAACAACACACAAACTCTAGATCACCCGAAAATCATATAGTATGTGGACACCGTAAGATGACTAGAAAATCGCTAAGCGAACACCCGCTCCACCTGAAAATCATGATACGACTGAACACCTCAAGATGGCTAGGAAACCAACAAGATATGCAAATATAACCATCAAGCCAAAAAGGGCACCAACGACTCATCAAAGCCACGAAGGGCAAATAAACGATCCAAGCCACATAGGGCGAGTATGCGGTCCAAGCCATGTAAGGCAAAGTGTGATATATGGACCACAAGCTGGTGAGTTTGGGACAGGTTTATTCATTACATCATTCAACCACAATGGCAAACATACAATTAATTAACAATGTATAACTCAAGATAGCATGTTATCATCAATCATCTATGCTTACTGTAGTTAAAGAGATATATTCATTATCTAACTCAGGAATCAGGTGCGCAACATATTAACATATTCACATATCAAGTTAAGTAGCTCAATCAAGTAACTTAGGAAATACTAAATGGAAGGGATTAAGGCAACACCTATGATTAGATCAATGAATTTAAGTGGGATGCTTAAAGGTTAAGTCCTCACCTTACGTGTCGAGTCGCTCATTAGTATCGCTAGGGAACACAGGTGTCATTAGAACCAAATCCTACTATACATTCTAAAATTCTACGATTAGAACCAAGCTTAACATACTATTTATGGTTTAAAGTCCCAACCTAAGGTCTAAACTACTTAGATTTAGGGTTTCATCCTTAGGTTTTATAACCCTAGTTGGTGTGCAATTGATTTTAGTGTTAATTTAATAATTATAAAATATTTACTAACATTAGTGTTATGGTTAATATTTGTTAATAATCATTATGATGATAATTAATATTATGGTCTACTATTTATGATAAGACAATACATTAGTATTTAATAATGATATCATTTTAATTTCTTGTACATATGATAACTATCATTAGGATAGATAATTTACTAATGGCTATGCATCATAATATTTAACAATCCTAATAATGATGAAAATGGTAACAATGTTAATTGAATAATAATTGTCAACATTAGTGTTATAATTCATATTAGCTAATGTAGCAAAAATAGTCAGAGGGTAATGAATGGTGTGGTCTATTATAAGATAATGTCTATGAATGATAGGTAAATGCTAATATTTAACATCTAATGGTCGTAAATTGCTTATAAAAATTAATATTAGCATACATAACCTGTCAATGGCTAAAAAAAATTAATAATCAAAATAGCTATAATATCACTAATTATAATGATAAAGCAAATGATTAACTTTGGGAGAGAAAGCTGGCTTACAGCAGTTGACTTGGTAGCTCGACTTGATGCATCTGAGCTGGCTCAACTCCATGTGCAGCTCGATCGAGTCAAACCTTGGATTTATGTTGCTTGACAACTTCAAAGCTTAGAGTAGGTCAGGCCCACACTCAACCTAACTCCACCGAGTTGACTAGCGGGTGCAACCCAAAGTCCCAAATCTCTCTCTTTCCTCTTCCTTCCTTTCTCTCTCTCTCTCTCCCTTTTTCTCTCTTTCTTCTCTTTTTCTTTCTTTTCTTATTTTCTTCCTTGCTGGAATCCCAGCTAGGCTTAGACTAGGCCCAATTTCAACCTGACTCGGCTGGACGTCCCAGCTTTAGCCGAGTCAACTTGACCTCCTCTCTCTCTTTTCTTCCCTCTTTCCCTCTTCCTTTCTTCCTCTTATTCTCACTCTTCTTCTTCTGCTAGCACTCACAGCAACATTCCCAGCCTAAAATGGGGCTTCCAACCCAGCTGAGTACCGGACTGAGTCAGGTCAACAGGTCGGCTTGACTTGCCACCATCTCTCTCCCTCCCTCTGCCCTTTCTCTCATTCTCTCTTTCTCCTCTGTTCTTCCCCTCTCCTTTCTTTCTGGCATGTCCAGTGAGATCGCTGGACCAAGACCCAACCGGTACTCACACTAGTGAGTCGACGACTCGCCGGACTTGACCACAGCCGCACACCCCCTTCTCCTTCTCTCTTCTTCTCTTTCCTTCCTGTTTCCCTTCTTCTTCTTCTTTTCTGGCTAGAAGTAACTCCAACCTGACCGAAACCCATCATGAATCGGTGCGACTCAGTGTGGTGCGGCTCAACTTCGAACGAGGAAGAAGAAGCGACTCTCATGAAAGGTTGCGAACGGGGGCGCATTCTTAAGATCTGATTCTTTCGGATGCTTAAGTTTGGTCGTGGGGAGCTCCTGGAATGGAGGGATCGAAGCTTGGAGGGGTTTTGACTGGTGTTTTCAAGCAAATAGGAAGACGACCGAGACTTCTCGAGTAGCCGCAAGAAACGGGATAGAATCCCACTGCTGCTTGATCACCCTCCTTTATGGCTTATCTTAGCTTCTCCAGACTGTTGGATGAGAACGAACAGTCTGGATTGATTTAAGTATCCGATTTCTAAACAAAACGGCTAATGGAAACTATTTTGGCATCAGCTTTCCAATGGAAAACTCTGCTTCTCGTGAACAGTGAGTGGACAGTCAAGATTACTTCATTTCAGACGGTCTAGATGAGCCTTTGTTGGCTCACGCGGATCGTCAACGTGTAAAGGCAAGAAACACACTTTCCGTTTTCGAAAAGTGGTTGCACACGGTACTCTTGCACCTGCGTTTGTGGACGCACGTGTGATCCAAAGGGTAGTCTGAACATGGTCCTCGTAGGCTTCCATTCTCCTACAAAATGGACGGATCGGATCATCGAGGCGTCCTTCGATGGTGGGCCACAAACGGTGAGAATGGACGGTGTTCTCGGTCTCTGTCAGGTGGAAAGGAAGGAGAAATCCCCCTTTTTCTGGGCAAACATGGGTCAGCTCATGCTGACCGGCCTGGCTCATTTGGTGCACAGCAAACGTGCACCAACAGCGTATATGCACTCCATTAAATGGGGTCCACCGTGATGTTTGCGACAGATCCACTCCCCCCATTCCTCTTGGTGGGCCCTGTCTTAGCCTTTGACCAAGGATGGGGTAAATCCAAGGTCTGATGGTCAGATCACCTCGAGGTTAAACACCGACAGTTGAAAAAGGGTCCTAGGGACCTAAATATAGGGTAATTCTAAGTTTCAGGCGGGCAACAACACATTTGATCAATTCATCGTACAAATGCTCATTAGTTTCTGTTCAAACACGTAACGTAGATGCGTATTGGTTATGACATCAGGTGGGGTCCCTTGTGATGTCCTTTCGGGGGATCCATTCCGTTTATCCGGTTTGTTACATCAATTGAGGACACTCTGTTGAAAACGGAGTAGTTTAGTTAATCAAGTGGACTGCACGGTCCCACCGAGTAGCGAGAATACTCACTGTTAAAACTTAAATTGTAACTCTCGTCAACAATGCCATGCATGTGGTGTTACCTTATTTACAATTCTACCCCTTTTCTTTTTTAAAACTTTTGTCATTCGTAACTCATGAGTCTACCGTCCAAATGTGATGAAATTTGACAGGTGATTTTTAATTTTCGCGCTCTTTCCGTCACCCAAATTTGAGCCCTGATCTCTCAAGGATGACTAAGATTCTCTTTTAATGGCTAATATATTTCAAAATTCTAAAATAATATTTGTACTCCACTGATTGACAAGTTACCGGGCAGTTTGGACCTAAACCCTAAGATCTTCATGATGATTGGTTTACCATGATGTTTACATGGCTCGTTTGGCGGATCCAAACATGATGGATGGTCAGATGACTTATTAATAATAAGGAGACTTGATGGTTAGCACTCTGGCCATGTATGTTAGTGGATGTACGGTCAGTTCCGTAAATGGATGGTTAACGCTCTGGTCATAAGGTGTGTTTCTGGAGTGATTAGGGTATGACACGTATACTATTAGATTCGAGTGACTTATTCAAATGTGTAAGTTCCTCAGATTATAATTCTAATGGTGAGTTAAGCATATTCATGTGGGGTGAATAAGATGAACGGGTCAGAATCTCGATTTCATAAGTGTACGGATGGATGTAGAGGCCAAGTGGCTGATTTACTACGATCTAAGGGCTGAAATTTGATGTGTATGGTTAATTTATGATAATTAGGCTTGATATAAAATTTCACATGAAATGGATTATGAAAACTATGTGATCTAGAATTCAGGGGTCTATATTAATGACATTTTCGTAATTATTGCTGATCTAAGAGTTTTGTGAAATCTAATGGTTTTACATGGTCCTATACCCATTTCTAAACAATTCTTACAAAAGGACTTGCATCTAACTCATTATAGGTAAAGAGTTATTCACCAATTTAGTCGAGGAAAAGTACGCATATCAGACCACATGATCAACGGTCGGATGACTTGATTTATGGATGAAGATTATTCTTAATTGGTCTGATTCATATTAGAGGATGGATGTAGGGATAGGTTGGCTACATAGGTGCCGTATATGTATACATAATAGGTTAAATTCATGGTAACACTCGAATACTAAAAGTGCGGGGTGTTACACATGGCTAGAAGAAGGAGATAGAAATACAAGATTCTTCCATGACACAGTTCTAGATAAACAGAGGAGATTGGCTATCAAGAAAATGAAAAAGGTCACGGGTGAAACTGTTGAAACAATAGAAGACAATGGAGAAAAGGCTGAGCGGTATTTCAAAGATCGATTTGCTACCGAAAATAGCAACATGGAGGAGGACATATTCAATTGCATCCACAACATGGTGACAAATCAGATGAATACATGCCTATTGAGGCCATTAACCTTGGAGGAAGTGAAAGATGCAACCACGTCTATTCCGATTGATAGTGCGCCAGGCCCGGAAGGATTCGAGGGAGCCTTCTTTTCCTCATGTTAGGATGTGATAGGAAAAGATATTTTTACGCAGCCAAAGACTTCCTAAAAGGAAGTCCGATACCTAGAGCATTCTAATGCACATAAATTTATCTCATTCCTAATAAAAAGAATTTGGAATACATTACAGATTATAAGCCGATCAGCCTATACAATTGCATTATGAAGATATTCTCCAAGATCATCGCATCTAGGCTGGCCAACATCCTCCCCACCATCATATCAAAAGAGCAAGGAGCTTTCGTTAAAGGCAGATCGATAGCAGAGAACATTTCCATAGCTAGAGAGATTGGTCATGAAATTGATTAAAAGGTTTATGGGGGCAACCTAATCATCAAACTCGATATGGAAAAAGCTTATGATCGATTGGAATGAAATTTCATAACTCAGGTTCTACAGAAATTCGGGTTTGATAATAGATGAATTTCTCAAATACAACATTGCTAGAAAGGTGCATGGTTTACTATCCTCATCAATGGGAGAGGTTTTGGCTTCTTTAAATCAAGCAGAGCTCTAAGACAGGGAGACCCGTTATCGCCGTCAATCTTCGTCCTTGCGGCAGAAGTATTCAGCAGAGGCATCCACAACCTATTCACATTCGGGACCTGTCTTCCATATAAAATTCCCTAAATGTGCCCCACAATCACCCACCTTTTTTCGCTGATGATGCTATATTATTTTTAACGGTAGACTTTCTAACATGCGTGCTCTCCTCAACTTCTTCATGACTATGAAAATGCTTCAAGCCAGAAGGTTAATGCTTCTAAAACTTCCTTCATCACCCCGAAGAAGACATTGATAAGTAAAGCGCGAAGAATCGGCTAACTCACAGGGTCAGACAGATGTCATTTTCGATCGTGTGCTTGTGAGTCCCCTTGACAAAAGGCAGAATCTGCAGCCCACTTCTTCACCACCTCGTCCAGAAGATCTCTAGTAAGATTGAAGGATGGAAGGCCAAGCTCCTTAACCCAGCAGCAAAATTGGTCTTGATCAAGCACGTCCTTACAAGCATCCCTGTTCACACGTTCTCTGCTATTAATATCCCAAAATTAGTCAGCAACATGCTGGAGTGTTTGCAAACTTGGAGCAATTCAGATGTTGGAAATAAGAGACACTGACTCAAATGGTCGAGGTTATGTGTACTAGTCTAGGAGGGAGGTCTTGGAATTAGGATATTAGAAGATATAATGCAAGCATTTAGAGTCAAAATGGGGTGGTAACTAATATAGGGAACGTCGTTGTGGGCCACCCTCATCCTAGCCAAATATTTTCAGAAGCTAGTAACTAATAGAGGAGAGATCGGTAAGCAAACTCATGTGAATGGAAGGACATATTCAGACTTCTACCTTTCGCCATCTATCACTCTAGATGGCTCGTAGGAGAGGGTAAGATTAGTTTTTGGAATTAGAACTGGTCAGGTAATGGAATGCTCACTGGAGCTGCAGTGGGTACAATTCCGCAACAAATGAAGAACCCCATGGTCAAGGACTTCAACTCCCAATCTGGCAGCAGCCTAACAGATATCCACAACATCATCACTCCAGCAGCCCAACGGACCATATCAGAAAGCGTTGTTGCACTGTCAAACAGAGAAGACAAGCTCATTAGGGATCTCTTGGCTTTAGGTAAATTCTCATTAAAGTCTGCATGGAATGGAACTACACAGCAACAGCCCGAACTCCAATGGACCAAATGGGCTTGGAACAGATTTCTCCCACCGAAAGTAGCCATTTTCGTCTGGAAGACAATGCGCAAAGCTGTCCTGGTTGACGCAGCAGTGAAGAAATGTGGAGTTTCAATGGCCTCCAAATGTGAATGTTGTAACAATGATAAGATCAGTCAATCCACGTCCCAGACCACTGCCATCAACTCTGCTCAAATGGGACTGAGATCATGGCCAATGGCCCTTTATACTCCCAATTAGATCTCTTAAATGATGGGTTTTTTGACCCGTCGTCGACCGGTCGTGAGCCCTGCTCGACTGGTCGAAGGCTGGTTTCGACCAGTCGAAGGAGTCGAGTCGTGGCACGACTCAAAGTCCAGCGACTATGGACTATTTTTCTTCGGGGTGCTCGACCAGTCGAAGGAGGTGCTCAACCAGTCGAAAGTGGCTCTCACCGGTCGTGGACTCAGTTCGACCAGTCGAGGTTACGTAGATTCGTTCCGCGATTTTGCGCGGATTTCGTGTCGCAAGTCCTTTCGCAACTGGGATGCGGAAGAGAGTTTCTTAAAACTATAAATAGGAGTTCCTAAGGTTTTCTAGGTATGATAAGAGGGTTTCCTAAAACTTTACAAGAGATTTGATAAAGGGTTTAGGGCTATCAAAGGTGAGAGAGAAGGAGAAAGAGAGAGAGAGATGAAGCTTATAGAAAAGAGGTTCTTCTCGTGGAGGTTATCTACTATGCAATCTATATCTCAGCGCTTCTATGTCCTCGTAATCGGTTAGATCTCTCCGTTTTCTCTATTTCTCTTATTGTTTATCCACTTCTGCGTAAGTGAAGAAGTTCGTAACGTTCTACTTCATAGTGGATTGTTGATCTGGACGAGGTCCCGTGGTTTTTACCTCTTTAAGGGTTTTCCACGTAAAATTCTCGTGTGGTATGTGATTGATGCATTGATTGTTTTCATTGCTTTATTATCCATAATTCTGGTTTGTTCTGGAGGGCTAGATCCTAAGGTTTTGTGCAAGGCCCCCAACAAAGTGGTATCAGAGCTAAGTTCATTGAACGGGTAGGATCGGTTTTGAATTATGGAAGGTGGCTCATCAAGGATGATCAACCTCAATGGTTCTAACTGGACCATATGGAAGGCTAAGATGGAGGACTTGCTTTATTGCAAGGACCTATATTCTCCAATTTTAGGCATATCAGCAAAATCTAAGGATATGACTGATGATGATTGGAAGAAGATGGACTGAAAGGCGGTGGGGTTTGTTAGACAATGGCTGGATGATTCAGTATTCCACCATATGTCTACAGAAACCTCAGCCGCTAGCCTATGGTT
Organism: Magnolia changhungtana; assembly: GCA_030180095.1. Classification (NCBI taxonomy): domain Eukaryota; kingdom Viridiplantae; phylum Streptophyta; class Magnoliopsida; order Magnoliales; family Magnoliaceae; genus Magnolia; species Magnolia changhungtana. The sequence goes on from JASAUF010000481.1 coordinate 587,853, forward strand.
GAAATTACAAGGGTTGTATGAGAGGAAGACAGCCGGTAATAAAAATTTTCTAATAAGGCGACTTGTGAATCTTAAGTTCAAGGATGGTGGTTCTGTGGCCGAGCCCATGAATGAGGTCGGCAATATAGTGAACCAATGAAGATGGTCCTTGATGATGAATTGTAGGCTTTACTATTGCTTAGTTCATTGCCTGACAGTTGGGAGACATTGGTGGTGTCTCTAAGTAACTTCGTGCCAGACAAAAAGATATCCATGGAATAGGTAACCAGTTGTCTCTTCAATGAGGAGACAAGGAGGAAGTCTGAGGAGTCTACTCAGCAAGAGGCCCTTGTGACACAGGAATGGGGGAGAGGAAAGAACAGGAAGGGCGGGAAGGCCCGAGATAAATCAAGAGGCAAGTCGAGTAACTGGAAAGATGTTGATTGTTGGAATTGTGGCAAGAAGGGCCACTACAAGCATGAATGTCGTGGTAAGAAAAATAACAAGAAGGGAAAAGGGAAGGAAGATGAATCAGATTCTACTGCGATCGCTTTAAATGGCGACGTTGTAGTTATTCTTTCTGCAGATCATGATGTATGTCTCAAGGCTCCGAGTCAGACACCGACCGGGTGATAGATTCGGGAGCTTCTTTTCATGCGACTCCACACAGGGACTCCTTCACAAGCTACAAGTCAGGTGACTATAGGACTGTGAAGATGAGAAATTCTGGCGTATCAAAAATCGTGGGAGTCGGTGATATTTGTGTGAAAACTGATGTGAGCTGCACATTGGTTCTCAGGGATGTGAGACATATCTCAAACCTTCGCCTCAACTTGATGTCGACGGGAAGGCTGGATGATGATGGTTATGAAATCCGGTTTGCTGGTGGGCGATGGAAGCTCATCAAGGGTTCATTGATCGTGGCCAGAGGAAAGAAGTGTTGTACCATTTACAAGGTAAGTATTAGTATATGCAAGGGTGGGTTGAACATAGCGGAAGATTCAGCTATTGACATGTGGCGCAGGCGTCTGGGCCACATGAGTAAAAAAGGGCTTCAGGTACTAGAAAAGAAGCGGCTCCTTTCAGACATGACAGGTACACCTCTCAAAACCTGTCTTGATTGTTTATCAGGAAAACAACATAGAGTTTCATTTGTTAAATCTACTTCTTATGTTAATAAAGTACATGCATTAGATTTGGTTTATTATGATGTTTGTGGTCCTATGAGGACAAAAACCTTGGGTGGGGCATTGTATTTTGTTACTTTTATAGATGATGCATCTAGGAGGGTTTGGGTTTATGCTTTGAAATTCAAGGATGAGGTCTTTGGTGTGTTTAAATTGTTTCATGCTATGGTCGAGAGAGAGGCAGGTAGACCATTGAAGTGCATCCGTACTGACAATGGTGGTGAATACATTGGCGACTTTCATGAGTACTGTAAGTCCCTGGGTATACGGCATGAACATGCGGTTCCTAAGACCCCCCAGTATAATGGTGTAGCTAAGCGAATGAATCGCACCATTGTTGAGAGAATCAGATGAATGTTATCCCATGCGAAATTACCCAAGACGTTCTGGGGAAAAGCAATGCACACAGCAGTGTATTTGATAAACAGGTCTCCATCAGCCCCATTGAATGGAGAAGTACCTGAGAACGCGTGGACTGGACATGATCCATCGTACAGTCATCTCAGAGTGTTTAGATGCAGGGCATCCGTTCACGTACCAAAGAACGAGAGGTCTAAGCTCGATATGAAGATCAGACAGTGTATGTTCTTAGGGTACGCTGATGAAAAATTTAGTTACAGATTGTGTGATCCGACCGAGAGGAAGCTCGTCAGAGCAGAGATGTGGTTTTCTTTGAAGATCAGTGTATAGAAGACATTGGTAAGCCAGAGAAGAACTAGCCTAGTTCAGGTGAGCTAGAGGACATGGATCCGGTTACTCCTTCCATGGTGCCTGATGACAGGAGAGTACAGTAAGGTGTAGAGGACGAGGGAGTTCCTTCAGAAGATGGACCAGGGGAGCAGCCCCCACTTGATCCACCTGTTGAGCCACAGGTGAGGAGGTCATCTAGGGATAGCCAGCCATTCAAGAGGTACTCGCCACATGAGTACATTATGCTGACTGATGGGGGAGAGCCAGAAGATTATTCTAAGGCCCTAGCCGACGAGCATAAGGGGGAGTGATTGAAAGCTATGCAAGAGGAGATGGAATCCTTGCATAAAAATCACACCTATGATATGGTGAAACTGCCTAAGGGCAAGAAAGCTCTGAGCAACAAGTGGGTGTTCAGAAAGAAGATTGAGCAGAAGAATTCACAGACGAGGTTCAAGGCCAGACTTGTGGTGAAAGGGTTTGGTCAGAGGAAAGGCATAGACTTCGAGGAAATATTCTCACCAGTGGTGAAGATGACATCCATACGGGTGTTGCTTGGGTTGGCGGCTAACATAGATCTGGAGATAGAGCAGTTAGATGTTAAAACTGTCTTTCTCCATGGTGACATGGAAGAAGAGATCTACATGCACCAACCAGAGGGGTTCGAAGTCAAGGGCAAAGAGCATATGGTGTGTAGGCTGAGGAAGAGCTTGTATGGGCTGAAACAAGCTCCACGACAATGGTACAAGAAGTTCGACTCGCTCATGTTGAAACATGAGTATGACAGAACAGAGTCAGACCACTGTGTGTTCACGCGCAAGTTCTCAGATGGTGATTTCTTAGTTCTGCTATTATACGTTGATGACATGCTCATCATGGGAAAAGACATCAAGAAGATCGACAGGCTGAAACAGGATTGGACAAGTCTTTTGCGATAAAAGACTTGGACCTGACTAAACAGATCATAGGAATGGAGATAACCTGTGACAGAAGCAGCAGGAAGCTCTGGCTGTCACAAGAGCGGTATATTGAGAAAGTCCTGGTGCGGTTCAATATGAATGCAGCGAAGCCAATCAGTACTCCACTGGATGGTCACTTTAGATTGAGCGATGAGTAGTGTCCCAAGACGAAGGCAGAGGTGAAAAAGATGCAGAAGATACTTTACGCGTCAGCGGTAGGAAGTTTGATGTATGCTATAGTGTGTACACGCCCAGACATAGTATATGCGGTTGGTGTTGTCAGCCGGTATCTTGCCAATCCTGGCAAAGAACATTGGGCAACAATGAAGTGGATACTGCGGTATCTAAGAGGCTCATCCAGGTTGAGCCTATGTTATGGTGACGGTAAACCTGTGTTAGTGGGCTACACAGATGCAGATATGACAGGTGACATAGACTCTAGGAAGTCTACATCGGGGTTCATGTTCACGTTTATAGGGGAGCAGTTTCTTGGCAGAGCAAGATATAGAAGGTCGTAGCATTGTCGACGACAGAAGCCGAGTACATTGCAGTCACAGAAGCATGTAAAGAGATGCTTTGGATGAAAAGGTTTATACAGGAACTTAGCCTAAAGCAGGATGAGCACGTGGTCTATTGAGATTGTCAAAGTGCTATACACTTGAGCAAGAATCGAAGTCAGCATTCCAAGTCGAAGCACATAGAGATTCGGTATCACTAGATCAGGGATATTTTAGAACAAAAGGTGTTACAGCTTGAGAAGGTCCACACGGAAAATAATGGGTCGGACACGATGACCAAGGCTTTGCTCAAGGGCAAGTTTGAAGTTTGTAGAAACCTGGCTGGCTTGAAGAAGGTAGATCCCTCCTAGGTCAAAAAGGGGGAGATTTGATGGGTTTTTTGACCCGTCATCGACCGGTCGTGGCTCGACCGGTCGAAAGCTGGTTTCGACCAGTCGAAGGAGTCGAGTCGTGGCACGACTCAAAGTCCAGCGACTGTAGACTATTTTTCTCTGGGGTGCTCGACCAATCAAAGGAGGTGCTCGACCGGTCGAAAGTGGCTCTCGACCGGTCGTGGACTCGGTTTGGCCAGTCGAGGTTACGCAGATTCGTTTCGCGATTTTGCACGGATTTCGTGTCGCAAGTCCTTTCGCAACTGGGATGCGGAAGGGAGTTTCCTAAAACTATAAATAGGAGTTCCTAGGGTTTTTTAGGTACGACAAGAGGGTTTCCTAAAGCTTTACAAGGAATTTGCTAAAGGGTTTAGGGTTATCAAAGGTGAGAGAGAAGGAGAAAGAGAGAGAGAGGAAGCTTATAGAAGGGAGGTTCTGCTCGTGGAGGTTATCTACTGTGTAATCTATATCTCAGCACTTCTATGTCCTCGTAATCGGTTAGATCTCTCCGTTTTCTCTATTTCTCTTATTGTTTATCCACTCCTGCATGAGTGAAGAAGTTTGTAACGTTTTACTTCATAGTGGATTGTTGATCTGGACGAGGTCCCGTGGTTTTTACCTCTTTAAGGATTTTCCACGCAAAATTCTCTTGTGTGGTGTGTGATTGATGCATTGATTGTTTTCATTGCTTTATTATCCATAATTCTAGTTTGTTCTGGAGGGCTAGATCCTAAGGTTTTGTGCAAGGTCCCCAACATTAAATGGGCCGGCAAGCTACGACTTCTCTCAGCATAGAAGAATTCCAAATAAGGGACAACAACCCCTTCCCGATCCAGCGCAGCTGTAAGGTGTCCAAAATCCAACATGGAAGGAGGAGAACCTCAACCACCTCTTTTGTCATGGGTGTGTAGCGGAAAAGGTTTGGACCCACTTTACTCAATTGTTTGATATTCCATCAATTCCAAACCAATCAGTTCAACAAAGGATAATGCATTGGACATCCAAGGAAAATCGAACGTCCAGAATCAGTCATCTAACTGGTTTAGTCCCATGTTTCATAATCTAGGAGATTTGGTTAAACAGAAATGAAGCGAGATTTGAAGGCCACACGATGTCAGTTAAACACATTGTAGCGAAGCTTTCTCGTTGGCTGAGAGATGTAGGATCCTCTATGCTAGAGACGGATATGAATTCTCTATCAGATAGTACTGTCATTATCCAAGCTTTAAAGATGGAAAGAAATTCTACACCTTCCACAAGCAAATCCCTCATTGTCGGTGGATAAAATCGCAGGGAGCTTGGTTGGAATTGAACATTGATGGCTCGTCAAGAGGAAATCCAGGCGAGAGCGGAGGAGGAGGAGTTTGTAGGGTCCACTCAGGGAAGGTTATCTTTGCATTTCACAAATATTATGGGATTAGTTCGAACACGATGGCAGAAGCTCAAGCTATGCTAGACGGGATAGACTACTGCTATTCCCTGGGTCTTGTCAATATCATAGTTGAATCTGATTCTAAGCTCATTGTGGATGTGGCTAAGGACCCCTCAGCCCCTAATCCTTGGAACATTGGTATAGAATGGGAGTCATCCACCATAAACGCCATATCCTAAACCTTTTCTTCAATCACACTTTCCGCGAGGGTAATGCGGTGGCGGATGCTTTGGCAAGAATGGCTAGCGAAGGATGCTCCGACAAACTCTACTGATGCCGAGATGAACTCCCGAGGCTAATTAGAGGCGCTTTGGTTCTGGATAAGGCCGGTCTAGGATCCATTAGGTGCTCTTGATGAGGATCTCAATATTCAAATAGCCTCATAGACAATCTTCTAATAGCCTCAAAGACAAGTTCTGATGTTTTTTTTACTTTTGAGGGGAGGGCCTCTGGGATGCTTTCATCCTATCTTAGTGTCTAGCATACATTGTATTTATATGATAGGTGCGGTCCAAAATCTTTTTGTTGGGACCACGCGAAAGGTAATAAATTTTTTCATATCAATGAAATCACTGTGGCTTGAGCCCACTTTCTTTTTTTTTTTTTTTTAAATAAAAAATAAAAAATAAAATAATTTTTTTTATCATCCGTCACAAAGTCATGACCATTGGGAGATGAAGTTGTTGGGCCATTTTTACCCCCACTTTTGGTCCTTTTGTCCTGACTTCTTTGTGCGGTCTGTAAAGTTATCTGCAACTTGTTCTACATCAACGTGCTCCACAGTGGCCACATCCACCGTACAAACCAGCCACTGGCAATGGGTCAGATTGACAGAGTGATATATTAATCTGTGCTGTCCATCTGATTTATATATCATGGATGGACCTGTTTCAAAAGTCTTTTGACCTCAGCGTTGAAACGAGGTATCGTCACTCAGTCTACCACTTGACCTATGGATTAGGGTGTGTTTCAAAATTCACACCTACAGGTCAATCCTATATCCATCAGACCATTTTTTGTTTCCCGCCGTTGATTTTAAGGCCACTGATCAGATGGGTAGGGCATCCGATCTGTGTGCATTTTGACCCATTTTCTATCCATGTTTGGGACAGCTAGATGGACGGCCCCAAATGGTTTGTTACTCTCCACGTGAACCGTCGAGCGACTGCAGAGCGGGAAGAACTGGACTATGGTAGAAGCATCTCACTACAGTCGTGACCCTTTCAGCGGGCCTCTCTGAATGGTCTATGTTTGAAGATCACACTTGTCAAACAGTCATATCCATCTCTTTCTTTTTGCAATTTTGGTACTTGACATTGACCATGAACCATTTTCCATTTCCACCGTGGCTTTGAAGGCTACAGTTCAAATGGCTAGGATCTTGCATTCAATCTACATATATTTCGAAACATTTGCCATCTGTAGTAGGACTCATTAAATGGACTGTTTAGATTGACACGTCACCTTGCTACGTGTACTGTAGCTAGATGGCTCTACCATCCTCTTATTGCTCCACCGGACACCTACCGTCGTGGCTTGTGACCACTCAAAATATCTGAGTTCATTTAATTTGCCTCTGACGCCACTCAGAATCAAGCGTTTGTCGCCAACCAAGGCGGCCCACGTGCTGAGAGGGTCGGATTATTTGAACCGTACATTTCTCGTTGCTACCGGTAATCACGTTACATTGATGATTCTATCCTTTGATTTTTAGATGGGAAGGGAAGCCAGAAAAACGATCTCATTTCGTTGTACTAAAATTCATCTTTAGAAACTGATAACCACAATAATCCGTTCACCCTAAATTTCATAGGGTGGCCCATATAGCATAAATCCCACAACATGGACGGTTCTGATCATGGTACCGTCAGCATGCGTGCCCCAGCGAGCCACGACACACGCTGGAATCTGAGTCGCGGCAAAGACAAAACGAATTCATTTTACCGCCCAAGAAACACTATAGAAATCACGTGAACACGCGGTCAAACGGAAATGCAGTAGCCACATAACCTTTCTCCCAACACAATCCCACCGTTGAATGCTACACCATAGAGTACATGGCCCATATATATTCTTACATAAATATGAATATGGCCATCATATTTCGTTTCTACATCAGATATGATAATGACCCACTTGATCTTTTAAACGAAATATGATCATGGCCCACTTGATCCTTATAATCAAAACATGAGCATGGTTAACTGTTTTTTTTTTTTTTTACATGTCTCTAACCTGGAACTTGCTCTGGTTTTTCAGGACAATGTCAAACATGTAAACTGAATTGAATTTGGAGAAATCCTTAGGGAGGGAGATGAGATCGATGGATGATCGCTTGTGGAATTGAATGAGGTTAGGTTTGTCGTAGTATCTCTCCCACCCGAGACCGGCAAGCTTTCGTTCGAGCAGTGTGTAAGAAGCAATGACTTCGTTAGTCGGCGTGTACACTAAGACCTTGCGTCGTGTATTGCTTGATTCGCCTCTGTCCGCTTCACCCAGTCCGGTTGCTGGGTTCTCAAGGCGCATCACGCCGTTTTTGAACACCCAAACTCCAGACATTTTCTTTGCTTTTTTATATTTATTTTCTTCACAGAGAGAGAGAGAGAGAGAGAGAGAGAGAGAGAGAGAGAGAGAGAGAGAGAGAGAGAGAGAGAGATGATGGGGAGGAAAGGAGGGTGGGAGGTGGATATATATAGTTGAGAGTACAAGGATGCTGTCTGGGTCATGCTGCTGGCACACGTACCACTTGTGGGCCCAGATTGAGGAGAATCAGGCCTGTTGTGTTTGGACTTACCAAGTGAATAAAAAAGTTTGAGCATCGGGTGTTCACGATTCTAGCACATGCGTAAACATGGCACACGTATAAGATCCTAGCCACTCATCTTGTGGGAGCCATCAAGGATGTGCAGTAGGTAGAGATATGCCGGACGGACATGATTTCTTGTACGTGCATTGTAATATGTGGACAATGGGAAACGACTGTGTAGAATAGCGCCCATTGAAACATATGGCGAAGGAGTAAAATTAAAAACACTGAAGAGATTAAAGACACTCTATCAACGTCGATACTTTTTCACTAATTGTTAAATTTTATTAAATGCAAGTGCTACTATTGCTGTTAACCTATCTTCGCCTATTTATTAACTGTACATAGAAATTGTCTTTCTCAGTGGAGCTTTGTGAAGAAGTTTGCATGTGACCTCTTCACATTTTTTGCATAAAGTTTTAACGGGTACGTACGTCGCCTAAAGAAAGTATCGTATGGACTTAAACAACCTCCACGTGCTTGGTTTGAAGTATTGGATATGATTGTCTTTAATTCATATATGCTTTCATTGGTGTGCTTCTGGCCACTCTATCTTTATTAAGTGGCGTGATTATTTTATTACGTTCTTGATAATATACATTGATAATATTTTGATTAATAATGATTGTGAAAGTGACATCTTAGCAGTTTTAAGTCCTTTTTTATATCGTATTTTAAATAGAAAGATTTGTCTTTTATATATGCTTGCAGTAGTATGCCTCTAACCATTATGTCTTTGTTAAGTGATATAGTGACTTTACTATGATCTTGGTAATATATGGTTAGTGGTGATTGTAAAACTAATATCTCACTGATTAAGTCCCTTTTACCATCGTATTTGGAAATAAAAGACCTCATTCTGATCCATTACTTCTTTGAGATTAAGGTTAATCACTCCTCGAAAGGTTATTTCATTTTCTAAAGGTAGTGTGCTTTGAACCTACTGTAGCTTAGTGGTGTGTTAGATTCAAGACTCGCTAAGATGTCAATTAAATCAATCATCAATTGTTCGCCTTGCAGATTATGCTTTGACTGATCTAAAATGTATTGTCACCTAGTGGGCAAGTTGTTATATTTATCTATCACTTAGCCTAACATCATTTATGTTGTAAGGTTGGTTGCTGTTTTAAGGCTCCCTCCTCCCATCATCTTAATGCAGTATATGGCATTCTTCATTATGTCAAAGAAGTTCATAAAAATGGTCTTCTTTATACTTCTCATGGTCATCTTGATATCTAAGTTTATTGAAATGCAGATTGGGCTAGCTAGTTCTTCCTGTGATCACAGCTTCACAGTTACGCTATGCACATTTGTTCACAGTTAGGCTATGTATTTGATACTACCAAATCAGCCCCTTCGTCACTTATCTAAAATGAGCTTGTTTTGGATTTATGTCTTATATGATAACTGTTAATATAATGCAGCGAAGGTTGAAGAAATTAAAAGTGGTAAGCTCTAGTTGGTGTTGTTGTTCAAGTACAATACTGAAATAGTAATAGGCGGATGAAGGGATGCTAGGGGTGGCAAGGGGTCTGTGTGGCCCAATAGATTTGGTCCTGGCTCAATTAATAAATCAATCTTGTCCGGGCCTAACTTTATTAAAATTTTCTATTATAGCCAATCTGGGCCGTGTAAATGCCCATTGTATTGTTAATGGGTGAACTTGGACCTGATATCGAAGACCTGAATACTAAATGAGCCAGGCTAGACCCACTTGAATAGACTACCATCTTCTGCTAGATGCCATCTTTTATCCAAATCAGAATGAGAATCAGGAAAAAGGTGGGCCCCACTTGAACAGGGAACATGTCATTCATTCATATGTTAACTTAAGAGTACTTGGCTACTCATGCTTACATGCGCCAACGTCGCCACGTGCAAGATCAAGGCTATTTATCTGGTTGCCTCCTTAATGCATGAGCCCTGGACAAAAATTAGCTAAGTTCACTCATCAGGTGGGCTACACATGTCGGAAAGAAATCAATGGTTGAGAAATTGTGGACAATGGTTCACATTCAACGTACAAGTGTGTTCCATTGGCATGCAGACCAGGCCTGACATTTGGCCTGGGGACCCAAAAATCAAAGAATATTATTAAAGTTAAAAGAGGATTAATATGCCTAAGAAATGCTCCAGTGCTCCTAGTTGCATTCATATGTTTGGACAGTCCAATCAGTCGATCTGAACTATCTATTCACTCCAGGACACGTTTTATGACTATATGGGCTAGATGCAAAAATCACATTGATCAGATGATCCAATCCATCCATTATTTGACCTTATTTTCTCTAGCCATCCCTGCCTAACTAAGGTGATTCCTTGAAATCATAAGCAATCCGTGATGGATCAAATTGTCTATTGCACCTATTTTTGTGTGAACAATCTTAACCATTCATGTTAAAGTCCAACGATCAAATGGTTAATATTTGTCAGATTGGTGTGATGTTGCATGGTAGCCCATGAAATGCCCGTTGGATATAATGAACGGTCTGGATCAATATTCTGGACTGTCTGCCTCAACAAAACTAAGAGCACTATAAAGTATGGTGCTCTGAGAGCAATTGAGCATTTCTCATTATGCCATACTTTAATTAATTTAAGTTTACGACGTTTGCTAAGCCCACAGGAGTATATAAAAAGCCCTTATACACCCCATCCCATGTACCAACGTGGCACTCGTACATGAGATCCAAGCCGTCCATAGGGTAGATCCCACCTTGCAGATACTTCTGCCAAAATATAGGCCGCTCCACAATATAGGTAAACAAAATCATGGCTTTGAAAAACATGTCTGTCTTTTCGAATTTTTGTAAACTGTAGCTCTGTTGATCAGCGGACGGGCCTGATTCCTGGCCAAGGACCCATTTGACAGATGGCTGGGATCTCTCGCACATATGCCACAGTTGCACATGGCGTGGTGTGTAGATGTGCTCCCTTGTACATGCCTGTGGGCCAAACAATGCTCTATTTTTGTTTTCGTTCTAATCCAATACGCATATGAGGAGAATAAATCCTCCAACATTCATAACGTAGGATCAATTCCCTCAAAACAAACATATATTTCAGAACCTATGTTTTGGAAGGGACCTTAAACCATCCAATTGTACACGTGGCACAAATACAAGCTAATTTGGACCTTCAGAATGTGGGCCCCATTGAGGATGGTACAGAGCCTAAGAATCACATTGATCTGACAATCTTACCTATCCAATTTTGTCTCTTAAAGGTGAATCGCTAACAATTTTCTTTTCAACTTATGGTCACCAATTGGACGGTTAGGATTGTTCAATCAGTGTGGTTTCTTTTCATGCTTCACCATACAATGGGCTTCGATTTGGGTTGTCTTGGTAGGCATGTACACATGCCACGTGTATGGTGGATAGATTATAGCACCTAAGTGAAATATATATCTGGCTGGATTTCAACTTTCTCTAACAAGGGTTTTTTTTTTTTTTTCACGCACACACTCCCCACACACTCACGCCTAGTGGAATTTCACCACATATGGGTACTCGAACCCTTGACCCGGTGTTGAAACTCCTGAGAGTCTACCACCGGAGCAAGAGTAAGGAACCCTCTAACAAGGGTTGCGCCATGTCACAAAAAAATCGTTTTTGATGGCTCTACCGCTGACTTAAGACATTGTCATCAAATCAAAAGAATATAAGATTGTTATTCCATTACTGTAATAATCTTTGTTTAACGAGGAATTAAAAGTGGACAACACAATCAGAGAATGTTGTATTTTTTTACATGCGAATAACGCGTAGGGATCACCAATGGCATTGCAGAATCATTTATAAAATATAATGAGATGGATGCTCCACCAAAAGATGGATATGATCCCGCCGTCATCGTAATCATCGTCGTCATGGCCTTATCAGGGTTAGCTTTGTGAATCTTGCATAAGTTCTTATTTGATGAGGAAAATTGTTTTCATATCTCTTGTCTTGACCTCTATTCAAATCTTTTTCGGCTATGGGAAATGTGAATATTTTTAGTTGGTGCCTCATGTGCAGAGGTTGTCTCCCAGTGGGATACGCAACCCCTCCTCATACTGTATACATCCATATGTCTATGGTGAATCCTAGTTTTCTTTGGACTTCTAGTTGAGTTCTCTTTTTTGAGTATTTTTTATATTAGTAGAATAATAGGCAGAAAGAGGTATTCCATTATTCATTTTCTGAAGTATTCTTTAATTTAAGT